>JAHLJT010008446.1:138331580-138519231 GCA_031308135.1 Acheta domesticus
TTCTCCACATTTATGAAAAGTTTCCACTTGTTTTTCCTCCTCTTCTGTGCGAGCCACAGACATTCCGCATCTAGCGCGGACGATGTAACGCTGTCTCATTCTTCCGTTGCTGCTCCATGGCCAACCACTTGACACATTGCGTCGCCCAAGTGGCATCGTTAAGGACAAGGAAAGCTACGTCTCTGAGTCGTATTCAATGGATCGTTCTCGCTTGAGCGAAGAACGAAGAAGATGTAGAAAACTAACATAATTGAGAATTTGTAGCAATGTCGGGATTATAAGTTCTTAAGTAGTGCATAGAGTAGTTTTTGCTTGTAAAATGAATATTACGTGACTATGAACAGCTCATAGTCACGTAATACGAGTTAATAATCCTTAATTGAATGCAAGTCGTTAATGGAAGAACAAAAGACAGTTGATTTAAAGGTTTATTATATCATTGTTACACTGTCTTGTGCATTGCTTTATTTATATTCTCTTCCTTCGGATTTATCTAAAAACCTTGAACAATTTTACAAATATGAGATCCGATCCCAGATCCGTAGCGTAATTTGTCCCATGTAGTATAACACGTAACATAAACTCTTTGGACATAATTTTATGACTGAAGCATTATTGACCAAACCCTTTTTCCAAAAGAGTGTTGTCATCATCGAACATAGAAAAATAATGTCCACACATTTATGATTAAGCTGCGGATTTTTGCCTATTTTTCCTTCAATGGAAAACGCAATATTTTAAGTTACTCTTTCGTTTTGAGACAAAAGGAGTATTATATGGGAATGATATAATGCCTGTAAATGTCTATTTCACTAATAAATGCCTATTTTTTGTTAACTTCCTAAATGTTGCCTATTCTCGTTTTTATTTGGTCAAAATGCAATTATCTTTCATCAAAAATTAAAAAATTGTACGTTTTTTCGTTTTTATCCTGCAGTTTAGAGAGAAATGTAACAACAATCGATAAATCTATGTTCCGTTTTACCACAGTGCGGGTATTAATACCACAGTGCGGGCAGCATTATTATGAAACACGTGCAAAATTGCCGACAGAAGTTTAGTTTTTTACTTGGAATTTTTAAACAATTTTTTACTCAAATACCACTCGAGGAGAAACTTTTTCTTAAACTTTTCTACTTGTATGTATCAGACGACGTTAACGACGTTATAACAATAGGTGCCGGTTTCAGTTTTCGCTAACACTGTATTTTCGAAAATTGCAAAAAGTTAACATTGCAAAAGTACAATATTGAGTGCAAAGATTTTTTTCATAAATGAAATATGTTCTAAAAATCAATCTTCAAAAACTAATGTTTATTTTTGAGAAAACGAGTGTTTTTTTCGCAATTTCTGCTTAATTTTCATGCAAATTATAAAAAATTCTCAAAAATCGATACAAATGTTTGCTTCAATGTTTTTTCACGAAGAGAACAAGGGCACGTAAAAGAAAGGCGCAGGTCTCCTTTTGTTGAACTCTTTGAATATTTTCACTAACGTTTAAATTAAATATGGACAAAAAGATCATACTGTGCAGCATTAGAGTATCATCTTGCATTTAATGAAAAACAAATAAGAATAAGAAAAGTTTCTAGTGCCTTTTTAAATGCCTATTTGCCTACCTATTTCTATGGTTTTTCGTGTATGTAAATACGCAGCTTACTTATGATATGAAATTTAACATTCAATCTCAGCATGTAGACCTTTCAATCTACATTTTCCAAAATGGTCTTATGAGAGTGTGAGAGTGATTCTAGAAAACAGTACGAATGAAGTGAGTTTTGATCTCCCTTGTGTTGGCTTCATGTCCACCGAAAACAAGTTTCAATTACTGCTACTTTAGCTTTTTCAAAAATTTTATCTATTAACCGGAAAGTTGTCTTTAAACTTTTTGTCTTCACTTAAGAGTTGCTATTGACGGCGAGTCTGTTGAAGCGATGAAAAATAATATTCAAATAAATAATTTTTAGTTTTCACAATATGTGCCGTCACGTTACAATGTTTTACAACCAAATCTACAATTACCAGTATTTTCTCTTCCTTCTGTTTGATAAATCAATTGACATTGAAAATATTTATTTTCTGATAAAAAATCATTTAATGCTGGAGAACCTCATTACCATGAATATAATGACGGGTTTACCGTTTCGACGATAAAATTATTTTGGTGACATACCTTAAAATGTGCAATTGCTCTCTTGCGTAAGACTGGAAGTTAAATTAGGTAATGTAATGCATAAACGAATGAACAAAGTATCATAATTAAATATTAGAATGAAAATTAGAAATTTTAATTCTATTGTTGCTACACTTTAATTGAAATTCAGTTTTTGCACCAAGTGCCTCCAGAAATTTTAGCGATTATGTATCCCCAATACGTAATAATAATAACATTAATAATAATAGTGATTAATAATGATGATACTAATAATGATAATAGAATAATAATAATAATAATAATAATAATAATAATAATAATAATAATAATAATAAATCACCAGAATTATTACAACAGTCATTTGGAAATCTGACAGTTTGCGAAAAGAAACATTGATTCAATGATATATTTTTGGACTAAACCTAGAAAAAATTATGTAATATTAACCCTAACGGTTAGGAACCGCGTTTGCTCTCATTTATTTGATTTTGCTAGTAAATTATTATGCACTTTGTAGACGTGGTCCGCGGTTTGTGATTTGTTGAATGGAAAATTCTGTCCTCTTGTACGGTAATGCTTGAGAATGTTTCGAAACGATTTTAACCAGTTAGGTTCATACGAGACGAATTGAAGTTTAGGCTTCAATACTTCAAAACATCCCAACGTGTTTGGGAAGAAGTGAAAAGGCTCTCTCTCTTCAGCAGAGTGCGTATTTTCTGGGGGGCGGAAGCAGTGACCGTCCCCTCCCCCTCCCCCTAGAGACTGATGTCACCTGTGAGGAAAGTATTATTTGGCACCTACCAAGCACGCAATTTATCTGTATAAATCAAAATATTGAAATATCCATCGAACAGATTACGTTATAGCATTGGCACTAAAATTATAAACACAAATATTAAGTAAACACTATCATATTTTCACAAAATAATTTGTGAAACCTGTTGTTACAATTGCCCGCTATCTTTGAGCTTTATTAAAACGTAAACTCGTGTATAGATTATATATAAACAAATTATACTTGCATAAATGTGTACTTGTGTCTTCCAACAATGTTTAATCATTTTATATGTCGTATAAAGAACTTTAAAACTGTTAAAGCATGAGAAGCATAAAGCGTGCTAAATCAAAGAATGTTGCCGACTAGAACGATCCTTTTGGTTCCTTGGCGATGTAAATGTAGCACATTTGTTTCTAATGAAATGAGATGCCTTTATCAAAATTCTTCCAAGTCACTCCTAACATCTGTAATTATTTTTTAGAGTCTTTTTTTTAGAGGATTACAAACAGTTTTTATGGAAAATGTATGTAATATATAATTAATTTTTACACAAGACACATTTTTGAAATATATTTAACTTAAAAAAGTTTCTTTATTACAACTTTGTCTCTGAGTGTATTTTTGACAATCAGTTTCTGCTAGTTTTCTCTTTAGATCCTATTTGAAGGCACAATAGGAAAGAATGAGAAACATAATTATTATTGTTGTTATTAATTTATTATAATTATTAATAATATTAATACTAGATACTATTAGAGTTTCCCGATCGGGTATAAAAAATAAGTAGTTTGGGGAAAAGGATAATTTTTCAAAGGAATTTATTTTATTATATCCACTTATTGAATTATATTCCCTTCACATCGAAACGATTTAATTTATTTTGTCTATTCTTTTAATGCAAAATACAACGAATAGAAAGTCGCTAATAACCACGATACTGAAGCGACAAAAAATAAAAATAATTTTAAAAAATACGACGATTTTTTCTACACAGTATTTTCTTAAACAGTATTTATTATTGCAAACCCGAAGAAACAAAATAATTTTCTCGGTTTGTTAAAGATGACAAACTCCAAAATTAACGAAACTTTGATCAAGGCAGCCTGAAGTATCGTCATCAAAATTAAATAGGACTTCTTCAGTTGTCAAATAGAAAAAGAATTTCTACCGGCTTAACGGACGTATCTTGGAGTGTAATCATGTGGAGAGTTTAAAACAATTTCTTAAATGAGTATTGAACTTTGGAAATTTTCAGAATTCTCCAGTGTATTTACTTACGAAATCATCTCTATTAATAACAAATTTCTAAAACAGGAAAAACGAGAAACTCAGGTTGAATTTGCGAAGATATAAAAGTTAAGAAAACGATCAATATTCGTATATGGTGAGAATGGACGTTCCCCAAGTGTTTCCAACTTTTTTAATATTATTTATTTAATTGACACATTCAACAAGAAATTATGGTACAGCAACAACTAACTCTGCGATCACTAATTAATAAGCGTAGTAGATATGTTTTTTGGAACCATCGATTCAGTTAAATGGCGAGATAGTAGATGAGCAGCACATACAGTTCGTTCCTATTCGCCTACCAAAACAGAAGTCACAAAATGATATGTTAATAAGAATTCGCTATGAAACTAGTCATTGGCTAAATTATTTTTTTGGTATAAAAGAAGACTCAAATTGAAAAACATATTTGCATTTTTTATGTCCATATTTAAAACACTCCAAATTATGACACGTAATTAAATATTAAATACAATAAATTTAAATATTCCAATATTTGTTAGTTATTCAGATGTTTGCATGTTTATAATACTTACTTGTCCGATACTCTTTACTGTTACCACAACACAAGAAAAAAGATCAGACTAAATATAACATATAACGCTGTGAGCAAAGAAAAACTGAGCAAAATAATTATAAACGATAAATCGCTGACAGTTTAACATATCTATGTTTTAATTATTATGCTAATGGTTAAGAGTACATAAAAATACTTAAAACTGCATTTTTTTGTTTTTGATTGTAAAAGCTAAATCGCTGATAGGTGTGACAGACCTATACATAACATAGATTACATAACAATTTCTGAGCGAAGAAATCGAATAGGCTAGTCAAGAATTCTGTGGAGAAAATTTGTTGCATCTCGTAAATATTATTTGAAGTAAATACCATTAAAATGATACTAAAGTCGATGAAATCAGCGAAAAATGCTTTAAAAAGATGGGAAAAAGTTAGAGAAAGGACTTATTAGATGAAATCGACGAAAATGCAAGAAAATAAATCGTATAAATGAATTCCTTTTATCATAACATAAAATTAATGTCTGTACTAAAAATCATTGTTCTAAAGTGAAAAGAAAAAGTGAAATTTCATTAAAATTCGCCCTCTAGTAATTACGTCAATGGATGTGAAGAAATGCTTTCAGTTCTATGGAAGAACATGTGATATTCGCAGAATATGGGCGTTCAAAAGCAGTGATAGGGAAGGATAAGTTTCTCGAAATAATTTCAACTCTTTCTTACTCGGATAATGTTTTCTAATTCTCTCGAAACAACAACATTCTTAATAGAGAGATATGGTAAAATAAATTAGAGATGGGTCAGGACAACATTCGAGCACTGGAACATGGTAATCTAGAATCATTTTAAGTAATTTAGAATCATTTTAGAATCATCATGTTATTAGATAATTAAAGATATGAGAGTTATTACTTAATGAAAAATTATGATTTAGTTATAGTCCTCTATGCGAGTGCCGCAAACTGTAAACAATGAAGCATTTAACTGAATGATCGATTTACGGCTTCGAGTGTGATGGTCTCAAGATTTTAAAATTTGCTTGGAAGAAAACATTTTATTATTGAAAGACTTAAAAGTGTACATTGTATGTATTTTTAATTGCATTCAACTTATATTTGTTTGTATATGGATTTGATGGAGCCTTTATAATGAGCTCATGGTGAACGAATAAAAAATTAAGAAAATTTAAAATATGAAATACAGGACGAAATCTCGCAAATTGTTTTACCAACTTTACTGCAGTTATGTTTTATATCAATGTAAATTTAAGAAAATGCATGGGATAAGACTAATATCTTGAACTACAAGTTTATGAATTGTCGTTTCAGAATGATAAAATTTATCTGCATCAATAATCTCGGTGACGAAAATACATTGTGGCTGTTGGTATGCATAAAATTGCCAAAGTGTGAGATTTCTATGTCGAATGGAAAGTCTCAATTGATAAAATGAAGAATGAATGAAAATGCATATTTCATGCTGCGCCGAGTGCTCTGTCAAAGGCCGAGAGCCGGTGCCGCCTTCGAATTCCAGGAAGCATAGGGCCAAGAGGCAGTGGCTCGGCAGCTGTCTGGCAGGGAGGGAGTCAAAGGGGTCGGGTGGGGGAAAGAGCGTGAGGGAACGGGGGGGCCGAGGCGGGGGGGCTCCGACGTCTCGCGGGGCGCCGCAGGGGCCCGCGCCGCCTTGCCGGGTCACGCGTACCGTTAAGGCGTCCGCGGCGGAGGCCGTCACTGCATCGCCCCCGCCCTCCCGCCTGACCCCTCCCGTCTACTCCCCGCCCCGCCCCCTCCCCACCTCGCTCCTCTCCGTCGAGCCCAGCCCCGCATGACCACTGCCTCCGTGCCTACTTGGCCTCCCGCTGCAGCGCCGCTGCTATCCTCCAGCTCGCCGCCACTGACCGCCTTCTCTCTCCTGGCGATGGCGAATCCTTTTCAAATGATCGGCATAACGATAATTCCCTGGCTCTCACTTCTACAGAGCATTTGAAGGGGTGGTTTCCGCGCTGTGAAAAATTTGCCCGACAGAATAAAAAGGATTAACATGAAAATGCAACTGCCGGTGCATAGAAAGTCGAATTATCAGCTCAAACTCAAAAAACAGAAACACGGAAATTCTTCTTCTGTCTATGGAGTTATCTACGGAAGTAGCGAAATTGTTTACCGCTGACGATCTAGCGATCTTCATTCCGGCAGTGAATTTGCATTCAGTTTGCAGAACTAGCGAGCGTGTGATAGAGGGCAGGTGAATCGTCAGATCGCTACCTAGTAGCGAACGGAGATAATAGAACTAAAGCGATACATTACGATGTTATTTACTCTTGAGTTTCTCACTTTTGCGACATGGGACATGTGTTATGCAGTTCCAAATCAGCGATATGGGATGTAAACCAACCTCATGTCTCTTCCGAAAGATGTTCTCGCTCTTAACAATGGTACTTCTACAGTGTTCAATGCCGTGAATTCATGTTTAACACCAACCGTTCAACCCTCGAAGCCACGTGGAAGATTTCTTCCCATAAAGAAGTTACACCAACTGTGACAATAATAAAACCCTTCGACGTCATTAAATCTCTCGAAAGTATTAGACTTCAGATCATAAAAGTTTACTATTAAAGCTACCTTCGCATTCAATTCATGAGTTGTCTTAGACTGCATAACCTCGTATCCTAAGAGAGATCAATCTTGAAAAGTTGAAACGTAGTAAAGAGTTGTTGAAAAGTTTAAGTAAACAAGAGTTTGACTAAAAAATGTGGAGCTATTTTATAGTAAATTTTGAAAGTGTTGAAGCTTTGTGTAAAGTACCCGCAAAAATCAAAATATGTTTCAAACTCGTAGGGTCTCGATTTCGTTCTGATCGATCGGAGAATATCAATTTTGGAGAAAATTGTCTGAATGATTAAAGCGCTCTCATTGACAATAGACACACGGACAGAGAGGTTTTGCCGTCAATCGATTTTCCGATAACAAGGACCCACAAAACGAGGATTCTGATGAAACAGCGTTTTACAGAAGTAATTTATTTCATATAGGTACAAGATCTGTCGTATTTACGTGGTAAAGAGAAAGTAAAAGAATTTACAGGCGTTCGGATCTGTTTCATTTTATTTTCCTTTCTTTGTCTGATGTTATTGTTTCTGGTTTTTTTTTGTTTTTCTTAAACACACAGCAAAGCGAATTATTTTCTATGCTTTTGTATTTCGAAAACTCTTGCATTAATTATGATAATATAAATGGGTTACATATTATTTTGCGCATGATTAGCCAAATCTTTGGCAAACAGGCGGTGAAAGATTAATTGGTCAACTCTACCATTTCATTACTGTTGACGGTAATTAGATGGGCTTGGTAATAGTGAGAAATTATCAACATTGGGGAGCATTTTATCAAACTTCATTGATTTATTACAAATTTCTATTTTATATAACTATGCAAACTTTAAAACTCTTGCCCTGAAAAGTAGGGAAATTTTGACAACCACTTATTCACTGCGCGTCCAGAAATAAACCATTACAGCTCTCCACTATCATGGCATTTACACTGTGTAATAAAGTAAAAAATAGTAAAAATTATTTTTATTTAATGTGAACGTCGCTGGGATAGATTAGTTCCAACGGCTGTATCTTATGTGTAAAAGAGTTGTCAAGTTCTGAAACCAAAGAAATGCGGAAGTTTCAGCAATAGTAGTCAAATTACTTTGGGAAAGAGAGAAGCGAGATCATGTGTCCTCAAATCGAGTAACAGGAAAGACGGGCTAATACACATGGAGTAAGTAGCACTTCAATCGCGAAGCAATGGTCAGGCATCAATTGATGTCAATGTAGTATCTTTGAGCTGGAGGTACTAGGGTTCAAGTCCCGACGGAGGCAGGGTTTTCGATACTAGCTTTATAGCTGGTCGAATTCAGCGGCTGTCTAGAGGAAACTTTTAACGGCCGGCTGCTCTGATCGATAGCTTTCCGTGGTTTCTCCGATCAACACCAGGCAAATGCCGTACCTTAACAACGGGCCATGGATCGCGTGCAATCGTTCCTTCCTCTTCCTTGTCCCATCCTCTACCCCTTACTTATACTTACATGCACTACACTAGTATACATGTCGGGAGACCGCTCGGAAGCTTAGAGCTTGTCGCGGATGGGACGGTGCCACTGGTGGGATATACCTGTTTGGGGAGAAACCCCACCCCGCAAGCCGACGGGTAGGTCTTCACCGGTTCTCGCCATTGAGTGGAGAAAGATCACTGCCACCTCCCGCGTTACAACACCACTACACTTTCAGCATTAGTGACCTTGGCAGTTGACGCGCCCAGAATTACCCATCAATCGCAAAAATCCGTTCCAGAACAAAAAAAGTGAACCGTTTTTGAGATTTTTTTAAAAATGACTAGTTTTTTCACGCGAGAGAGCGGCTGGCTTGGGGTAGAGGTAAAGCACACGGCGATGTTAAATGGGAGGACCTGAGTTCGAGTCTCAGTGCGCTAAACTTTTCTGACTGACAGTGACAGGATTTTCGACACTGGCTTCTCAGCAGAGTCGAATTCAGCCGCTGTCTGGAGGAGAATTCTAGCGGTCGGCTGCTCTGATCGGTAGTTTTCCGTTTTTCAATCCAGCCAAATGCCGGAGCAGTACCTTAAAATCGGGCCACGGATCGCGCGCCATCTTTCCTTCCGCTTCCTTGTCCTTTCCTCACTCCTTACTTACACTCATATGCATTACACTACCACATTTGCGGGAGACCAGTTGGGAACTCCCGACTGGGCGGTACCACGCTCTTGGGAGGTTCCTGGTTGGAGAAAATCTCAGCAAGCCGATGTCGGTCGTAAACTATGAGGATAAACTTGTACAATCTTTTAAAATAACAATCGATTATAACGATCAAAATGCTCGATCTCTTCAATGTCGTTAAAATTGGTTTTGACTGGTGTGAACTTTTGCGTGAAACGGGGATAGTTTTCGTATGCATACTGATTCTTGAGTGATTTTACTGGGTTTGTTAGTGTTTTCAGAATTTTATTAGTTTCCATACACTGTGAAAGATCTTGAAGATATCGTAGTTTAGCTGAAACAAAACTATTTGGTTCGCTTGCATTTGAAGAAAGCTTTTGATTCAAACTTTTTGGCAGCGATCGTGAAACTAATAATTTTTGTATTTGTTTACACATTTCAAGGATTTAAAACATAAAACTGATTGTTTTTAAAATAGCTGCAACATTTCAAGACATAACCCCATATAAAATGCTAAATTTTTCGAAAAAAAAATATTTAAAGATATTTTCCATTTACCTACATTAATACGCAAGTTACCAGCAACACAATTCACGTATTTACCTTATAAATATTCATGAATGACAATACAACGGTAACATGTAAGTTTCCAAACGTCACGTATTATTTTAGAAGAGAAATGATATACATTCCCTTTTTATAAATTGAATTAATTAAGAATCTAAATTTATATTGAACATATCGAGCTCATTGTACCGGTAAATAGCATTCTCTAGCTTCCCTTAATTCTTTTGCGCTTCATCTGCATTTGGTTGTTGAATAATATCTAGTTCATTCAAGAATGGCAGAGCCGTCGCGAAGAGATCCGACGCGTCGGAGATGGTTCACAGCACTGATTAGCTGATGCGTTATCGCAAATTAAAGAGAGGCTAACCCCAGCTGCAGCATGTGGGCGTTGTGTGACCCAGCCTAATTTTTGTACAGCGAGTGATTACTTTTTCGGGTCGTAGGCGGTGACAGTTTGCCTGTTGATTGAATTCACTCAGCACGCGTCATGTATCGTGACATAACATCCTTTCGATGTATGAAAGGGCAGCGACTGCTCAGTCAACTGTAGACCAATTTTGATTATTTTGCTTGAGAGGGGGGCGCTTTTTTGCAGAAGAAACAATAATAATAATAATAATAATAATAATATAATCTGACCGAAGAATAATCTGACCCAAGAATGGGAAACAGAGGCATTGTTAGTGTAGCTAGAAGCATTGCGAAGAAAACTAGGCAAGACACGTCGAATAACACAGACACTGAACTTCTGATGCTGCTAAACATGAAGTGTGAAACACAAAAAATGTTAAAGAAATCGTGGAGAGACAAACCACTCCACGGACAATACCTAAAAAGAATGGACAAGGTGCAGATCAATAAAGATCAATCATTTATGTGGCTTAAAACGGGAAGAATGAAGCCAGAATCGGAAGCACTTGTAATAGCTGCCCAAGATCAGGCCTTGAGAACACGACATTATGATAAAGCGGTTCTCAAAATTTCCCAAGATGATAAATGCCGCATTTGCCTGGAGCAAGTAGAAACCATTGATCATATTGTCTCAGCTTGTCCAATCCTAGCAAAGAGGGAATACCTGAAAAGACATGACAGGGTGTGTAGCTACCTCCACTGGCAGATCTGTACCGCCCTCGAAGTTCCAAACACATGCCCCAAGTGGTACGAACACTCACCAAAACCGGTGACGTCTGTTGGATTGTGTACGATATTGTACGACCAACAAATTCAAACAGATCGCACGATAGCGGCAAACAAACCGGATATAGTTATCCGGGATTTGGCGAAAAAATCGTGTCTACTTGTGGAAGTTGCTGTACCTTGCGATCAAAACGTCGTTACCAAGGAGGCAGAGAAACGTCTTAAATACAAGAGTTTGGAAATCGAGATCAGCCGAATGTGGGGCGTAAAAGCACAGGTCGTCCCGATAGTTATCGGAGCTCTGGGATTTGTTCCGCAAAATTTGAGTAAGAACTTGTCTAAACTCCCAGGTAATTCAAAAGACTGGGAAGTGCAAAAATTGCTTTATTTGGAACAGCCCACATTTTGCGTAAAGTATTGTAGAGGCACTGATAGTCACCGGATCTGCTCCTTAGGTAGCTTGTTGCAACCTGGAGTAGATTTTATATTCAGCCGACTCATAACATCTTTAGTCGTGATGTAATGGAATAATAATAATAATAATAATAATAATAATAATAATAATCTGGAACTTATTCAAATACCAAAATATACTTTCAAAATGATGCAAAAGTCCCGACACAAAGTCAAATATATATCCGGCGAATACCGAGAAAAACAATGTTGTATAATATAATAATAATAATAATAATAATAATAATAATAATAATAATAATAATAATAATAATAATAATAATGAATGATTACCAATACCAAACGAATTGTAAGTTAATTATTAAAATTCTAATTTATTGGATTGAAAGAATTTTAGTTTTGCCATTAAATTAAAGATTTCTAAAGGTATTTCAATTTCATTATTGCCTGAAGGAAGCTCATGAGATTTATTAAAAATAAAGGGAAATATCATTAAAAAAGCGTTGTTTTGAATGTTTAAAAAATAGAACATTCTACGATATCGCGCCCCCTTCCCATCGTTTCAGAAAGATTAGACGAACTAGAGAACGGATTTTTATGTAAATACATATTTTTACAGGGGCAAGATACCTGCATTCAATAATATTTTTTGATCTTAATAAGACATTCTGAATGAATTAGAAACGTTTTTATTTTTTTTTAATATTTTGGTATAATTACATACTTTACCTATTACTAGATATTTCGTTATATTTTAACATATTTATACATCAAAATTTAAATAGCATAGTATATCCTAAGAACTATTATATATTTCGAATGAATCTAGTGAAAAATTATTTCTGTGGAGGTAGAACTTCAATTTGGCCTCTCTGAATCCATATTATGATCTGACCGGCAACGTTCGGTGCTTGAAAAACGCTTGTAGAGAGGAATTTTAAACATTACAATGAAATTTTATTTTACATATTTTCTATTTTTCCTTACATATTATGGGAAAAAATAATGAAAAGGAAAATATTTACTACATATTTTCCTTTTTTTATTACAATACATTCTGTTCCCTAACCCGAACATATGGCAACTGTACCTACAACCACGCACATATACCACGCCTTGCCATTGATTATAAATTACGATTAGTTTGATCAATACTAAAAATTTTGATTTACAATAATATTGTTTTACTAGCATTTCATTTATTTCAAACAAAACTGATTGCAGATTGGAAACGTCAATTAAATAATTATTATTTGACTAATGAAGAGTTCTTTGATGTCAAGGTGATGTCAAGGTGACAAGGTCATTCATGACTTTTCACTTTCAATTTTATTTGATTTGATATTATGTTTTATTTTCGACTAGTGGTGCTCGAACAGCACATACTTTCTCAAAATATTTGTAACTGCTACGCAAAATGATACTGTTACACGAACCTGTGTTTTCAACCAGCAACATTTTTTACAGCAATTGGACTCGAACTCATGTCGTCCAAGTTAACTCCCCATTAGCCTTACCTCTACTTCAAGCCAGCCGTCCCCAGCGTACGAACTGGGGTCTGCCCCAGTTCGTACTCTTAAGCTACGCGCGCACTGAGTCGGTACGGTACGGACGGACGGGATCGAATGGACGGGTGTTTTTGTGTGTGTCGCGCGCACTAGGCTGGGACGGACGGGACGGAACGGACATTTCGGATATTTTCTGTCAGTCTGGCATTTCGCTCTGTTTGGTATTGTGTGTGACGGCTTCGTAATTGAAGTAAAGAAGCAATCTCATACGTTGATTTTTAATAGCTGAAAAAGAAACTGAAGCAAGGAGCCGAAGCAAGTCCAGATTCTCTTCTGAACACGACAATCCCGACATGATATATTGTATCCCAACCCGGTGGAGGATGAAAAATTATTTCAGTACTTTAGGACATATCGTGATAAATTTGAAGCAAATTGTGTATTTTGAAAAGTATACTATATAAATAAGTATTTTGGTAAATATTGTAATTGTATACAATTAAATAGAACTAAAGAACATAATTACAATTGCATTGCTTTATTTTAAATTCAAGAAAATAATCGGCACAGTTAAGACACAATATGTGCAAAACAGGTACATACAAATAATTTACATTGATTAATAAACAAATGTATCATTTCAAAGTATGTCATAATTTACTTACCATGCATAAATAAACCAGGTTTTGCTGAGACTGCACAGCTTCTCATAAATATCTAGTATTTTAAATTTGCCAAATGATACTCCTTGATTCAGATAGTTTAGCTACTCAACTAAATTACACTTCTTAACAAGGTAATACATTCAATAAAAATATCACGTATTTCAACTCTGGATAATTCTGGATCACCATAATTATTTTGGACGCACTCATGTTCGCTCCACACGCTTCACATGACCTCACAACTGCAACGGCATAAGGGCGTCCCGACCATACTCTCTGGCCCCGTCAGTGCCGATGACGTCATCGGCACATCGGACTGTCCAGAAGATCTTTCCTTCGGACTTTTTGCAAACGGCGGAAGGTGTAGATCGTCCCGTCCCGTCCGTGCCGGTCTAATGCGCGCACCCTTACGGGAAACGATGTAATGAACTTTTAAAAAAAATTCCGTCCGTCCTGTCCGACGGTTTTGAAATGATGACTTTTTGCAATTTTTGAAAATGCGTACTTTTAAGAGTTCGCCGGAAGTGGAACTAGCACCATTTTTTTACCGTCCATTGATACATACGAGGAGAAATTTAAAGAAATTCGGACCCGTTTTGGAGAAAACGTTAAATGTTTTAATTGTCTATTTCACGCACAATTACGCGAGATTCTTATTTTCGAAAAATTGTACACGACCTTCTATGAAATCTGTCTTTAAAAACAGATTTCATTTAGAAAAGAAATCTATCTTCAATATTGTAGTTGTAGGAAGACGCCGAAAACAAATTGAACTTTTGCAATTGTCGAAAAAATGAGGGATTTCAGCGAAAATGAGACTTGCACCATCATTATCTTAAGAGTCTTTATACTAACCGAGAATAAAATATAATAAAAAATGGTGTAAATATTGAGAAAGGTTTGAAAATGTTGAGGCTTAATTTAAATATCCTAAAAAATCAAAATATCTCTTCACCCGCAAAGCCTCGAGCTCGTTTAGATCGATCGGGGAATATCAAATTCGGAGAATATCGTCTGATCGATTTAGGCGCTACCGTTGAACACTGACAGGCAGATAGAAGTTTTGCCGTCAATCGATTTTTCTGTATCAAGGACCCACAAAACAGAAAATTACTTCCTGTACACCATGTGTTAGAGGAAGTAATTTACTACATTTAGGGACATGATTTATCCACTTTTCGTTACCAGGGCCCGGCAACATGTTTTTGTGCCAAAAATTCGCCTTTTCCTGGCGCACGATTACAATACATTCTGTTCTTACGAGGTAAGGGCGAGAAAGTAAACCAGTGGTGCTACAGCAGCACGTACTTTCTAACATTATTTCTAAATTTCTAATTTTCGAAAATTCAGAGAGTTTAACAAAAATGAGACCCGCGCCATTCTTTTAGGCGTCCCTTCTATTCGTATAAGAAATTTGAAGAAATAAATTTGGAGCGGTTTTTGAGAAAATATGTTTATAAATTTCATCAATGTCAAGCACAATTACGCAAAAACCACTTGTTTCTTCAAAAAATTGTGCATGATCTTTTTTAAAGAGCTAATGTTTTACAACTGACAATATCTAAGACAAAATTTGCTATCTTCAATTTTGTAATGTCAACTTTTTGCAATTTTCGGAAGTATGGAGTGTTTGCTAAAAATGGGTCGACTATCATAATTTTATCCGTCCCTTGATGCAAACGAGGAGAAAATTCAAACAAAAATTTTGGAGCTGTTTATGAGAAAATGTTTAAAGAAACTAAAAAATTGCCAATATTTTGGGCAAAATTACACGAAAACTTCTTATATTATTGAAAACGTAAACATGACATTTTTTCAAGATCTATCAAGGAATAGATCTTATAAAGGAAAATATCTCTCTCTTCAATATTGTAGTTGTAAGAAAAACGTCAAAAAAGTGCACTTTTGCTATTTTCGGAAAATCTGAGATTTCAACGGACATGAGATCTACGCCATTCTCTCAAGCGTCCTTTCCGAGGTCAATGTTTAACAAGAAAAATTTGGAGACATTTTTGAGAAACTTTGAGAATGTTTTTGAAACCTCGTGTTAAGTACCCTCAAAAATCAATATATCTGTTTGAATCTCTTAAAGTCTCGAGTTCGATCAGATCCATTTTCAAGAAGATCAATTTTGAAGAAAATCGGCTGAACGGTTTAGGCGATAGCGTTGACCACAGACGGACGGACATACATTTTTCTGTCAACAGATTTTTTGGTATCAAGGACCCACAAAAATGGATTCTGGCAACACAACGTGTTAGAGGAAGTAATTTACTGAACATAGAAAGAAGATTTATTCACTTTTCCTCACGATGTTCCGACAATAGGTGTTTTTCTGTTGAAATCCGCCGTTTTCCGGCGCACGATTTCTATATTTTCTTTTCTTACGAAGTAAGGGCGAGAAAGTAAAAATCCTCATAAAGAGATCTAGTTTAATTTTAAATGTTATTGCCAAACATTTTCAATGAGAAACGAATTTATATAACTTTCCAACCGTTAATGCAACATTTTCATGATCTATATGCAAATATTGGCTGGAAAATAAAGTCATATTACACGTTCATTTTATAATTAAAAGTATATAACTTTAACCATGATTTTTTTAATTCAGTGATTTTTATAATAATTTATAAAAACTAAATTTGACAGCAAAGAAAATATCTTGGTTTTTGTGTTTATTTGGACTAATCTTTTAACAAAAATAAACAGAAATATCAGCTTATTTTATGTTAGTCAATGATCTCGAACTCCTTTTTAGAGCGAATTGGCAGAAATTTGCAGCTATCTTGTCAGAGATAATTATTTGAGTAAATTTACGCATGGTTATTACTCAGCAACCAGAAGGATTTTAACTTACCTATTTTTAAACAAATGTACAGCATAATTAATAGAATTCAGTAGTACACTTACCAGTTGATTTATCGAGATCAAAGATATGCAAAAAGCTCAAAACAACGTCTTGTCCTATTCAACCTTCCCTCCACCCAATTATCTATTCCTCCTTTTTTCCCCTAGGGCTTTTTCCAGCAGACAGACAGTTACCCTTTACGTCCCGAAGGGACGCATGTTCGACCTTACACTAGACGCCACCACACTTGCGGGCTCCTCTGCTGTGGGGTCAGCAGAACACTAGGCCCTCTGCGACAACACATACATGAGAAGCAAGAGACAAACAACCATGCCCAAGGCGGGACTCTAACCCGCGACCCTTCAAACCAAAGCGCCGAGTCTGTACATGCTCTTAGTCACCTCGGTCATCCAAGTCGGCCCTCTTCCTTTTTAATACCTTTTATTAGAGGCTATAATATTTTTTATTATACTAATAACTAGCTTAACGGGGACACGTCCGGTGGGCATTTTCATGTTAAAAATTTGCATTAGCGCTCTGCAAGTAAAAAAAATATAAAATTAGCCTTGCACGACCATCTTCGTACACAGAAAGTTCCATGAAAGACTATCGACAAAAATATTTTTTGAAAAATTGTTGTTTCAATACAAATTTATTTTTAATTATTGTGCAGTGTTGTGTTGTGAAATAGAGTGAAACGTGCGTGTAAGACAGACATTTCAATTCGGTGTAAGACAGGCATTGAGTGTGGTGCAGTGCTGTGAAGATTTAATGAATGCAAAGTTAAGTTATTCTGTCATTAAGTTTCCACACTTAATTGCAGAATAAGTTATGAATCTAAATAAAAATTATTCTACTAATGTGATGAATCGAGTCATAACGATCCGTGTTAAACTGGAAAGGCAGTATATTAATTCACTGCGTTTCGCAATGGTAGGTGTGTTAACCTCCCCAAAAACATTTATTCTGGAACTCTTACATAATATTGTGGAAGGATACGCCAAAAACTAAAGTCGCACTGTAGCAGACATTTAAGACAGTAACCGCATTTAACGTCAGGAATTTTATTTCAGAGACTGTATTTAGCGGATCTGGGCTGTGTGAAAGATGAATACAATGGCAGTAAGCAGTGATTGAAACAAAGGGTTGGGTTTTGTGCGTGCAACACCAGTTGGTAGCTGTGTGTGATTTGTTGCCGTTGCTTCTGGCGTCTCTGGATGAATATTTCTTGTTATGCAAATTTACATGCCGTTTTGTACAATGTTAAATCTATAAATGTAATAAAGGAAGTAAGCAAACATTTAAGAATATAAATTGTTGACTTTTATCAATAATGCAGACATAAATGCGACATTTGCAGCTGTTAGATAAAATCGAACACGGAAGTGTGCGCGTAACTAAAGAACGGGAGCAACAACGGTACGGCGGGTTAAAGAACTCCAAAATAAAATATAGTTTCGCGCCATCTTTACATAGTTTAAAGTTTTTAAAAATTCTGTACATATCCATGAAAGGACAGGGACCTTACATACGTATTCTGGAGCCGACCATGATTATAGCATAATTGTAGCAATTAAAATCAATTTTTTGCTGTTGTTTTAAATTTATAATGCCTCTCCCCACTGTACGGGAAATAAGAATAGAAAAAAAATATGATTCGATATGTAAATAAAAAATACAAACTAATGGGCAAAGTTAGGGGATCTATATTCTTCCTCCTTCCTGTCTAACTTTTCCTTCTGTTTCCCGCCGCTTTCTACACTATCTTCAGCGGCTCAAAGCTCACAGTTAGCTCAGATCCGCATCGTTGTCTTTGTAGCGACATTGAGGAGAAGGTCCTAGGATTCGAGTCCCGATGATGGTAGAATTTTCTACACTAGGTAGATAAGTCGAATCGACTGCTCTGATCGGTAGTTTTCCGTGGTTTCTACTAGATATGGTGGAGCAGTACCCTAATAAATGGGCCATGGATTGCACGCGATCTTTTTTTTCCTTTTCCTATTCGTGTCCTCTCTCATTACACACACTTAAACTTACATGGACTACACATTCACACTTGTCGGGTGTCTTGAGCTTGTCTCAGCTGGGACGATGACGTACTGGGAGGAGTGGATACGTAGAGGGAAAGTCTCCCCTGCAAGCCTAAGTGAAGGTCTGTGTCGGATCTCCCCATTCAGTGGCGAAGGAACTCCGCTACCTCGGGGACCACCGCTAAACTAACGGCACTCATCAATCAGGGTACTTTTTCCTGTGCCCCATTTTCGTCTCTTCCGGTTCCGTCTCCTTGTCTGTCTTCTGCACATTGCCCGACTTCTTTCTCTCCTTCGTCTCCTTTTTCGCGACCGTCTTCCTCTCCTTCGATGTCGTTGTCGTCACTTTCTTCTTCTTCGTCTCCTCCTTCTTCTTCATTTTCACTCCGCCGTCACTTTCTCCTTTTTCCTCTTCTTCAACTCTTTCTTCTTTTTCGTCTCAATGTTATTTTTCTTTTTCGCCTCATTCTTTATTCTCCTGATTCTCCTTTCTCTGCTAATATTAAAGTCGCATGACAATTACAGGAGTTGCTGCAACAGGGAGTGTGTTAACGCATGCACGTAAAGCGGGTTGCGTCAAGGGAGGACAACGATTCAAAAGGGCTTGCTCAATTTATTTTACTGATATTGCTTCCTGGGAATATTCGTTGATTCTCATATGCACCGGCTATCGCAAATCCAATACAACTTTTCTTCTCCCTTGTATATTCTCTACTAGTTTGGATTTGTTTCTAATTGTTACACATCATACAAAGGGTGACGATGCACAGATACATTGGTGGAATATGAATTATTCCTGAAACCATGATTTGAAGAGAAAACTAGTGGTGCTACAACATCGCATACTTTCTCCGATAGTTTCTAACTTCAGTAATTTTCGCAAATTCAGAGAGTTCAACGAAAATTAGCCCTGCGTCATTTTTAAGCGTCCTTTGCTCTATTCGTGGAAAAAATAAATAAAAAAATTGGAGCTTTTTTCAAGAATCTTTTTGTTCATAAATGGCATTAAAGTCAAGCAGAAATTCTGC
Source organism: Acheta domesticus (assembly GCA_031308135.1). Lineage (NCBI taxonomy): Eukaryota > Metazoa > Arthropoda > Insecta > Orthoptera > Gryllidae > Acheta > Acheta domesticus. Next base: position 138,351,238 of record JAHLJT010008446.1, read on the forward strand.
GAAAACTTCTCGTGACTTCAAACAATTATTCAAGACCTTTTTAAAAATTTGTTTTCAGAAGTGACTTCATTCAAGACAAAAATGTCTTTAATATTGTACTTTTCAATGCTATTTTTTTCGCAGTTTTCGAAAATAGGGTTCACCGAAGATGTGACCACAAATTTCTTATCGTCCTGTGATACATGTGAGGAGAACATTTTTAAAGAATGGTGTCGATTTGAGAAAATGATTCTTTAAAAATTGTCTATATTTCACAAAAATTACTCATATTTTCTGAATATTACATGACCTTAATTCAAGATGCCTTTTACTCAGAAAATCTCCTTGAAAATTGTAGTTGTAGGAAGACGCCGGAAAAATTAAAATTTTTGCAATTTTCGAAAAAATAAGGATTTCAAAGAAAATTAGAACCACCCTATTTTGTAAGAGTTCTTTATGCTATCTGAGGACAAAGCGCAGTCAAAAAATTCGACGCAGTATTTGAGAAAATTTAGAACATGTTGAGGCTTCTTGTAAAAAACCCCAAACCAAAATATCCGTTTCAAACTTGCAGGACCTCATATTTGTTAAGATCGATCGGGGTTTATCAATTTTGGAAAAAAATAATGTGAACGGTTTAGGTGCTAGAGTTGTTCACAGACAGACAGATGGACGGACAATAAACAGATGAACATACAGACAGAGAGAACGACAAACACAGAGGAAGACACACAGTCACGTTTTGCCGTCAATCGAGTTTTGGAGAAAACATGGATTCTGGCTATAGAACGTTTTAGAGAATGTAATTTACACGTAGGAACAAAATGTATCTATCTTTTTGTTACCATGGACCGGTAATGAGTTTTTGGGCAAACAATTGCCGCATGATTATAATTCTTTCTCTTCGTAGGAAGTAATTCTCGAAATTGTTCATGTTCAAAAAAATTGTAGGTGACATTTTTTATTTATCTGATTTTTAGAACAGATTTCATTTAAGGCAAATCATCTTCAGTATTATATTTTTGAAATATTATTTTTTTTCAATTTTCGCAAACAGTTCGCCGAAAAAGTGACTAGTTCAATTTTTTTTACTGCCCTTTGACACTGATAAGGAGAAAATTTAAAGAAAAAATTGATGCCGTATTAGGGGAAAAAAATTGTTTTCACGCAAAAATACGCAAAAAAACTTTTGTCGCCAATCGATATTTCGATATCAAGGCCCTAGAATAAATATTCCGACTACAACGCGGGCTAGAGTAACTAATGCACTACATACAGGACGAATGTTCAACCACTGTTTCGTTACTTGCGAATGACAGTTTTACTGTCAAGAAATCATCGATTTCCGGCGTACGATTACAATAAATTCTCTTCTTGCGAAGTACCGAGAGAAATTGAAACAATACAACCAGATTTTGGTATATACTACGTGTCAAATGAGGATAATTTATTAATGTATTTAACGGCACGTACAGAAACTCTGCGAGGCGTATGAAGGAAAAGTACAATCTGAGCACAGTCGAGTGATGAATACAATCTGAGTACAATAGAGCTACTAAATCGCTACCCCCACTCTCTTTTATTATATTAAGTTGACTTATGGAGGTAGTAATACGAAATACTTGTATGTACTTGGCTGTCCGGGTCCAAGACACAGGTGCCGACGCCGTTTCGGCCGCCATTCTGCAACCTTCCTCGCAGGAATGCCAAATACATACTGACTCCGGCCGCGGAAGCCTACGCTCTCACGAAATATTTGCTACTGTGTAGAAACTATTTGTTTTGGAAAAACGAGGTAAAGAGTTGGGATATCTTTTATCGTGCCTCACGCGAAGGAACCGAGAACATGGAGAACGATTTTTATGGTACTGTCAACGAACTGAGTAAATTTCCCAATAACACCCTATACGACTTAAAAACTTGAGCAGTTAATGAAGTAACATATATAGGCCAGAATCAAAGCGAAAGGCTATCTTAGCATTTGCTAATCAATAGAAACTTGATAAAAAAAACTGTAGAGTTTATCTCGCAGCTAGCATTGCCGCTGCCCCTCCAGCGACACTGACCGGGAGGTCCTAGGATTTGAGTCCCGCCGGTGGCGGAGTTTCGACATTTGTCTTCATAGGTGGGTCGCATTCAGCGACTGTCTCAAAGAGAATTATAGCGGGGGAATTCTCTGTTAGGTATGTGGTTTCCGTGATTCGATGCGTTTGCGTGCTTTCGCTGATCAATGTCGGAGGCAGTACCTTCACAAATGGGCCAGCGATCGCGCGCGACCTTTTCTTGTTCTTCCTTGTCTTAACCTCGGGAACTTCGGGCTTGTTACGGCTGGGGCGGGGCCCCGATAGGCGGCGATACATTCATGGAGGTGGAATCCCACGGACTCTAGTTCAGTGCCGATACTCACCATCTAGAGGGGAGGAACACAGTCGCCTCCCGGGATAAACCTTTAACTTCACTAATGGGAATAATGTCCGTAGTAGTTGATGTGCCTCAAAACATCTATCAAACAGTCAATCACTCAATCAGTTGACAAAGACCTGATCGAGATTTACCCTATTTGAATTTCTTGAGGTGAGATGTTAGTACTGACATCTGATGGATATTATTACTACGACGTGTGTTGTAAGTATAGATTAAAGTTTTTATTAGTAGAAAGTTTTGCAGGTCGTAAATTTGAAAGACGTAACACGACAATCCTGGGGAGAATTGTACTGCGCATGCGCCGGCATCCAATGACGGGATTTCGATTGATGGGGCCCGTCATTCTCCATGTTTTGTCGTCTACGACAAATGTGTTCGTAGCTTACACTTTACGTAGTTTTCACCGCCACCACTAAACACGAATTCGACATTAATACACAATAAGAATGCAAATAATGAAAAGTAGAATAATCATAGAACCAATCTAAAATGGCAGGAACTTAATAGTTTACTTTTCTCACGTTAATTCAGATACACCAGGAATAAACTAACGTAATTGTTTAGGATTTGAGGTTATGTATATATTGAGGTTACATTGATTGTCACGAGAAAGTAATTATTTATCCACATGGCTTTATAATTCCCATAAAATTTCCCATTCCTAATATAAACAATAAAATATATGTATTAGTAAAATTGCGGGGTTACATTCTAAGACTAGGAAAATATATTTTTCTTTGGAGATAAAGACATGTATTACATACTCGTAAGATACAATCAGATTTCACGCATTATAAATTTTATCTTGTAATGCTTATAAAAGCAAAAATAGTTGTAAGCAGATGCTTTTAGATCCAATTAGAGGTATTCAGTTCAATGAGTTCCTAGTTTTATCCTATGCTTTCGATTGTACGACTTGCAAAAACTTATTTTTCTGAAGATACGTTCCTTTCCTAGCGACGATAATGTTTACGTAATACGACAATGGATTTCCCGTCTTGCAAAAACTCTCTATTATCAATGTTGTCCACAGTTATGGCAGATGAATTAAACCCATTTAAACAGTCTGCGTGTTAATTTCCATACATTAATACATTCAAAAAGAAGCCTGAAGATGACAATGTATGAAAGTGGTCGAAACGTTTTTGTGAAGAATTAAATAAACAAAAATGTGACAATTTAATTGTGTTTTAAAAATAAGCCAACTAAGAAAAGGGATCAATATGAGTTATTAAAATCTGTAATTATAGATGACCGTATTGCATAAAAGAATATTGATATTCTTGAGAAAGTTCGTTTTGTCCAAAACTACTGATAAGTAAATGAATACGCAAGGCAATTGTAGAGAGAAATTTCCTAATTTTGAATACCTTCTTCCTTTCACGTATACATACGTATATATGGAGTATATACGTTATATAGGGAAAGTTATGTAATGCTGTGGAAAATCGATTACGAGATTTCAACGGAAATACACGATTTGGGGTCCCTTGAAACCGAAAAAGTAGTTCTTTTCAAAATCTGTCTGTCTGTATGTCCGTCTGTGAACACCACTAGCGCCATGAGTGCCAAGCTAGGAGTAGGATTTTTTTCCAAACTGAAGAAACCCCTGTCCATCTGACTCGAGTTGAAGCTTTGCGATTTTGAAAAACTTTCTTCAATATTTGGCGGTACTTTACATGAAACCCCCCGGACATTTTCAAAATTTTCTCAAAAACGGCTTCAATTTTATTCAAATTTCTTGTAAAATTAGAGGAAAATAGTTATATAAGGCATAGGTCCGATTCTCACGGTTGTCTCTAAGTTTTCGAAAACTACAAACTGAATATTTTTCGGCGTTTTCCTACAACTATAAAATTGAAGATAGAGATTTTTCATTCAAATAAAATTTGTTCTCCATAGTGAATTATTTCATTAAGGTCATGTACATTTTTTGAAACTTTCAGTAGTTTTCGCACAAAAAATAACAAAAACAAGATTTTCTCAAAAACGGCTCCAAATTTTTTTCTTCAGCCTTTTGGTAGTGATAGTGCTAAATGTTTTCTATGAGATGACATAAACATCAGTTTTTCTCTATTCTTTTGTTTTCTCAAATATTACAAAAATGTATATTTTTTTAAATTATATTTCACGTCATTAATATATACACTAACGGAGATTTGTTCACATTATATTTATGAGTAGATGTGCTTTAAATAATGTCAGAATTTCTGGAAAAGTAAACCGTTTTCAGCGAAAACTAGTTCAAAATTCCGCATTTTCAGAAATGCTTAAACGCCATTTTCTTATAAATGGCTCCATGTTTTTTCTTCAAACTTTTCCAACAAGCAGGACTAATTACACTATTAAAAATAACGTAAAGTTCATTTTGCTGTATTCTTTTGTTTTTTCAAAAAATTACACAAATTAAATTTTTTTGAAAGATCTCTCACACGGTTAATATGCACATTTCAAGGAATTTGTAAACACTATTGTATTTGTAAATTAATGTGCTTTAAATGACTTTAAATGAAGTTTCTCGAAAACTTGAAAAGTTTCTGTGAAAATGAGCTTCAAATTTCAAATTTACAGTAGTGCTTAAACGCCATTTTCGTAAAAACCATGTTCGAAAATTGCATTTAGGACAAGGTTTTACTGTTCTTTAATATTCTTAAAATAATATTTCCGTTCTACTACTAATATGAAACCGAAAATTAAGAATCTGTAAAAAAATGTACATTGGGCGACGATATATGGCACCTGGGTAGTGTATGGGGCAAGTCCGAATAGCTAGCCAAGACGAAAAGAAATAGAAAACTAATACGGGAATGTCTGTGCCATTCTGTAGCGCCACTAGTTATTTTTTTATTTCATGCTCTCAATAAAGGTTCAAATAAAAGAAAATAGTTGCCAAACCGTTGACTATAAATGTATACTCATTATAAAATTAGCAATTACTATATTTTAATTATTATTTTGTTTCTGGTAAATATCAAGGAAATATCTAGAAGCAACCACTTCCACAAATTCTAAATTGAACTACTTTTCCAAAGTTTAAATTTCCAAATTAATGAAAATGTAGTACTACGAAATGGGATCTTAAGGTACTGCACTCTTTATTTAACATTCTAACAATAAGCTAAGAAAAAAGGGAACAATCAACATGTTCGGTAGTAGGATTTGTTTTCATTTCTGAAATTTATGAAAACCTCTAAAAGCTGAGTTTCATTTAACATGTCATCATTTATGAACCTATAATGTAGTACGTTCCACACACAGGTTTTTCCTTTCTCTTTCGACGCTCTTCCTTTTTCTACGTAACCAACTGAACCACCTATATTGAATCAAGTCGCTATGTTATTTGTGAACTTGCGATAGATTTTTATTGTTATTCTCTTGAATTATTTAATTGTCTTCTTTCCTGCTTGGATATGTTGCTCTTCAAAACTGTCCATTATGATTTTCTATATCTTCCAATTGATGATAAATCGGACGCTTTAGGCTAGAAGTAAAGGATGGAAATAATTGCTTTAGAAAATAAATGTAACTTTACTATCTATGCGCGTTTTCTACAGCTCATTAGTTACAGTTTATTAGGAATTTAGTTACTTAAATTAACGATCTCCATGTTATTGCGGCATTATATTAATTCCTTCATGAGGGATAATAGCAAAAACTGTTTTTTGGACGTTAAATAAATAAATACATGTAAAAATCTATAAAAAACTTGTTAACCGCTGTAAACCGTTTTGTTGTATAGCTTCATATCTGTTCATTAATATAATCACGAAAAAAATTAAGAAAAACTTTGGAACCTTTTTCGAGAAAAATCTTGTTTTTAAAATTGCCTGTATTTTACGCAAACTTACGCGAAAACTACTAAAATTATAAAAAGAACTGAACCTGACCTTATTTGAATATCAATTTTTCAAGAATAGATTTTATCAAGAAACTACTCTCTATCTTCAATATTTTAATTGAAGGAAGCTGCGAAAAAATTAAACTTTTTCAATTTCCAAAAATTTAGACAATTCAAGGAAATCCGGATCTGCGCCATTTTATCTGTGATTCTTTGCTCTATTCGAGCCAAAATTAGAAAAAAATTGGGCTATTTTGAGAAAATGTAGTTGTCGCTTCATGTAAAGTACCACCAAAAATCAGGACACTTATTTCAAATACGGGGGGCCGCGACATCAGCCAAATAGATACGAGATTATCAATATAGTAAGAAGTATGAGAGAAAGTAAAATGGACAATGTTGTTTCTCTATGTATGTCAACGTTCTGAATCCGAATCTGAAGCCAGAATTGCGTCACCACAATCCAGTTTTTTTAAATCGCGAAATACCACCGTGAAATTTACAATTAAAAATTTCATGGTGGTTTTTCGCAATTTAAAAAAAAATAGAGGGTGGTGGCGCAATTCTGGCTTCGAATTCAGCGCTTAGACATACATAGAGAAATATGTGTCAGGTTTTAGGTTTGACAACAACCCTCCAAAACAAAAAATACAAGTTTACGGTGGTTATTAAGGATTTAAAAAAACTGCAGGGTGGTGGCGCAATTCTGGCTTCAGATTCGGATTCAGCGTGACGACATACATAGAGAAAGATGTGCCAAGTCTTTGGGTCTGGTAACTTTTTTTTATTTTGTGCGCCGGTGTTATCAATACACGATTTCCGAGAAGCGGAGCTAAAGTTTGAGGGCTAAAGAACGGAGGTTCTATTATGTTCTCGAAAGGAAAGTCTTCTAAAGGACGGAAAATTATTTTCCCAAAATCCGCTTCAATTTTTTCTTTAAATTCCCCTCCCCCCATGGATAGAAGAATGGACGCTTAAAAGAATGGTGAGGGTCTCATTGGCGTTGAACTCTGAATTTTCGAAAGTGGCAAATTTAGAAATTATGTGGGAAAGTGTGTGATGTTGTAGCACAACTAGTTTTTTAAGTGGCTCCAAAGGTTTTATTTAATATTGTTTCTGGGATATAGTAAAAAACTCTGAGAAATGGCCCAGGTCTCATTTTTTGAACTTTCTGAAGTTTCGAAAAGTTAAAAATAATATGAGAGAGTATGTGCTGTCGTAGCAGTACGAGTTTAATGTAGGCGAGGGTGTTGTGTCTTGGCCATAAGCGTACCAACAAAGATTCATTGTTGGGATAGTTAAAAACCACTCAGTGGTTTGTTTGTTGTCTTGTCAGAAGATACACAAACTAGTTTTTGTAGTTGAGAGTTGCAGAGTTTTCGTAGGGAAAAATGAAACTAACTTTCACTTATTGAAAGTATTTTGCTTCTACTCTTTTCTCTGACGACCCCATTTTCTTTTCGTTATTTAATGATGATACCATCATTAAATGTCAATTAAAGCATTCTATCAGCTACAAAAACGTGAGTTCAAAACAACTTTTATCTAATCTAAAATTGGCTGATTGATTTTTGAGAAATGTAACCAGGAGGCGTACCTTGGGCACAGAATAGAAATTATACAGAAGGAAACCTACCCACAATCCGTGCGCCGAAAACACTGGGCAACAAACATTTTTTTGCCAAACAAGTTAAACCCATTTTATGATATGTTGGATGTACAGATTCCAAATACGGCGTTTTTTTTTGGTGGATTGGCTCTAGTTTTGGAGATAAAGAAAATCGCATCGAAAAAATATTATTTTATTTTTTATTGAGAAAAGGCTATTCGTAAATTGCATAAAACTTGAACTAAATGAAATGAAATACGTTATAGAAATATATTCATTACATTTACTTTTACAATAATTGTTTGAAAAATATTGTTTGTATGATTTCTTTTTATGATAGCAAATCAGGACAATCACGTTGAAGGCTCCAGCAATAGTCTGCCTTCATGTGTATATCCCATCTGCCCTAATATCTATCTTCCATCAACTTTATTTCTTGATGAAACCGTTCCTCTTGTTCCTCACTCATATTGCCAAGATTTTCAGGAAATTTATCTAGATGGCTATGGAGATAGTGTACCTTAATCCTCATAGTTGCATCCAAATTTTGAAAGTATAAAAGCAAGTCTTACACCAGTTTTGCATAATTTGCTGCTTTATGATTACCCCAAAACTTCTTGACAACAATGATAAAGCTGTGCCAGGTAGAAGATTCAGTATTAGTCATGGAACTTGTGAAATTTGGATCATTTATCAATTCCGAATTTGGGGTCCATCAGATATGCCAGCATTTAATTTTTCCGTACTGAGTCCAGGGAAAAATCTGCTAATGTATTTGAAGCAATTGACATCCGTATTTAGCGCTTCACAAATTACTTCATTACTCCCAAAATTAAGTGCAGGGGAGGGAGAAAGATATTTTCTTTGGCAACAAATGAGTCATTCACGATATTTGCTGCACGTTTTGTGATATTTTCGCTTGGCGGCCATGACAATTTTTCCATTTTTGCTCCTTTGCTCGACTATCCCACAAGCAGAGAAAACAAGGAATTTTTGTACCCACTTTGTTGTCCAGGTAAAAAGTTGACCATTTTGAAATCTATGCATATAGACCATTGATGGTCATCATAGTAAGGGTATTGTAAGGCCATTATGATATCATATTCTTCTTTAATTTTTGTTGAGTGACCAATTGGTATTGATGGATAGTAATTGCAATTCTGCAGTAAAACATCTGCAATGTTTATGCAACTGTTTATGAAAAGCCGCCAGTCTTCGGGTCGATATTCTGAAACACCCATATGAACAAGTAGTTCATGAATATTTCTGTCTGCACTGTGGCTCCATTATCACTGAATTATTGTAGGAGTTTTGCATCTCTTGTCCTGTAAAATGTTATTTTCGCTTCCGGTGTCAGACATTTCTTTTAGTCTGGAGGCTAAAAGTTCAGCTGCTTGTTTTGGCAAACTGAGGTCACGTATTAAATCACTGAGATCTTGAGAGAAAAATGTTCCTTTAGTAACACTTCCACCGTATTCACTGCCACTGCTAACTCCCGAATTATACCCTAGAATCTGTAGATTCTCACTATCGGATAAAGAAATTCCACAGAGTATGGTGGACACAGGTATGGGAACATCAGTTTCGTGTAATACAGGCCTCCTTGCTGATTCCAAATCAGGGTACTCCCAGCTCTTTTTCTTGTAACGATTGAACCCTTTTACGTTTAAAGCTAAAAAATGAAAATCATTATGATGATTTTTGGGCTCTCGCCATACCATCGGTACACTAAAGTTTAAACTCTTCAATTTCAAGTTTTCCACTGACGGAGGTACTCAACATAAGTTTTGCATACTATAGGGGGAACCCACGAGATATCTTGATCACACAGTTTTATACCAAAATATGCTTCATAGGTTTTTGTATAAAGTTTTCTATTTTTCTTTTCTGTTTTTGATGGGTATATTCCCCACAAATGTAGCAAAATACATTCAATTTTATTTATTTGTAAAAAAACAGTAAAAACTGTATATGTCGTATAGGGGAAGGGTCGTTCAAACAACGTCTTCCTGAAGAACTCATTGTTCTGTAACAAAGGAAGATGAATGAAGAAGACGAACGTCAATTAGAGTGTCCTGAAAAAATCATTGGGCCAAAGTATAGTTTATTACTTTCATTTTAGATGAACCAACTAAGATGAATGCCAAACGTATGTATAAAAACATTTACATTCTGAAAAGATTTGAAATTCTTAGAAGGATAAATGTAATTTTGTGTTATTCTCATTATGAAAATATATGAGTAATGGATAGCCGGAAACTTCGAATATTTTTTGTCAGTAAATTTCTGACCAACGAAATAAGTACAGAAATTTGAAATTGTAGAATGTTTTATAAAATGATCATTGTTATTTTTTCGGTACATAATGTATTATACCTGAATATTGTTAAATTAAATAAAAACAGGTAACACGATTACTTGACCTCTGTTATGCCTAAATACATATGGAATAAAATGAGTCAGTTGTCGAAAAAGATAATCGTTATACGAAGTTACGTTTATTTACAATATGCTTTCATTTAAATTATATTTATTAAAAAGGTTATTTATAATTATTTGTGGATAAATTAAAAAAAAATAAACAATAAATTTATTTAAATTAATAAATTTGTCACGCGTTCCGGAACCTAAAATTTTAGAAATCAAGCACTATATCTATATCAATATCTACATCCACATCCACATCCACATCCACATCCACATCCACATCCACATCCACATCCACATCCACATCCACATCCACATCCACATCCACATCCACATCCACATCCACATCCACATCCACATCCACATCCACATCCACATCCACATCCACATCCACATCCACATCCACATCCACATCCACATCCACATCCACATCCACATCCACATCTACATCTATATATCTATATATCTATATCTATATCTATTATGTGAGTAAAAAATCGTTAGATTATACAAGATGCAACATGTTTCTCTACTCTAAATGAATGTCGAAGGTTTTAAAAACTATTTTTTGTTGGGTCACGGATACCTGTAAAGAAATAAATTTTAATAGTTGCTTTATTACCGAAGCAATTTCCATGTAAATACTCACCAATTCATTTACAATATTTACTTGTCATTTTAATGAAATAAATTGCTTAAAATTTATGCATTAAATTTGTCGTAGTTATTTTTCTTTCCCGTGGAATCGTGATTTGGCACATATTCTGAATGTGGTAAACATTTATTCAGCATTGTGGTTAAATTTTGATTTGTATTGATCCCGCGCGACAATTTATTTTAAATTTTCACGCATGACTGTTTCAGGATTAATATTTAAATATTATGCCTCGCTAGTCAGCAATCAAGGCCTCTGCATTCTTTTACGCCATCTGCAAAATTTAATTGAGTGATTAGGGATTCCGGGTATGTCAACTGCTGAAGTCATTAGTCCCATAAGTGCAGTACATGTTTTTTCTTCGGGGATGGCGGTGATCTTCCCCCGCTGGATGGCGAGATTCAACGCCGACCTACCTGTGGGTTAGCGGTGGTTTTCCTCAACCAGGTATCTCCCACCAGCGGGGCACTGCCCCAGCCGGGAGAATCTCTAAGCTCTCGACGGTCTCCCGGCATATGTGTTAGTGTGGTGCATGTAAGTGCATGTGTGTGTAAGTAAGGGTGAGGAGAGGACAAGGAAGGGAAAGAACAAATTGCATGCAGTCCGTTGCCCATTTGTTTGGGTTCTGCTCGAGCATTCGCCTGGTTTTGATCAGGGAAATCATGGAAAACTGCCGATCAGAGCAATAGGCCGCTAGAATTCTCCTTCAGCCAGCGGCTCTACTGGACCAACTGTCTTGCTATTTTCGGAAATCCTGCCACCGTCAGGACTCGAACCCCAGTACCTCCCTGTCAGAGGCCCTGCGATGACGTCACTTGATGCTTTGAGCCACTTCTCCCGGTAAAAAAGTCAAATCTCTACGTTTCTCAACATTTGAATTTTACCGTTCTAATACTTCACTGTTCACCACGTCTCGCTACAAATGAAATTAAAAAGTGACGGGGATAAGGGATCTCATTATTTCAGTGCATGCATTATTAAGAACTTTTTCGAGAGAGCCCTGTGCAATTCTATTTACCCTTTAGAGTTGTGAAGTCAAGTCTGCACTAATCTAACATATTTTTTGATATGTCTGCCTACTTATAAGAACTCACGCATCTTAGTATGCATTACGTCGATATACACATTTGAGAAGTCCACAAATACTGATATTTCTTTCCGGGCTCTTAGGTCGTGGTCCAGTCGAATTATTTATTTTAGACGTGTTGTCTAGCAGATATCTTTAGTGTCGGTGGGTCCCAACAACCCCTTTTAATGCTCTCTAAATGAACTATTTCGACTGCCCATCAGCTCGGCAAGCAATGTCAACATTGACGCAAATCCTGAAATTTTACATTGTTCTCAAAGGTTATACATCTGCCTGTCGCATTGTTGTTATAGGATTTGTCAGAGTGAAGAAAACTGATCTATTGACCTATGCACAAGAAAGCCACTCTTACAGTCCCGTATTGCGTTATTTTTGCGTGTGGTGCGAGTCTGAAAAAAACGAAATATTTTATAGCTTGCTGGTAACTGGGATTTTAAGTAATTCTTCCGATATTAATTCTGTGGTCGTAGGATAAAAGGTCTTAAGACATGTTTTGGCCGAATTGAGTTAAATGAAGAAACTATGAGTTAAAATAATTTCGTTTAACTCACCAGAAGTGAGGGCAAATTCGCTTTCTTAACGAAATTAGTTGTGCTACAACAGCTCATAGCGCATTATTGGTAGCTTTGGCAACTTTCTAAAATTCAAGGAATTCAACAGAAATATGACCTATGCCATTTTTAAGCGTCCTTTGCTCTATCTGAGGAAAAAAATAAAGAGGATTTCCAGCACTTTTTCGAGATGTTTTTATCAATTGCTTTTACTTCAAGGAAAATTACCCCCAAACTACACTTTTTTTCAAAAAATTGTACATGAACTTATTTAAATTTGTTTTATCTGATGCCTATCTCAGAAATCACCAAAGGTCACCAAAAATCACCTGAGATCACGATTTCCCAATCATGGTTCAAAGAACCTATGTCAAAAATTTTCACTACGTTTGACTTAAGTCATTTTTATACAATTTACGTAGATTTTGTTCTGGTAAACTACATGTTCATAATCCCTTGCATGTAAAGGCAATTACATAATAAAAACTCTTGAGCCTACAAACATTATTCATATTACCACTCATCGAGAATGAGTGAACCCTTTTCTCCAAACCAAGAATTTTGGTTTAAGAATTTTTACCCTGTGATCACAGAATTATTACGTTTTTAAAGACAAGAAAAGTAGTTCTGCCTAGAAACATTCTTCTGGATTTTTTTCGTTTTTTCACGCTTCCTAAAATACCCTCTGAATTACTTCTACCAATGTATCTCAACCATTTTTATCAAACTTGCTGAAATTAGGTCTATTCCGGGAGATTTAGGACTTGATAATTTTGATAGTTATTTTAAGCTCGCATAATGTAATTTCTGTGATAAAAGTTTTAAAGGTCTGATGAAAAGTTATCGCCTGATCTGTGTTCATAAGCATTTGGTAAATTTTCTAAATAGATCTTTCACCAATTCAAAACTACCTTGTTGTCTCCATTCCTTTTCTGTACTGTTTACGTCAAGTAGAACTCCCTGATTTTCTAGAATTTGCTAGACTCCTCAGTTTCCATGATATTATTCATGAACATTGTTTTCTTGATTCTGAATTTCCAACTAGCTTCCCTTCTATCATTATCTTTTTACTGTCTATTGTCGTTCGTCCTCATATAATGTAGCCCTTTCTCTCTCCTGAGCCAATTTCCTTTGTATCGCACTAAGTGTATAAATTGGTTTCGCTTATTTTTAAGGTATACTTGCATTTTGATATTTTGCGGGGAATTATGGAAAATTGAGGTTTGACACTACTTTATGCAATGCAAAATAATCCGAGATATTGATGTAAGAATGTACGGAAATAACTTGAGAGATATGCCGGTTCTGAACAAAACTCAAGCCGGTTTATAGACGACAACTGTCTTGCTGATGTAAAGCTCCTGAATTTTACACCTTTCCACTGTAGCTCTTTGCTTATATCCAAGCATGTGTTACATTTTCATTAGCGCTTGTTTAGCAAAAACTAGTGATTATTTCCGATATGCAATCACCTGCATTACTTCATTTTTATCCTGAGAATAATGGAAGCACATTTAAGACGGGAAGAAGGAAATGATTTTGGTCTGTGTTTGACAATGTCTATGATTATGGTCTTCCTCTTTCGAAAAATAAAATCTGGCGCCACCCCTGCGTCATGCGTGTTCTAAAAAAGAATAAAAATGCAATTCGTACATTTAGAGAGCACAACAAAAATAAATAAGGTTAAAATTTCACTTTGTTCTGAACCAGTCATAACGTTTCTAGTTGCGTTATTCATTTACCTTATGTCAGTATTTCATTTTTTGAAATCACATTATGTGTACTTTTATTAACACATTTTAAAATAGTTTTTGATAAGTTCGTTCGATTTTGTCCAGGTTTCTACCATGGATGACGCATCACTCGGCCCTCACCCAATTGGAGAGGTCACGGAAGGGGGGCCCAGATGGGCACTTTCTGCGTATATAAGCTTAGCGCCAGAGAAGGTAATTGACTTCCAAAAAGAATGTTTATATCATTTCTACCAAATTTTCGGTTTCGTCATGCTATCGTATACCTATAAATAAAATATGTCTTCATTTTAGGAGCTTCAGGAATCAGAGTTGGTAGATCGAGAATGAGAAAATCGGCTTAATGATAATATTTGATATTTCTTCCACTATTTGTCATTATATGATTAAAAGTGGGATAATGAATTTGCATGTTTTACTAAATCTGGAGGTTCCTAAGAAAATCTTGAAAATTCTTATTGTTCATGGAGCTTCCTTTTGAATGCCAAAACTAGCAAGCAGCGCAATACAATTATAAATTATTTTTCAATTTTTAGTAATAGTGTAAACTGAAAGATACCTCGGACTATGGAAAGTGTTGTTCTTTTGGGTGTAATTCTTAAGAAAAATATTTTGACAAGTTAATTATGTGAGCTCTCTCAAAAATTGACCGTGTAAATATTTTCATTTCAGTAAAATGTCAACAGACTGAATTAATATCTGAAATACAAACGAACACATTCAATTGCATAATGTTGGACAAGATACATAATATTTTTGTACAAATTATCGAATGAATAATGGAAAATTTTGGTATTATCTTTCAAATGAATAAATATATCAATTGGCCGTTGGAAATTCCCATATTTTCTCAAATACACTTTGGTATGTAGTTGCTGTAGACTGTAGATAAATACTTGATATATTGTAGACTATTTTCAGTTAATATATTCGTTCCTTTTGAAACCATAATAAAATTTTATCCGTGTTTCAAAATTATTCCTTACATATATTAATTAACTTGATATCCACCATACTTACTTATCCCAACACAGCTGGACTTCCACCTATGCAAGTCGAAGTTCCACTCAAATTAAAATTAATAAAAGAAGTAAGATTCACATTTTTATAATGAATTCTGATTGAAAATAACTGTTTAAAATGTCTGTAAACATAATGAATAAAATGTAAATTTATAGATACCTCAATACAAACTCTTTATTTATGAAAACAAATGAAACTCCACGTCATTATTCATCATTTAAAAGTAATGCTCAACTGAAATTACATTATTTGAATTTATACTGTCATTTTCAGTACTCACGCACAATAACGGATTCATTAAAAATTCATTGTAAAAAACAGTCAATAAAACCGCCTGAGGCGGAGTACGATGATTCCTTTGAACATTTTCTGTCTTGACAAGCTTCTGACTTATAATTGCCGAAAATTAACTACAAAACGTAAATACATGTGTTTTTAATGACATAAGAAATTCGAAATCGGGCATCTATGATAAACACTGAAACGTTGGAAAACAGAAGAGATTGTGAAAGGCACTCTCGAACAGTCTTAGTCAGCAGGGAGAAAGGGAAGAATCTGTCGTTAAGTCCGTTATCGGAGAACGTAATTCTCCGTGCTCCCTTATCCAAGGGTAATGCCAGAAATATCAGAATAAATTTCGCCAAGTTATGATCATTTGCAATTTTCTATACACCATTCCATTTCCGCGTACAGCAGTATGTAAAGGTCATTGCACTCATATAATCATTGCGTTCTTTTTTTTTTGCCCAACAAGGTAGGTTCCTTTTTTACAGACGTTCCGTCATAGATAGGTTTTACTCTACTTCACAGAAAAATGACACAAATTCGACAAGAAGATAATCATTCAATACAAGATGATTTTTGTTGGCATTTACCGACATTTATCAAAGTTTGAAAACTGAAATTGGAAATTTAAAAATAAAATACGTTATCTTCGATCACAATATAATTATTTTGTACATAAGCTATGTGTTGAAAGACTTTAATAGGTAATAGAATTAAAATACAATATTTAGTATTGTATATTCTTTAAATAGCTTCGCGATGTCTGGGGGTATGTATGTTTTTGCAATTGGTATCAGTTTTAAAACGCAATTATCAAAGACACTGAAAAATCTGATATTACCAAAAGCCAAAGCCAAAACGCCAAAAGCTCATACGAGTAATGTAGAGAATGCACCGGATCTCGTAATTTCTATGTAATAATCAGGGGTGACTTCAAACAAATTGGGGTTAATTTGTTTGTTTTTTTAGGTTGCATCATTGTTTACCGTGGGTAATTGTCTCTTTTGTATATTCTCAAAAATCCGAACAATAAGCACTTAACTTATTGAGAAACTGAACTGAGTATATCCAGGGAAGTATTTTTTCCCTCATTTATATGATTATCAATTTTCCTTCTAAAACGAACCCTCCAAAACGTTTCTACAACCTAAACTATCAAATCTATAATATTTACAAAAATAACTCTTCTTGCTTCTGGTTTTATAACTAATAATTGTTTGCTACCTCAACAAGTATTTTTATTAAAAATATTTATTTTAGTGCTTGTCTAACTTTAACATGACATATTCGTAAAGACCTAAAATTCGTTCCCAAAATAAGTCCAAAAATCAACAATTTTACTCATTTAATTTATTTTACTAATTTCAAACATCTAACATGTGCATTTTCGAATAAAGAGGACATGCGCCATGTGGAAAAGGATATGTATTGCTCATATTTCCTGAGAAGAGGGCGGTTTTGCATTCCAATTAAAAACGTGAGACGTTTAGACACTCTCCTCCAGTTGCCATGTTCTTAAGATGATGAAATCTTGTACAAAAACAGAAAATAATAAAGCTTCAATTGTTTTTATATTTTTTAACTTCTTAGAGTATTGAAAGTCATTATTGACGTTTTTATCGCGTAACACATGCTTAGAAACATTAGTTTCCAAAAACCCCAACCGTGAAGTACCTTGAAACACCCACAATTTATTATATAAATAATGAAATAACGTCTTATAAAAGAGGAGTAATTATCATTTAGAATAATTATTGAGAGCATAACTCAAATTTTAGAGTAAATGAATTCGTTTTTCCCTTTTATTCTTGCAAACCGTGATGGCTGCAAAGATTTAAACTGTGTTGAGAAACATCGATTACCATAGTTCACACAAAAATAATACAAATTATCCATTGACGGAATATTTTCAAATTGTATTCAAAAATACGTAATCCCTGCCGGAAGAAAAGAGAAGAAGAGAGTAATAAATCTCCAAACTAATTTTAAAATCGTCGGAAAATTGTGATGATGTTCGTGTGAAGAAATCTGTCAAAATTTTGCGAGTAAGGTGACGAAAGCGAATAAAAAAATGTTAATAGGATAGCAGATACAATTTGGTAAGTTATGACGTGAGGGCAAGACTGCAGTGTTGTGGAATATATGTAAGAAGTGTGAAATGGGTAAACGTAACTTTTGGTTTAAGAAAGAAAACCTTACTCCTAGGAGTTCGGCACGCGACATTATGCTCTGTGGAATATGGAGCTCAATAAGGAATAATTCCACAAAGACACCAAATTATTGATTGCATGAAAATGTGTCATGTATTACAATTAAGTCGAGGTGTGGGAAAAGGGCTTTCAAACGAAAATGTCTTTCTGAGTCAATAGTTTTCCAAGGTCCGATTATTGAACAATCTGACATCGAATAAATGCCAATTGGCACATCGTAATAATACATATTGTTCTCATGGTTACTTCTTTACACATATCATTGGTTTCAAAATATAATTGATAAGGGTGCAAAAGTGTTATCTGTCCTTTTCCACAGACACAGCTGCAGTGAAATGAATTATTATTAACATAAAACGTTAATGCATTATTAACATAACACGTTGACTCATCACAAAAGTATACGTATTATGATTTTGCTACACTAGCAGAGTATTACAAACGAGCTATTAACCATTTTGTAGCATGAAATCGGTTTTGATGAATAGGTTTTCGATATACTATTGGTCTTCATCTAACAGAAACCTTATAAACTATCTGATATCATGAACTTGTGTGTTCTAGCGCTATGGATAACGAGTAGTAAGAATATATTGCAACTTAATGAAACTAGTATTTCACAGATGTTGTGAGATAACACGGACACCACCTCAGCCAAAATTACGTTGATAAAAATACCATTAAATAGCATTTATTCGATATTTCTAAAAAGAAGCGTAAAAAGGACGAAAAATGGGTTGTTTATGGGGTTTGTGCCACCCCTGAACCAATTTTAAAAACGCTTTTATTCGTGCCGAAGTTGTTCTTGCATTGAAAAGTAACTTTTTTCGTTAATCCTCTACAAATATATTCAGTAGAGTCCAATAGTGAATAAAGAAATCATATACAGCAGTGTGGCACAAATGTGGGATCGTCAATAGTGATGGAGCGCAGCGCAATTTTAGTCGATTGCATTGAAATAGTTAAACTGTGTGAAGAAAATTTTTTAAAGCAAAGATTTCAAGCTCTAATCTTATCTAAATTAAAAGTATTTTGAAGAAAAATTTACGTACCAGTGGTCAATTGAAAAGGGTCAATTTCTATGGTTTTGACGTAAAATTGATCATATTCGAGCTAATGTGGCACACTGAGTCAACTAAGTATTGTTTGATGATCATAAAATTGTTTCGGGGTAACGTGGGCACCACCTGAGCAAAAAATCCGTTGATAAAAATAACATTAAATAATATGTATTTGTTATTTTCTAAAAAGCAGCGAAAGGCCGAAAAATGCAGCGATTATGGGGTTTGTGGCACACCTAAACCCATTTTAAAAACGGTTTTATTGGTGCCGATGTTCTTGCATCGAAAACTAACTTTCTTCACTAAGCCATGGAATTATATTTTTCGATACAGCCTAATATGTATATATACACACACACACACACACACACAATGTTCGTATTCATCGTTTTTAAAACAAGCTCCACACCATTAAATGTACTGAAGACAATTTTTTGATTTTCTTATTTCTTACTTTAATATTAATTGCACACCCACCCAGCACAAATTACATGCTAGTTTTGTTCTTTGCATTCAACGTAACCCGGGCGTCGTGAAATTAGAGAGCGAGGCAACCTAAACCATGAAAACTTTACTACACACACGGGCTCTGAAAGTCCAGAATGGAAACGCGCGCCTAATAATAACAGCTCACCGGCTGTTCACTGTCCGTCCAGCTCAGCGGAGTTCATTGACCTCGTTGAGCTCGCTCCCTGGAAAGAGGTTGGTAGCAGGGGTTCTTACACAGCGAAGCGGATTTCCGCATAAGCTTTTAATGCTATTAATATGCACTTCCATAACGTTTTCACTTACGCCAGTACTCGCAGTTTCCGGTTTACCTCTGTTTCAATGACATTCATTAAACATTGCAAACACAGAGAACAATTCTCTGAGAAGGTTCGTGTGATCCGCTTGTCTTGCTATGTATCTGGGGAGGGATCAGGCAAGACTGCTCGGCAGGTATCTAGACTCCGATACGTGAGCTGAATAAGGCCATGGTATTCTTATTTGTTACGTTGAAGAAAGTGCAGAAAAACCTGTCGGAGAGCAAGGCGAACTTGTTACGCAGCAACAGGTATGCCAGAGAGGCGGCGCGAACGTGTGGCCTGCAGCTAGACAGCGGGCACCCATGAGGGAGAGCCAGGGAGGGTTCATATGCGGCACGTTGTTGTTTGTGACGGAGCAAAAGAGTAATCAATTCAATAACTTCAAAACAAAGCATTGAAACTAGATAGATTCACGTAGACATACACGTTTTGTGAGTCGCTCTATTCGACCTTGATGTTAAACTTCCAAATTGAAAAACGTAGATTCAAGCAAACAACACAGACAATTCACATCTTGCATCAGTGATACTGTGAATGGGTAGATCACAGAATTACGAAAGTCAACCTCTGTTAAAATTGCAGAATTCGAATTTTATGCCTAATATTCAAAACGCCGGATCCAAAATGCTGGATATAAACACATACACCAACATTACACTCATTAAAATTGTATTTAATTTAATTTGTTTGATATATTTTAAACAACTCTATATTAATTGTAAAATAACCATTTAAGGAAATGATATGTGTAATTTTAACAAAGATTCCGTCGATTTTGTCTAAAACCGGCAAAACGCAGCAGTTGCGTTAAAGCTCAAAACGTTAGAAATAAATATTCTATAAACAAATACCTTGGGTTTTCGGAGTAGATTTAAGACTTTAGCAATCTGGAGCAGGTTTCATATTTAAAAGACATCCAACATCTTTAGTCGGGAATAATGTAGCAATAATAATTCAACAATAATACAACAACAATAATAATAGTAATAATAATAATAATAATAATAATAATAATAATAATAATAATAATAATTGCTAAGAATGAAGCGATTCTCTCCCAAATGCTGTCATCAATGATTTTAGCAATGGCATCACCATGAAGTTTCGTCTTGACAAGTGTGCAAAAATCAATTTAAAAAGAGGGAAACTGACAACGTCAGAGAGCATTGAAGTTGATACGCACACTGTGATTCAAGATCTTGAGCCCGGTAAAACTTACAAATATCTAGGAATTAAAGAATGTGAGACCATCTCGAATGACTTAATGAAAGAGAGAATTCGCAAGGAGTATTACAGAAGAGCAAGACTGGTCCTGTAGTCCGCTCTGAATTCTAGGAATAAAATATCAGCAATAGGTAGTTTGGCGGTGCCTGTAGCCGAATACAGTTTCGGACTAGTGGAATGGACTGAGCTAGAAATTCGCATCATGGATCGAAAAACCAGAAAACTGCTTACAATGCATCGTGTCGCCCACCCTCGAGCTGAAGTAGTACATAGACTTCGTGTCACGTAAGGAAGGAGGAAGAGGCCTCAGAAAAATTGAGGTCTTCTGGCACAACGCAAAAGTCGGGATGGAAAAGTATGTAGTAAGCCATCAAGATGACCCTCTAATGAGGCAGGTCATGAAATCTGACCGAAGAATGGGAAACAGAGGCATTGTTAGTGTAGCAAGAAGCATTGCAAGGAAAACTATGCAAGTCACGCAGAATGACAGAGACACTGAACTTCTGATGCTACTTAACATGAAATGTGAGACACAGAAAATAATACAGAAATCGTGGAGAGACAAACCACTCCACGGACAATATTTGAAACGAATGGACAGAGCACAGATCAATAAAGATCAATCATTTATGTGGCTTAAAAGGGGAAGAATGAAGCCAGAATCGGAAGCACTTATAATAGCTCCCCAAGATCAGGCGTTGAGAACACGACATTATGATAAAGCGATTCTCAAAATGTCCCAAAAATGATAAATGCCGCATTTGCCAGGAAAACGTAGAAACCATTGATCATATTGTCCCAGCTCGTCCAATCCTAGCAAAGACCGAATACTTGAAAAGACACGACAGGGTGTGTAGCTACCTCCCTTGGCAGATCTGTACCGCTCTCGAAGTTCTAAACACATGCCACAAGTAGTACGAACACTCACCAAAACCGGTGACGTCTGTTGGATTGTGTATGATATTGTACGACTAACAAATTCAAACTGATCGCACGATAGCAGCAAACAAACCGGATATAATTACCCGGGATTTGAAAAAAAATCGTGTTTACTTGTCGATGTTGCTGTACCTTGCGATCAAAACGTCGTTACCAAGGAGGCAAAGAAGCGTCTTAAATACAAGAGTTTGGAAATCGAGATCAGCCGAATGTGGGGCGTAAAGCACAGGTCGTACCGATAGTTATCGGAGCTCTGGGATTTGTTCCGCAAAATGTGTGTAAGACGTGTCTAAACTCCCAGGCAATTCAAAAGACTGGGAGTGCAAGGAATAGCATTATTTGGAACAGCCCACATTTTGCGCAAAGTATTGTAGAGGCACCGACAGTCCCTAGATCTACTCCTTAGGTAGCTGGTTGCAACCTGGAGTAGATTTTATATTCAGCCGACACATGACATCTGTAGTCGTGATACTGAGGAATAATAGTAATAATAATAATAATAATAAGCTTAAATTAATAATATTAAGTCGTCGTGTGGTCTAGTGCAACACACACTCGACCGCATGGCCATTCAAAAACTACATTCTGCTGTACCCCTCTGCACTGCACTTCACTGACCTACGTTTCTACACACTTCATCGCGCCTCACAATACCTCCCAAAACTCCACGAAAATTTCAATTGTTCATTAATTG
The DNA here is from genome assembly GCA_031308135.1 of Acheta domesticus. Taxonomy (NCBI): domain Eukaryota; kingdom Metazoa; phylum Arthropoda; class Insecta; order Orthoptera; family Gryllidae; genus Acheta; species Acheta domesticus. The sequence continues at coordinate 138,373,801 of JAHLJT010008446.1, forward strand.
TGTTTTCTAAATAATTTCAAACAAATATGCTCCAACAGAACATATTTTCACACGTTATTTCTTAAGGGTACACAATATTAGAATACTACATGAGCAACTTCCCAACCACTCACTTCACACTGGTGTTGTAAGTCAGGGTTATGGGCTTAACACGTCAAACGTATTACTACTACACCAGAAGCCCCTCAGTTAAACTCAAACTTTCCCACACTTTAAAATCAAAGTTGAAGAGCAATTTTCAAAATTTCAGATATTTTCGTTGACATTATCCCAAGATCTTGTTTTAACGAACAGATTTCATTAAGGAGAAAATGTCAATCATTAATATTCTAATTTTGAAAACTAATTTTTCGAAAATACACAGAGTTCACTGAAAATGGGACCTGCGATATTATTATAAGCATTCTTTATTCCTTTCGAGAAAAAAATAACAGGAAACTTTGGAGCCGTTTATGATTAAATATTTTCTAAATTTCCTTAACTTCAATCCAGAATTGCGTGAAAACTACTATATTTTTAACAAATTGTACTGGAATTTATTTAAAGATCGGAATTTTACTTTCTCCTCGTTACTACATAAATAGAGAAAGTATTGTAATCGGACGCAGGAACACGGCGAATTTTCGACAGAAAAACGTTTAGTCGGGCCCTGCTAAAGAAACAGTGGATAAATCTTGTTCCTACATATAATAAATTGAAGGGTTCCTCGGAAAAAAACATTGGTCCAAAATTGAGGAAATCGAGTTAGTGCTGCCATAATATAGAGTGAACTTTTATGCATCAGAGGATCAGAGAATAATATCGACTTAGCGTACCATGCATTAGTCCCAAATAAAACGAACGAAGGAAAATAGGGAAGAACAAAAAACTCTGGGAGAAATCATATGTCCAAAGTGTTTCCGCTAAAACGGCATGGATACCGACAAGGCACGGACAAAGGAAAATAACAGCAGTGGGTGTGATGAATGATGTTTTCTCTGAAGCAACTTCCAAAACTTTTATCTAGCATTTTGTGTTTATTGCAGGTTACAGTTATCTAGAAAACCACTTTTGTAAACTGCTTGTTGGAGGTTCAGTACTTTTCATTGCATGCAAGAATAACAATGCAATAAGTAAAATACGTGTAATTTTATTTTTGCAGGTTTCTTGTACCTACTTGTGCAGATACATGCATAATAGCAAATATTATATTTAAGTAATCTGCAATTTTCAAGCAAAAATAACATTTGTCTATTTTTACTTTCCCGTTTACGTACGTATACACGGAGTGATATACGTAGTATAGGGAAAGTTATGTAATGCTGCGCGAAAAAATGGCCAATTTTCGGCGGGAAAAAATTCATTGCCGGGCCGTGATAACGAAAAAGTGGATAAAATCAGTTGCTAAATTAAGAAAAAAAATCCCCTAACACGTGGTGTAGCCAGAAACCCTGTTTTCTAGGTCCTTGATACCGAAAAACCAATTGAAAGGAAAACGTCCGTCTGTCTGTCCATCCGTCCGTCTGTCTGTCCGTCTGTGAACACTGTTAGCGCCTAAACCATACGTACGATTTCTTCCAAAATTGATATTCCCTGGTCGATCTCGTTCTAGTCGAATTTTTGAGATTTTGAAAAAGATTCTGTAAAATTTGGGGGTACTTTGCATGAAGCCCCCCGGGATTTTCAAAATTTTCTCAAAAACGGCTCCAATTTTTTTCTTTAAATTTCTTGTAAGAATAGAGTAAAATACACTGATTAAGGTGGCATATGGTCCTATTTTCGCGGATAACTCTGAGTTTTTGAAAATTGCAAGTTTAAATTTTTTTCGGCGTCATTCTAGAACTACAAAATTGAAGATAGAGTTTTTTCTTTTAAATAATATTTTTTTGCCCAAAGTAAGTTTTTTCATTAAGGTCATGTGCATTTTTTGAAAATTTTAGTAGTTTTCGCGCAATATGTGCAATTTTTAAAAAAATTCAAAAACAAGATTTTCTCAAAATCTGCTCCAAATGTTTTCTTTAAACTTTTGGGGGGTATAGTGCCTAATGTATTTTATGAGGTGACGAAACGTCATATTGCTCTATTTTTTTGTTTTTTCAAAAATCGGAAAAATGTAATTTTTTTGACTTGTCTCTCACGTCGTTAATATTTACATTAGCCTTGATTTGTTGACATTATTATATTAACGAGTAAATGAGCATTTAATAATGTCGAGTAAAGTTTCTCGAAAACACAACCGTTTTCTGTGAAAAGAACCTCAAAATTACGCATTTTCAGAAACGCTCAAACACCGTTTTCTCATATATGGCTGCAAACGTTTTTCTTCAAACTTTTGCAATAGTGATAATTACATTCTTTAATATGACGTAAAGTTTATGTTGAGTTATGTTTTTGTTTTTTCAAAAATTACATAAATGTAATTTTTTAAAGATCTCTCACATCTTTAATATGCACATTATCAGCAATTTGTAAAGATTATTACATTTGTTAGTGTATGTGCTTCAAATAACTTCAAATAAAGTATTTTGAAAACTCAAAAATTTGCTGTGAAAATGAGCTTCAAATTTCGCATATTTAGTAGCGCTAAAAGGCAATTTTCTTTAAAACGGCACATATTTTTTAAAAGAAAATTGTCATTTAGGTTTTTGTGTTCTTTAATATTCTAAAATTAACATTTCCGTTCTACCAATAGGAAACCGAAAAATTAAGAAAATGACAAAAAAATGTACTTTTGGCGATGATAGATGGCAGCTGGCTAGAGTATGTGGCAATTCCAAATAGCTAGCGGAGACTCAAAGAAATAGAAAACTAATACGGGAAAGTCTGTGCCATTCTGTAGCACCACTAGTTCTTTTTCGTGTAACTTGCGAAACATACTGTTTTATTTACTCAGAATTGCATTTTATGTTTCATGTTGTGTAGAAGTATTCCTGTACAATATAAAAATTCCATATAGCTTGCTGAGTTAGGAAGATGGACGATTTTTTCATTTCGCACGAACTTGCGTTTTGGACTAATGCTGTTTTTGCGAAAAACTCTTCAACTACTTCCTCGAACGTTGTGTAGTCAGAATCTATGTTTTTGGGCCCTTGATGCCGATAAATTGATTGATGACAAAACGTGTGTCCGTCCGTCCGTCCGTCTGCCCGTCCATTCGTCTGTCGACAACGCTTGCGCTAAAACTCGCTCAGCCGATTTTCTCCAAAATTGTCATTTCTGGGTCAATTTAAAGGAACTTGAGGCCCTCGGAATTTGAAACGGATGAGGACTTTTTTGGGGGTACTTTACATGAAGCCTCAATATTTTCAAAATTTTCAGCATTTTCAACAACACTTTGAAAAATGTTTGAAAAATGTTTGATTAATATTTTTCCACGGATAGCTTGTGGAATGCTGAAAAAATCGCACAGGTCTTATTTTCGTTGAAATCTTTAAATTTTCAAAAATTGCAACAGTTCAATTTTTCGGCGTTTTCCTACAACTACAATAATGAATATAGAGATTTTCCCTTAATAAAATATTTTGTTCAGAGATAGATCTTGAAAATTCTGGAAATGTGAGTAGTTTTCGCGTATTTTGCGTGAATATAGGTCATTTTTAAACAATTTTCTCAGAAACAGCTAATTTTTTTTTAATTTTCTAATTTTATGCATCAAGGTCTGTAAAAATTATTCCTAACCCCATTTTTGGCAAACGGATTTCGTTACAGGAAAAAAACATATCAAAATTGTTTGCATTGTGAATTTGATCCTATTTTCGAAAATTCTGAGAGTTCACCAAAATTGGGATCTGAAGAAATTTCCTTACCGTTCTTTGTTGCATAAGGAAGGAAAATTTATAAAATATGGGGGGTCGTTTTCAATTATATAATTGTTTAAATTTCATTTTAATTCCATATATATCTCACAAAATTATGAGAAAATTACTCATATTTTCAGAAAATTATGTGACATTATACGTGACAAAATTGACGTTTTTGTGACGCCTGTATTTGAAGAACAGATTTTATTAAGAAAAATAATCTCGATCTCCAATATTATAGCTGTGGGATGACACCGAAAAAATTTTAACTTTTGCATCATTCGAAGAATCAGGGGTTTGAATAATCTTGGCTGTCCAAGTGACGCTGTGTCAAAGGCTGTGTTGCCGATCATCTTCGACGCGGCCTTCGACGCGGGCGGCGTCACCAGGACAGGCAAGATCATTGACATGACTCTGGCTGCGGAAGCCAACGACTTTATTCGGAGGTTTGAATGAAAATGAAACTTGCAACGATGAAGTGTTTTCTACGCTATCAGAGTAGAAAGTTTAACTGAAAACTTTGTAGCCATTTTTAAGACAATTTTGAAAATACTGAGGATTTATTTGAAGTGTGTGTGTGTGTGTGTGTGTGTGTGTGTGTGTGTGTGTGTGTGTGTGTGTATATATATATATATATATATATATATATATATATATATATACTTTAAATAAATCTCACAAACCGCTCCAATTACTTTCTTCGATTATACCACTAATAGAAGAAGGGACGCTTGAAAGAATGGCGCATGCTACATTCTCGTCGAACTCTCTGAATTTTCGAAAATTGCAACAGTTAGAAATAATACGTGAAATTATGTTCTGTTATATCTAGTTTCATCGTGTAAGGGAGTTTTAGGTCGGTTTGCAGTACGTAATACTGATCACTTGCTTAACAACGAAGGAAGAGGCAGTATCAACAAGAAAAGTTTCTCAAATTCCGTTCCCACATACTTCAATGTTTGGTTAATTGTAGATACTTATAAACACAGAATATTCTTAAAATAAATTGAGAATTTAGTCTCAATACGTCTACTATGAGCGAGCATAATCCAGTGGAAGTCGTAATATTCGTTACCATAACCGAGTTTTGTATGGTCTGTCTAGGTGGTTGTCAGCGTACCAACTGATTAATGACGAACTATGATACTCTGAACTAGGGTCTATTGCATAATTCAGAGTAATGTCGGTTTAATGGCAAATTTTATCATTTAGAGAGTGTACCAACGCATCTTCTGCATAAGCAATACGAAATTATTACATTCAAAAATTACTGCAAAATGTTGCAGTAAATATTATTTTACATCCACCTAATATCAGTTTTATATTAATAAACAGGAAGAAAGCGCACACGCTTGTCAATAATTGATATAGGGGAACTTACAACAAATTGATGATCTCAAATGCTCGCTTGCAGTTCCAGTGACTAATTAAGACGCTACTTGGGCTTACAAGGCTTTCCCCCCACTCTTCTGCTACACAGAAAAACATCATTACAGTTAATTGCCAACAGTCGAGTAGTATTTAAGAGAATTATTTCTAATGATACATTGACCCCATTCTAGAAATAGCATTTGAAATGGAACCCTACATCTTTACCCAAAGAATGTGGTAAGAAAATAATCATATTCTAGTCAATATTTTCTAAGAGAGCAAATGTCTGGAAATCAACGTCAGTGAAGTTACTTCGAGAGAGAGAGAGAGAGAGAGAGAGAGAGAGAGAGAGAGCGGGAGAAAAGAGCTTTAATTTATTTAAAACAATCTGGTATTACTTTGAAGTACCTTCCTCGGAAGTTTCAACTTGTAAGAAATAGGGATCATTTGCACAACTGGGCGGATTATAATTTCATCATAAAACAGTAGCTGCCACTATTAATTTTTCGGCATGATATCATTCAATTACAAAAATGGACTCCAATAGTGGCGTGTAGTGACATTTTTTTCTTGGGAAACAATTACATCTCAGATAGAAGGTTTTAATTTTTCACATGGATATGACGACAATTGGATAATTCAAACTACTTGTAAATGCCTTATTTGTAGTAAAGAGCGATTCTTCTGTTTTGCTTTGCAAAATCAGCGATGGCACTGTCGTAAAATTTAGGATTTTCACTCTGTGTTTCAATATTGAAAATTCATTTATGAAAATTCATTCAAAATTAGAAAGTCTGTCTTGAATTGTAAAATTTTTTTAATCGTTTTTAAACGTATATATGTAGAAAAATTGCGTTCAACGGATCCATTGTTGCCGGAGTAATCATAACAAGTTCGCACTGTTTCAATACTTCTGAGCATGATTTTTCCTGTTTATTTTCCCGAACAAAGCACAACAATTCTTGAGCACTTCGTTTCTTAATACCATCAGTCACACTGTACAGGGCACTCAATTCTGAGCGCAAAGGGACTACATCGAAAAATGTTCCATAGCTCTGTATTAACGAATCTAGGGCATCTTGATGGAAGGGCGCTTGGTTATTGTTCTCGAAATTAGTGAATTCTAAAAATATCAGGAATTTAGAATTTCAGAACCTTGAGTTCAGTTGCTCTAGAATGTTAATTATTTCGCAGAAAAGTCTGCGACAACTCTGTTTTATATCACCAGTATTATCAAGAATCTTGTTTTTGATATGTCTCGAATACCTACAGCTTTATTCTGCACAAAACAATCCCTTTTCGGTTGTATTTTCTGAAACTTGTTTATTTGTTCTACACAGTAACCAATGACATTACTCTTACTTTGAAAAATATTGAATAGGTTTTCTGTTAAGGGAAACATGTCACTAAAAACAATAAGCAGCACAATAAAATAAGAACACGAAGCCAAAATATACTACTGAACCAATGAGCACATGCGGGGCTCACCACGCGCGCGCTGTGAGTCACGCTGTATGCAACTTGCCGATTGCTTCCAAAGGCGACCTCGACCGAATGAGCCCACGCCCGCCCATCACACGCGCCTCCGTATCTGCTGATCATAGCATTCCCTATGAGGCGCTGGAAGCACTCAGCCCAGTGCTTCCGAAGAGCTTTACAGGCGAACTCTACCCTAACTGTTGGCGGCAATAATAATTACGTGCTTATTTTGGAAATATAAGATTGTCACGCCCAATTTAAACTATTTTTACTTGGAATACAAGTAAATTATTCTAAATTACTAGTCAAGTGGTTTTTAAAAGTAAGATATCCTTGGAAATTATAGGGGAAGCAATGCTTCCCGTGCTTCCATGGAATAAACGCCCCTGAACTTGAATGAACTGATTTCGCAAGATTATGTTTCGTACGTACCTATAAAGTAGTTAATTACTGGAATTCATGTTTTTTGATAAATTCAAGGGTGTTCCATTGCAGTGCATAATTCATTTTGTAAATGTAGAAGAAGAGTGGAAGCAGTTGTTACCTTTTCACCTTACTACGTTGGTGTGATAAAGAAAATGGAAATTGTTATTCTGTTCGCAGATACCGGCGATTTTTTTAACAGAAAAACTATTGTCGGGCCCTGTTAACGAAAAGGAGGATTCCTTAAAAATCTCCAATATTTTATTTTCAAAATTGCAAAAAATTAGCATTGCAAAAGTACAATATTGATGATACAGATTTTTTCTTAAATAAAATCTGTTCTAAAAAATTGTATCTTTAAATATGTTCATGAACTTTTTCAACGAGTAGTTTTAGCGTCATTTCTGCTTGAAGTTAATTTAATTTATTAAAAAACTAAATAATTGCTCCCAATTTTTTCTTTAAATTTTTCGCACGGAGAGAGCAAAGAACGCTTAAAAATAGTGCAGGTGTAATTTTCGTTGAAGTCTGAATTTTCGAAAATTGCTTAAGCACCGGGAATATGGAGCGTTATTTACGTTTCGGGAACACAGTGTTCACGGTGTGACTGGTGGTGTTGCGGTAACGTGCCCGGCATGTTGATTCGAAGTACTTGAGTTCCAAACTCGGAGCAGAGAAAAAGCTGGTTGGAAAAATCTTGCAGGTTCATGACGTAATATAATATTGTGTGGTCATTACAAATAATACATTAAAATTTGTGCTGGTGTAGCACCACTAATTTGGAAATATTGGAGTTTCCCTGAAAATGTTTATGAAACATGGACAATATTAAAAACAAAAATTTTCTCAGAACAGCTCCAACTTTTAGGAAACTTTCTGTACGGATAGAGCTAAATACATTTAATAAGGCGACATGATGGCTATTTTGATGTATTGTTTCTATTTTTCAAATATTACACAAATGTACTTTTGAAATATCACCAATACTGAGATAACAGACGTTTTTATACATTATTGCAATATGAGCACAATTGAATAAATTACTTTTAGGAAGATTCTCAAAAACTCAACTTTTCTGTGAAAATTACCGCAAAACTGCGCCTTTTCAGTAACGCTCAAACAAAATTTTGAATATAGAATGAATGAATATAGAATTGGTTTATGCATTGCTATTGCTTTGATTTCAAGCAGAAATTACGCGAAAATTATCCAGTTTCTCAAAAATTGTGCATGGCTTTATTTAAAGATCCACGTTTTTAGAACACATTTGAAAAATTAATTTATTTATTGTCATATCAACAACGTAGTTATTAGCAACTATTACAGATTCATTACAAAATTACAAAATTACTGACACATTACTCCTGCATAATATTAAAATTGAATACAATTCTAAATCAGGACATAACAGAATTGGACACAATATTAAATTAATAGAAAATAATTCAGAGTGGAAAATATATTTACAGGAGACAATGGGGTCAGATGACAAAAAATATTTGTGACTTTGTAGAAGTTAATTATTCTATTTTGATCTTCAGTACAATGAATTATTGCTTCATGATGAAATCCAAATAACTATGTCAGATGATTGAATCTTGGACCACCTTTAAAAATATGATCTAGTTCACAGTTCACATGTAGGGGAGGATACTTTTTGTATTTAGTACATATGGCTTAACTTGGAGTGTCCAGATCTTATTCTCGAGCGGACTACTTGCTTCCTGCGGTGCATTTTCTTACTGGGAATTGGTGAATTAAATGTATTTATAGCTCTGTGTAATACGATGTCTTCGTAATCTGTTCAGTAATAGTTCTATTTATTTTGCATTTCTTTACCAATATATTTCAAAATATCTTTAGTAGTACATGATATTTTGGATGCATTGGCGGATGTTTTTATTCAATTGAAGAGATTGCTTTACTAACGTTTTTACTTGTTAACATAAATTCGATTACATTTTATTTTAAAAGAGGAGCACAAGAATAACCTCTATCAGATTATTCAAGTCATATTTCGATTGTACTACTAGGGGAACAAAAAATTGAAAACATGAGAAACTAGTGGTGCTTCAACATCACATACGTACTCGCATTTCGTAATTTTCGAAAATTCAAATAGTTCAACGAAAGTGACACCTGCGACATTTTAAGCGACCTTTAATCTAACAGTGGAAAAAAAATTCGAAGAAAATATTTGGAAATATTTTTTAGAAATGTTTCCAAATACTTTCTTCGAATTTATAAAAAAAGCAATTTATAAAATTTTCGCAATTTATAAAAAAAACATGTTTAAGAAATTTTTTTTTTAATTGCATTAACTTCAAATTATGCGAAAACTAATCGCTTTCTCAAAATTACTTTTTTAAATGCCTTCTTTTATTAGAACATATTTCTTTTAAGACAAAAATGTCTATCTTTGTACTATTGCAATGTTCAAGTTTTGCAAAATTCAAAAATATAGTGTCTGGGCCGAAAATCACTCTGGAACTTAATATTTTACTGTAATTACACACACACACACACACACACACACACACACATATATATATATATATATATATATATATATATGTATATATATATATATATATATCGTCTCCTGTATTATTTCAGTAGTATACCTTTCCGTTGCGGCTGTCACACGCAACCAATCTTTATAAATGAGGTCTCTAAAGAAAGATAATTTCACGGAGACTTGACGAATTGCACTTTGACTTTAAAAATATGAAGGATTTGTTTAAAAAACGCATCTAAATAATCAAGTCCAATACAACCCGCAACACTCGACAAAGTTTTCGTCAAATAACTCCTAAACCAAGCGTTTTAGAGCCTTATAAACTAAAATATTGAAGCCGAAGGCCTCAAAGAAACATTTTTCATACCATAATCTATAAGATTAGATATTCATGGATATTCAATTAAATTTTCGGTTCCGCGCTTCAATATCAAGGCCACCTCAAATATTTCAGCCCTTGAAGATTTGCTCTCCAGCAACAACTAGAAGTACTATTATAGTTGCTTGATACCTATGAAGATTGTTTCTTATGCGTGTAGTGAAACCATTCAATTAACGTTTTGCCATGGTCTGTGAGTGCTGTGTACTCACTTGCGGAGGGATGTGGTTGAACAGTGAAGAGTGAAGACTGTGTTTGTGTTTTACCTATACCAATATTTTCGTTATCATTCGATGAAATTTTCAAGTCAGCGGGTTCAGACACGTAGCTTTCTCAAAAGTAAAAAGCTAATATTTTTTTGACTATCACGAAAAGCTAAAAGCTAACTGTCAAAGAATATTGTATAATTACTTCAAATATGTTTAAGGAAGTGTTGTGAATTGTCCCAAGAAAACTCTCCATGATACTGAATAAATCTTTATTGAAAATTTCTTTAAACATCAATTTTTTTATTGTGTTAGTACATTGCAAGTTACCTTTATACATTTTTAAGCAAATAAACACGTTTTGTTAACAACTTTCCTTCTTAGAATGGAAATAGAAGTATAGGGATGAGTGTGGGGTTAACATGCGAGAGTTCTCGCACGGTTACGCGGAGGTAGTAGGGGGAAAACTTGTGCTATGGCACAACACAAAGAACAAACTTTTAAAATTAGCTAAAGTAAAATAGCTTGAAATAAATGAAAAACAAAAATCAAAACGCGCTAGCTTACAATGCCTGAATATATTTAAAATTATGGAAAGAATAGCGCAACTCACTCGACAACTACAAACGATCTCAGCACAAACACACTATTTAAATGTTGGCAGTATCTGGAAGTATCTACATCAACGCCCAGCTACAAACTCATATTGTAAATAATATACCGTTTGATGTTAAACTCAAGGTGTCGGTTCGTTACGATAATGGAAACACCGTTTGAGCAACATTCCCATGTACCGAAGTGAAGTATAAGCCCAATTGTTTCTAATGGTAACAAATGGTATTTAGTACTCAAAGGTGAAAATATTACTTTGATTACTTTTTGGCTCGGAATTGCTTTTCTTGAGATACGTAACAACGCAGAAAATAATCGAATGCTTTTTAGTATACAAATAATTTTTCAATTTCCGCACCTTAGCAAGCCGGCACCCTTTCTCTCCAAAGCTCCCTCTGTTCCTCTTAACAAATCAAGGAAAGTTAAATAATATTGCAAAGAATATGGTTGAACTAGACCGATCCAGTATTTCGCACTACTTTACTACGCTTTCTCAAGAGTAAAAACTTTTCTAATGTTTTTGTGACTATCAAAGAAAGCGAAAAGCTAACTCTCAAGGAAGACTGAATAATTTCTTCAAATGTTTTTAAAGCAGTATGAATTGTTCCAAGTACATCTCTCTGTAATGCTGAATAAACCTTTATTGAAAATTTGTTTCCAACATCAATTGCATTGTTATTTTTGTTTGATATTCTGTAAATACATTAGAATTAAGTACAAAAGTACTTTCGAAGTTACATTTATACATTTTTTAAACAAACACGTTTCATTAACAACTCTCCTTCTTAATGAAAATGATAGACAAATTGATAGGGAAAGAGTGGGGTTTACCAAGCGAGAGTTCTCGCACGGGTACGCTAGTATATATGTGTGTGTGTATGTGTGTGTGTATATATATATATATATATATATATATATATATATAGAGAGAGAGAGAGAGAGAGAGAGAGAGAGTCATAGAGAATGTCACCTGCAGTACTCATATGCAGATGTAGAAACTGTGTGAATGCCAATTTGATTTGACCGTCCGCTTCTCTGATCATCTCTAAAACCAGTTGGGAGAGGTAATGCAGCATTTTGTAGTTACTAGCGGAACCCGAAAGACGTTGTTCTGCCCTTCATCTTCATCTTTCTCCTTCCCTCTCCTTTTCTCTCTCATTGGCTCTCTCTCATCATCTCTTTCTCTCTCTCTCTCCGTCTCTCTTTCCGTCCCTCTCCCTATCCTTCTCTCAGTCTGTCTGACTCTGTCTCTGTGTGTCTATCTCTGCCTCTCTCTGTCCTCATTAACATTTAGTTGCCGATTCTGCACGTCTATGAGCAGGTAGGGAAAATATCGAGAAGCGCCGGACCAGTAACAATGTAATAGAATGTACAGAAGTTCTCATCCTGTAGATTACGTTGTGAGAAACATTTCTTCGAGGCTTTTGGCCTCCAAATTTTAGTTTTGAATGCCCTAGAACGCTTCGTTTGGGAGTTATTTAACGATATAGATTCAAAAACCGTGCCTAGTGTTGCAGATTGAATTTGACATGAATATTTTTAGTGAATTTTTCCATATTTTAATAGTTATTCTGCTATTCAGGGCAGAAATTAATCCAACAAATGAAAGATAATTAAATTGGTCCCGCCGTTCTTGAGTTACAAATTGTGTAACTAACCCGGCTTTGTTTTATTTAGATGAAGTAATACCAACTTCTGAGTGAGATGCACATGTGCCTTCTGAAGCCTTGTCACTGATTTTAGAAATTCCCAGTGGATGCTTTAGATGGAAAGCCATCCCAGGTATGTTAGAGGAAGTAATTTACTACATATAGGAACATCCTTTATCCTTGTTTTGGTTACCAGCGCCCGGCAATAACAGTATTTCTATCGAAAAATTGCCATAGTAAGGCGAGAAAAAAATATGTACGTTCTTTTAATAAAACTATTTCCTCCATATAAATATTATATAAAAGTAAAGTAAACCATTGTGTTAACTCTTGCGTTCAGTAAATTTTGTCATCAAACATTATGTAGAGTTAGTTGATTTTACTTTCTCTCCTTACTTCGTAAGAATGGGAAGTACTACAATCGTGAACTGTAAATCTTTTTTTTCGATTAAAACCCTCTGAGTGTCGAGCTCTGGTAACAAAACAGTGGATAAATGTTGTTCCTATAGGTAGTAAATTATTTCGTAACAAGTTCTATAATCAGAATCAGTATTTTGTGGATCCTTGATACCGTAAAAACTATTGTCGGCAAAATGTCTGTCCGTCTGTCTGTGTTCAATGCTAGCGCCTAAATAGTTCTGAAGTCAGCACACATACTACTCGTGTATACTTCGTGAATGTTCGTTCCCGCCTGAGATATGGCATAATATTCTGGGGACACACATTCTATAGCTCCCAGACTTTTGGATTACATGAAAAGAATTATATGAATAATAAGAAAATCCGACTCTCGCCATTCTTGTAAGGATATCTTTATTATGTTAGGAATTCTACCATTTCTTCGTCTCTTAGTTTTCGAATCAGTGGTTTTTGTCCAAAAAGACTCACTCGAGGGTAGCAACGTATTTCCAACAAATACTGATGTCTATAACTATAACACTCTACGTAGTAATCGTATTCATTAGGTGTCAGTGTCAACAGCTCACTACGAAAAATTCACATAAAAACATGTAGACCATCATTTTATAACACATTGCCAGATTAATGATTAAATTTAATACACAGGTTTAAGTGTCAGGTAAAACCTTTTCTGCTGCATAACTGTTTCTATTCAATTAGAGACTATCGCGAGTATCAAAAAGTAAAGTAATTTTAATTTCAACAATGATATTGAATTTATAAACCATTCGGACTGTACTATTCTAAACAATCTGAAACAACCTGAACATTAAACCTCAGCTTCTGCGTCAATGACCTCCATCACGGTGAAGTTTTTCGTCCAGTTTCCCTGATCTTTTGAGCGAATGCTGAGATGGACCCTTTATTTTGCCCTTCTGGACATAAATGCCATTTCACTACCTGTGCACGTCTTCTAGAGTTCTGTAGCAAATTTAGTAATTCAAATTATTGTTCTCAATGTTCTCACGCCAGGAAATTGATTCCTTCACGAAGAGCACGATGAGGGATATTAGCCCTAATCTATAGCTGATTTGCTTTTGCAAACAGTTTTTATTAAACAGAGTGAATTTTTCTTATCAATTCTTGCCAAAAATGCTCATTTCCATCTGTATTCAGAATTCAAATTTTATTTGGGTTGGGGTAGGGATACCAGAAATTACGAAAATGTGCACGGAATACATTTCTCCCCATAGGACATCACACTCAGTTTTTATGATTTTTGACACTGAATAAATGAAGTACTTCTTTATTCACTTCTCAATAAATGTAATTTCTAAGGAAACACTTTAAAATATTTCTCGTAAATTATTTTTTCTTTCAGCCCTTCGTTATCCTTTCTATTCCTATTTCATAAGCTGCTTCTTTCTTTTCCCTTGAGACAGTCCCGTGCAATTGCAGGGTCTTTAAAACCGCCCCGCAGCCTGGCTTATCACGGTTACAGTGGGGTGGGTTAGCACACGACGGTCCCTCACGGCCCCCCTCCCGGTTTTGGGGGAGATGATGTGAAGATTACGATATGGGACGCGGTTCTAAGCCCATTGAAAAAGGTGATGTTCCGGCATTCGCTTAGAAGCGAACACAGAAACCACTGCTCGGTGCTGTCGGCCAATTAATTCGATTCCCGTAGACGTCACAAACTCACCTATGTTAATCGCATCAATTTGACTCCTGGCACCTTTCCGGGATCGAACCCGCGTCCTTAATCACGCTACGATCGAGACGTAAGCTCGAACTGTGGGGCATTGCTTTCATGCTCGCCGCTACCAATGTTTGTTCATAGGCCTCTTCAGTTTTGCAATTTCAATTTATGCTGTATTCATGGGCTTGTCACGTGTAAATATAGTACCCATTGGCCTATACTTTAATACGTCCTTGTTTTTTTACAGATTGAGGGAACAACATGATGGAAACATCTTTCATATTTTGGATTATGCTCCTGTTAAGTTTAAATCAAGTACACACTACTCATCGAGAACATAAGGTGAGAAAATTAAGTTGTAATTATAACTATAATAATAATTAAAATAATAATAATAATAATAATAATAATAATAATAGCAATTTTCAGAGATTCCTTGTCCGGAAGAGTCCAAAACGTCGTAATTGGACCAAAAACGTTAACAATGAAACAAATTGAACGTTTAGGTTTAAAATTATTTTAATGTTGTTAATAACCATTACATGTCATTGTATTCAATTGGTCTATTTCTGTGCCATTATATCTCACATGGGTGAGAGAGTGCCTAGGTTGAATATAGTAGCTGTACTGGAGAGAGTCCTTAATTTAATTTTCTTATGATCATTATACACATTATATGTTGTCCACACATTATATGTTGTGAACAAATCCTTGCCCTCTCTTTCCATTTTCAAATTAATGTTATGTTAAAGTGAAACTTGCGATGTCACAGACACATCTTATATTACATCTATTCACGGTAGATTTTTGAACGTATCCAAGCCTAGAGCAGGGGTTGCTGGAAGTTAGATCAGGGCTTGGGCAGAACAAGATCGATCGGGCTATGCAGGAGTATACTGTATCCGTTAGCATAGTGTGTATCTGAGTAAATAAATCCTTTTTCAGAATTGACCACGTGTTGTTATTAAAGAAGACATCATTCCGGCGACTCGTGAATGGAATGTTGTGTTGCACAAATATTAGAGACAAAGTATAAGCTTTGCAAAACACAGTGCCTGCTTCGGCTTCATACATCGGGCTTATGGGAGAATTAACGTGCGAGGAAACTTTGGATGCGTAATCGATCTTTTGAGCAATTTATTATCGTTAACAGTGTCATTGAAAATTATAACATATCAGTTTTCATAATAGTGACTTGGGGAGAACACTATTCAAATATCGCGCCTGGAAAACCCAGCGAGAAAAATAGAACTGCCGAAGTAGATTCCTCTAGAATATTATATGGCCAGAGAAGTGCATTTCTGAGTAGATTAGGTTCCACAAGAGTTTTCAGAATGCAACAGAGTCGATATACGAATTCTGCGTGGAGTTTAAGCGGCATGCACATTGGCACTTCGGCACTTTCCTAGACAACGCACTTGGCGTCCAGTTAGTGTGTGAACTCCAAGATGAGAAAGTGCTGTGCAAACTGGTTTCCAAAACAGAAATGACTTTCAACATGGCCGTGAAAACTGTAGCGTCAATAGATTGATTGATTATTTGTGGGTGAATCAATTGCTATGGTCATTAGTCCCATACATATATTGCACGTTTTTATAACGGGAAGTGGCGGTGATCCTTCCCCACTGGATGGCGAGATCCGGCGCAAAACTGCACGTCGGTTTGCTGTTTTTCCCCAAAAGATATCTCCCATTATCGGGACACCGATCCAGCCGGGACAAGCTCTAAGCTCTCGACTGGTTTCCCGGCATGTATGGTGGTGTAGGTCGTGTAAGTATAAGAGGTAAGGAAGGGGCAAGAAAATGGAAGGAAAGATCGCGCGCAGCCCGTGGTCCGTTTCGTAGGGTGCAGCTCCGCCATTCACTTGGCGTTGATCGGAGAAACCACGAAAAATTACCGTTCGGGGGATTCGGTGGCTAGAATTTTCCTCCAGACGGCGGCTGAATTGGACCTAGCTACGTAGCTAGTGTAGAAATTCTTGCGGCCGTCGGGACTCGAATCCCACGGCTCTCGGTCAGAGGCATTGCAGTGACATCAGTTGATTGACTGAGCCACCTCAGCAGGTGCGGCGCCAATGCAATTGGCGACTCAACTCATCCCAAGCCCAGTTTTTCGACTCCACGGAGAGCATGCCGCATTTGGTTCGTGCAGCGGTCGGGGCGCGGACGGGAAAGTGGGAAGAAACCACACAACTACGCAAAGCAACTGAAAACACCTACAAGCGGTGTGGAGGAGCCTGTGGACCAGCACACTTGCATTCCTGTAGGACAAAGGACGACAACTGCCATGGATGCGGGAAAATGGATATTTGCTGATGGTGTGCGGACGTGTAGGCAACACGCAGAAAGCGCAACACAAACGGAAGAAATCGGCTACAGAAACGGAAGAATGTCACTGTGACGTGTGTAAAATGAAATAAGCAATGTAGAAGTCAACCACTTCACTTCACAAATAATGAAAAACGTGTATGTAGACGGTAAGAGAGTGAACTGCGAAGGAGATACCGCTGCCGCCGCGGTATCAATTATTAGAATAAGGGACTGTGAACAGAGATATATGGATTTAAGCACGACTAAACAGTATCACCTCTTCTTACGGGCTGCGTCTGAAAGGCGATTAACAGTTGTCGGTTAGCTAAGAGTAAACGTGTTGAACTTTGATTGAGTCAAAAACTGTGACACTTGCCACACTGTTGTCGATGATCTGTTCCGCTAATGAGCCGCGATTGGCTTATGGTTTTGTACCCGGAATGATAGAGAAAAATCTTGGAAAAAGAGGATCTGAACTTAGATGGGCAGACTAATTATTGCAAAAGTTTCCCATAGTGTTTTCGAAAGATAGTACAGCTAGCACACAAAACTTCATAGCCCACATAGAGCTAAAATAATCGTCTGTCTCCGTATTCAAGAAAGCCTATACTCTCCTCTGCAGCATACAAGAAAACGTAGACAGGAAAATTTGTGGATTCGTCAACATTGACTTTTGGACAGGGGGCCTCATCCCTTATCTTTAGCGGTAGGTTGTAAGAAAGGTGAAGACTCCTGGAGATTTTGCATAGTCTACAAAAATACATTAAATCCTAATGTAGTGACCTAATGCAATGTAGTGATCACTACTACGAATAAAATAAAGGATATTTTTAATTCGTTTGCATTAGGCAAGGTATTTTTCACCCTAGTTTAATCGTCTCCATACACACAGATGGAAATCTCGCACAGCAGTAAGAAGCTACTAATAGAAAACACCCTTCAGGGACTGTATCTGACAGACCGCCTTTTCTTTGGGAAATGTGCTGATATGCTATCCAGGTTACCTGAAATGCTATCCAGATTACCTGATGGGGCGTTTCATTTTTTCGGTCAGAATTAACGAGCAATTATGCAGCTTAGACTTTGTCAAGCAAACCTTGCATGTGGTGGCGTAGATTTGGCGGGGGTTTGGGTTACCCCTCGATATTTTCGAACTAAATACACTTTCAATTTGAAAATTAATTTAATTTATTATACCTGCATTGGAGTAAAATAACTGTCGAGATTTGATGTTAAATCCTTTGTTAATACTATTTAATTACTTTATTATTAAGTCACTTTCAAATACACTTTGACCGCTTGCACATAACTTGTTCTGTACAAGAAAGTGAAATTGCGTTTTTAACCTTCCGGGTGGTGTCAAAGTTGACCCTAAAGGCATAATTTTAAATATTGATATGGGAAAACGAAAACTTTGTATCGTGTTACTTTTTGTAATGATTGTCAAATTTTTCCTCGGTCTGGCAAGGCATTTCGTGTGCTTGCTATTTTTATTGTGGAATTGTATTAACTTCTCACCTTTATAGGTAACTTAAGGCCATTCTAATTGTACAGAAATGTCTGCATATTAGCTCCATTCGGCGTCTAGAAGCCAGTTATCAGGCGTACATAAGGGAGTGGGTTACGGAACCCCACAAATTTACAAACTGAAAATATTTCAATCTGGCTGAAGTAACCTGCGTTGTCCCGGTAAATAGGATGGACAAAAATATATGAAATTTATGCACGATCTATCCCTACTCCCGTCCTGCCCTACCGTACCATACCGTGACCTACTCTAACCTACACTACTCTATTCTACCTTGTTTGCACTGACTACCTCCCTTTCCCTGTCCCGTCCAATCCAACCGTGCCGTCCCATCCGCCCAGCTCCATCCTGTCAATTCCTTCATCCTTCCCCCACCCACCTCCGCCTACTTCACCTACCCTCCAGCCCTAGCTTGGATGCCCCGCCCGGCCTGGCCGCGGCAAGTCGTGTTTGCTACGATCATCCTTGCTACCATCGCCGTTTGTTGGGGTAGGTAGCTGTGAGTAGTGGTAAAAAGATGTACTGTTGCATACTTCCGGGACATATCCAGTTACAATTTCAACCTTCAATTCCTCAAAGTTGAACTGCACTAATTGCACTGAATCACATTACATTCAGAGGGAAATTTCTTGAGTTTTCTGAAATGTCTAATTCATTTTCCTGGATTTACTCAGTAATTTCTAGATATTTGCGAAAAACTAAAGAAGTGCAATTTAATTTTTTTAATTCTTTATACAGCTGAATTACAGAGTTATTGTTTTTTGTCTTTTCTTTTCGAACAGGTCCCTTAAAAGTTTGTTGGAAATATAAGTTTATTCCATTTTGTAGGCAATAGAAGAATTCTTTTATTCCATATCTAGTAAACATATTCGTCAAACGACGTTTTGTAAATTACCGCACGCTTACTTCAATTTTTTTTTAATTAAGAAATTTTAAGAAGCGACGTATGAGATCCCTGTCTATTGGTATTCCATACCTCTTTGATCTCCCATTTTGGGAAGTTTAATCATTTTTAATAATAAGTTTAATCATCTTTTATATTTGAGTTGTAGGAAAACACCGAAAGAATTGTGAACTTTTGCAATTTTCGAAAAATCAGGGTTTTCAACGAACATGAGACCTTCATCAATCTGTTAAACGTTCTTCACTCTACCCATCCACGAAATTTAATCAAAAACCATGGAGCAATTTTTTTTAAATTTTGAAAATGTCTCAAAAGCTTCATGTAAAGTGCCCCCCAAAATTAAAATCTTGGTTTCAAATTAAGAAAGTTATGTAATGCTGCGCGAAAAAACGGCGAATTTTCGGCAAAAAACTCTAATTACAGAGATACGACAACGAAAAAGTGGATAAATACAATTTCCAAATTTAGAAAAAAATCCTCTAACACATGGTGAAGCCAGAAGGCATATTTTGTGAGTCCTTGATGCCGAAAAATCGATTGACGGCAAAATGCCCATCTGTCTCTCTGTGAACAACGCTAACGGCTGAACCGTTCAGCAGATTTTCTCCAAAACTGATATTCCCCAATCGATGTGGTTGATGTCGCGGCCCCTTGAATTTAAACCGCTATTTTAATTTTGGGGGTACCTTACTTGAAGCCCCTGGAACATTCTCAAAAAAACTCCATCCTTTTTTATTACATTTTTTTTTTGTTGGATAGTCTGAAGGTCTAAGAGATTGGTGCAGGCATCATGTTCGTTGAAAACTCAGATTTTTCAAAAAACACAAAATTAAATAATTATCCTTTATTTAATTAAAGTTTATATCTGTAATTTTAAATATTCACATTTATTTTCTATGCATACCTCATATGTGTTTCATTGTTCTGTTTTCTATTTCCAGGTTCATAATATTGTGTTGTATCCTGATAAACATTCATGGTGCAAAATTACTCCTATTAAGCAAGTAGTAACATATCCTGGATGTAACTCGGTAGAGATTGACAACAATGTATGTGTTGGTACATGCTTCAGTTACAGTATACCAAGAACGTTACCAAGTGCTCCAGGAGAGCTTATTAAACCCTATTGTGATTCGTGCCAACCATCTGTATTAATATGGAAAAATGTAAGTTATTTCTCTTATTTCCAGTGCATGCTAAACGGAAATTTATATTAAGATTTACATTTCACTTAATGGATTCAGTTATTTTCAAACAAGGAATGAAAAATATCGAATCATTGAGCTAATAAAAATGATTGATTATTGAAGAGTACGAAGACCGCAACAAAAAAAGAGATCTGGTAGCGGGAGTACGTGTTGACAAGGGAGCGAAACAGGGAAAGTGCAGGTGAGGAAAACATGAGAAAGCAGTATGGCGAAGTATAGTTTCAAATCTTTTGCATGTTGAGCAATTCCTTCATCATGCTTGTAAAATGAAAAAAAAATTTTTTTTGGTTGTAGAATTATATAAAATCATGGGGGGAAAAGGTTGTTTTTTTTCAGGCTGTGCTGAAAATATATTAATTAATAACAAGACGGTCCAACGCAATATTGGTGTTTTTATTGATTTACTTAAAAGCTATCCCCTCAAGTGGCTCATAAATAGCGTGCTAGGGTTTTGCGAGGCGGTCCGGGGTTCGATTCCCGGCTGGGGCAAATGATTCTGTAACTTTCTCATTCAAATCGTCAAAGTTTCTGTAAGCTGTGAAGCAAGAAAAAGCTCAGGCCGACCAAATAAGAGAAGTGATGGAATACATCACGCCCGCCGCATGTCTCCCTTACCCCGAAGTGTGGATAATAAATGAAAATAGGGCTCAGACCCCGGTACATCGCTAGCTGGCAGAAGTCGGATTAAACCGACCCTAAAATGCCAATTACATACATACATAATAAAAAAGCTAATTACGCACTAAATATTTTTTTACTACTATTGTTCGAAACCCGCATTTAAGTAGTATATTGTAGGGTAATGAATATAAATGAATATAAACGAGTACTATGTACAGTATGTGTCAGGCTACCGTCACTTTTAAGTAAACTTGATTTAGTTTTAATTATTTTTTTATCCATTTATATATGCAATTTGTAAGAAAATTAAATCTGGAATATATCATTTCAGTATTCTCTGTGCATTGCACCTACAAATATCAAAGTAACATTTTCAAACTCGAATGGCATTGATTTCGTCAGAAGATCTGAGAAAATCAGTTTTGGAGTACATTACGCTCCACCCTTCATAACAAATGTAGAGTAATACTGAATGGAATGGGATACCTTAGATCAAAATTTTGAAGGATGCATCTGTTTTCTGATTAAGATATTCATATTGTTATCCCTAACTATAAGAAATTCAAAGTCCAACTCTTCATACAAATAGCATTCGACTTACAAGATTTCGAAACATTTCTCAGTAATCGCGCAATCTCTAAAAAGAGCGATATTTAGTGAATTCCCTCACATTCCATCTGAAAACCCCCAGTCTTTCCCCTGTGGCAATAAAATATTTATAATTAGGATTTGGTGCCTTCGACGATTCCCATCGGAGTAAGCAACAAACACACAGTTTTTGTTCTGCACCAAAATTTCTTCACATAAACTATGAACAAGAAGATCAAGAACATTATTACTTGAGAGTCACCCTTATTGATTTTTGTGCCCTAGAACGTTCCATTTGAGCATATCAGAATGAAAGTGAGAATAATGGAAGTAGAACATAAAATCAGATAGTTATTTACTCAATATCTTTCCAAATCCAAATCAGTTTAAAACCAAGAGTTTTCAACAGATTCCCGAAATGTTTATCGTAGAAGATTGCATTCCAGAAATATGTTATTTCCGATAAAATGCAAAATATAATACTAACACTTCATAACTGAATCATATCATCATATTATCTATGCTGGCCATAAAATAATCATACGCTGTCAAATTAAAGACATTTGATTTATTCAGACCACAATTTTGCCTCACATGCAGGCTACAAATGTCGTCTGGATCCTAACATGAGAAGATTCCTCTTTATATAACGCGCAAAGGAAAGAGATTGATTTTGTGCCATGTACAAGAAACCTCGATCCGAATCCCGTAGATAAACCCCTTGCTGGATAGAGAATGACCCCTGACATATTCAAATAGATTCAGGACGAAAAATATTCAAGTTCCCAGATTATGATTTGAGAACAACTGGCGCACGTGCAACTCCAATACACGTTACGCTAGACCACCATCTTGCATAACTCGAAAAAATGTGTTATAGTCCCTTAAATGCCGATTTTTTGTATTTAAGTTCGGTTTCTTTTACCATAATTTACAAAATAAGACCTCTTTTGGAGCCTTCTATAACAGTCTTGTATGTTTAGCCCTCTCGGGTAGCTCTAACCTCTAGCACAGGCACATGTGATCAGGGAATAACCACGAAATCTATGAAAAAAGCAGAATATTTGATATTCCCTGCAATTTAATCTAACAGGTCTAATTTCAGTACGTTAATAAATGCTTGGCGATATTAGAATTTTTACTCATACACAATACCGCATCTATAATTCTGTAACGCACACTTTTCGGACTGGTCGTTAAAGTGTGAAGCTAATTTCACATCCAAAATAATTATTTGCAAAGTGAATGTTTGCACGAGCCCAAGTGCATTTAATTTAAAAATTATTTAGTTAAGAATTATTAAAGCTTTACGAAAGTTCACTTGAACAATGATTCACATACATCCACTGATAATATCCAATAACTTATTTTTAATGTATTAAAGATCAAAATCTCATAGTTATTTAGTCTAATGTGACAATGATACTAGTTAGATTAAAGAAAAATAACTTCATTAAATAAAATTGATGAAAACAATCTAGAATGTCCTTTAAAATATACCCTATTTGATTCCTTTTAACTAAATTACTTTTGTTGCAGCTTACCCTATCCTGCAAAGGTGAAGATCTAGATGCTTCAGAAATGCAAAGAGTGTCCAGATTATTTCTAACTGTAGCTGCAGTACTTGCGACTTTGGAGAAGAAAATAATGGTCTGTCATCATTTGTTTCTTCGGGAGATGGAGATGTGGGACAAAGGCAGTTAGATGGACAAGAACTAATGGATTGGATGATGGAATCTCCAAATGCAGCAAAACCAAGGAGAAAAATGTTCAACACAAGCATGATATCGCATGCTAATTTTTCTGCTAGTGATCCTGTTATGAATGAAAAGTTATTAATTTTGGTTAAACAGCTAGCAGGAAGTGGAGAATATAGTGAAGAGGAGGCTGCTGATCGAGACCCTTCAGAATGGGATGGAGGAGACAACCAAGAAGCCCGTCTTGACAGAGTGGCCTTGAAAGAGCTACTTAGAGAAGTAGAAGGAGTAGACCATAAAGTAAATAGAGAAACACTTGCTGATTTCGTGAAGCACGTGGAAGAGAGGGAGAATATAAAAGTGGACTTAGATCGCCTCCGCCAATTATTAGCTCATATGCAGCATGAACTCCAGCAGGAACAACAGTCAAAATCTCATAAAACTGAAGTTGAGGATAAAACACTGAACCAGAACACCACCAACAGAACTCACCTAGTTCACAACAACAACATACCCAGCACCATCCACATCATGGAGAACATCATTCTCAACATCATAATACGCAGCATTCACACCAACATTCACATCAACATCTTCAACATCAACCTCTTGTGGCTGACAGAAGGGTAGAACGCCTGAGGGATGTGCTGAATGGCGAACCTGGAGGGGAACGACTAGATGTAGAACCTCACCAACTTAAGCCGGCATTGGAAGGTGGGGAATTGAGCTATCACGATAATTTGGTTTCAGCAAATGAAAATGAAAATGATTCGAATAAGCAGGAGGAGTTCTAATATATTTCAGAATTTTCTTGATAAAAGAAAATGTTCATAACATCAAAATATACAAGGGTTTTAATAAAAAGGTTCTCAGAAGTCCTTTAATAACTTGTATGAAATGGTGACATCTAAGATCTAAAGATTAACAAAAGAGGAGATTTACTGAAAAATAATTGATGAGTCTTAGAAGTACACATACTATGTTTTAAGGTATTCAAACACTAACGTTAAAGATTGTTAAATTGCCATGTTTTCACATCTAAATACTTCTATATCCATTATTGCATATAAGATATTTAAAAATGTAATTAATTGTAGTCACTAATTTACTTATGTGCAAATTATAGACAAGAGAGGTGTATTTGAGACCAAATATTTTTCACAGTAATAAATGCAGAATGGAGTTCATAAAATTATTAATTTTTGTTAAATAAATCATTTATTTTTTGGTTTCTACATTGTTAATTCTGTCTGTTTAAGCATATACCTAGTCATGAGAGAAATGACATATTTTACCTTTATAGAAACACCATGTCCTATGTAACTTATATCCTGCGTAACCAAACACCCATGCCCTGTGTTACCTTAACATCAGTCCGGG
Organism: Acheta domesticus; assembly: GCA_031308135.1. NCBI lineage: Eukaryota > Metazoa > Arthropoda > Insecta > Orthoptera > Gryllidae > Acheta > Acheta domesticus. The sequence continues at coordinate 138,398,550 of JAHLJT010008446.1, forward strand.
TCAATGACCCCCATCTCGATCAGGTTTTTGTCCAGTTTCCCTGATCCATTGAGCAAATGCTGAGATGGTCCCTGGGTTTGTTCTGGACGTAAATGTAACTTCACTGTGCGCACGTTTTGTTGAGCCCTCCTTTTGCTTGTAGTGGTAGGAGTGGAACTGATATTAGTTACTATTTTGTTAGCAATGCAGAAAAATCAAATCAGCAGTTCATTTACCGTTGAAATTGATTTTCTATAACTCGGGAACAAACATTTTTCTAATTTCTATCTTTCTAAAATAATAGTTTTTCTAAATTCTTTTTCTAGTTTTTCAAAGGTTGCTAATTTCGCGCTTTTTTTTAATTCTGGGCCTCAAGAAAATGTGCGCAGATAATCTCTTCCCCCATACGTCATACACAGGTTTTACTGTGTTTTTGACAAAATAAATAAATAAATAAATAAATATGTCAATGAATCTGTGAACATTTCTTTTGAAAGTGCCCCTTCGTAATTTAAAAAAACTTAGAGTAATTTAGTGTAAGAAGTGCGGCTGGCTCGTATCCCCCTGAAGATGGATGTTTAACTAGTATGAGTTTTGACATGGTGGATTTTCCCATCCATTACGCTCACCACTCCTATTTTGGCTTATCTTTTCTCTCCTACCTAAATGACGTAGGAGCTTGGATGGTGAGCCAGGTCAACGCCATAAATGGGTGGGCCACTTCCCAGGAGTTGTCCTCAAGCCGGAAGCAGAGTGGGAATAGCAGCAGCCGTTCCATACGATCCTAAGGGACACGGAGCGCTGCCTAACCCCAAGGTCATGTAAGAGCCCAAGGGTTGTGTTGCTGAAAATTAGTGCGTAAGTCCCAAAAATTCGGTCCCGTGGGACAACCAAAGCAAGTGCCAACCACTCCATGGAGCCAATCTCATGGAGGAAGTGTTTAAACCAGGTATGTCAAGGTCGCGGGAAAGGTAACCAGTTTACTAGAGTGATTTGGTGGGGAGATGGGAGTGGAGTGAGGGGAAATTCTTCGTGCTCGCAGGAGAGGCAAGTAGCCCGCGCTGCTTGCCCAGGCGAGCAAGTAGCGCGTGCGGGTGCAGTTTGACACGCATCCTGAAAAGGCATCAGATGGTGGTTAAGGCAATATGGAACTACCAGCAAAGCAGTAGTTGCTCAAAACCTACCAAGTGGCAAGAAGAAACTAGTGGTGCTACAGAATGACACAGACTTTCCTGTATTATATTTCTATTTCCTTGGGTGTGGGCTAGCTATTCGGAATTGCCACATACTTTTGCCAGCTGCTATCTATCACCGCCCAAACTACATTTTTTAAACATTTTCTTATTTTTTCGGTTTCCTAATGGTAGAACGGATATATTAATTTTAGAACACTAAAGAACACTAAAACCTCGTCCTAAATGGCAATTTTCTTTGAAAAATTTGGGGCCGTTTTTAAGAAAATGGTGTTTAAGCGCTACTGCAATTCGAAATTTGAATTTTTTTTACAGAAAATTTTCGAGTTTTCGAAAAATTTCATTTAAAGTCATTTGAAGCACATACACTCACAAATACAATAGTATTTACAAATTACTGTAAATGTGCCTATAAACGGATATGTGTTGGAGAAATTTTAAAAATTACATTTGTGCAATTTTTGAAATACCAAAAAGATATCCCAAATTAAATTTTACGACACATTAAAGAGAGCAATTAGCACTATCCATTCAAAAAGTTTGAAAAAATTGGAGCCATTTATGAGAAAATAGCGTTTGAGCTTCTCTGAAAATGCGGAATTTTGAGCTGGTTTTCGCAGAAAACGGTTGGGTTTTCGGGAAACTTTACTAGACATTATTTAAAGAATATGTACTCGTAAATATAATGATGTGAAAAAATCGCCACTAACGGAAATATTAACGATATGAGATAAAAGTAAAAAAACTTCATTTTTGTAATTTAAAAAAAACAAAAGAATAGAGCAATATGGCCCATAAGTCAACTCATAGAATACATTTAATACTATCCCTACCAAAAGTTTAAAGAAAAAATGTTAAACCGGTTTTTGGAAAATCTTGTTTTTGTAATTTTTTAAAATTGTACATATTGCATGCAACATTGCGCGAAAACTACTAAATTTTTCAACAAAATGACCATGGCCTTAATGAAAGAACTCACTTTGGAGAACAAATTTTATTTGGAGGAAAAATCTCTATCTTCAATTTTGTAATTGTAGGAAGACGCCGACAAAAATTCATGTTTGAAATTTTAAAAAATTCAAAGTATTCAACCAACATGAGACCTGTGCCATTTCTTAAATGACCTCCAACAAAAAAATAGTCAAAATTGTTGACACCATTTTTTGAAAATTTTGAAAAGATGCGGGGGGCTTTATGTAAAGTACCCCCAAAATTAAAATATCGGTTTCAAATTCAAGGGGCCACGAGATCAGCCACATCGATCAGAGAATATCAATTTTGGAGAAAATCGACTGAACGGTTTAGTCGCTAGTGTTGTTCACAGAAAGACGGACAGACGTTTTGCTTTCAATTGGTTTTTCGGTATCAAGGACCCACAAAACAGAGATACTGTCTGCACCACGTGTTAGGAGACTTTTTTCTTAATTTAGCAACTGGATTTATCCACTTTTTCGGTATCAGGACCCGGTAATGATTTTTTTCTGCCGAAGTTATGCCACCATGTTATGACATTTAATTGCAAAATTAATAATAAATCTAAAATCCGCCGTTTTTTTTCGCGGAGCATTATATAACTTTCCCTGTACTACTTATATACTCCATATATCCGTATAAGGGAAAGTAAAAACTAGTACTGGTTCTAGGGTTCTAAATTGTTGTTCAGTCAACTAATAAATTTTCTTGTACTTACATCCTATAAAAATTCCAGGTAAATATTTTTTCTTCTCTCCTATCTAGTATCCTCTTCGCAGGATAAATAAGCATGTTTTATACTTCGGTTTTTCTTTTTTGGCGCACGGGGGGTGTCAATAAAATGGAATATCTCACGGTATATAGCGTCGTTCTCCGTTGTGCCGCCAGGAGTCGCATGATCGCCAGCATAGCTCGATACAGGCGCGATCATGCGACTCCTAGCGGCACAACTGTGAACGACGCGAAATACCGTGAGGTATTCCATTTTATAGATACATCCTCGTGCGCCAAGAAAGAAAAAACGAAGTATAGAATGGTAAACAATGTTTGAGAAAGGTAAAAAAGCAGGTTTCAGAAAGATACTGTTGTACGCTGAAATTACGTAACCAAACTAATGATGCTACAACAGTACATGCTTTCTAGCATTATTTCTAGCTCTTGCAATTTTTGAATACTCAAAGATTTCAACGAAAATGAAACCTGCCCCATTTTTATGGCCTATCCGTTCAAAAATTTGAAGAAAAACTCTCTTTTGAGCTTTTTTTATACAATGCAGAAATTCAAACGGAAATTACGCGAAAACTACTAGCTTTCTTCAAAAATTGTACAAGACGTTTTTAAAGATCTGATTTCCACTTTCTCGTATACAGCTTACGCAATTTAGAGAAAGCATTGTAATGTTTGTAAACGGCGATATTTCGACAGAAAAACTCTTTATTTTCAAGCCGTGGTACCGCTTAAGTTGATACATTTTCCGTGGTGGTAGCAGGAATCTTGGGCTTGATGTGGTGCTGCTGTGGATGATTATCCCTCTCTCTCACTATTGGAAATTTTTTTCTTACATATCAAGGTCGTGGGCAAGCTCGCGAGCAGGGCGTCCAGAGCAATTAGCGTGAGAATTAAAAGTAAGTGTTGTACAAATGCTACGGAATGGCGGCACCCCACTGGATACCTGGCCCATGACCTGGTCCTTTCGTTGGGAGAAGTTACTTGACAGTTATTGTCACGAATTTAGCTATATTCTTTCTCATTTTCTCTTTAAGGCAAAGAAATGATCCATTAAAATTAAATAATACATCATTCCGGTTTCAAATTTCTAATTGAATGAAAAATTTAAAAAATGAATTAAAAGTATTTTTATTTTCTAAACCTGTTTTCTTAAGAGTGATATAAAAGTATGAACTTTCCACGTTCGGGTTAGGAGGTTTAAAAGACAACTATTCTTGTCTGGTAAAATTATAATTGTTAATTTATAGAGACTTGTTAATTTATTTCACGTTATTGCTCAATACAATAAATCACGGTATGAATTAATAACACATCACAAAACGAAAACAAGTAAAGAATTCACCATTCAAACATATTCGGTCACTTAGCAAAGATGTTTATTTAAGGGTTTAGAAAGAAAATAAACATCAAATAGTAATTAGTAGTGACGAAAATAAACATAATACAACTCTCGGTTATTTGATAGAAAAAAATATGGTAAACATATTTTCGTACATACGTCTCGCGCCGCTCCTGTTTGCACATGTACAAACTTTCTGGGTTTTAAGGAGAAATAAATGCGGGGGAGGGGAAGTGGCTCTTGCTCGTAGGAGCGCCGGGCTCCCCAGACGGGCATGTATACTGCGATTTCTCTAGCTTTGTCCCTCAAGGCAACTCAAATCCCATCTTCGCGATGGAATATGTCACGGCAATTCGCATCTTTCTCAGTCGTTCCGCTAGATTTCGCACGATCGCGAGCGTATAAAGCAATGCTTGCGATATTGCGGCTTCTATCGGCAAGACCGAGAAAGACGCGAAATGCCGTGACATATTCCATCGCGAAGATGGGATTTGAGTTGCCTTGAGGGACAAAGCTAGAGAAATCGCAGTATAGCTCGTGCGGGCGCGGTTTGACCTGCCTGCTCTCTGTAGGAAATTACTTTCTCTAACACTTGTGTAGTCAGAATCCACGTTTAATGGGTCCTTGAAATCGAAAAATCTATTGAATGCAAAACGTCTGTCTGCAGTCAACGCTAGCAACTAAACGGTTCCGAGGATTTTCCCAAAAATTGATATTCCTCGATCAATCTGAACGAACTCGAGGCCGCGCGAGTTTGAAATGGATATTCTGATTTTGGGTAGTGCTTTACACGAAATCTCAAAATTTTTCAAAATTTTCTCCAAGAAGGCTCCAAATTTGTTTCTTTTTAATTTCTTTCGTCGTGTAGAGCAAAAGACGTTCAAATAAATTGCAAAAGTTCAAAATGTTTTCGACGTCATCCCACGACTATTGTAAATGGTATTTTTTCCTTAATGAAATTAGTTAATTAAAATCAAATATTGAAATAAAGTTGTACAATTTTTCGAAAATATGAATAGTTTTTGTATTATTTTGCGTGTAATATAGACAATTTTTAATAAAAATGTTCTCAAAAACAGCTCCAACTTTTTTCCTTAAATTTCATCGTATATAGCGGTCGTGACCGCCCGCGCGCGGTTGAAAGACCCGCCGCCGAGCTACGTCAGCGAGGGGACGGCGCCCTCAGTCGGAGGGGAAGGCGACGTTGCAGGCTTGCCCGGGCCGTCACGCCCGAGCAGGCGCGCAGGGACTCGCCACCGCCCCTACGTCACAGCTAGCCGGCGGGCTGCAGACCCAGGCGGACTATAAAGAATCCCCAGCCCGACACCAGGCAGCAGAAAAGCGACGGTGATTGTGGCGGTGATCCTGCGTGCAGTGTATTGCGTAGTGAGTGGTGTTTAACGACGACGACGAAGACTAGTGCTAGGGACACGGAATTCTCTGGTGGACATTGTGCGACACGGCTACGTAATCGGCACTCTCTCCTGGATAATCGGAACTTTGGCATTTGTGTACTGTTTTCTGCTCTTGTAATTGGGTTATCAATAAAAACCATTTTATGAAGTTTTGTCTTTGTTTGGAATCAACAGTAGCAAAGAATGGAAAAGAAAATTATACTGATCCATCCCACGACGCGTGTTCGCATACTCCGGAAACAGTCACGCGTACAAGGTTACGTGTACAGTAATCCCGCAACATTCGCGAGAGGTAGGTTCCCAAAAAGCATCACGAATGTCAAATCCGCGAGGGTTTTTTTTATTAATTTTATTTTACATTCACTGACTACAACGTTCAGCCGTGAGGCTCTTCAGATGATTGGTCGAGCAACTTTGTATCAGCAAAGTGTGAAGGGGTAACTTCCTGTTACATCCCTGATAGTGATTTAAGGTGTTATACCTTCAACTAGGATTATTGTGAGGGAATTTTGTTAGAGAGCAATGACAGGATTAAAAAGGAAATAGGATGGGAGGGACAGGTAATTGCAAGAAATGTTCTTGCCTTATGTAATGTCGGAAAAATATTGAAGAAAAATGAGAAATGGGAGTCTGTTTCTTAGGCGGGAGAGTGGGGCGCTGATCGGTTCCTATTTCGTGACTGCTCCTTGTACATGATTTAAATTATTGAAAAAATTATGTGCCAGTTTTGTAATAAAGGAAGTAATTTATTGTATTGCAAGATCGTTGTGAAGGGTCTTATTGCTGACAAACCAGGGGGCATTTACTGTTATTCTTAAAATTTTATTTTGGAACATTTGTAACTTAATTAATGTGGTTGGTACAGCTGAAATCCAAACAGGACATGCGTAAGTTAATATTGGCCGAAGAATAGATTTGTAGATGGTTAAAATGGAATGAATTTTTAAAGAAGAGTTACGGTTGAGAATCGGACGTAAAATAGTTAACCTTTTCAATTACTTTGGACGAGATGTGACTGTGTCAATTTAGTCTTGTGTGCATCAGAACGCCGAGATAACAAATAGATGAGTTCAGAGGAGACCAAGGAATGATAGAAGAGTCCAGAGATAAGGGGCGAGGAAAGACAAAGTATTTACTTAAGGTTACCTTAAAGTAAATACTTTGACTATTGATTTGTTTGGGCTCATTTTGATTTTCCATAATTTTGCCCAATTTTCTATGTTTTTAGGTGACATTGAAGTACACGACATGCTGTGTTTAGGTTTCGGTTTGCATAAAAGAGTAAAGTATCATCTGCAAAGAGAGCTAGATTAACTGTATTACTAATAGGAATATCTGTGAGGTACAAGTTAAATAAGAAAGGAGATAACAGGGATCCTTGTGGAAGACCAGCAAGAACAGCCCGAGGTGAAGAAATGAAAGAGTTAAGACGTACAGAGAACGTGGAATATATGAATATTCAATAGGAAACTTGATAATATGTTATAGGGATATAATGGTGTTCCAATTTTCCTTAATTTGAATTTTAAACCATCATGCCACACTCGATCAAATGCCTGGGCGACGTCTAAGAAAACTGCAAGTAGGTGAAATCCAGATTGAAATTAAAAATGAATTTGTTCTGTTAATCTTAATAACTGATGAGTTGTTGAATGGTTTTCTCTGAAGCCAAATTGGAAAGAAGGAAGCACGTTAGTATCGAGAATGAATTTTTTTAGTCTTTTTAATACAAGTTTTTTGAATAATTTTCATAAAATTGGAATTAAACTGATTGGTCTGTAATTTGAAGGAAGATTTAAATTTTTTTGAGGCTTCGGAATAAGTATTATTAGAGAGTGTTTCCTAGAATTAGGCCCGCAACAGACTACACCTGGGAATGCGTTGCGAGAAATGTGCGACGAGAAATGTGGAAAGAGGCCGGAGAGGCTGCATCCACACACTAGAAATAGGTTATTTGATGTCTCCAAATGCCTTTATGTGCCATAAGGCGAGAGTGCCGGCAGCAGTTTTAGGTATGAGATCATCTGTGAGTCCCATTTCTTGTTTTATTAAATGCTCTTATGTAATTTTAACTCGTGAAATCCTTGTTTTGCTACAATAATCGTAAACCATTTGTTAAACGAGTTCGAATTACCTAGAGAGGAAACACTAGTGCATTGCATACAAATCATTATTCAATGTAAAAAAACAGGAAATTATGTGACATAAGAGAGAAGTAGTACATCAGCAAATTTTCTTGAGCTCCGTAATCTCTACCCCGCTCTGGTTTACTATATTTGTTGGTTCAATAATGAATAGATAATGAATGATCAAATAATTCATAATTTAAAATTCACAATTAATAAATACCAATTAAGAAAAGTAATAAATTAATTCAATTCTTTCAAAATATCCTTTCAAGTTTTTTGCTTCAAATTTTTATTTTTATATTACTCATTATGGTCGGGTTTCATACAAACAAGAATATCTTCATTACAAGTTTTTTCTTGTTCATTTCCGTTTTAAGAGAAAATTCAAGAAAATAATTAAAAAACTGGTAGTTCATCGCATCTTTTACTGCTAAATATTATAACCTCACTCAGTTCTACGCACTGTTTGGTGTTTTCCTGCGGCAGCTAATGCCTAAATGTCATATAACAAGTGAAGGAGTAGAAATATGTCCGAGAAAACTCGCTCGCCGACCGACTCGAGCGAGGAACTCTTTCGCCTCTGCAGAGGCCAACGAGAAAACTTTCAAGTGTGTGGGGGTCCATAAGAGTCCCTTGTTTCGATTTTCCACATTTCTCGTCGCACATTTCTGGAAATACATTCCTCGGTGTAGTCTGTTGCGGGCCTTACGATATTATCCTAGTCGCAGAGCAGAGTTAAATATAGTTAAGTTAAGCAAGACCATTCTGGGCAGATACTTTAAGATATTTGCAGTAATTCTGTCATGGCCTGGTGATTTTTTGTTCGCTAGTTTTTTTATTAGTTCAAATATTTCGTTGGGTGATATAAAAGAAAAATTCGATTTGGTACATCTAAATTTGGTGACTGCACACAGTGTGTTATTGTGCAGTGTCCTCTATCGTTTACAGCATGCTAGGTGAAAGTGGTTTCAAAATAATCTGCTAATAGCTCAGCTTTTTCAGAAACCGACTGTGTAATTTTTTATTACTTTTTAATGGCGGAATATTGGTTGGCTGACCTAGCAATCGACATGTTGCTTTCCAAAGAGATGAATCTTGCGGATTAAGATTTGAAACATACTTTTTGTAACTTTCCATTTTGAACATCGTAAGAGTGATTCGTACCAATTTTGATTGATGGTTTAATGCAGATTTCCAATGAGGTAGACGATGTTTTGCCCATAAACGTCTGATTTTGTTCTTTTGTGATATTAAATTACGTAATTGCACATGTAGGGAAATTTTGAGAGCCATCTGCGAGTAGCAAATGAGAGCCCTCTGCGAGTAGCAAATGAGATGAATAATCAATTGAATTTATGATGGCATTAGTAAACAAAAGTGAGCCTTGGTCGATTTCTGCTGAAGTTTATAGATTCGCCAACGGAGGAAGGAGCGATGATAACCGATTTGAAATGTATGCCAATTTATTTTGTAAGTACATAAATGCGGTGGAGAATTAGGCAAAGAAGTGATTAATTTGGAGGTTGTAATCACTGGGTTATGATCTGAATCTAGTTCGCAGATAGAATACGAATGGAGTGCAAAGTTTAAATTTGTTATCACAATATCTAGAATATCTGAAAGGTAATTCGCATTAAAGGAAAGTATGTAGGATCAATGGGCGCAATAATCTTGAAATTTATCTGCTTTGCGATATTTAAGAGAAACGTTCCGGCTGGTTGATTTATTCTACATCCCCAAGAAGTGTGTTTTGTTTTCAAATCGCCAAGTAATGTAATGGGAGCCTTTAGCTTGAAAATGTCTTGAAAACGTGTTGCAGTCAATTGTTTATTAGGCGGCTTATGTGCTGAAATTATCATTACATTATTACCGTTCTGAAGGTTGATAGTTACTGCTGTTGTTTCTAGCCCTGGCCCTATTTACAGTTTTAATTGTCAAACAAATTACTGTTACAAAGGAAATACTCCACTTATTTCAGAGTCACTTTCCTCTGATGATTGTTCCGAAGCGCTAGAACTCGAAGATTGGAGAGAAATTATAAGTTCTTCAAAATTTTGTTCCACAATTCCTTCGTCTACCCATGCTTTCGAAATTACTTTTTTAATATGCGCCATTGCGCCATTGTTCTGCAGTTGTCCTCTCCACAGCCTCATTCATGAGCTTTTCCACCTCAGGTAACGTAAATTTTGCGTTTTTTCTGCCACGTAACCTTTTATTTGCGCCCAAATTTTCTCAATAGCATTAAAGTGACAGTGGTAGGGCGGCAATCGAATCACCTCATGCCCGTGCTTCTTGGCCAGTTCATCAATAGTATATACAGGAAACTGTGGCTTTAATTTTGCTACTTTTTCCATCAGTTCTGCTTTTAATAAATTTTGGATATCTTCAATGGTAGAATTTTGGCGCACCGACCATTCAATAATCCCTTGCTTTCTATTCGCAATAGTAGGTGCTTTTTTTACTATTACAGAGTGGTAAGGAGCGTTGTCCATTACTATTTTCGAAGGTTTCCTCAAATTTGGTATCAATTTTCTTTCAAACCACTCGCGAAACGTATCTCGATTCAACTCCTCGTGGTAGTCGCCCGTTTTCCTTGACCGAAAAACTAACAAAGTGTTTTCTATAAACTCTTCAGAAGTTCCAGCATGAACTACAATTATTCTATTCCCTTTACCAATAGGCACTGCCATTGTTCCTTTGACAGTGTCGTCAGTCCATCCTTTGCTGCACGTGTGTCCTGCGTTTATCCACGTTTCATCTAGTCACACGATGTCATTTAAATTTTCTTTTAATAGCCTCCTTAAAAGTCTACCACGCCACGCCACAATATCTGAGCGTTCCATAAGAACTTTTCTACCACTTATATTTTTGAATTTAAATTCCAGGTCATGTAACACATTTCTTAAAGATTTGCTACCCTGAAAGACATCACTTTCAGCTAAGATTCCTTTGAGCTTCTGTAATGTGGGGTGCTCCTTCCGGGAATAGTATTCATAAATGTGTCGGCGAATTGCCTCACTCTGAAAGGAATATGTGTTTGTCACACGTTTTTCGATTTTTCTCTTCTTACCTGGCGTTTCTAACTGAGGCGATTCCCCTTGCTCTTCCACTGCTCTCATTTTCTCTTTGTCTATTTTAAGAACAGTGTCTTTGGAGCGCCTCGTCACTGACCAGCAACTGGATGTTGCGAAGCGAAGCGGATGAGAGGGACCGGAAGTGCCCCCTAAATCTGTCATCGCGCCCCGCCTCACCCCCGCGAGCAGAGCGCCGGCCAGAGCGAAACCGCCCGGCCGCCCGGTGGCCCGGCCGTCGGGCCCGCGCGGTTCTGGTTACATTCTGCCGTGGCAACCACGCAGCGACGTGCCTCCCGATACGCCGCCGTCGTTGGTTGAGCGCTGCCCCCTCCACTGCAGCGCTCCGAGGTCCCAAGTCGGTTCTAATTTTAATCGCACCATAAGTGTGAAAGGATTTGTTGTTAGTATTTAGCATGTTCACTAACAGTGTGTAGTCTACGCTGTTTTCCGTTTGAATTTTAACCTTGCCAAATTATAACTTGGTAAAAAATTCACTTTTTTGGGTACTTTTTAAGAGATCGTGAATTTCTGTGAGGTTATCAATGTTATACACAAACACTGTGGGGGTCGGATTGATTTCCTCAGAGTCTTGGAGATTTTGTAAGGTGCTGAAACTATTGCTATACTTGGGTTTTTTTCTTGGCGCACGGGGGGGTGTCAATAAAATAGAATAACTCACGGTATATCGCGTCGTTCTCCGTTGTGCTGCCAGGAATAGCACGATCTCCAGCACTACTCGATAGTCACGATAATGCGACCCGTAGCGGCACAACCGAGAGGGACACGAAATGTGAGATATTCCATTTTATTGACACATCCCCGTGCGCCAAGAAAGAAAAACCGAAGTATAGTGGGGATTGAATATTCTACACTTTGATCTTGACTGATTTTCTTCGTTGGCGCATTTGGGTCACTGTTACTACGCGATCTCTTGGACGACTGAACTATAGGTAAAGGAACATTTGTGAATGTACTTGCCTGAGTAGTTGATGTACCGTCACTTACAGTTGGATCTGAGGGAAAATTTCCGTTGGAGGACGTTCCACTTTGTAGATAGAATTCTGCACCTTCTGAGACGTGGTGTTGGCCATTTGCATGGGGATCCATGTTTTGTGACTCCATGTTTTGCTGATAAATTTGCTGATGACCAAGTGATGATTGCAGCAGATGAGTCGACATCAACTCATTTTGTGAATCAGAATTCAATATGTTGAGAGATCCCGAAATGCACTGGCCTACGCCAGTGCATGAAGTAGGGTCTGTAGTTATTTTAATTTCAAGACTTATGGACACTAGTCACAAGAAAAAAACAGTGGATAGCATGAGAATAGTAGTTTACACAGTCAAGACAAAGACAGAACAACACGTTGTACATGAAACACCGGATCTAGACTGGTTCGGCCTCTCCGGTGCTAACGAAGGCGACTACTGATAACGATGTGCTCGGTTCAGCGGTCGGAACGAGAATGTCCGCGAGGGTTGAGAGTATCTTTTAATGAAGAAAATTGGGTTAGGTTCCTAGATATCGAAGAACTGTTAAAAAAAGGAAAAAATATCTGATAAAAAATTGCAGTAGGACTGAGTGAGCGCTACTTTAAACAGATTTCAAAATTAACATCCCAAAGTGAAGAAAAAAAACAGTATTTGAAACTTATTTCAAAGTTGAAAGTGACTGGATATAGGATTTGTTGGGTTTTTTCAACACCCTCCTCGTTTTTCTAATATCGGGAAATGGAAGAGTTGCTGCTTTAATTTCTCTCTTAAATTTCGAAGTTATATCCATGTTCGGATCACATTCGAATGCCCTTTTCACCAGAGCTTGTTGAAGTTTTAAATAAATAAATGTCTTTATTTGTGGCGAGGCTGAGGCCATTTGGCCTGCTCTTCCGCCTAACCACTTTCAAATTTTTTTTTACATTAGTGCATACTAGAAGGAGGTCATTCAATGAACCTTCAATGAAGTTTTAGATCGCCATTAACAGTTTTGACATTGAAGTTGCTCCAGGACGCAGTTTCGCTTCCGTCACTTCGTCATTACGTTCTAAGAGGTTTCCTTAAGAGGAATAGATATAACGAAAGACCAGTTAACAATAATTCGTGACAGGCTCCTCCCAACAATGCAAAAAATTTTTTATCACTTACCAAAATTTACATCACTTACCATATACCAAACTATCGCCCCCACCCTCACCTTCATCTTCAACCTCTTACGCACATTTCAGAAACCAACCACTCATCCCTGAACATCCCATTCGCCTATCCCAACCACTCATCCCTGAACCAAATAGTCCATTAATTAACAATATCATCCAATCAGTTGACACCCATATCACTAATTTTCTGCATTCACTAATCCCTATAGTCTTGAGTAAAATTCAAAATTTCATAGTTTCGCAAATGTAAATGATGTCACTCCCTAAATTATTAAGATTTCTCAATTGGAACAACCATGGAGTCTATAAAAAACGCCTCGAACTCATTGATTTTATAAATTTTCTCTCCGTAGACAGCGTGTATCACCGAAACTCATTTGACATCAGATGTTCTTAGAATTCAAGGATACAACTGTATACTGTAACCGAACGTGTAGGTCGGCTGTGGGGAATTTCAGTGGGAACGTGGCTCTCTTTGAAATTTTGAAAAAAAAACAAAAATGCAAAGTTGAAACCACAAACATCAATATAATTGTGACCAAAATTAACTTGAAATTCAACAAATTGAATACAAAAAAATCTCTATTGGGATGAGACATGCCCACAAAGTTACATCAGAAGGAAGAGCACATGCATTTTGCATAACGGAATATGAGCACCTTCTGCCTACAAATATTGAATGAAACTCTCCTTCAACAATACTGCATTAACATTCATATGTAACTTTCTTACACATAATTCACTGAAATTACAAATAAATTATCTTTTGCACAACTTCACTCAATACCAAAAATACAGAATTACCATTAATCATTTTTAGAATTGAGACAAATTGAAATCACATTAATATTCTCTGTGACCAAAATTTGAATTGAAATTCAAATAAATTGAATCAATCATAGTTTTGAAAAGCACTGAAGTACTCACATGAAATTACTTTATATAATTAACCTTTATTACATCAGACACCCCTGGTTGAAACCGAACTCACGCCTTACTTCCTCTCAACAGGCATCCAAACCTCAGTACAATTGAAGTGTTCAAGTTCACCTGGATTCTCCAATAGTTCGAAGCAAATGCAATTTTATAACTTTCTTAACGATTCATAAATATCTCTAATAGATTACTGACCTCACCCAGAGCCAACACTGCCCTCCATAATACTCCTTTCAAAACAGAAACCGCACTTACGTACCATTAACATGACAAAACTTCTCCAAAAATCCGCAATGTCCTCTCACACGAAAAATAACCAACTTCAAATATCTTCTGCACATGTTACCAAGCCACTATGAGAATACACGTGAAACGGATATACCATTCATCAAACATGTGTCACAATGGCAAAACAATCTCTGAGATTGAATTACATGAGCCAAACCTCAACCTGTGTTTCTAGTCATTACTTCAGAATTGTCAGTTCTCCTTATGATATCCGGGCGTCCATTATAGTCAATACAAAATTATTTTGGTCTTGAATAATGACCTTAGTTCGGGGGCCGTGGCGTTCGCCAGCGGCGCAAAACTCACAACGAAAAGAAATGCGGCTGCCGGCGCTCTATCGTGCGCCTAAGTACAACGTGTCTTTCAAGTAACCACGTCGAACTCCAAGACCAGACGCATCCACTCCGTCGATCGTGTCACGAGTCACCACACCCACAGACGCCTCTCATTTCCCGCTGCTTGGCTCAACCTCACACCTTGCCTGCCTTCTCAAAAACTTTCTGTTCATCTCTGACCGTTTGTTCCCCTCCCCTTCGTCGCGCACGTCACCACGGTGTAGGGGTGACAACTCTCCCCCTGCGCCTCCCCTCCACCGACCGCTGATAAGGCGGCGATGTCGCCGCCACCGCGGCAGCGCGAGCGTGCGGCGAATCTGGCTAACAATCTCTTTCTGGTTGCAAATTGTTTGGGGCCTAATATGTAGCTCGCTACAATACGTAACGACAGACCTGGACTAACAAGAGGTGGTGTCTTAATTCTGGTAAAAAATCAACAAATTATTTTGAAATAGACTTGTCCCTCACTCCCGGCCTAGAAACGGTTGCTATAAACATTCCATTTCCGGATAACAATAGTATCACAGTCAACGCGGCGTACAAACCTTAATAAAAATCTCGATGTCCCGCATCGATTCTCTTTTTAATGCTACTCCATCAACGATCCTAATGGGTGACCTCAATGCCAATCATGGGGCTACCGTGCCAGTAATTCCGTAGGTTCGATTCTCTCAAACGTCATAAACCACTCTCCACTGAACCAACTTACTACCCTTTCAATAACAATATCATTCCAGATATATTAGACATCGCCATCTCAAATTTCCCATTATCATTAACCTCGTATGTTTTCCATGAACTTGTGTCCGACCACACCCCCATATTACTAACTTCTCAAGTTTTCTGTCCCTCTCCTCCTCCTCCTCCAATACTCTCTATCTCCTCCATAAACTGAGCTACTTACCAATCCAAACTAGAAAATGTTTCCTCCCATTAAGATTAGAGTACCACTTATTACAGAACTCCATAACTACAGCGATACTCGAGTCCACTCCCAAGCGCCCTTTGCTTCTCCAAAAGTTTTCAAAACTCCCTCTACCCAAGTACATACAAAACTTAATCAAGGAAAATAATTGAATCAGAAGACTTTGTTATAAACACAGGCTACCACACCTAAAGAGTGAGCTTAATCGCCTTATTCGAGTGTGTAGACAATCATTACAAGACTACAATTTCGAACAATATAAAAACTATGTATCTTTTCTATCGTCCCACAACAGCTCAGTTTGGCTGGCTAGGAGAAAACTACTGTGTAAAAAGACAACCTTTCCTCCTCTATTGTCAGACGGGCAGAAAGTGTTCTCTCAGTACGACAAAGCTGAATTTCTGGCTGATTTCTATGCCACAACCTTCCAACCACATAATGTTGAAGATCCTCCACACTGCAATGAAGTAAACTCAATTGTCTCTTTGCCCAACTTTGATGTCCCTAGCCGTGTTAAATTTGCGTCTCCTACCGAAGTATATAACATTATTAAAAATTTACCGAGAAGAAAATCCCCCGGGCACAAATGTATTTGACCTATTATGTTAAAAAACTTTCCTCGTAACGCAGTTGCCTTTATAACTAATGTAATATACTCAATGTTCAGATTAGGCTACTTCCCCAAATTATGGAAACATTCAATAGTATTTCCAATCCCCAAACCCGAGAAAAAACAAACTTTACCTTCCAGCTACCGCCCTATAAGTCTTCTCCCTATTCCAGCGAAAACAGCAAAAAAAGGCATCCTAAAGAGGCTCAATTCATTTCTAAGAAAGTCCAAGATTATTCCTTATCACCAATTTGGTTTTGTTTCTAAACATTCTCCTTGCCATCAACTCCTCAGATTAACAGAATTCACTCATTCCGGATTTCAAAAACAGCACCACCCCATAGCTTCCTCGATATGAGTCAAGCATTCGACCGAATTTGGCATAATGGTCTAATCTATTGTAATGATCTAGGATCATTCCTAAATTATTTCGGAACATTTTAATAAAAAGGACCTAGTGAAGTGGGACTGACTATACCAAAACAGGGACTATATATGATAAACAGAGTATAGAATAAACAAGTGACGCGTATAAATAGTACTTTTTATTTACATAAATTCCCGAAGAAAAATGTATTTCTGCATCAAAGTTAGATAGCGCACAATTAAAGAAGAATTTTGAAGTTTGTTTCATCAAAATCGGACCACGGGTTACGTTGTTATAATAATTTTCACAAAATGCATGGTCGACGGAAAACTTCCAATGAACAATCGAGTGTTACGAGTTTTGACGTCATTTGAAGACCAAATTAGTGTTACGGCAAATTGAAGAATAGAATAAAGACATTGAGAATTTCTAATGAATTTAGAAGGTTGTAAAACCACAGGAAAATGTAAAATGAGCGAAATGTAATTATTTCGCTAGCACGTAAACAAGTCAAGAATGGCGGCGAGTTTGTTTTGTTTGAACTGGAATTATAAAAAGTCGGGGTCAACAATGAGTGTCAGATTTGGTTTTGGTATTGCCTAGCACGCGGACGCTGTGTTAATAGCTGCTAGAATATTTTAGAAATTTTTAAAGTTTTATTTTAAAGTATTGTAAATACTTAGTATCGTGAGATTCGGTCGAGTGTTGGCATCGCACGTAGACGCTGTGTTGGTGGACAGAATATTTTGGGAAATTTGTTAAAGTTTTTATTTCTAAAGTTTTGTAATTACGTGATGCAAAGAGATTTTTGTCGAGTGCTTGCAGAGTACACGAGCGCTGTGTTATCGGCTAGAATATTTTTGAAAAATTATTAAAGTTTCCTCTTAATGTTTTGCGGAAGAACTTGGTGCCGCGAGAATAGGTGGGTTTTAATTCTCATGCAGAACCGGTCTAAAACTGTGCGTGTCATTTCGTGTAGGAGTGCGCGGTACATCAATGATAAATTTGTGCGATTTTGAGAGGTGGTGACGGAAAGTAGATGGTACGGGGACGTCGCTGATAGTGTGAAACGGCGCAAGAAAGCGACCCGAATTGGTGGAAGCTTATATACAGACGGGGAACAGCGAAGTCTGGTGCCATTGAACAACGCAGAAGTCAACAAACAGGAAAGTCCAACTAATTCTTGATTATTTATTTTTGAAGAAGATAAAACTCATTATTCAAGGCCATGACTAGTTATTATTAAGGGTAAAAGAATGGCTATTCCAATCATTTTCAAATGATTGAAAAGCGTACGCATTGAGAGTAAAGAGAAAATTCATTCTTTTTGAGATGAAATTTTAACGTAAATTTCGATTCGTTCTTATGCTTATTTTTATATCACGTGTATCTCTCTTCCTAGGTACGTGGATGGCTATCGTGTGGCATTCTGGCAAATGTTACAATGTGTGTGTGTGTGTGTGTATATATATGTATATATACATATATATATATGTGTATATATATATATATATACACACATATATATATATATATACAGGATGAGTCACGTAACTTTAGCACCTCCTGTAACTTTTCAACGGTTGAAGATATTGCAATGCAGTTTTCACGGAAGTGAATGAGGGAATGGGGCTAATTGATATGTGTATGAATTTCTCTTTTATCACTTGTATTTTACGAGATATTTGAGGTAACTTTGTTTTTTCAAATGGAACTATACATATTTTTTCAGTCCATCATGACAAGTGTAAAAAGACGAATCCAATGATATAAATATTGTCATATGTTAGATAAGCATTTTTTTGAGTAATTGTGACTTTTTTGCGACTAGTGTTTAACGGATATTTTCATTGTGACTGTCAGCCCCACAAGGTCACGCAGCGCTCCCCCCAGCAAACGCGGGGGAAAGGGAAGGGATTTTAGTACTTGAGGATACGAAAAATATTCACATAACTGTTGCATTTTTTTCCTGAACTCTCCTTTCCATCCTGATCCATTTCAGATATTTTGTGTTTCTTAGGGATTGAAAATACGGATTTGTCTTAAGTAGTATTTATTGAAATAAGATTATTTCTGTCCCTAAGTTATTATTATATTCTTATTAACATCGAAATTGTTTGCTCAAAATACGCAATATTTTTTGTACAGTTTTAATTATTTATTCTTATTGTGCTTTGTTTCAAGATCCCATTAATACGTATCTTATGAAACCCCATTAAATGGTGTTGAAGTTATAAACAATTTTAATACGATACAAGCTAATGACAAATCCTTATTTTCCATCCTTTAATTCCTTCAATCAAAGAAAGTCGAAAATCTGAAAATGTGGAAGGATGGAAAGCACAGTTCAGAAAAAAACTGCAATGGTTTTGTGAATATTTGGAATATGTTTCGTATCTTCAAATCTCCCTTCCCTTGCTCGGGCGCGCGATGCTGGTGAAGCGCTGGGTGACCTTGTGAGGTAGACTATTCAAAATGTCCGTTAAACCCCAGTCGCAAAAATCAAAATTAATCAAAAAAATGCTTATCTAACATATGACAATATGTACATCATTGGATTCGTCTTTTTACGCTCGTTATGGTG
The DNA here is from genome assembly GCA_031308135.1 of Acheta domesticus. NCBI lineage: Eukaryota > Metazoa > Arthropoda > Insecta > Orthoptera > Gryllidae > Acheta > Acheta domesticus. Next base: position 138,417,578 of record JAHLJT010008446.1, read on the forward strand.
GACTGAAAAAATATGTATGGTTCCATTTGAAAAAACAAGTTACCTAAAAAATCTCGTAAAATACAAGTGATAAAGAGAAATTAATGTACGTATCTTTTAGCCCCTTCCCCTCATGCACTTCCGTGAAAACTGCATTGCAATAACTTCAACCGTTCAAATGTTACAGGAGGTGCTAAAGTTACGTGACTCACCCTGTGTATATATATATATATATATATATATATATATATATATATATATATAGTGGCGGCATGTAACGACGCCCTAAGAAATTCTTAACAAATGCTTGTTTTTCGTTCTCGCTGGCACGCGCACGTGCGCCCAACCGCGCCTCCCCTGCCCGATTCTTCGCCGCCGCGGTCGCATTCTTCTAGCGTCCCCTCGCCTACTTTGGAGAAAAATTTACAACCCTCTGCCTGTTCGACCGCACCGTGAATACCCCCTCTGTATTCCGCCCCCACCCCTCCCCTGAGCGAGCTCCTCCGCCTGCGCGCCCTCGTCACCACGCCTGTCACACCGATTCGAATAAATCCTAACCCTTGCCATACGATAATTGCTCCCAGGAGATGTAAACCGTCGATCGGGGCAGCTCCGCTTCGTCAGAGGAAGACGGAAGAGGACAAACAACATCTGAGGAAAATCCCCACAAAATCACGAACCACGATTCGTTAGAATATTCCTACGGCGCCGTAAGCTCCGGCCAATGGCTGACAATAATTTTCCGAAAGTAGGCCAGCGAGCCCAAGACGAGCTTAGGAGGGGGAGATCCGAATAGGAACGGATTCTCAAACACTTTGAAAAAGACACTTGAGAGCTAGTCGCGAGAGAGGAAACTTCATGCCTGGTCGTGGAAGCCGTGAACTAGTTTTTTTTTTAAACGGTGAACCGTTTGCTTCCCGACCGCGAGGCCGTGCGACAAGATTTGTCTGCCATATTCGCACTGCAGAGACTTTCCATTCACTCAATGAACGAATAATGCCCGAAGGCACCGGTCACCGAACCGATTTCATTTTCGTGTGTTCGATGAACTCTTAACTCGTTGCCAAATGCGAGTGTACGCGTCACGAATACCGTGATCCGGCTTCCGATCCGCGCTCGCAATTAAGTACTCCCGCGCCGCGCGTCCTAGCCGTGATGAGGGGCGACTCCTGACTTAACAGCGCCCTGGTGAAAGTGAAGGGGGGACCTTCGCATCCTTGCCGTCGCTGTCAGCTGTTCACCCAGCAGTTCCTGGAGGCGCCTGCCTTTACAACACTGCGGCTCGCCGCGTGTCGACAATCGTCGCAGACGCCGAGGCCATCGACCGCGTCGTGCCCCTCCGGCACATGCCTACACAAATAGTTAAGACTCCTACCGTTCGCCCGCGCTTTGGGGCGTTCCCCTCGAAACGAGGCGGAGAACAATATCAACAATGGGACTTTTAACGTAACTTCCCCGATCGTAGGTCGGGAATAAATGTTTATTTTTGTTTTATTGCCCAATTACGGCAAATTGTTCATGTAGTTCGTCGCCCTGCACCTCACTTCCCCCACCACGTGAGGAACCGCGATCATGCTCTACCAGACTGGCGCCCGTTGCAATATATATATATATATATATATATATATATATATATATATATATATATATATATATATATACACACACACACACTATAGGTAGCGCCGGCAGTTTCTAGTCTTAAAATCACTTACCACAGATGTCAATATTGAGGCATCCGTAACACGTTCGCTGCCAAAGCTGGTATAATGCGTCCGGCCCGTTCACACGCGCAGTTTCTGCAGTTTTATGCTTTTAAATTATTTTCCGTTTTTTTATTTAAATATTTATATAACAGATGACTTTTAGCAATAAATAAACTCACATGAGTATACTCGTAGTTGGCGTACGGAATACATTTGTTTTGCTTCCCATGCCAACTACGAGATAACCCCTAAACCGTTAAACAACACATACTCGTCCGTTTTGCGCATGCCCACAAAACATCTGCGACTTTATTGTCCGTTAGTTTTAAACGAGTCGCTGAACAAGTACTTGAGCAGAGCGTTTATAACATATCCCGTTAATGAAATGAAAATGGCGAAAAGAACACCTCTCACTGAAAAAGAAGTACAATATTCAATTATGCAAATGTCAGTGATTCAGAATGGAGAGATTGCTCCGTTGAAGAGTCAGATGATTTCATTTCATCCAGTGAGGAGTCTAGTGAATCTATTACCAATAAAAAAAAAATACTGCGGGCGAAGCAGGCCATAGTGACAATGACGAACATGAAGAACGGTCAATGCAGAACAACGATAATGACTGGTCCGATGTAGCAGATGATCCGCCTTATTTTGAATTCAGCCAAAACCCAGGTTTGAACATTGATGACATCAGTATTGAAAGGTTAGTCAACTTGTTTTTATCGGAAGCATTTTTTAGTTATTTGAGCGAATAAACTAACGTGTATGCCTCACAAGAAATAAACAAGCCAAGACCACTTCGAAGGTCAAGACGACTTTCCACTTGAGTAGACATGAATGTACTAGAAATGAAAGTTTTTCTTGGATTATTGCTGCAAGTGGGTCCGTGTAATTTTCCAACCATCGAGCATTATTGGAATACAATTGAATTTTACAATTTTCAATTTTGGCGATCATTCATTAGCCTGAACAGATTTCAATTGATTCTTCGATTTCTTCATTTTGCAGACAACACTGTAAAAACTGACGAGAGATTGTACAAAATTAGGCCTGTTTTGAATCACTTTAATAAAATTAAGATGGACAATTATGTACCAAATCAAAGCCTTTCCACTGACGAGTCTATGATTTTATGGCGCGAAATACTTTCCTTTCGCCAGTGTCATAAATAAAAAACACAAGTGTGATATCAAGTTATATACGTTATGAGAATCAAATGGAATTGTACCAAAAGAACGCATTTACTGCGGAAAGTCTGATAATGGGCCAACTAACAAAAGAGACTGGTCACGCAACTCGAGTAGTTTTACAGCTGATTCATGACCATTTAGACAATGGATATAAATTGTACATGGACAGTTTTTTTTATAATTTAGTTTCTTTGGTGAAAGAACTAACACTCCATAAAACATATGTGGTACATTACACGCGAATATAAAAGAGAACTCAAAACTAATAAAAGTAACAAAAAAAGCTGATGAAGGGTAAAGTTATTTGGAATAGAAGAGGAGTGACAGTAGTTTGTAAATTGAAAGATAAGCGGGAAGTGCTAACCATATCAAATATGCACCGTGTGGAAATGGTTGATGTTCGTAATCGAAATGGCACGATATCAAATATATCAAACATAATAAGAGACTATAATGAAAAAATGAACTGGAACTAATTTATCTGTCCAAATGCTAAGCTACTATTCATCATTGAGAAAAACAATCGGTTGGCCGAAGAAAATTGCTCTTCATCTTTTTTAAATGTACATCAACAATGCTTATCCGATTTATTCTGAAACCAATGGAGTTAAAATAACCAGCCTAAAAAATCCGTGAAAAATTGGTCGAATTAAGAATTGGACGACAAATGAACTCACTTGCAAGAAGAAAAAACACGACAATTTTCATTATTTGGAAGCACTTCCAACGGAGAATAAGATGCGCCCAACAAAGCCATGTAGGGTTTGTATGCGAGAAGAAAAGGCGCGAAACGCGTTATTTTTGCGCGGCATGTGATGAAAAAAAACAACAAAAACAACCCAACAACAACACTCAAAAATTAAAGGGAATGTATCATACCACAAGGACGAATTTTATTAACATTCTCAAATTTACATAAAGAATGCCTTAAACAGTATTTATGAAAGGGGGAATTCAGAAGTCAGTGAAGCAGAAGAGGACCAAAATCACAGTATTCTTGATCAATTAATTTAGATTGATGGATTATTTGATACTACGCAAAGAAGTTTTGCTCAATCTTTAGATCTGGATTTCCAAGAACTAATTTTTTTTTGATTAAGTCAAATCCTTATAAAAAAAAATGAGAAGAATTGATCCTACCCATTAACCTGCCTCAACCTACTCTTTCCTTTATCAGTAAATATACAAGTCATACTTTAAGTAGCATTCTGCAATACACTTGTATTTGGATAATCTCTGAGCATCTCCAAAGAAAACATTAAACAGAAAGCTTTATAATTTAAGGGAACGTAGGGCACAAAGAGAAGCAGAGAACCCTTAGAGACATTACCATATTAAGGAAATTTAGTAACTGTTTGTAGGGATTTTGAAAAGAATGCATTTATTTTTCACCCACCATGTCTTCTATCTTTATGCAAGTGCCGTTTGCAAATTTTTAACAAAGTAGTTTTTTGCTGAAAAAAAAAAAACACTCAAGAATTAATACTTGTTCAAAGGCAAACAAAGTGATCATTCATCTAAATAGCTTTCTATCATTAGTGAATTACCACTAGTTCTTTTCATGAAGTATATATTATATTTATTTATATATATATATTTTTTTTAAGTTGGAGTGGTGCTTTTAGTCTAGGGAGTGCATTTGGGGCAGGTTACAAGAAGATTAACTGTGGGGAATGACGAGACACCCAAGGAAACAAATGTTTATTCACATTTTCAATGCAGATACAGTACGTTCTAGATTAATTAGTGAATGTCTGAAGAACAGATAAAACCAAAGATGAAAGGGTCCTTTGATGCAGTCACAATGAAAGGTGTTTGAACTTGTGTAAAAAGGCTGAGGTAAGAGTGTGTTGTCGAGGTGACAAATATGAAATCTCAGATTCCTGCTAGATATGTATATTAAAAAATAAAATAAAATAGAATTATACCTAAAATTCAGTTGGAAATAAAAGAACATTCTGACTTATTAGTTTTTCTACGATGAGCAAGATTTAGTTAGATTTTGTATCAATGTCTCCAAAATGCTTTATGGCTTTTAAACCTTACAAACTCACAAATCGACATATGGAAGAGTTCGCATCAATAAAATGAACTGTCCTTGTCAATGAAAGTTGGAGGAATGGAATGGCTGGGAAAGACTGAATTGCTTTATAAAATGTTATTCACAACTATCACTATGAGTAGCTAAAGGATGTAATCTCACAAGAGCCACTTCATTCAATTATGTGAACATGTTCCTTTACAATTTGGAGGCACTTTTGAAAACCCATACAGAATAACAGTGTTATACATTTATTTACAGTGCACCTTTGCCATAGCTTGTAAGCATTTTATTTCATGTAAGCCCATATATAGTATTGTCAGAGGTAACTTCAGTAATGGCTAAATTTAATTGTAGTGTTTAAAAATAAATTGTCAATGTTCTAATTAACAACTATTAAGGTGCATTCAATACTGTCTCAACCTACCTCATAAATGGGGTAAGTAGATCGAGACATTTTCATAGTTTCACATAACAAAAATTTTGAAAACAACAAAGTATTTATCTTTATACTTAATCTGCATTTTTATAGTTATAATTATTATTCAAGATATGTAACACGGGAGGAAGAACATATCAGGATTATTTACAGAGTAACAGACATGTAAACGTTGGTGACTCAATGTGTCCCACTTTCCCCTACATGAAAACTTTTACTCAAAATACTGAAAATATCATTCCATTTTGTTCATCTCCACCCTTCATATTAACTGTATCAAATTTTACTCAAAAATATTTTACACTTCACTTGTCACCAATTTCAAAAGCAGACAATACTTATACAGAGAACATTTTTCAAAGAAATCCACATATAACACTGACAGTGTCAACAGGATGGCCATCAAATTCATAGACAATCTCTGGTCACACACTTCCATGACATTTCTTAATTAATTTACATTACATTAATTTATTTTGCATGGTATCATTTCTTACAAGTATGTGATGTAGGTAGAAAATTAAGCATTCACATTTACTTATTTCGTATTTGAAACTCCACTAAACTGTAAAGGATCACAAATAATACACTACGTATTTAGTCAAAACCGATGAGCATCTTCTGATCAAAGAAGGGCAAAATAGAGTTTACTCAGGAAACAACATTAAAGCCGAAATATCACAACATTCCCACGACTTGCATGCTGTATCAAATTTCCTGACTGGCCACCCTGTTTGAAGATCAGCGAGTGAAATTCAGTCATTTTGATAGTATTCCAGGGGCAGCTCTAAATAAAGTAACAAGAAGACACATTTGTTGATAATCGAGTCAGAAATTGGCCAGACAAAGAAATGCTTCAAAATGTGACTATAGAAGAGTCACACAAGATACTTTTAAGGTATCGCACAGTTTTAGATTATATTCACTAAACAGTACATATTATTCTTTCCAATGAACAATCTTCAATTTATTGTAATTTACAAAGAAATAATCTGCTTTCCATTAGAGTTGACAAACACCATATTTTACAACATATTCTCGATATGTCTTCTCTGTATCCAAGGAAATGTTATAACAAACGAAGATACAATGAAAATTTCACTTTTACAAAATTATTTCACGTCTCCATCAATTTACCTATGAATTAGATGTAAAATAATTTCACTTTCACAAAATTCAAACTTTCAGTACAAATTAAGCATTTTGACCCAGTATTTAAATTACTTTTGTTCAAATTATAAATAAAATTCGCTGTTTTACAATAAATCTAGTGGTCATTTTTATGCACAAATGCATTTGTGGAGCTGTATGCATCTTCCAAATGCCAGATGGTTTCCATACAATCAGTTAGATAGGAGTGGAAATGCTTCCAACATCTCGATCAAATCTTTTATAATTTCCTATTTTAGATTAAAATGCAGACTTAAAAACACTGTACTGTATATAAATATATTCCACCCATCTAATAAATATCAAGCTCTTTCATTTGTAATTTCATCTTGAAATAATGTAGATTCTGCAACAAATGTACTGTAAGATATGTTCTTAAAAACCAACTTCCCTTGTTTAAACAAGACTTCACTACAACAAAATAACGAGGTACCTACAATTTTGTTTCACTGGTATTTTACTGTAATTTTTTCCTGGGGTCTTTGTATGTTAAAAATAAGAGATAAAATTTCTTTAGTTTTTCCAAGAGGTTTAATCTATAATTTTCATCTATCGAAATTTAAAAAATGTTGTGTTCCAGCTAGAATCACCTCTTGAGAAAGAATTCTAGAAACAACTTCACATTAAGATAATTTCTGTCTCTTATCAATACATGAAACATCTCTGTAGAATTTACATTACTTCAAAAAACATGTGATAAAGTTTCATAAAGAATCTAAATTTTTCGATTCTGCTGCTTGTTGCTTGCCACAAAACCAATTGCATACTAGCAGCAACCAAATTTGATAGAAATGCTCCTTGCAAAAGAAAGGAGATATTTCTAATTGTGCCATTGCATTTGGCTGCACTCAGCTACAGGCCATCTTGGCTCAACAGCTACTGACTGTCACTATCTCATGGCAGAGTTTCAAATTTTCTAAGCAGCACACGTGCGTAAGAAACAGAATTATGTAGTTAAAAACGTTAACGCTTGATATAACGAAAGCAAATTAAAACTTCTCTTACAAAATTTGTAAGAACAGTGTTCCCTGCGCCCTCCTGTCTTGGCTGCCACTGGTGGTATCAAAAGTGTTCACCTGCAATAATGTACATCATCACAACTAAATTTCCCCAGTTTTCCATTTTATCATGGGGATATAATAGTGTTTTACTGAACATGAAAATAAAGCAAGAATGTTTACATGAATGCAAGATTCAGAGATATGAGAAAATTCTGGTTTCTGATAAAACATACATAATAAACAATATTTATCCACTAGACGAAGGAAAGAGAAAAGTTGCAGATCATAATCACTGGAATGTGAATAGGGCACTTGGGAAGAAAACTCCAAAAATTAATTTGCATTACAATAGGAAGTTCATTAGAAGAGTAACATGTACAAACAAGCAGACGAAAGAGAAAACATGCTTCACAGTATATAAACATTGATTAAATATTCAAAGGGCATAAGAACAAAAGATTGTATGTTTATAATTTAAAAAAATTGAAATATATCTTTTTTTTTATGTATATTAAAAAATCCTATGCAGATTTAACATATTGGGGAGGGGAGGGGAGGGGAGGGGAGGGGAAGAGGTAGGGGAGAGAAAAATTGGAGGGAAAGAACAGATGAAAAGGAGAATATATCCCTTTTAACACAACTGCACCACAAGTTGACTTAGGTAACTAGGTGAACAGATCCAGTTCTTCAAAGTAGAACAAAACAGACCTAACATGATATAAAACCATTTTCCCCAGAAAACTTCACCTACAAAACATATAGAATATATATATTTTTAGCATTTGGAGCCTAGCAAATAGTCAAACATTGACCAGCATTTTTTCAAATTAACATATTCCTCTGCACGCAAGAATGTCACTTCCAAGAACATGTGAATGCAAACATGTTAATATGTACATATTCACTCACATACACACTCTCTTAAGTATACATTTACAACATGTATAACATAAGTCTTAACAACTTTCACCAGCAAAAATCATCAACAGAGATGAAAATAAATTTCTCCACAAATATAAACCTTTTCAGTATACTCTCATTAATAATATGCATTTCAGAGAAAATGTTCTGTGGAGAAAAATATCATAGTCTTGCTATTCTGAAAACACAATTTTAAAGAACAATAAAAAGTTTATACATTTTTATACAATGAATATCAATATAGTTACACTTTTTAAAATAACTTACTTTTTTATAATGTGTTCAGCAAATATTACAATACACTTTTAATATAAAACCTATTCGTATATTTCAATAAACCCCCTTTTCATACTTGATACTTATCATACAAGCTTACAAAAAGTTTCCATGGATCTATATTACAACTTACAACGTGAATTTTTGTTTTTGTAAAACACAAGTGGAAGAAAGAAAGTTTTCAGAATATATCATAATACATTGCCATTGCTGTACATCATTTTGTTTTCCCAAACAATTATTTACACCTACAATCGATATCAGAAATCGATATCCAGTCTCACAATTTTCAATATCTGCTGATTTAAAAATATGTTTTGAATTGCTGTTAGAAAGAACACTTGAAACTCCAGGAAAGCAGTACATTTGTTGATGTCTTTATGTTTCAGTGGATTCTCTCTTTCTCTTTCCATGTAATGTTCCACACCAACTTCAGAACCATTTAAATTATGCCAAAAATAAAACAAAGAAAATAAAAAACATGATGAGAACTGCAAAAACTTTAATCATAAGCCACCTATTTGAAGTCACTGATTGAAAATATTTCAGAATTTCTCCATGTGCAGATTCCACATTTAATTCAGTATCTGAAAGGTTAGCATCAATTCTGAAACAGAAGTGTAGAAAGAAACATTAATTTTTGCACACCAGATAACAAGATAATCTCCTACAAGCCTCTGGCATTTAACAAATGAAATTATATTCACTATTTTTAATCATTTGATTGCTATGACAATGAAAATATGAAAAGTAAAATTCATTTCTTTCATGTCATTTCATTTATAATTTGAGATTTTTCAAAGTAGCAGTATCATCAAAAGAACATACAGCAGGATGTTTGTAGTTACATTGGTAAGATTCAATACCTTGATCTCATTAATTAAAAGATGAATTGAATGTGCACTCAAATGATTTGCCCCCATCGAAATACAAAAAGCAATTGAATTTTTAACTGTGGATATTAATGGCATCAACATGCCAATTTTCCCACAAATTATTCTAACCTCAAGTCACCTCCCCCCCCCCCAAAACAAGAAAACACAATAACACACCCCAAAACAAATTTTCAACGACAAAACGACAATTTTCCAACAACAAAGTGTGAATTTAAAAATAAAGTGCATTTATTTTAACATTTTATTTTTAAAGAGAAAAAAAGCTGATTTATTGACAATATCAACTGATTAATATACATTTTTTGTGGATTAACCTGGTTAACTATTGAACCTGATGTACTTGTATTTTTCAAGGAATTTTTTGCAAATTTTGTTATTCCTTAGAGTTTATTGCACATTTTTTTCTATAGCGCAACATAGTAGTCAAGCTGGATACTTTGTAAACTCTGTATCCAAATCTCTGTGCAATTTGTCAAGAAAATAAGATATGTAATAATTATTCATGTGAACAGCAATCATCAATGCAGTGGACACTGTTTAGCATGTAAATGTTTTAAACACTTTCTCTCATTTAAGTGTTGAATTTTTTAAATGTTTCTGAAAAAAAATTAAAGACTTTTTAGTGACTATCTTTTGGTCTGATCATTAATTTATACCAGTTATTTATTTAAGTGTGGTGGTGTTCATTTCTGAACAAAATATGTGTGTACAAGTGACACACACACTGATGGTGGTACTTTGAACTTGGTACCATTCCTCAGATATTTTGACTGTCATGGTATACATGGATAGATATTATATTTTGTCATTACTTTAGATTAGAATTTTTAGAAACTAAATCGCTAACACAATAGTCCCCCAGATATTTGATAATAATATAAAATAAGAATTTCTGTTACTTACAAAGGATTTTGCAGACAAATTTAAACAAGTATGAAATTCTGGCAAGTTGACAATTCTGTATTTGAATTTTTAGTTCAAAATTTTTGAGTTACCATAAAGAGTATTTTAGGTGAAACAAAGACGTGTTGATAATTTGGAACCAGTGTGCATTTATTGTGAAATAATTCAAAAAATATAACAAAGAAATTAATTTGAAGATAAAACACAAGACTTTACGAGATGGAATGTACACAATCATGTGCAGGACTAATTTCTGAATTTCTAAAAATTTTGTGATAATATTTTACAGTATGATAGAAGTACCCAATGAAACGAAGTACCCAGAAGAAATATTTATGTAATAAAAAAATTGGGGGGCCAATTGAAAATATTCACATCTGAAGGGGTTAATGTTTATCACATGCAGCTTCAGTGATGTAACAGTCCAAGTTTACAGGTTTAAATCTGATGAAAGCTGTGGATTTTTATGGGGGAAAAAGTCCTTTGAAGGGGAAAGACAACTGTCCCATGTTGATATACTGCATGTAAAAAGCACAAAAGAAGCCTCTGAGCAAAATTCTATTTGCCTTTATGGTCCAAGTGACTCCTTTTGTTGCTAGATGGTGAAAGAAGCCTACTGATATATGCATGGCCAAGCAGAAGAGCAGGCTTGATGACCTGGACCTCGCCATGTAAAATAAGTCATCACTGAATTTGAAATGAATTAATAAATTATGGGTTTAAAGTTTTTTTGTGAACAGAAAAGAATATCAAGGTCTTAAATTACAATTATTACAACACAAGTTTTCTGAAAATGCCCTGTAATAATCATCGAAATCAAACTTTGTTTTCACAAAGATAGTACCTTTCAACCATTTCTTCTTGCTCTTTCACCATATGAGCAAGTTGTTGGAAAATTCCTCCTAATTCAACAATAGTAGATTCAATATTCTGCATAGTTTCTGCTCTACTTTGAATGTAGCTTTCCTAAAACACACAAAAATACAAACTTCCTACAATATATTTGTTTTATATTTTGTTTCAAAATATTGCAACTTCAGATATCACAGAAATGTGTAAAAGAACAAACAATAAAGAGACCACATTCCAAAAGCAAGAATGGATCACTTAACGCACAAAAGGCCTTTTAAATATGAAAGCAAACTGGAACAAAGATCAAACATTTAAAATATAAGTTATTATACATAAAATTTCTCCAGAGTGAAAATATGACCATACAAATTTATAAAAAGACTAGCACAAAGTTTGTAGTAAAATATTTTACTGTACATATTCATACAATACAATCTAAAGATGGTTCAGACTATATGTCTACACATCTTATTCAATAGGTAATTTAAAAGTAAGTTGAATTTACACACTAAAACTAAATCTAAATTCTAGTATCTAGATAATTATTCCCACATGAACTCTTTCTTTTTCTTCCCTTCTCTCTACACAACACATTCACCCCAGCATATTGTGTTCCCAAAACAGTCATATGTAATAAATGTGAAATTTCTTTTTCGTGTAATAAATATAATAATAATAATAATAATAATAATAATAATAATAATAACAATAACAATAATAATAATAAAAAAAAGATTATTTCTTCATTCATTACTAATGTTTTATCCAGCAACACAAAATATTTTATAACACTCCAGCTCTGAGTAGCTATCAGCAATCGCTGCATTTATAGAGTTAGATATACATCTAAGTACAAATATTGGAAATTCTCCAGCCTATCTTTAACATATGACAAGTGAGAGAAAATCTATCCAAGAAATTGAAACTCCTGGCACAGCACATAACATTCTTAGATCTAAAATATTAGCAAGAGAAATTATCACTAACAGTGAATGGAACTGAATTTAGCGAGGCCCATTTAGAGAAAAAAGTACCAGGAGGGAGGGAAAAAATGAAGAAAAATTCAAAAATCTCAAGAGAAATAAATAAAAATAAATTAGACTAATCTTTTCACTGAACTGCTAGACATACTTACTGTTTCATCAGCTACCATTACTTGTTTTTGAACTGCTGGTATCATCTGACTATTTGGCTCCATATTGACAGTCACTTGCTCTTCTGCTAGCAATACTGATCCCTGATGGTGCCCAGAAATAGCAGATGGAGGCAGAGAGGAGGATAAAGGACCTTGAGAAAACTGATCTCTGCGTGTTTTCTGCTGCTTTAAATTCTGAAAATAAATAAAATGCAATCAGTTCTCCTGAGATCAACAAAATTCAAAATATTCATTTTTATTAGAAATTATTATTACTGTTGTTGTTGTTGTTGTTATTATTATTATATTATTATTATTATTATTATATTATTATTATTATTATTTTGTTATTATTATTATTATTATTGTTATTTTTATGGAATTAGAGTGTAATGTGTATATGAAGTGCATTAACTAGAAAACATTAACAATCATTACAATACAAAAATCAGTACACTATTGTAACATAACACGAATTAGCACATAAAACTGTGACTAACAACCACAATTTGATTAACAAACACATTAAACTGCACAAAATCTGACATGTTTTCTAATGGCGTACTTTATTGGTATCTTGACTATAAAATTGTAGGTAACATGATTACATAGACATCTAGACTTGGCCTTCAATGGTGCTCTTCTAACAGTCCAAAGTCCTGATGGTTTGTGTTTAAATGTAATTTAGAGATATTTGTTCAAAATCACTGTTTTGAACACATAATAATGGATTTACGTGATTATATTTTATTGCTACCAAAGAATTGCCTGTCCACGTATGAGGACACTGGTTTAGAGTATTACTTGTTAGGTAGGGTGATGATGTTACATACGCAAGTTAGGCAAATGAAAAAGTGGTTATCATTTGTTGTTGTTTTTTACTTCTTGTAATAAACATCAATCAGTGAACAAACAAGGATACAAAACGCTTTTTACAGAGTGTTCTAGACTGGGGGCGGGATCAAACGCACACCATACCTGTGTTTTACACTCTTTGATATGATGTGTCCCAGCCCATCAAAACACTTTTGGATTTTGAACATAAAATTTCAAGATGTAGATAGCACAAAGGCAGATCCAGAAAATATTGCAAAAGGGGGCACATTTTCGGTTCAGACTCAACAATTATCTTCAAATTAAAACTAGTGTTGCTATAAACAGCATGTAGTTTCTCGCCTTTACTAATGGTTATGTAACACTATTTATACAATTTCACTCCGAATTAACACATCTGTCATAATTTTTTGTAAAACTCATTACAAATCGTTGAACATTTGGTGTGAAAACTATGTATTTTCAAGCAAATTTCAACATAAATTTGACAATTATAACTACTTTTCATACAGCTAAGTCATGTCACAACAATGAGACATAATTCACAGAAATTCAGTTGCTGAGTCACGCCATTGTTGCATTGGATTCTAATATTCCCTGAAGGCTAGCAATTTTTATTTTGTATAATTCAAATAAGATTTAAATCATTTCTAAAAGATTAATTTGTAAGCATATAACAAAAGCTTGAATGTAAGAAATGAACAAAGAAATTTAAAATAATATACAAATTCTAACTCGCATAGCATCCAACTTCCTGGAATCACCTCACATTCACAACATTCGGCATGAGCAACCAAGTTTGATGCCAAAGTACTCAAAAAACACTCACATTTTCAAAAAACTCAACAGGACCTCATTTAAAGATATGTTTTTGAACACATTTCATTAAGAAAAAAATTGTATCTTCACAATTGTAGTTGTAAGAAAACTACAAAAAATTTAAAGTTTTTAAATTTTCAAAAAATCAGGCATTTCAACAAAGATGAGGCCTGCAAAATTCTTCTAAGTATCCTTTATGCTATCTGAGGTCCAAATTAAATCAAAACATTTTGTGCCGTTTTAAAGAAAATAAAAATTGCCTGTCCGACACAAAATATCGCACAAAATACTTAGTTTTCGAAAAACTGAACATGGCATTATTATTTAAAGATCTCTTTTTCAAGAACACATTCCATTAAGAAAGATGTATATCTTGTGGATGATCTTGGCTGTCCGGGTGACGCCGCATTGAAGGCCGTGTTGCCGACGTTTCGACCAGGGTCTTCCTCAGGGCTGGATTGGGGAAGACCACGATAAGATGGTTGAAACGTCAGCAACACATCCTTCGACGCAGCGTTACCCGGACAGCCAAGATCATCCACAAGACTCTGGCTACGGAAGCCTGCGTCTTCAGAAGTGTATCTTCATAATCGTAGTAGTAGGAAGACAGCGAAAAATCCTAAATTTTGGAATTTTCGAAAAATCAGTTTTTAACGAAAATGAGATCTGCACCATCCTCTTAAACGTCCTTCACACAATCCAACATTTTCCCTGTAGCATTACATAACTTTTTCTGAGAAAGAACCTTCTTCCTAAGGCAAGAAAGTAAAAACTATGTCTCCTAGCAAATAGGCAGAGAAACAAAGAAAATAGGAATTATAAAATAAAATAAATAATTTGTGGAATTTACAAAAGCATTAATTTTTCATTTGTTGTTTTAAGGGGTAGGGGGAACTAATGGAAATAGTATTGAAATTAACTTTGCAACGTTATTCTCTTATTATATCCATAGTTTTATTAATACATCCATTTTAAGCCAACTTGCATAACCAGCAACTGTTCCATGCAGAATGTCAGGCTTAAACAATCTCGTCAGTTCCTTCCAATTCAGTCCTGTTCAGTCTAGTGGTCATAGACTAGTTTGCATGCATTTTAACAATTTCACTCTTTGTGATTATATTCAGTCTGCATATGATTTTTATTTTCTGTCATGAATAAGGAGCATAGTTAATAAGAAATTTTAATTAAGTAGTTCCTCATATCATACGAAGTTGTAAAAGAGAAAACATTTAAGAAAAAGCATGCCTTCCCACTGAAAATGAAATTTTTTGTTAACTCTATATTCTTGGCAACATAATAGTGGATGGATATGTGCAGTTAAGTGAACATAAAGCTGCAAGGACAGGTCACTCTAGATGGTAATGGGCATAATCAAAATTTTCCATATACCATCTCTAACCTGCCCTGGCTAAAAGTCTACTCATGCCAATTTTATTTCCAAATGGAAAATGTCGCTGAGATAAGTGTGATACTAATGAAGTTTTACCACACAACACCAACACAGAACTGCAGTTTTACACTAGAGCAAGTAGCAGCACAAGTTCAATTACCTTTAGCAATCTTTTAATATCCTAACACCTTTGATGAACTTTGCTTAAATTTAAGGAAAAGAGTACACCTTAAAATATGGAAGTGTAATAATTCTGCCCACAACATAAAACCCCCAAGAAGCATCCTCCCACTAAATGCTTCACAATTGTCTCCTGAATGATTTTGGAAACTCTCATTCCTTATTAGACTACAGATAAGCAGAGAAAACAAGTTGTACTAACAATTGAGGCTGTGAGAGCATTTGTTGTCTAACTGCAATATTATTAGATAGAAAAATCATTGAACAATCAGATTTTTCCCCAAATAAGTCTATGTAAAATGCTGTATTTGTTCAAGAACACAGTTCTGGATATCACTGAAGAGGTGAAGCTTAGATGATTGTTCGCATACTGTGGATACAATCATTAAGCTCTTGGACTGTGGTTATAGTTGGATTGAACTAAGCTCAAATGACAAAATGAATCACAGTTGACATAGCTTTAAAAACCTATATATAAAATAGTTTGAATGATAAACAAACAATTAAGGATTACTAATATTTTGTCTTTCCAAAATTTTTATGTTCAATATTTCATACAAAATTAAAACTATGATGAACAGGATACAATTAAAAATTGTAAACCTGAGCAAAACACAAATAAAGTAAGAAATAATCTCAAAAAACAAACATGTTTGTAATAAACTTCAACACAAATTATAAATAAAAGTGTTTACAACAATGATGTGCATTATACTTCACATCTAAAGGACACAACTGACCAAGAAAATATGGAATTATAATAATATTGATCGTTCCCTTTCAAATACTGAATTTTTTTTTTAATGTTGTGTCTTAACCATAATCCATTAATTAATGCAAAACACCTTTAAGCCCCAGGTCGAGCATTGAGCGCTTTTTGGGAGTAATCTTCCATTAACATTCATTAAATGTCTCGTCTTGTCAGTCAGTTGTCACAAAGACTGCCAGGTAGTACCTCTTACAACAAACACTCCTGCGTCACTACCCAGTGGCCAGAATGAGGAAGAAATTAGGACACTTCACAGGGGTTGGACTAGCCCCTGTGAAGCAGGTAAACTTGTTACTTGCGAAAACCAATTTCACATGAGATTGTATGGGAATCAAACCCGGACCTCCTTGGTGAAAGGCAAGAGTCTTCACTCTGTGTCACAAGGTCCTTCTTTAAAGCTAATGTTTCTGCCAAATAGATCTAGCAGTCTTAAGTGGAAAGTCTATATTATTAAGAACAATATTTGATTCTTACATATTACAGAGCTGGAAACCTGAACAAGAATTAAAGAGCTTGGAAAACCATAACAATATAAATTATTCAATGCTCTAGAGGGATCAACATTTCCAATTTTATTACAGCGTAATATGGACGGGCATGATAGAATCTATTATTAGCCATAAATAGTAATTCTGATCAATTCTTATTTCAATAATGCTTTCCTGTATTGATTGATGTTTTGTAGAAACATTAGTTGTATACAATACTGATATAATGTCAATTGTAAATTTTAGGCCCTCAAACAAGATGAACAAGTGTGGAAATCATAAATATTATATTTTCATTGTAAAAAAAAGTGGTTTTAGGAATACACAAGTACAAAACTAATGTACCTAAATACAAAGAAGGAATTACCAATTTCACTGCCACATAAAATCAATATACAAAGGTTTCCTATGTAAAATATACAGCACCCCAAACACACAATGACCAACGTACTCATAACATTTTATATAACAGTTAGTTTCTTGGTATTGGTGAGGAGATGTTTTATGGAATTCAATGGTGATATTCTTGTTCTTAGATATACAGAATTAACATGCTATAACAGTTATTTGCTCAAATAAGCCCTAATTTCAAGTTCTTATTAATATAATTTTTAATCAGGAAAATGTACAGTCGACTCCAGTTATAGTGCACTAGGATATAGTGAACTGTCCGTTATTGTGAATTTAAGTCACTGGTCTCGTTTCCCTTACATTACAAATAAGCATAAGAAGATTTCGTTCTAGTGAACCTAAACCTCAGCTATAGTAAATGTAGGAAATAGAAAAATAGAATATCCTACAAATTAATTCCCTCCTTGGGAAAATATATAACCCCTCGGTACTGCAAATTCCAACACTAGGCAGTGTGAAAAAAATATCGTCAGTCAAAAGTCATAATCGAAGATGTCTCCCCAGAGGTGAAGGTAGCTGACCTGGAATGGAATCCTTACCAATGACCTTACGCCACTCGATTTGAATGCGGAAACCAAGGCCGTGTCCTGTGTGGGCTGGCAGTGGCAATGCGCGATTGCTTACTTTGGTTTCAATATTGGTGTTACTTGAAATTTCGCAAGATAAAGCACATTGAGTGTATGTAGGCAACAGGAAGCGCGCCGCCACAGACTCACAGCCTGGCGATAACCGCCATGCCATGTGGAAATGCGATCAGCTTCATTAGCCGCTTGCTCAGCACTGCTACCGATAGAATCTCGTATGTTATAAGGCAAGCAAAAGGGCCTACGGAGAAGGGGACGATGTTCCAACAGTGCAACAAAAATTGAAGGGTGTCAAGACTGCATTACAATACTTAGAGACACAGGACAATGCAGAATGAAGTATGGAGAGAGCACGAACTCTGAAGAAGGATCTAAAGAAATGACTAATGAAAAATGTACGAAGCAAACACTTGACTTTTTAAGGACAAATAAAGATATTGAAATTTTTATTTAGTGCTGTTAATGTGTTTTGCTGCATCTCCATATTAATAAAATCAATAATTGTGGAAAAATTCTATTTAATTTTGACATCGGTTATAGTAAACCTCAGCTATAGTGAACCAAAAATGTTAGTTTCCAGGCTTCACTATAACCGGAGTCAACTGTATATACTTATTTTCAAGTGGTTTCACAAATTTTATATTGACAAAAATTTTATTGTTTCACATTATCGTTGCCTGAAATGCCTAGAAATGTTGCACCAATAAGAAAAGTCTCGATTAAAGATATTAACTTATTTGATTGTCTTAAATACACAAAAACCTAAAATCAATAAACAATTTCTTCAGTTCAATACAAAAGCCTTTGGATGAAAGTCTTTAATAACAAGTGGAATGAGATTATAAAAATATGCACCAAGACAGCAGAAAGCAACGTTGATTTTAGCAATACACAGTGGTCACTCATTTTCTGAAATAAATTTTACTGACTTCCTGGTTTTCCAGAGCTTGTTTAAAATTTTTCTCTGAGATGATTTGAAGAGTATTTCAGTCTTTTTAACGAAAATATTAATGCAAGCCTGAAACTAAATTGTCAGCTCTGGTTTCGCTGCAACAAAGTACAAATTAAAGCAAATAGAAATTGAGCTGTACTCTTTATTTTTAAGGAAAACAATCTAATTTATTTCCCTGACTCTTTGAGCACAATGAAATTCCGGATTTTTCCCAGTTTTCTAGAAAGTGACCACCCTGTAATATTGCATAAAGGCATGCATAGAATAAATTCAGCAAATCATGTACCTGAATCAGTTTCCTGCATTACTTCAGATGAAAGATTAAGCAAGTTACAAAGACGGTCAACAATGAAAACTCATCAGAAATAAAACCATGTATGATATACTATATACCACTCCCTGATACCAAATATGTACTTACAATTACTCTAGCAGGTACCATTTTTGTGACAAGTTTTAATATTGCGAACGTGCAAATGATCCCCCACAAAAAGGACTTGCCTAGTCAACTATGAAATATCATAAGAAAATATGTGAAATTAACTATGTGTCACATCCTGATTTCAGATATGTGCTAAGATTTTCTGTAAAACAAATACTTTCCAAGATAGGACGGTTTTCATGTAGCGACTGTAGAAATATCCATCAGCAAAGTAGTTCCTTCAGGAACTGCTTATGCTGGGGACACAATGAGCTCTTGTTTTGACTTGCATATCTCAAAACAGATAAAGAAGAGATAGAAATAAAAGTTTCTTATGAGCCTGGAAAACAGTGTTCTCAACGTTCCTCTTGTTGATCACAACATATTTCTCCATCCTCTTCATTTAAAGCTTTGATTAATTACTTGGTGAAGACAATAGGTAAGGCAAACTGTGGAGCATACCGGTATATCTGTCAAAATTTCCAAAAATCATCGCAGCAAAATTGAAGGAAGGAATCTCACCAAATTCAAGATATTTTTAAAAAAACGATGCATTCACACAAACTATGACTCCACAAGAACAAGATACCTGGACTAGTTTTCAGTGGGTGTGTGAACATTTCCTAGTAAAAAACAAATCTTCAGATTCTGATAATGGAATCAAGAGACTTTTGCGTACATTTCAAATACTTGGAGTGTCACTTAAGTTACACTTTCTACTCTCCCATATAGATTTATTCCCTGATCACCTCGGTAACATGGGTCACAAACAAGGTGAGCGTTTTGACCAAGACATCAGAACAAAGAAGCAACCTTATCAAGGTTTCTGGCTTGACTCCATGATGGCAGATTTCTTCCGAGTGTTATACAGAGAAGATCCTGAAGCATTTTACACGATATGTGGGAGTTCATCACATTTCTGAGTAAGCTTTACTAATACCATTTAAGAAAAAGGAATAGGGCCCATTTTTAGTGCAATAAATGGATTCGCTATTGTAGTAAAAAGGAGGGAGATGGCACAAAACTGAATGCAAAACTGTAATGTGTTAAAAATTAATTTAGAAAAATGTGCTAATATTCCTGATGTTTACAACACGTTTCATTCTGTGTTACCAGACTCATTGGCATGTACAGCCTAAAATTAGGAGGAAGGAGGAGGAGAGGGGCACTCTTCTGGATTCCCTTATTCATTTATTTATTGTATTTACATTTAACATGTATAAAAATTATCAGCCTATTTTTTTATTATTAAAATATATTTTCGGGTGGTTGTAAAAGGGATTGTCTCTGACTTTGCATATTTTGCTTTTTTTTTTTTTTAGGAAGCATCATTAAGGGTAGTTTTGTATGCATTTCAGCAGCTTTTTTAGCCATTTCTGAGCAATTATTGATTCTTAGATGCACTTTTAGGGGTTTCTGAGAGAGCAAGGAGGGGGGTTGTCAAAATTGGTCACCTTTCAACAGCAGATTCAAAAGTTTCTTCATGATTTATTATGTAAGGCTGCAGGGTCCTTTCCAAAATTTCCAGGGAGGCCACAGCCACCGTGGCTTGTTTGTGAACAAGTACGCAAAGACAAGTTTGTGAACAAGTTCGCAAAGACTGAATATCCATCTCTCACTCATTTATCCTAAGATGAACATTACTGATAAGATGACACGTTGGGAGTACATATTTATTCTGAACAGACATAATACTTGAAAGAAATTTTGAGACAGGCATGGTGCATATCCAAAAATCCCAGTATGAAGTTCCAGGAACCGATGCCCAAGTTGTGTAAAGCTACCAGAATACACATTTCTACAATGTCAGGCTTAGATATTAAGAGGAGACTAGATATCAGTGGTTTCAACAGCAGAAAGTCAGAATGACAGTTTTGTCAGGTCCTCCAAAGACAATTCGGGGAGGACTCGAGCCTTATACACAAACATAATCCAAAGGCTTATCCAAACAGAATTGTTGAAACTGAAGTTTGGAAAGTGATACGACGGTTGACTCACACAAAAAAAAAAAAATACTGTAGATATACACTAATGCCTTTGAAAAACTTAGAAATATTCCATCACGTTGCAAGTGACTGGAGACAGCAGCAACACCATTTTGAAATGTGATTATGTACTTTTATTTAAAGTGATTATTTTGATCATGTGAGCACAATATGATTAGCAAAACCATGGAGTATCTCTAATTTGAAAATGCAGCGTGCCTTCATCTAGAAACTGACTAATTTCCATCGAAGCACCACTCACCGAGTCCTCAAGCACACAATGTTGAGCGCATTTTTTTTTTTTTTTTTTTTTTTTTTTTTTTTTTTTTTTTTGCATTTTTGCATTTTTTTTTTGCATTTTTTTTTTTTGCATTGCTACACGCAAAACGTAGTAATTGGCCAATGAGAAGGAAATGGTTATATCAACTAAGAGAAGTTACTTTGTTGTTTCTGGCAGTGAATCACGTAGAGGTGCAAGAATAGTAAGTGATAGGGCACTAGAATAAAAAAACAAGTAGGTTATCATTGATTTCAAACCTTTTAAAACCTTTAATCACAATACGTGTACCTAATCTCAAAATTTACCTAATACATTCTTGCAATATTCACAATTTGGTTTATCATATCACAGTTTTAGCACCAAGGTTTCCATAAAAAAAATAGCTAGCGTTTCAATTATTTAAGTTGCTTGATTTAAATCACCAATTTCAATCAAATGCTTGATTTGTTATTTAAAGCATTTTTAACAAATTTATAAGATAAATATTTATTTTCTAAGTTTATTTCAAAGGACTAAGAATATTGAAATGTATTCAGAACTGCAGGTGTAAATACAGATATGTAGCTAAAAAAAAATTCAGAAGGATTATAATTTCAAAAAAAATTTAAAATATTTAAAAATAAACTTTTACAGATTATCCTTAGGGTTAAAATGTTTGTATAAAAACAAGATTGGCTTCTCAGAGCCCAAATGAGGTATTTCTCAAGTGAATTATGCTCCCCTACAGGAGAAGAGGCAGATTGCTTCACAAGGCCACCCAAGTTTAAGCCATAGCCTGCATTAGCATATTAATGCATATTAATGCATTAATGCATACTAGTGGGCTATAGCTTAAACTCAGAAATTAAAGCATGTCTTCAGTTTCTGTAAGTTGATGAGTTACAAACAAAAAAAATCTTTTCTTGAACACACATTACACACATCTGTTGTAGATTCATAAGTTTATATTTTTCTTTAATATAGTTTTTGAAAATTGTTTCGCATAGCTCCAGACATATGAAAAGCAGTTTTCACAAAATTGCACTTAACAGGACATTTACAGCCAAAACTTACAGCATAATAAAGTTAAAACATAGTCCAGAGATTCTTAATTCTCAGAAGATTTTAAAATTCACCATTATTCAATAATGATTTAAATCAAATTTGGGGGAACACCAATTTTCTGTCTTCATGTAATTATCAATGTCGGTAATAATTACAACTTAGTGAAATATAAACATTAGTTTTTGTGTATTTCATGAATAGATTCAACAGAGTCAAATACTTTGCCACCTAATAATTGCTGATTATCCTTAAAAACAAGAATGGGAAATTCAAGCTACGCAATACAAGTTTTAAAAATAACTTTACAAGTAAGTTTATCCTTAAATGTGTATTGTAGTAATAAACAGAGATCACGTATGTAGAATAATACATTACAAGTCAAAAGCTAACAAAGTCTTAAAACATAACATGTACAGGTATGAAAATGGATTTATATTTTTAAAAAATTAATTTTTTCGTGGAAAGGGGGGGGTAAAAAAAATCAAACAAAAATTGTACTTTTTATAAACCCTAAAAATGGCAAACTCCAGCTTGCCAATTTTCTACAATGAAACAATGCTTTTGTCTAACTCCTACATAACGCTATCTTCAGTCTTTTCACCACATTACAGAAACATAAGATTTCAACAAAAAACTCACGATTTTCACCTTTTTACCATTTTATTGTTTTTTGAAAGTTTAGAAGATTCTATAAATTACCACAAACCTAACAAAGGATAAATGAATATGACAAGGTTTATTTCAGGTATTCCACATATTTAAACAGTATCTTTGTTAAAATGGCTGTTAAATTACTATTCCATACAAATCCTAACATGTGTTTACTCACATGTTCCACCCAAGTGTGAATTCTGCACTAAATCCTCACAAAATTACAGTAAACCAGAAACATTGTTTTGATATTTCTGCACAGAAAGATATGTTTTAACAGAGCAGATTAACCCTCGATTAGCAAAAAGTACAGCGGATCTTAAAAAGATCCCACTTTTCAAATTTGCAACAATTACATTTTGTGATGTAGAACTATAACGATCCTTTTCAGCCCAGGTTAGTCACTGAAAAGAAACGTTTTTCCACAAAAATAATAAATGTGATTTATATAAGTATCTTAATAGAACTCTACAGTGTAAGTGGCATTAATATGAGAGAGTACAGTTCCTCAGAACGCTCTGATTAATACTGCGATCATTTATTTATTTATTAATAGCCTGTGACTAATTTAAATACCAATATCATATTTTGCTAATAAAGCAGCCTATCTGATAAGAATTATAAGAACTCATTGAAAGGAAAACTCTCAAATCTCTGGTACAAATTGAAAAGTAATACCTAAAGACTATTTTTCTGTTTGATGTATACACTACTACTTCTGCAACCTCATTTTTAGATAATTATAAATTTTCTAATGCTAAGACAAAGTCTGTTGAAAGGTAGCAACTTACAATTATATCAAAATTTCATTAATTCAATGCAAGATTTTAGAAAATAAAGCAAAACTTGTAATGAAAATATTCCTTTTACACCTTTGTAGACCAAAAGGAACATAACAGTTAAAACATTCATTGGATCTTGCCTTCCTTTTGGATACATAACCAATATTTTTAGCAAACATACCTCTGTTCTTACTTCCAACACTTGTTTAAACTCCGTAGACATTGAAGCAAGTTTTGACTGAAGAGCCAAAACAACACTAGATGAATGTGACAAGAGATGATGACCATTTTGTTGTTTTTGTCTTTGTAGACGGGCGACATCTTGTAATCTGGCTATCTGTTGATTCAGGCTATTAAGATCCTCCTTGATAATATATGTTAATTCTTGAATTTCTGATGGACGGTCATTGAATAAAGACTTCCTCTTGGCCACTAGAAAATGTTGCCAGACAAATTAAAATTTTGCACAAATATCAATTTATTACCATGAATCAATAATGTCACTTATAACACAAATTAGTTTTACAAAAGAGGCATTTATGAACTTTTGTAACATCTTAATATGCTAAAGAAACATTAAATAAAACCTCATTTTTTTATCAGGAAGGAGCCTACTTCTTGGAACCAATTATTAACTTTTAAAAAAGCAATTAAAAAAGGTTTTATTTTGTTAAAGTAGTCTTCTCACATTGAAGAACATAAATACAAAGTAATATAAGAATAAATTTTAATTACGTGGAGGAATAAATCTATTGTTTTTCATCTTCAGTAAAAATTACTGTTAAGAGAAATAATGTGTTTCTGAAGCATTGACACTGTTCTATTACTTAACCATATTGATAAAAGAACATCATATTTATAGTACAGTGGAAGTTTAGAATTATATTGATGGAAGCACTTACACAAGGTCAATTTTTCTAATTTGGTGTAGGTGCTGCTAATATTCTTGCCAATGGTTCTGTAACAAATAAATCAAGCACAAAATTAACCAGTATTTTAACAAACACTCTCCTAAGAGTTTAAAACCTTAAACAAAATTAACACAAAATATACTTCAATTTTCTTAAGCAGATTGAAACACGATACGAATTTGCTTATAAAACTACAATGCAACAGAAAATTAGATCTGTCAACAACTACCATACCTGGCTATCATCATAAACTCTGCATAGCTCTGTATGTACTTGGCTTTCCTTGCATCTTTAAAAGCAACTGCTCTTGTTACATGTTGCCCTTGCAGAGAACGAACTGCATTAGCAAATTCAGCAGTTCGGTCCCTAGATGTCATGGTTGGAACGTTTACCTTCTCAAACGATTTAGAAACTGTACCATCTACAAATAATCTTGAGTTTTCTGATTCATTGTTAGAAATGTATGTTCTGTATGCATTTGGATCTTTCTGGTAGGACCATGCATCAACAGAATGAGATACACCACTGGCAACAATAAGAGGAGTTTGATCTGATTCTGAAGTGCCCCTTCTTCTCCTTGCAGTCATTGGATCATATAACGAGGAAACAAATGATGTGGTACCTCTGTCTGTAAAAAGTAATTAAACGGCATTGGAACTTGTGCAGCCAAAATTTACATCACTGATATCACAACCTCATTGGGAAACGACAAAATAATAACAAGTGCGAATTATTCTCAACGAACCGACCTGCCACTTCATCCAATTACTGTAGGGTGATGGTGGCGTAGGATATACGTCAGCAAAAACAGCCGATACTTGCAAAAATGTACATAATTCGAAGTGCAATGCAGTAATTCCCATTTAGTTTCAATAATCTTAATAAACCATTTGAAACATTATAATTAATCGTGGCACACGCAAGTTACCTCGTCTAAGTGGATTAAACAGATGTTGTACTTTCACATTAAAAAAAATCTGATTTCACAGTCTTAGGTATTGACAAGTAACTTCAATTTCTTCTTTCAAATAATTACAGATTACGAATACCCATAAAACATCACAGCAGTATTTGTCACGACCTATCCAGGCTAATTCTATGTAGGTTTTCCATTACTCTACTCTGTACAATCTGTCACTTCTATCCGGTCGGAGGCAACCCTGAAAATACATACACGCCATCCAACGTAACCAACCAAAGAATAATGAAAGATGAAATGTGTCCATAATTACGTGTTAATGTTTTTGTTACAGTATTTTCGCATAGTAACCTTAGTTACTTATTATTTTCGAAGGAATATGAACATAACACTTCTGTCGGTAAATTTCGGGTACCCAAAAAAGGGGTTTCATCAATTTTGGAATTGTCTACATTGGAATTGCTATAAGGAACTTTCTGAGAAATTAAGCTGACACCTTTTTCCTCGTAAAATATGACTGACATCGTCATTACTAACATGTTCAATAGCTTGCACCATGGATAATATAATTCATAAACGTAGGTCATCATTCAGGATCGTCGCCAAGGCTGAAATAAAGACATAAGGATATAAATTGCCAAAAAAGTTTGAAAATCTCTTGTGGGCGGGGCTATGCGTGATAACCACAATACACATTTTTGGTTAGTTTCAAATTAACCTCCCGAGGTCACAGACACAAGGATTTAAATTCAGTTACAGCATGCTTCGTCACCCTGCCACTAGCTGGCAGTTGTCAACACTGAGGAGGACCAAGTCCCTACAAGTTGAAAAAAAAATCATGTTCCTGAAAAAGATGAATACAAAAATGTTTCATATTGTCGATTAGTCACTCTCCCTTTCTACCCCCCTATCATGATGGAAAGACATCGGTGAAATATTGCGCATCTTATCCGACTTCAGCCAATGAGCTTCAGGCACAAGTTTGCGTCACAATATTAGCGGGAATTTTCAATTCAGCCAGTTCCAATTATTACCTTGTTACAAGTCATTGAAACAGATTTATGAAGCATTGATGTATATTTATTCCATATTTTATTTCAATTACACCTTCATCGTGTAACTTTCGTTGAAAATTGTTACTTTATGACACTTCAAAATACTTCTCAACACTTATTGCTCTCCATGTAACATGGTGGCCAGAGACTTTTCAATCGAACTTTTCGAACGAACTGGCGCTGCGCAGAATCATGGTGGAAGTAAACATTTCCTGTGGAAAAAAATAACAATTTCCTTACTTCGTAGAAAGAGCAAAAATCAGTTCGCTTGACTAGTTCAACCACGTCTTTCCACTAAGATTATTAGGGGGCGGATTTTAATGAAATGTAATTTTTTTCTTTTCACTAAAATGTGAAAGCCTTTTAATATAGACACAATGCCCCTTAGTATGGAGATTAATTTTACGTTCTGACAAAAGGAAAAGTCATATAAAATTATATGACTTTGTTGCATTTTTCATCGATTTCTCCTAACAAGTCATTTTTTACCTTTTCCCGTAACTTTTAAAGAGTTTTACACTGATTTCATCGATTTTAATATCATTTTAATGGTACTTACTTCAAATAATAATTACAGATGCAATAAATGTTCTCCACTGAATTGCTGAGTATACTGGGATTTTTCTAACTTTGCCTCTCAGGCCCGTCTTCACGACGAAATATGTCATAGTATTTCGCGTCTTTCTTAGTTATTCCGTTAGATATCGCATGATCGCGACCGTGTCAAGCAGTGCTTGCAATCACGCGAATCTAGCGGCACGACCGAGAAAGACACGAAATGCAGTGTGATATTCCCACGGTGGAAGATATATCTTACACCGTGGATATTCCATCGCGGCCATAGGGGCTTGAGGGGCAGAGTTACAAAAATCGCACTATAGTGAATTACTAAGTTTTTGGCTGTATTATGCGGCTGCGAAGGTTTGTGTTTCGTATCACATTTGTTATTCACAATGATTTTTGTATTATCTCGGTTTGTTTAGGTTCTGGTTGCGCATCTCGTTCACAATTTTAATTTAAAGAAGCTCTATTCTATCAAACATACACCAAATCATTATCTTTTAATTCTGAAAACCGTTCAAAGTAAATATTATTATGACCTTAGCTAAGATTTTAATTTGTAATACAATGAAATGTATAAACCATTTAGACCCACGTGCCCTTCCATAGGATAAGAAAAATGCCAACGAATTTCGGACCCCTATGCTATTCGAGTAGAAGTTACTCCTTCCGCATATTTTATAAAATGTCGGCTTTTTAATACTCATTGTACAAAGTTGTATTAATTATTATCATTGATCGAATATATTACATACACTTAACTTTCATAATCGTTCGGAAAAAAATCCCGAAAGTTCATAAACACCTCTCAAAATGTTCGTAATTTTTCACTGAGTGGAGGAACTTTCAACACTATGTTAACCAGAATTTGATATAATTTAACGTATTCATTTTTCAGACTAATAATTATAATAACTATGATGTTATTTAAAATATAAATAAATATGACTCTTTCTAACAGATTTTTGAAAGTTTGAAGTTTCCTGTGCTGAATTCAAATTCTGATGGTTGAATTCCAATATCAAGGCACGCGATTAAAATATTACTTGAGTTATCCCCAATGATTTTAATGTTAGCATTTTTCATCAAACGTAGTTTCAATATCTTTTACTTGACAAGTTCCAATGGATGCCATTTCTTGCGATACAATTAGCACATATGATGTGTTAACCCTGGTGGCAGAAGTAAGCAATTGATTTGGTGAGCTACGTCATATCTGAGCTTATTTTTTTAAACAAACGGTCTTGAATTCTGAAAATTTGAGTGGCTCATACATATTATGATGCTGTGTTCGTTCAACATGTTCAGGCAATGCATGTAAATGACAACTTATTTTTGTGAGAGTTGTACACTTTTTAGCGTTTTTTATATTGTTGCAAAAGTGAAGAAATCTGAATATGTTTACAGATGAAATACCTGAGAATGACAGAAAAAATGTTTAGATGTTTAGTCGTTTGAACTACGAATTACGAAAATCTGTATGGGGTCACTATTGACTAAAAAACTCTACCTTTTCTCGCTTCAAAGCAGAAATCCACTTTTGTCCTCTGGATGCTATAGTTTTAATTTCCTGATTTTTGGGAACGGTAGGAAATCTAAAAAAAGCTTACTCTGTATCTCCCGCCCCTTTTTGTCCCAGTTCAATACCGAAATCACGAAAATACAACTTTATTTTAGAGAAAAACGAACACCTCACTGCAAGAAAGTGTACCTATCCAAAAAAGAAACGTTTTTAAACCTATATAGGCAGAGAAAAAACCTCCAACGAAGTATGTTCTCGATGTACTGAAAGAAAATCCAATCGTACACCTTATTTTAATCATTTGTTTGCAGCATACTGACATCTGCCACTTGCAACTCAGAGGCGACAGTGCTGCCCTTCGAACGTCTAAAAGTCACGGGTTCGCGACCGTATCAACATACTTTAAACTGTGGTATCAAACCGACATGATCACGACCTTTTCAAGCAGTGGTCACGATCATAGGACATCTAGCGGCACGACCGAGAAAGTCGTGAAATGCTGTGACATGTTCCATCGTGAAGACGGGCCTTGATGCGCATAAAATAATAATGTAATTAACCGGAGTATAATGGCCTCATAAAAGCGGACAGCCAGAGAAATTTGTAGACCCTATAATGCAAGGAGTCCTTGCATCTTGATAGTAGTGCGTGGCGAGAGGGCGTACTGCGCATGTTTTGCTTGTCTACTTTACGAAATTTTTCTTTCTTTCTCTTTTAGTTAAAAATAGTGCATATTATATGTGACGTATGGGAAAGGAGAACTGCAAAACGGGGTGAATATGATCACTTTTCATGTTCCAAGACCTGTCATCTCAACCAATCGTGGTAAAGTGATGAAACAAAAAAGTCCATTTTATGGGTCTTGGTCTGTTGTTTTGAATCCTATTTCTGATTTACTGTTAATTGTTAAAAGGGAATTATTATTATTTTTTAATGCCTCGATTCTGTTGGTCAGATAGTCGGGGTGAATAGGATCAGCTATGTAATTTTAATTAATTAATGCATTAAGACGCTCGTTACGTGATTAGGACCACTTCATTTATTTTTAAAAAATGTTTGCAAAGTAGGAAACTGAAATACATATACTACTGCAATTATTTTATGCACAAAAACTTATAAAATTGATATAAAATAAACAGGCAAAATAATACAACTTATTCTAAGTACAAATGGTCAACAAAAAATATGTGTTGTCCCCTTTGAATTTTGGAATATTTATTCTCCTCTCGACTTGAACAGGAGTTATTTCACATATATCGTCTACATCTGGGTAAACAAACACAGTTGTTTTCTTTCCACAGTTTTCGGAGGCACTTCAGGGTTAGTAAGGTCGGTAACTTCTTCACAGAAGTTTCCCTGTGAATCTCCTGTTTCGCTTATTTATGTCAAATTTGTGTCAGTTTGTCTAATGCTGCAGTCTCTCTCTCTCTTCACAGCAGCAATGGCTTGCTCGAATTCATCCTTGCTCCTCTTTATGTAGGCTTTCCCACGAGGATCAGAGATATAATTTCGAGGCATTTTAACTATCCTGTAAGTTTAAATGAACAACCAATTCAGACATACAAAACAGGAAATATAATTCAACCATCTGCAAGTCTGATTATAGTCACTTTCCTCTGATCCCATTCACCCCGTATCTTTAGAAAGCGTGTTCGTTCAAACAAAAAATATTAATATTGAGAAATTTATTTAACACTTACCAAAATCGGAGGAGCGGCTGAATTCAGGATGAAATTCTTGGTAGAACCACACTGATAATACAGAAGTCCAGAACACACTTCACCGTTAACAACGTTTTGACACTTATGTAAGCATGGGATTTCCCGCCCACATGTCAGCACGCTGGAAGTCAGGGTGACGACAATTGAAACACAAAATAGCCTCCAGTGTATACACAAAAGCTAAACTGGTGACTGGCGTTCTGATTTGCAATTTTTATTTCCACTCTATGTAATTTTACAGGTTTTAAAGTTGTTAGCCGGATTTGATCCTATTCACCCCAATGATCCTATTCACCCCGTTTTACGACATAGTATGGGCACGTGAATCCAAAATTCCAATCCCTCTTACTATTTACGCATATTGAGTCATAGGTGGATCAAAAAATCACCCTCTACTCCTCACTTAGATGAACAAATGTTTCTTATAGAATTTTGCTGAGAAACGCTTCGTTTCTGCGTAGCAGTTTCTTGACGATTTCTCTTTTCATGCAACGTCCAGACGATTGTGGTTATAATTCTGGGGGTGGTTCTAATACTGCTGAAGAAAATGTCTGTTTTCGAATACAAAGAAAAACGTCATCTGACAGAATTAGGTGTCAATTACGACAACCTTGTATAGCGCGTCCCTTCGATTGCGCCCCGTAGCGAAAATCCGTGTTGTGGTGGTCTGTAAAGCAGCTGGGCACTACGTGTTTTTCATTTGGTGCACTGCTCCTCTCCACACTTTACAGTAGTTCACATCTCTTGTACACTTAGTTTGAAACCTTTTGTACTCAAAAGTTCACAACGTGAATACTTCCACACCCTGCACACATCCGCTTCTCCTCTGTTGCGGCACTTGCCTAACACTGAATATACATTTTAACGTCACACGCATTTCATTATACATTCGAACATTTAAGGGCTGTTAAAATCTCCTGCAGGCTGCACACGTTGTTTACACATTCATTTCAAGCACATTAATTTCTTTATGTACATCACGTAACTTGTACTTCATGAAGTAGTACATGTGTGAGACATGCAACGAGATCCGGGAACACGTATGTTTTTATTTAAAATGACAGTGGTGAGTGTTATGATTGTTATGTCCATAAATGAAAGTCGCATGCTAACTCAACAACAATTTATTGATTCATTAATTACAACAGTTGTCAGCCATATTACCAGTCCCGGGTAATCTCCAATACCCTATTGATTTCTTAATTACAACAGTTGTCAGCCATATTGTCAGTCCGTGGCAATCTCCAATGCCCCGCTTCTCCACACGTCCGGCTCCTGGACGTTTCCCGCTGACTGCTAGCTGAGGTCGTCGCCCCACGACGATAGACTCCTGACGGTTGGTTCTCTGGACTGAACTGCCCTCGAGAGAGCGAGAACTTTGTGCAGCTTTGTGAACGCACGTAAGTGCAATGCGCGTTCACGCCACTGCGGTGCAGCCATTCCTACCCTTACGGGCATCCTACCCTTATACTGCCCTCGCTGAGCAATACTTGTGCAGTTTCGTGAATCGCGCGTAAGGTGCAATGCACGTTCACTCCACCGCGGTGCAGCCATCCCTACCCTTACGGGCATCTATGGCCAATCCTGCAAAATGAAAAAGAAAAAAACAGGTCAGAAGACATTAGCCAACTGGCGCGCGCATTGCGTGTGCAATAGTTAGAAAACAATGTTTATGTTACAAGTCTCATTTCGCTGTTTCAGATTTCTCTTGCTCCAGGAATTGTTTCGGTCGCTTATACTTCGCCCGCGGAGCGGGTTCGTATGAAGCGACCTCGGAAATGAGAGTATTTTCCGAGTCAGCGGCTTTTCTGAAAAATTGAGAGGTTAGTTTTTGAAATGTTCTACTAGCAGTGGCAATGATAGGTCGCGGTGCATATCTTTAATTAATGCATACCTAGGGGCGCAGAGGGCGGCCCTAAGACATTCATTTTGAACTACTTGCAGTTTATTTAAGTGACTTTCTGCAGCGATTGCCCAACTAGGGCATGCGTAGTCCATTTGTGGCCTGATAATTGCTTTATAAAGCGTGAGGCAGTTCGCCGTTGACAGTTTGCTCCGCTTGTGAAATAAGCATCGCAAGCGGCCTTTGGTCTGCCGCGCTTTCTTCCGCACGTTATCTATGTGCAGGTTAAAAGTGAGTGCGCTATCTAATGTCACTCCTAAATATTTAACATTTTTGGCCCAGTTTATTACATCGCCACAAAGCGCGAGCGGCCTCAGCTGCGTGAATCTTTGCCTTCGTGTGAAGAGTACCGCCGCACTCTTGCCCACGTTGACTTTTACCCGCCACAGCTTCAGCCACTCCTGGATCTGAAGTAAATGCTGATCCAAATACTTCTGGAGAAGCTCGATCTTTTTAGACGTGGCTATTACAGCCGTATCGTCTGCGTACAAGGCGAGTTCCGTTTGAGGGTGCGAAGGTATGTCGCGCACATACAGGCTGAAGAGCGTAGGAGCAAGCACGCTCCCTTGCGGTACTCCGGCCCGAATGGCGCGGCGGGTAGATTTCGCATTCAGAAGCGTTACTTGAAACGTTCTGTTTGCGAGGAAAGAGTGAACAAGGTGCACTAGGTAAGTTGGAAGGTTTAAAGATTGGAGTTTGTAAAGGAGGCCGACGTGCCAGACCTTGTCAAATGCGCTGGCGACGTCGAGGAATACTCCACCTGTAAATCGGCTCTCGTTGAAGTTGCGCCTTATGCGATCTGTAATTCGCACAAGCTGATGAGTTGTGCTGTGGCCCGCGCGAAAGCCAAACTGCTCCTTATTCATTAGTGAATTTTCTGAAACAAATTTGAGAATTCTTTTTAAGATGAGTTTTTCACACAATTTACCGAGTGTATTTAATAAACTAATTGGTCTATACGACTCGGGCAGTTTTGGATTTTTTCCCTGCTTGTGGAAAGTTAGAACATGCGCATGTTTCCACTGACTCGGAAAGTGCTGAAACATAAAGATTGAATTAAACAGTGCGACTAAAAACACTATGGCTTGTTGCGGCAGCTTTTTCAGGACGTCGTTCGTGATGCCGTCCGGGCCGGGAGCTTTTCTAGCTTTCAACTCTGCAATAGCCGCTTTAACTTCTGTTTCATCTGTGAAACTCGGCTCGTCGGCGGGCGCGTGCAGTGCCGCCATCACCGTTTGTTGCACTTCTACAACGTGCGGTATAGGCGGCGCCTCCTCGACCGGCTGAAACTGAGATTCTAAAACATTAGCGAGGAGTTCCGCTTTCGCCTCGTTCGACTCAGCGAATTCTCCAGGGCTGATTTGCAGCGGCGGCACTGTAATAGGCTTCCTGGAAAGCATGCGCGTGATTTTCCATAGTGAATTATCTTCCGGTTTGAGACCTGAAAGAAATTTTTCCCACTTCTGATTGCGATACTCTGCCAGTTCGATTTCAACTTTCCGCTTCAATCGATTTAGCTCTCGCTTATCAGCGGGGTGTCGCGTGCTCTGCCACACTCTGCGCGCTCTGTTTTTCCTGCAAATTAAATTTTCAAGATAGGGGGTTAGTGGCTGCTCCCTCTTAGAGGAACGTTGCTTCTCTGCTGCTGCGTTGAGGCTGTCAGTCACGGCTTCGGCGAATTTTGCTGCTCCAGTTTCAATCTGCTGCGGATCTGAAAGAGCGGACGCGTCTGGGATGCGCTGCTGCAGCTCCGTCTGAAAAAGATTCCAGTTTGTGCGCCTCTTCTGCGTCGTAGGTGCAGTAGTCAGTGTCGCGCCGCCGCGTCTCATCTCTGCGATTACTGGGAAGTGATCAGAGGATAATTCATAGGTAGTGGTTAAAATAGGTGAAAAATGAATCTTTTGGCAAAGCGCGATATCTAAAACATCAGGCTTGCCATTCGTCCCATGAGGTTAGAAGGTGGGTGTGGTGGGAGCGAAAATCTCGCAGCCGTTTGCATCAGCAACTGCTTTCAGCTTACGGCCGCGCAGGCAAGTGATGCGGGAACTCCAGGCAGTGTGCTTTGCGTTGTAATCGCCTGCCACGAATGTTGGAGTGGTGTTTGCCGCAACTAGTTTTGCAATATCTGCAGCTAGTTGGGCGCACGCTTCCGCGGAGCGGTCGGGACGAGCGTAAAGAGAGACGAGCCGCAGCGGCCCGCGTTCCGTCTGTACGACGACAGCAGTGGCCTCGGCGTGCTGCAGCTGCGGGAGAGCTGTAACATAATGAATTATGCTGCGTCTGATTAATATTGCAGTTCCGCCTCCTATATGAGAGGCCGTCGTATTTGCTGCTTGTGCCGCTCTGTCGTTCCGGTAGCAGATATATCCTGGAATGGAAAGAGAAAGATGCGGGCTTAGCCATGTTTCACCCAGCATCATGACAGAAATGTTATGCCGAGCGAGAAAGCTGTGAAGTTCTGACTGCTTCGCTCGCGAGCAGATGCCGTTGCAGTTCCAAAATGCGACGGTGCAGCTATTCCTGTAAAAAGAAGGAAAAGCAGCCATTATTTAGGGAGCGGGGGAGGTTTGGGACATGGATGAGGAAGAGCGTGCCTCATCCGTCGCGCCGGCCGCTGCGGCCGCCGTCACCTCGTGCGAGTGCACAAGGAGTTGTGTTACAACAACTTTCAGAATGATCGCCGGCCACTCAGCCGGATCGCGGCCGGACACGGCGCGCATAAGCGCCTGCGTCACGCGCACCAAGTCGAGCCCGTTGCGGGCGAGCTCGTCGATGGTGCGGCTAAGCACGCGCTCCTGCTCGCTCAGGGAGGTGGGAACGGGTGTGGCCTCTGCCGTCCGCCTTCGCTGCTCCACCTGGGCGGCGCGCTCCTCGCGGGCCGCGTCAGCGGCCGTCGGCGGGCGCTCCCGCTGCTGGCGGGGGCGTGGCGCCGCGGCGTGCGCGTAGGAGTGCTCCTGGCGCCGCTGCGACCGTTGTTCTCGTTGGTGGCCGCGTCTCTGCGACCGCGGTGGCTGCGGTGGTGGCTGCGGGGGCGGGGACGCGCTGCGGCGGCGCGAAGGCGTGCGCTCCCGTGAGGGAGATCGCGACGCCTCCGACCGCGCGTCGGCCGCTCGCCGCTCCTGGATGCCGGCGCGACGCCGGCGGTCGCGCTGCTGCCGCTCGTGGCGCTGCTGTTGGGCCGCGTTTCCTCTGAAACAACGGCGCTTATACTCGGGGCAGCCCTTGTATTTCGCGCCGTGTAGGTCGCCCTGGCAATTAGAGCAGTTACGCTCTTCCGCTGGGGGGTTTTGCCCCAGCGGGCACTGCTCAGCTCCGTGGGCGTTGCCACAGAACTTGCAGCGCGTGCGGCGCTTGCAATTTCGTGCCACGTGCCCAAAATCTAGGCAGTTGTGACACTGCGTGGGCC
The DNA here is from genome assembly GCA_031308135.1 of Acheta domesticus. Lineage (NCBI taxonomy): Eukaryota > Metazoa > Arthropoda > Insecta > Orthoptera > Gryllidae > Acheta > Acheta domesticus. Next base: position 138,453,675 of record JAHLJT010008446.1, read on the forward strand.
CGCGCGGTGGCCGATACACCTCCATGCGGACGCGGAGCCCACGGATAGAGGTTACCTCCCGCAGCGCCCGGTGGCGCTGCGTGTCCTGTAGCGTGGCGATGATTAGGGGCAGTGGTCTGCCCCGTCGTCCAGGCCGCTGGCTGCATATGCGCTCCAGCTTCCGCACCTGAAACCCGAGATGTTCCAAGTTGGTATGGAGCGCGTCGAAAGAGAGTTCCAGCGGTATGCCCCGCAAAACATACCGCAGGAACTTCTCGTTCCCTGTGGAGTACGTGTGGTACTCCACAGAGCGTTCGTCCAGGGTGGTCAGGACATCCTGGAACCCCCGGTGGCCCTCGCATCGGAGCCGTACGGCGTCGCCGGCCACCTCCGCGGTGACCTCGCGCCCGCCGCAGGTCGTCTGCAGGGCCTCCAGGAGACCAAAAATGTCCGCCACCCCGTAGACGAAAATGGGGGGTGGGCGGCGTCGGCGGGAAACGACCGTGAAGCCGTCGTTGTCTTCTTCTTCTTCGCCCTCGCCGGTTGGCGCGGGCGGATCGTCAGCGGTGGAGGTGGCGCCCGCTGAGGCGGGCGTCGGGACGCGCTCGGCGTCGGCGTCGGAGTTGGCGCCCGCTGCGGCGGGCGATGGCGGCGGCGGCGTCGTGGCGCCCGATGTTGCAGCGCCCTGGGTGGCGGCCGACGTAGAGGGCCCTGCGCCCGCTGCTGCACTCTGCTTCTTCCTGCGAACAGGAGTAGCAGCTTTCTTAGCGCATATGCGCTCCACTGATAGAGAGCCGGGGCGCTTGGTAGTGCCCCGTGGCGTCCTGACGTCGGACCTGCCGCGCTCCTCGAACCTATCCCCCGAAGGGGTCAGGAAGGGAGATGGCAGCGCCGACATCCCGCTCTCGTAGAAGCCCTAAAAAGGGCTGTTAAATTAAATTTAAAAGCCCTAAAAGGGCAAGCTAGGGCTTTTGCTCTTTTAGCCCTAAGAAGGGCTGTTGTCGGCTACTGTTTGCTCTTATAGCCCTAAAAAGGGCTGTTGTCCCACGGTGGGCGACGATCCAGCGGTGGCGGAGCGCTCTTCAGCTGCGCCCGCTTCCCTCGGCGTCCTCCGTCGCTCTCTCATCGACTCTATACTGCCCTCGGGGTGCCGGCCGGCTCCCTTTAAAGGGCCGATGCTAGGCAGTGACTCGCTCTCACGGCTCGAGCCTGCTGGGCCGTGTCCACAGCTGCCACTGCCGCCGCCGATCCCCGCCAGAGCGCGCTGTCTAGCTGCTCGCGCGCCAAATCCGAAAGTTATGCGCGACGTGATAAGCGCGACATAACAATATATAGGAAATGTTTATATCGTGTTAAATTAATGCTGGAATAATGAGAAATTACGCAATCAGGGTTTGGTTAGTAGCAGTGAGTTCGGGGCTTTTTAGAAGATTGCAGTATGGCTACATATTAATAAGTGGCCAGTGTGCGGATTTCGTGAAGTAAGCGGCAATTTACTGTGGAAATCGCATAATTTCATTTCGAATTTCTTGCTGGATGTGTGTCCCATCGAATATCCGCTCTTGAAATTATCAAACGCAACCATGTTTAGTGTGTAGCGTCATAGCACTGGGCCGCACAAGTCGTACAAGGAGGAGGGGTTGGTCCTCTTGGTCCTCTTGGTCCTCTCGGGCCGCGCTGGCGGCGGCTGGACCCCCGGGGTCTATCGAGGGTCTCTCAGCTGGGGCGTGTCTGAGAAGGCGGCTGTCCGTTCGCACAAGTGATGTGTGACGACAGAAATCGCCTGCAGATGGACGGCAGGCTGCATCAGTATTCCAGGCAGGCAGATCTGTATTCCATTACCGGAAGTACAAGAAAAGTATACGCTAAGCGCTTTCTGTTCACGTTTCCTTTCCTCAATATCCGCATTACAAAATGGAGTGATTTCCAAGATTTGCGTGCAACGAAATTGATGTGGCCGGATCAGTTCAGATCGCTTGGAATAGCAACCCCCAAATACCCCCAAATTGAAGCTACTAACCTCAGGCACAGGTTGATCTGCAAGTGTGTATTTTAGTGAAATTTTGTCACATTTCTTACTGAAAGTTATGGCTTTGCATTTCTTGGGATTAACAAGTTCCACCAGTTCATAGGCGGTGATTTTGTCAATTTCCAAAATTGCTACCGGGAGAGGTGGCTCAGTGCATCAACTGATGTCACTGTAGTGCCTCTGACCGGCAGGTCCTAGGTTCGAGTCCTGGCAGTGGCACGATTTTCGACACTAGCTTGTCAGCTAGGTCGAATTCAATCGCTGTCTGGAGGAAAATTCTAGAGGCCGCCTGCTGTCATCGGTAGTTTTCCGTGGTTTCTCCGATCAACGCCAAGAGAATGCCGGAGCAGAACCCTAAAAAACGGGCCACGGATCGCGCGCGATCTTTCCTTCCTCTTCTTTGGCCTATCCTCACTCCTTACAGACACTTACACTGACATGCACTACACTACACATGTCGGGAGACCGGTCGGCAACTTAGAGGTGGTTCCGGCTGGGGCGGTGCCCCGGTAGTGAGAGATACCTGGTTGGGCGAACCTCACTAGGCGACGGTAGGTCGGCGCCGCATCTCTTCATCCAGCGGGGAAGATTACTGCCCCCTCCACAGGAAAAGACGCACTACACTTACGTGACTAATGACCTCAGTATTTGACGCACCTGGATTCACTAACCAATCAACTAATCAAAATGTCTTGTAGATTTCAGTGAAAAAACAATAACATATATTCATTATTGACTCAGAGAAATTACATTACATTACATCAATTACATTTCATTATTGACTCAGAGAAAATATGGTTACATTCATGTGACAAGTTATTTTTTACTTATTGCAGATAATCTTTTTTTTAGAAAGTGTAATAACTAATTTGATTTTCAAGTGGTGTAGGAAAGTCCTTTTTTTGGAAAGTGTGCAAATAAAATTTATTGAATTAGAGTCATGAAGTATAATATATTGAGATATTCTATCGTGATGACACGCCCTCACTCCCCAAGGAATTAAAACCCAAGTATACGCATCTCTTCATTACGAATCCTGTCTTTCCTTGTGACACCAATACAACCCCTTAAAAATTTCGTTTCGACAGTCACAATCCTACAGCTAATTTTTGTATTCATGGTCAAGATTCATGTGTTAATTCAATTTTTGTATTCATGATCCATATCGACCACAAGGAACTGCTAAGATTTTATAAAATTTCATTATTGTATCTTTCCTGAAATTACTTTCTAGTTCCTCCTAATAGTTCCACATTTTCTGTTAAATGATTCAATTTTCTTATTTGTATAAATTTCTCTTTTGTAAGACAGATCACAACCCAAAAAATTAAATGAACTTACTTGTTCTATATTTGGTTGTGAACCACTAATTTACATCTAATTGGATATTTCCCTTGGAATACCATTAACTCAGTTTTTTGGACAGACATCTCTAAATAATATTTTTTATGCAGTGGCGGCTCTACCATAAGGTCACATGGTCACGTGCCCTCCAACTTGCAAAGGAAATATTAATAGTGGACTGAAATGCGTGTCATGTTATCGAGTAATAATTCTCGAGAATTTACGTTAAGGTTTTCGCGGACCATATCGATACTATTTCACAGCGCTGATAACGAGGTAGTTGTGGCAACAGGGCGAAGTCCGCAAGCTTCGTGTGACCAGCTTCCTCTGGTTCAGCAAAGCTTTTCCACATACAGCGAGGAAAAAAGGGAGGGGATAATGCTCCCTTAAGGCCCTTCACGGTCACAAGTTTTTTGTATGATGCCAAGGTACTTAGTACTGGCGCGCCACTCAATATTAGAATTGCAAAGCGCGAGTGGCCGCGGCAGGCTGCTTTGTATTTACGTGTGAAGAGCACCGCCGTGCTCTTTTCCACGTTAACTTTAATGCGCCATTGCCGGAGCCACTCCTGGATCAGTAGTAAATGTTGATCCAAGCACTTCACGAGCAGGTCGATTCTTTTAGACGTGGCTATTACGTGCGTACATGGCGAGTTCGGTTTGGACATGAGTTGGTATATCTCGCACGTACAGGCAGAAGAGCACCGGAGAGAGAATACTCCCCTGAGGCACACCCGCCCATGCCCATGCTGCGAGTGGAGGATTTTGCGTTCAGAACTGTTACTTAAAACGATCTGTTCGCAAGGTAGGAGTTGATTAGGTGGATAATGTAGGAAGGAAAGTTCGCTGTGATGAGCTTGGATAGGAGACCGTCGTGTCAGACCTTGTCAAAGGCGCTGGCGACATCTAGGAAAACTCCGCCTGTATATAGCCGCTCGTTGAAGTTGCGCCGAATTCTATCTACTATGCGCACTAATTGGTGCGTGGTGCTGTGATACCCCTGAAACCAAATTGCTCGTTATTAACTAATCCGTGCTTTTCTGAGAATTTTAATATTCTCTTAAGGAGAATTTTCTCAAAGAGTTTGCCTAACGTATTTAAGAGGCTGATTGGCCTATAAGATTGTGGCAATCTCTTATCCTTTCCGGGTTTTGGAAAGGTAAGCACGTGAGCATGCTTCCATTGCGCGGGAAAGAGCTGAAAAATGAAAATTGCGTTAAACAAGCACAATGTAATTAATGGCGTTTCGCGGTAGCTTTTTAAGGACGTCGTTAGTAATGCCGTCCGGTCCTGGCGCTTTTCCGCTGCGGAGAGCGGCGGTGGCGCCCGCTACTTCTGCGGCGTCCGTGAGCTCCGGCTCGTCTGCGGGGGCGTGCAGGGCGGCTGCAACGGTGCAGTTCACGCTTTTCACGTGCTCCGCCGGCGGCAGCTCCTCCACAGGGCGGAATTGCGATTCGAGGACATCGGCGAAAAGCTCCGCTTCGTCCTCGTTCGCCTCCATGTTGTCGCCGTTCGCGTTCGTCAGTGGCGGCACTGAAATAGACAACCCCCGATTCCCTTCGTCTGCTCTTATATACTGGAGGCTCACGTGACCTCCTACGTCACGCCGCCTCCCCCGCCCTGCCCCTAGAATGGCCTGCCCTTTGTTCAGTCTTTGGGTGCTTTCTCTAGGGCACCTTTCTCTTCCTGCTTGGCGAGGCGATTTCCTGTTGGTAATCCCTTTCCGCTCATACCCAAATAGCTACCACGAGGTTCGCTTGCCAATACGTTATAGTATGTTTGTGAAATTACTTCGTGTGATGACTTTAATTGCGAAGGGAATTATTCCGGAGTAATATTAGTGCATTTTTAATTTAATGTGAACAGACGTCGTAATAGCAAGTTACTGTGTTGTGTGACGGAATAAATAACTTAATTTTTGGGGGGAACTTTCGTAATGAGACGCGTCGACGTTATATTTACGTCACATAAGTAGATTGTAGCAAGAATATTAGTGAAATATGGGTGCTTGCAGATTTAATTGCCGCGAAGGAACATTATTAAAATCATTCGCGAAGTTTTCATGATGCGAGTGCGCAGTACGTCACCAGTCGGTTTCGTGAGTTAGTGAAAGGCGGCGACACAAACTGTACCATATGTCGGTATATTAATGGTGCCGTGGCAGCGTTCATACCCGGTATGGACTAATGGGTGCTAAACAGCATGCAGGGGATGGTAATATCTGGTGTTTGATGGTTAGTGAACGCAGATGCTGGCGGAAAGGGCGAATTCTTCAAACAGAGAAGTCGTAAATCACTTCTTTTGTTTTTTAAAGAAGATAAATTGTTTAAGGCCAAGATATGTAGTAATAGTATAAGAACTATAATGAATGGCCATCATAATCAAACAAAGGGAACGTACGTGTCCAGGAATGAATGAGTAAAGTAATTTTAAGTGTGAATGATTATTTGATTTTTTTAATGTTATGTATTTCTCTGTGTTCATTTCGTGTTGTGTATTTAATATGATAATTATGATGTGTGTTTATGTTTGAAATGTTATAATGTAACGGAATATCGTTCGGTTAAAAAATAAGAGATCTTAAATTCTTCAGCTAATAAATGGAGGCATAACCGCCTACCGTTCGTTATTCTCTCACACTGGCATTTTCATTTGAGTACTAATAGTTGATATCCTGGCGGCACTACAGCGGAGGCTATGTTTGGGGTTCCGTACGGAAAATGTGACAACCCACTATATAAATGTATGTGACAGGGTGCAAGGGGCTAGAATGAGTTGATAGCAAAGTAGTAGTGAAAGAGTGTAGTGGTAATAGCGTGGCAAAGCAGCCCCGCCGTTTTCGTTCCATGTGTTAGATTGATAAAAGAGAACGTGTCCAAGCTGAGCCCGGCCCATTTTTGGTACAATAGATATATTCTGGGTCGCATTGTTGATGGTATTAAGTTTTGTGGAGAATTTGAATTAGCGTTATGCGGTCATGATGAATGATCTCAAATAACCCAGGTATTTTCAGGGGACTGATTAAATACACAGCCGCTTTGGATAATATTTTTAAAAGTCATTTGAAGAATGCAACGACTTTTAGAAGTATCTCAAAGACCATCCTCGTGGCCATTCAGGCGGACGAAACAACGGACAGTTCCTGCAAAACCCAAATGTCATTAATTTTGAGATATCAGTCGGAAGGCAAAATATATGAGCGATTTTGGGGCTTCTTTCAAATCATCGAAAGAGGTGCTCGATGTTCGTAGGTAGCGTACGATCTTTTTGTAGTTTAGTTTTGTTATAATATTCATAGTAGTACCATTTAGTTTTAATTTTTATTGAAATTAAAATACCTAACCTAATCCAACCCATGGTCGCAAGGCCGAGACGCCGCTGGTAGGCTTTGGCTCGTAAAGAGCTGTTGTGCCGCAGTGCATATGTATGTTTATATAAACACGCATATTTTAAACAAAATTTCAATATATATAAAATATAGATTCTCATATCCAACCAATAGTAACTAGAATGGCCCACAGAAAATAGACGATCTTAGCTCACGCTTATGTTGGCCATTGTGAATGCTTCAGTCTATCACTTATGTTAAAGTTTATGTCTGTGCGTTACGCTAATGTTTACGTCTGCATTGTGAATGGGCCTTTAGGGCGTCGTCTACAAGCCGCCTCAGCTGATTCAGAGCAAGCTTGTCCGTCGGATGCCGCGTGCGCTGCCATTGATTTCTGGCCCTGTTTTTGCGCTGAATGAGACTGGCTTCGGGCTGTCGGCTGGTTCCCATTAAAGGGCCGATGCTAGGCGGTGAGACTCGCTTTCACGGCTCGAGCCTACTAAGGTCCGATTAAATTAAGAAGATGATTGACATTTGTGAGCGGAGGGGAGCGACGTTGCCAGGACGCAAACCACTGAGCACGTGTTAGCGGGACACGAAAACAAACACTTCAAAAAATACGTGGAAAGTGTAAAAAATACGACAAAAGCCTAACCTCAACGCAACTCATCACAACACAGTACACATTGCGCGCGCAGCACAGGCAGAAACGCGGGCGGCGTGGCGGCAGGGAAGTCGCTTGCGATGCTCAAATGTTCCCCGTGTTCGGCAGAGGCAACTGAGCGACCTGACACGTCACGTTTTGTCTCTCTGGTTGGCAGCTGCCATGGAAACGGGAAAGGCGTCCTGACGTCACACAGAACTGTCAATCACCTTCCTAATTTAATCGGACCTTAGACCAGGACCCTCTTCACCCTCTCCAGAGGGTGCTCGCTAGCACGGCTTGCCGCTGCCGCCGCCGATCCCCGACAGAGCGCGCTGTCTTGCCGCTCGCGCGCCAAATACAAAAGTCATGCACGACCTGAAGCGCGACATGACACCTAACAGTGGAAACCAATATACTGTGGGTTTGTAGATATCCGACCCACAAGCACCACTTCATATGCTATTAGTAATCTAAAAAAATTGAGGTTAATATTATCATTAATGTACAATTATAACATTCCAAACTTACGAAAATAAATGCTTTTTTAAAATTTCCTTTGAAAATGTATTTATCTTCATTTTTTACCTTTCACCTTGACTCTTTTGCCCGTTAATTTTATTTTTAATGTCTTGGATCGGGCATGGTCTATGACCCGCAACTTCCAGAGTACGAGAAATTCTCCCGTAAGTTTCATGACGTCTACTTTTATGCCTGTAATCTGGATACATAACGTTGTGCAGCAATTCCAACTGCTCATACTCTGATATTAATAATTTAGTAGCAGCAATAGTCCACGAGAATTTATCTGACGTCGCCATGTTTCCAAATATATAGTAAAACTTGGACGCTTCAGAGTAGATTTTATCAGATAAATTTTATAAAAGAAATCTTTTATCAAATATGAGCCATTACACCATCGTATTTCTTTCATAAAAGTTCTTTGGCAAAGATCTTTTACAGTGTAATACTGGCCATTTACTATCTTAAATAAAATGTTGATACAAAATTAGGGAGAAATTCGCAACGCGCTTTGTTTGATACACTATTCCTACTTTTTACAACTATAACTACCTACAACTACTTTTCTTCCTTCTCTCTTGGTTCTTGTTAATGTTTACAAAATTGTCTACGGAAACACACCATTCAGTTCGCCGTCCACCTCCTCGATTACGCCGGTATCTGCGAACGTCCCTCACCAGGACAGAGGGAGGGAGATGGTTGAGCCGCCTTCTCTGACGGCGCCCCAACAACGTTCCTTTCGTAGCTCCTCACACAATGGACGCCGCTCAGCTGACTTGGCGAGGCCAAAGAGCCCATCTTACCGATCGCTCGTTCGGTGGTACCGACGGCCAATCGCCGTGTTGCGTAGTCCGGCAGCGAACTACTTCCCACTTATCGTCCGGATGCCATTTAGCTATCGCGCCTTTGACTCCAATCTAGTTGTATGCCAATTTCGGAACTACTCTCTCCTCGTAAGTGATTTACGCCATAAGTAGAAGGCTCAGAGAGTATTATTTTCGTGCAGTGGTAACTACCACTGTACTTTAGCGAGTTTCCCTACTCCGTAGCCTACTGCATCAAGGTTTTTCTACAGCCTACTGCATCAAGTTCCGTCTATAGGTCTTTACTGGACCTCAGTCATTTTCGAGCTCCTCGTTCGCTCATCGTTCTTACACCGCGGAGCTTCTTCTCCCCACCCTATCACATTCGGCAAAACTCCGCCCTTTTGCCCTCTCCTCCAATCATTACAATATTTTTTCTTGTAAAATTTTCCACTGATTTTCTATTGGCTCCTGGACATCTGGGTTACCCCACTTATCTCGTACGCGTCAAGAGTTCCTTCGCACGCACGTGCAGCGAGAAGGCCATTACCCGCGGGAGCAATTACTTTTATTAGTCGTCGCTTGTTCTGTTAGATTTATTATTATACAAATGCGCAAAAAGTCCGAGTACGGGTTTGGCTATGCCTCTCCGCCCGATTATCGGAATCGGTGACAAGCGCAACGACGCTCGTTCCGCCTGTATCAAGTAATCCGGTAGCTGTGTCAAATGCTTGTCTTCGTGTGGAAAGCGGGCTGCATGCCGTATGGCGCCTGTCTTGCCTCTTTCCCTCGGGTTGTAAATGTTGGCCCGCCGGCCGCCCGAATCGCCCGCTCTACACAGCTCGGCTCATTTTGTCACGGGTCCGCACAATACTCCATTGTTAGGTCACCCTGCTTTCTAAAATACCTCGCCCTAAATACATTACAATTACTTTCTATCATATGCTCTGTATGTGTGATACATCACAGTCTATTTTTATAAACTGTCGGCTTTTTAAATATTTATTTTAGAAATGTGTAATAATTATTATCATCGAAAGAAATATTACCAATACTTCGGTTTTTATTTCTTGGCGCGTGAGGGTCTGTCTTCACGACGCAATATCTCATGGAATTTCGCGTCTTTCTCGGAACAATATAGAGCAGTGCTGGCAATCATGCGACATCTAGCGGTACGACCGAGAAAGATGCGAAATGTCGTGAGATATTCCATCGTGAACACAGGACCTCACGCGCCAAGAAATAAAAATCCAAGTATACATTAAAATTTAATAATCGTTTGGGGAAAATCCAGAATGTTCATAAACACAGTCCCAAAAATGTTCACGGAGTGGAGGAACTTTCAACAATACGTTAACCAGACTTTAATATAATTTAACTATTATTTTTCAATGTATTAATTGCAGTAAATATATGGTTATTTAAAAACATAAATCTTGTACTTTTTGTCATGTTTTAAAAAATGTTTGCAGTTTCCTGGGCTGAATTCAAATTTTGATGATAGAATTTCAATATTCAAGTCACGCGCGTAAAATGTTCTCCAATAAAATTTGTTATCCCCAATGATTTTAATGTACATATTTTGTATGAAACGTATTTTCAATATATTTTGCTTTGCAAGCTTTAATAAACATTTGATGCCGTTTCTTGCAATACAATTGGGACACGACTTGATAGCCCTGGTGGCAGAAGAAAACAGTTGATTTGGTGACCTATGTAATATTTAGGCTTAGCTTTTACATAAATAAAGTCTTGAAGATTCACAAAATTTCAGTGGCTCATACATATTATGATGCTGTGTTTGTACAACACATTCAGGCAATGCAAGTACATGACAACTTATTTATTGAGAGTTATATCCTTTACTGGGTTATTTATATTATTGCAAAAATTTGGAAAATCTACATATGTTTTCACGTGAAATATCTTAAAATGACAAGACAAGTTTAGACGTGTGAATAACGAATTAAGTTGGACGGGACCTGTAATTTACTATTGACTTGAAATAACCATCTAACTTTCCTTGTTTCAAAGCAGAAATGTACTCGTGTCTTCTTTGTTCCGAGGGTGCTATAATTTTACATTACTGATTTTTGGGAACAGCAGGGCATCTAAAAAGTCTTACTCTCTCTCCTGGCCACTTTCGAACCAGTCCACTATTGGACACAACTTAAATTATCGTGAAAATACAACTTTATTTTAGAGAAAAAAGAACATCTCACTGCGAGAAAGTATTCCTAAACAAAACAGAAACGTTTTTAAACCATTATAGGCAGATGAAAACCTCCAATGAAGAATGATCACGAGATTTTAAAATAAATTCGACACTTATATCGTATTTTATTCATAAGCTCACTGCCACAAAGCACCCACTTTGTCTATGCTCACGGCTTCTAGCAGCCTGCCACTTGCCACCCTTGAGGCGACGGTGCTGCCCTCCGAACTACCACTACCGTGTTCTGGGCATCTCTATTATTCGATACGTCTCAATTGAAAATGGAGCTGGTTGAGAGATTTTTAACTTTTTTAGAATTACAGGGACGTACGGGGTATATTTTAATGAATACAATATTAAATTATTTTTAAAATTTGGGATAAATTTTACCGAACACGGAACCAAAACGTTGGCACTTCGTTTGAAAAGACAGACCAGACGCTGGCAGCGAAGTTGGATGAAGAAGGAAGTTGGAAGTTGGATGTTGGTAACATTTTGAAAATGGCATAAATTGACAATATTCAACGAAAAATAACACAATGCAAATGTAATTGAAATAAAAGATGCACTCTTTTTTTAATGCTTCATATATATGTTTTAATGACTTGAAATTGTGATTTTAGTATATGACTGCATTTAAAATTCCCGCTAGTATTGTGACGCAAGCTGGTGCCTGATACTCATTGGCTTAAATCAGATACGATGCGCAATATCACGAAGTCTGCAGGAAGAAGACTGAACTCCGGTGGTGGGGGTATGTACCGAAAACATCGGCAGCTACTTCAAAAATAAAACATAACTAGACTTCTTGCGCTTCGACGACATCACGCGGCGAATGAAAGAACCACGAAGGAATCTCTCAAAGCAGCCAAAGGCAACAAAGCCAAACGTTTCCGCGGGAACCAATACTTATTTACGAGTGTTAACGGGACACGCCCTTGACAATAATGAAAATAATCATAATTAATAAATCAATTATTATAAATTTCTCACCTAAATACAGCACAAACTGCGTAAAGACCTGTTAAGAGAGCTGCAATTCCCTGTCTTATAATCTTCTAGATGAAGATAACAATGAACCCGATTGGACTGTCGGCTAGCACTATAATACTGCATCGTTACTACTTCTTTTCCATCTTATTATCTTGGACTGAGGCAAGCCCAAAGACCGCCCCAGCAGTGCCGAGCGCCAACAGGCCAACATTCGCCATTATGCAACAGACTGGCGCCTTCGTGAGTAAGTTCCTTCACCCACCTCGTGACGTCGCTGAAGTAGGAAGGAGTCTAGTTTTGTTTCATTATTTTTCAAGTAACTGCCGACATTTTTCGTACATACCCCCACCATGCCTCCAACACCGGAGTTGAATCTCCTTCCTGTAGACTTCGTGCGCAATAGCTCACCCACAACCTCAGTTGTGCCGCTAGGAGTCGCATAATCGCCAGCACTGCTCGATACAGTCGCGATCATGCGACACCTACCGGCAAACCGAGAACGACGCGAAATCCCGTGAGACATTCCATCGTGAAGACAAGCTCCCCACGCCCCAAGAAATAAAAACCCAAGTATAGTAGAGGAGGCCATGGCTCACGCATGTCTTTCCATTATAATGCCCCGCAATACTTAAATTAGGTCCTGATCTGATTAGGGAAAACCGACAGATAGGTCGGCGCCAGATCTTACCATCCAGCGAGGGAAGATCGTAGCCACCTCCTGCGATAAAACCATACACTACACTTACAAGACTAACGACTTTGGCCGTCGAAGCTCCGCGAATCACTTATCAATCAATCGTTAAAATATCGCCTTGCAATTCAAAATTAAATGAGAAAAAGGAGTAGGAAATTTACTTTCTACTTTCAAGAACACAAAGTAAATGAACATTCTTGGGTGAACACCTAATAAAATAATGTTAAAGCCGATATACACGGTACAGTTTTCGTGTAGATTCTTATACAGTTAATATATAGAAACTCAAAATCTCAAACTGGACGTATAAAAGCCAAAAAGTAGCGCATATATGGTCTATGCGCTTTCTATTATATGCTTTCTGCATGAATCGCCACAAGCCACCGCCAGGGGGGGACTAGTGGGGAATTGCGTCGTCCGAGTACTTTCAGTGATGGTATTTCTATGCGTGCATTTGGCTGTGATCTTGATTTAGTATTAATTAACCATGAGGGGCATAGAGTATAAAAATTGGAAGGCAGGGATAAGGAAAGAAGTAATTTATCACAATATATCACTTCATACAATCGCACCTAACCACAAAATCGACATGGCCGATTACCGTTAGTGAACGATTCTGCCGCTAGAGGCGCTGGAGTCAAACTGTATGCTTTCTACACGAAAAATTACGAACATGTTTATAATCTTCTCATGTAGAAAGTGTAAAGTCTGGACTACATGCAGAATCTACACTGAAAACTATACCGTGTATATCGGCCTTTACATTAGATGATTTTAACAACAAAAAATTGACCAATAAATGACAATTGAACATGATATACCTTGTACATGTAGAAGAAACTGGTGATCGTAAACAGGATCTGCAGTAAATAATAGCAATGTTCTCTAAAGAGACAGCAAAATATAATTATATTTTACGGCCCGATACAAAAAAATGTCACGTTTGCCGGCTCCCCCCCCCCATACACTGTTGCCAAATCGATGTGGTACAGCCACTTTGATTACGGATGGCTGTGGTAATGATCACGTGTTGGTGTTGGTAGTATTTTGTACATTGTAATACTCTCTGGTTTGCACTGTAACGTCAGGAGGAGAGGTTAACGCGGCCAAACCAACCGCCGTTGCCCGTCGCTGGTTCGGCGGGTGTTTACGGTGTTGGATGGTTGAACCTTGAGTAATTTTGTGAGTGAGTCATTACTCGTCGAGTTTAGTCGTTTTATCTCAGGACCAATTGAGTATAGAGTATTTGTGGTACTCTATTCTATTTAATCAAATTGATAAGTAATCTTTCGAAATCCAGATAGTGGGGTAGGTTCCTATGTCAATTATCTTACTTGGGACTCCACTTAAAGCAATCATTTTGTACTTAATATTTCTCATCACGTTGCAGACATTTGTATTGGAGAAACAGTTAAAAGAAAAGCTGAGCTTGCAACATGTCGACTACATCACAGAAACACCGTAATTTTGTAGCAGAACCCATGGGAGAAAAACCTGTGACAGAATTGGCAGGAATTGGGGAGGTTCTGGGAACTCGATTTGTTAATCTGGGCTTTGACAAGGTAAGATTGTGTAGTATCTGATTTGTATGTAACATGGTCAGCAATGTCAATATATTTTGGATTGAAATTGCTAATTGGGTGCTGATTAGGTTAAACCAGGTTAGATTGATGTAGGTAAACTGTGACCATGCACCTTGGTATCTTTCATCTCTTTTATGAAACGAAAATACTTTTTCTAGATGTAGAGCAAGGTTGCTATGGTGTAAATACCCTCATTGATTCTAGCCTTCATTTAAATGTAATGAGGAACTTCTATATTTTCATGATAGGCTTAAGTTTCATATCTAAAAATTTCTGTTTCAAGTTAGGGTTTGCTGTGCTTTAGATAAAAATCACAATCTTTTGTTGTAGCATACAATACTTTCACTATTCTTTCCTGTAGTATATGAGAAATTAAAAATCATGTATATTAAATTTTAATCCTGTGTTCTTGTGAACTAATCAAATATTGATTGACTCTTTGTGTATAAGTGTGTAGGCATGTCTTAATTTACAGCTTTTGTACAGAAACTATTTTGCCAACACAGGTTTCCTTATATTCTCAAAGTAATTGTTTGACATGTCCATGTACTATTACAGTTATCATTTTATATGGAAGAACTATCATCTAAATTGTACTGGAAGAAAAGGTTTCCGATTTTCATGTATTGTCTATAATATGTGACTATAATTTTCTGTTCTTGAAATAGGAGCATGTAGTTGTATCAATTTGAAATTTATAAAAATGTCTCAAGTGCATTGGGTAGTTTACTGAATTGAGAATAAGATAAGATATCTCTTTTGCTTATTGAAGACCACGTTATTTGTTTCTTGTGTAAAAGTAGTAATTGAAATCTCGGAAAATGTTTTGAAATATTGTCATTAATTTCACGTAATCTGATAATATTTTACTTATATTAATTTTCTACCCTTTTTGTTATAACAAAATAAATGTAATATAGACTAAGCAAGATGTCAATTACTGTATAGTTTTCACTGTGTACAAAATTAGGGGGAAAAGTAATTAAGAAATCCAATTTCTCCCTTGTATTGACTGTGTTTAAGGAAATAATTTAGTACTAGCTAAAGCATATACCCAATTTTGTGGGAATTATCTTTTGCTTCTGCTGGGTAGCAATCGCCAAAGAAGTTGAGTTCTTCCTATAAGTTAATCTGCTTGGACATGCACGTTTGACTGTCTATTATTGTTTGATGAGAAGTTAGAAGGAAAGAATAAACATATCCTCTCAAAGTTAAGTTGATATGTGTGAATATAGTGATAGGCAACTAATATGCGGCAATATTGAAGGAGTATTCAATTCTTTTGAACAAATCTCAGATTGTCAATATTAAATCTGAAAAAGATGTCTCTGAAGTGATTCTAAAATATGAAACCAAGTTTGGAAAGTGTTACGCTAGTAAAATGTGTGTGTGTGTGTGTGGGGAGGGGTAGTTTAATATTAATTTATGTTGGAATACCTGATTTCAGTAAAGTGCCAGGTAGGAATATTTTTACAACAAAATGAAAGCTGTTTTGAAAGTAGTGTTGTTGCTCACAACACATGTTGCTCACAAAACTCAACAAAAGAAACATAACAATGGAAGCAACACACAGAAAACAAACTCTCTCAGGCAAACCAAAAGTCATTATACTTGCGGAGAGCCACGGTAGGCACGGGTCCTATGATTTTTAAACCCAATGCCAAATTGGTAGATGTGACAAGTGAGATTGACAGTCACATATCTGGTTTCACAACTTGGGACACAGTAGTTGTCATTGGTGGGGTTAATGACATTGATCAAGGTGCCTCAATTAATGTACAGGGAAACTTCAAAAAACTTATTGAGGTCGCCAAGAAAACAAATATAATAATGACGACCCTGCCACTCAGACATGACACCACTAAACACAACACTTGTATCCAACAAACAAACAAGGAAATCTTGCTCCTTGCTAGAAACACACAAATTAAAATTGCAGACCTTGGATCCGTAGACAGAACAGATTTTACTCGCCATGGTCTGCATCTTTTCATCGAAACGAAATCTCTCTGCACTTCTCACATCCCTCGCTCTCCACCTCCTCCTTCCACAACACAAACATACAAATCTGCCATCTCCATCACCCGCACACCTTCACCCACACCTGAACCTCATTCTCCCCTTTTAGCAACAAAACTCGAAAAAAAAACTCTCTTTTCTCTATTCAAAATTCGACTAGAATATGGATTAGGATAGAGACCACAGAATTACGAAAACGTGCACAAAATTCACTTCTCCCCATAGCTCGTCATACGCAGTTTTTAACTGTTTTTGACATAAATAAATAAATAAATAGCCTCTCCTCATGCACCTTGTCAGTCTTCCCAATCCATTGCTTCCATTGGGGTTTCCACACCTCGGCTCCCTTCCCAAACTTGCTTCCATTGTGGCTTCCGCAGCATCACCACAACAACCACACAGTACTTCTTCTTACAACTTCAGGCAAACACATAAGAAGACGACACCCCTTGACATTTAGCAATTAAGACAACACACTTCTGGTAGAAATTTAAAACAAAATAGTGTCCTCAATGTACTTCACAAGAATATTCAGTACATACATAACAAGGTTGAACAGCTTGAGACTATACTTGAAGAAACTTTTATACATGTAGGAGTCATTACTGAACATGGTTTTAAGTATAATGAAATTATACAATTAACTTCTCTAACTATAAACTTCGTGCTTATTTCTGTAGAGAATTTAATAAAAGTTGGGGTGTTGCAATTATAGTCCAGAATAATCTAATTTGTAAATCAATAGACTGGATTAGAGATATGAGCATTGAAATGACTTTTGAAGTAGCAGGGGTACATGTAAACACAATGAAAGGAAACATAAAAATCATAGGCATTTATAGATCCCCAAATTCTAGTGTTAATGGCTTTCTGCTCAGGTTTGAAGAACTTTTAACTAAATTTATAGGAAATAACAATTGTAAGTTAATTATTTTGGGAGATCTAAACATTAATATTGAACATAATGAACTACATGATTTACTAAAGAGCTTTAATCTTCATGATGTAGAGTTAGGGCCAACATGTGTTACAACCCATTCCAGCTCTACCATAGACCACATCATTACAAACATTGAAATGTATAAATACATTTCTCAGAATATTGATTTTAATCTATCTGATCACACAGCACAAATCATTGAAATTATCAATTGCCCCATTAGCCTTGAACTACCGAAATACACATTCACCCGTGACACAAGTGATACTAAACTACATTTGTTAAATGAACTTCTCCTAAAAGAGGAATGGACTAAAGTACACAATAGTAATGATATCAATGTGAAATGGAACTTTTTCCAGAGTACATTAAATCGTCATTTGAATATTGCATGTCCCATTATTAAGAGGCAAATTAATGTAGCAAAGAAACCCAAAATTAACCTTCCGAATGAAATTCTTGTTCTTAGAGATAAAATAAAAAATATGTATGACCTGATCAGAGATACAAAGAACCCGTTTTATAATGAAAAGTATAAACAGTATAAAAAAATATAGGGTAAAACTGATGAATGAGAAAGCTTATCAATTAAATAATAAAGTTAACAACTCAACAAATAAATCTAAAACATTGTGGAATATAATAAACAATGGGAAAACTCAGACTCACAAAACATACACCTACTACATGAAGGCAAGTTTCTTGATAATCCTTCTGATATTTGTAGAACCTTTAATTGTCATTTCTTAAATTCAAAGCAGGACATTGTAACCAATAATACTATTAATTCTATATCTTCTGGAACTTCAAAAATCTATGTTTCTTCATCACACAAATGCTACTGAAGTTCATCAACTGATAAATTCCATCAAAAATAGTTGCTTGACTGGGAATGATGAAATATCTTCAATAATTCTTAAAAAACATAAGCCTGCTCTTCTTAATATTTACTTAATAAATTCATCTCTAGCTACATTCACTTTCCCAGAATCCCTAAAAATTAGTATTGTAAGACCACTTGCTAAGAATAATAATACACAAGATGTTAGAAATTACTGACCTATAAACCTAACTTCAGTATTTGGCAAACTCTATGAAAAAGTTATATTAGCAAGACTTAATTGTTTCTTGAATCTAATATCCTCAATAAAGCACAACATGGTTTCAGGAAGGTCTTCTCCACCACCACTGGTGTTGTACAGTTCATACATGAAATCATTGGAAATTTGGAATCAAATAGAAAACAGCAGGTTTATTCATTGATCTTTCAAAGGGATTTGATAGTGTATCTCATAAAAAACTGTTGACAAAACTTGATTACTATGCAATAAGGGGTGGAGTTAATGACTTCATTAGATCATACCTCACAGGATGTAAGCAATGTAACGAGATCTTCTGGCAATCTGAAAATCTCTTATTGAAAGTTAAATCAAATTTTGATACAATGACCACCGGTGTTCCGCAAGGATCTGTGCTTGGACCTTTGCTATTTCTATTATATTGTTAATGATATTCCAAGCTCATCTAATTTCTCTGTAATTTCTTATGCAGATGATACAACATTAATAAGTAGTGGGCAAAATCTTTGTCATCTAGAAACTAATCTGACTGAATCATTAAAATCAATTAAAAGCTATTTGTCCATAAATGAAATGAAATTAAATGTTGATAAAACTGTATTAATCAATTTCAAGTTTCATCACGGTTACCAACACCAAAACATAAATGTGGCAGTAGACAATGAATCAGTGAACCAAACTGATTGTCATAAGTTCTTAGGAATATTCATAGATCAGAACCTAACATATAACAAACAAGTTGATACACTTTGTAATAAAATAAACTCTAATATATTCCTCTTGAGATACTTATCCAGATACCTCGAAACTGATGCACTTATTTCAGTATATTATGGGATAATCTTCTCTCAACTTCAATACGGTATTGAAATTTGGGGTGGTACAACACAAAAAAATATGGATAGATTAATGGTCCTACAAAACAAATGTATAAGAAGCATTTTCAAACTGAATCCCAGACAGTCCTGTAAAGATTTCGTTATTAAATATGAATTACTCACTGTTGTAGCACTCTACTCTTACAAAGTAATATTACTATTGAGAAATAATCAAAATTAATATTTTATGAGCAATAAAGAGATACATAACCACCATACTAGAGGACATAGGGACTACCACAGGATATACACTAGCAAGTCATCAACTAACAAAGATCCTTTCTGTATTGCTGCACAACTCTTTAATAATCTCCCAGTTAACATGATGATAAATATTTCAAAACACTGCTTAAACGTCACCTTACTAGTATGTGTCCATATAGGTTATCTGAATTGCTTAACTTTCTGTAATTAAAAACCATGTACTGCTACAAGAGTGACTACAAGTGTACCAGTAATCAAATAAAGTAATGTAATTATATATCAAGATCTTACAATCAATGTAATTATTATTTATGTCTAATGTATTTACTGTTACTGTAAGTTAAACTACTACTGTAAGTTAAGGGAATTATTCACTCTAATTGTAAGTTATCTGCCACTGTATCATAATCTACTAGTTATTATTAGTTTTATTTATGTGATAATGAGTCTTCGTGTAGTTTAAAATGTAAATTACTTTAAAGTTTATTATGAGCAATTGCATACCTATTATTCATGTAATTTATCAAGTAAACAATATGCATTATTACTGTAAGTTATGTAATTGAATGAATAACTTAAATTAATGTAATTGTCTATGTTAATCAATAAGGTTTATTTTTATCATATAATTTTGAAAGATAATGCAAACGTATTACTGTAGGTTAATGAAATTAATTTTCTGTAATTTTAATTAATATCAAGACAGACTTTGCTTGATGCTTTATGTAAGTCTATAAGCATTAAAATATTATTATTTGGTAAACATCAAATCTATATTGAACACAGTAATGACTTAAAAATTAAGTTTGTTGACAAAATATTCTAGTTAAAACAATTGAAATTGATGTAGATTCTTCCTGTTGATCCTGGTATATAATTGGATGCGTAGATGGTGCTAATAAATATCTATTTTGGCCATAAAGGATCAATCAATATTGACTTCAGGAATTAAAACTTCAAATACATTTATTTTTGGCTCAGGTGTACATTGGGGAAACTAAACAATATATTGGAAGACTGATATACCAACATAAATATGACATCAACAAAGATGCAGATTTATCAGATGCAGATCTCTTTGACCAAACATAGAACAGAACTTAACCACTCCATTGCATCTGGTAGAGTCAAAATTTCGTCAAAAGATGCAGATCTCTTTGACCAAACATAGAACAGAACTTAACCACTCCATTGCATCTGGTAGAGTCAAAATTTCGCTACATGAGAAACAAACATCAAAAAGGCTAATTGTCGAAATGTGTGGTGGTAGTGGTGTTGTTGTTGTTTCTTTTTCTTTTCTTCTTCTTCTTTTCTTTTCTTTCTTTTCTTCTTCTTTTTTTCTTTCCCAAATCCCACTGTTCGTTCTATTATTTGAAATATTTATAATTTATATAATTCCTTAAGGTATCTAAATGTGCTGCTCTCCATAATTACCAAACATAACTACTTGATTTGACAAGCTGTTGTTTTTGTGATATGTTATGCTTTGATGTAAAAGCAATGTAAAAATTTATGTCAATAATTTTAAATTCTGTTCTTTTTTGTTAATTTGCATACCATTGTCAACCGTTGCTATTGTATTGCTCTTGACAAGGCACATACTAAACATGCGAAACGTTGAGCCAAAAATGAATGTATTTGAAGTTGTAATTCCTGAAGTCAATATTGATTGATCCTTTTATGGTCAAAAAATATATTTATTCGTACCAATCTATGCATCCAGTTAAAACAATTCTAAATTAATCCCATTTTCAATGCCTTCTAATTCCCCTGCTGGACTCTTAGTGGATTCCCTCACTCCAATTTTTAATGCAGATCATAGTAGTAGTTAGATTATTAAACTGGAATTACGCTAGTAGTGAGCATATATTAATTATTATTACTGAAGATTTGATGAGAATGTGTTGGTGTAAACATAAATGTGGGTGTATTCACTCACTTGGAAGTTTGCATTCTGGGCAGAACACTCTTGTTAGAATTTACCTAATTTACAGTAAAACACTGAGAAGGGTTATATCAATTTTTATTCCTTTTACCTTTATCTTGAAGTTAATTTTTGCACTTAACTGTATAGAATTACTGCTTTGAATCTAATAATATCCTTAATAAATCGCAACATGGCTTCAGGAAGGGCTTCTCCACCACCACTGCTGTTGTGGAATTCATACATGAAATCATTGGAAATTTGGAATCAAATAGGAAAACAGCAGGTATATTCATTAATCTTTCAAAGGCCTTTTATAGTTTGTCATGAAAAACTGTTGACGAAACTTGATTATTAAGGAATAAGGGGTGGAGTTAATGATCTCATTAGATCGTACCTCACAGGACGTAAGCAATGTGCAGAGATCTCCTGGTAATCTGAACATTTTTATCTAGAGTTAAATCAAATTTGTATACAATTACCACCAGTGTTCCGCAAGTGTCTGTGCTTGGATCTTTGCTATTGTAATATATGTTAATGATATTCCAAGCTCATCAGATTCCATAATTTCTTATGCAGATGATACAACATTAATAAGTAGTGGGCAAAACCTTTGTCATCTAGAAAACTAGTTTCACTGAATTATTAAAATAGATTAAAAGTTATAGTTTCCATAAATGAATTGAAATTAAACGTTGATAAAACTGTATTAATCAATTTCAAATTTCATCATGGTTACCAAAACCAAAACATTAAGTGGAAGTAGACAGTGAATCATTGAATCAGACTCATAAATTCTTAGGAATATTCATAGATCAAAACCTGACTGATAACAAACAAGTTGACACACTTTATAATAAAATAAACTCCAATATATTCCTCTTAAGATACTTTTCCAGATACCTGGAAACTGATGCACTTATTTCAGTATATTATGGGATAATCTTCTCTCAACTTCAATATGGTATTGAAATACGGGGAGGTACAACACAAAAAAAGAAATGGATAGATTAATGGTTCTACAAAAGAAATGTATCAGATGTATTTTCAAACTGAATCTGAGACAGTCCTGTAAAGATTTCTTTATTAAATATGATTTACTGTTGTAGCACTCTCCTCTTACAAAGTATTATTACTTCTGAAAAACAATCAGAATCAATATCTTGTGAGTAATAAAGAGGTTCATAACTACCATAGTAGAGGACACAGGGACTATCACAGGATATACGCTAGCAAGTCTTCAACTAACAAAGATCCATTCTGCATTGCTGCACGGCTCTTGAATAATCTACCAGTTAATTTAAAATCTGCTGATGACTAATATTTCAAAACATTGCTTAAATGTCACCATATTAGTGTGTGTCTATATAAGATATCTGAATTGCTTTCTTTCATGAAAAACCATGTACCACTACAAGAGTGACCACTCCTGGTAAGAGTTATTCAGTCCAATAAGGCAATATGCTATTTTAGTAATGTAGTAAATAATGTAATTATATGTCAGGATATTTTAATTAATGTAATTATTATTTTCATCTAATGTAATAAAGTTATGAGTTAATTAAACTACTACTGTAAGATAATGGCACCACTCACTCTAATTGTGAGCTGTTTGCCACTTTATCATAAACTACTAGTTTATTGTTAATGTTATTTTTAATTTTAAAATAATGAGACTGTGTAGTTTAAAATGTAAGTTACTTTAACATTTTTTATGAGCAGTTGCATGCTTTATTATTCATGTAATTTATCAAGTCAATAATTTAAATTATTACTGTAACTTATATAATTGAATGTAATCCCTGTTATAACTTAATGTAGTTGTTAAATTAATCAATTATGTATATTTTTAACGTACAATTTATAAAGATAATGAAAACTTATTAAATGATTACTGAAAGTCAATGTTTAAAAAAATGTAATTAACTTTAATTTCAATTAATTACTAGACAGACTTTGATTGATACTTTCTGTAAGTCTATGAGCAATAAAATATTATTATTATTATTTAAAATACATTTCTGTGTCAATTGATGAGAAATATTTTTGTTTTTCAGGCATATGTTGTTTTAGGCCAGTTTTTGGTATTGAAGAAAAACAAAGAATTATTCATAGAGTGGTTGAAGGATTCAATTGGTGCAAATACAAAACAAGCAAGTGATTGTTACCAGTGTCTCTCAGATTGGTGTGATGAATTCCTGTAATATTTGTTAAATAACATGTTAACTGAACTAATCTATTTTTGTATCTTAAAAAACAATAATATTAAGGGATTGGTGAGCCTGTTCAAGGTAATTTTAAATTGATGGAGAATTTTAAATATATTTATGTAATTCTTGTTTTTATTGTTGCACGCTGTACGAATAAGTTATTTTTGGGAGTGGTCCAGTAAAACAGCAATAAAACAAAATTTCCTGAGCAGTGAAGGTACAAGTTGTGCCATGGACAGCTTTAATGATTCTAGTTAAGAAGTTCACTGTTCAGTACAGTATATGTGCTATGTTTGTTAACAGTCCTTAGTATGTTGTCAAAATAAGACTACAATATTAAGCATGCAAGTGAAAAAGATTTTGAAAGAATTAATTTCAATAAAGAGATTGTAATGAAAGTCAAAAGTCTTGTGTAGTATTTAAGCTTATTGTGAAAGGTATTAAAAGGCTGGTAATGAAACTTCTGAGAAAAAACTTACAATAACTTACAACAAAAAATAAGTGTGAGAAATCATCAGATATTTTTATAATAATTATTATATGGCTGTAGTTGTATTTCATTGTTAGTGATCTTGATACATCGTCTCACACGACACACACACACACACACACCTGTGTGTACAACATTGTACACACAGGGACTATTCAAATCCTTTTAGAATGGGAAAACTGCCAATTCCAAACTATTAAAGTATTGAAGAAGTGTTTGTTTTTAATACAAAATTCACTACTATTTTTGATCCTTGTTGGAATTCTCTAACTTTTTAAATCTTCAATGGCAGGTTGTTATAGACGGGATTTTCCTGTACTTCTCCAATTACGTGAAGTTGTTATATAGTAATTTTCATACTATTGATAATATTCTAAGCATGTTGATAAGTAATAATTTTGCACACTGTCAGTAATATTTGTGAATGTGCAACAAACAAATTTTTAGTACAATTTGGAGAAATGAGCTGTGAAATTACTTGTCATTACGAGGAAGCACCATTAGTCAAGACATGTTTGTTTCATGACTTTGTATATATTTAGTCATATTTCAATAAAAAATAGTGATATTCTTGCTTGATGTATTTTATAAGAACTTTCCATTAAACTGGGTGGTCTACATTAATGTAAAACAATAAGATCAGAAATCAAGCAATGTAAAGTGGGCAATTTCAAATATAAAAGTCATCTTGATCAAAGTGTGGTGGATATAAATATACAACAGATAGCATATGGGTACAAATGTAGATGAGCATCTAAGCTGTTTCTGTTGAAAGATGAAGATAATTTTGCTCTGTGGGACAATATTTTTAAATAATGAGGCTAATAACCTGAAAGTGGTTTATCTTAACTCCTTTTTAATAATTTGAGTGTAATGTTTGAATCACATATCACACTGCAAAAATGTTTAACTCTAATGGTTTTTGTATTATCATTAATATTTACAGAGTAATTCCAAAGGGAAAGGTTTTAGCACTAAGTGTGTTTCTGCTGCAATTTATGCACTATTCTATGTACCTCATACATATGCAGTGTGAATTACGAGTGTACTCTTTTGACACACCAATGCCCATTTTTGGAAACACAGGGCTTGTTCTGATTGTAACATATATTAACACAATAATTGTTTTGTTATGTAATAAAAGTTCAATTTGCCTTAGAGAAAATTTCAACTCGCAAATGGAGTTAGATTTACCAGTGTGTGCCAATGCTGTTAGACTTCACATACATATACTTGTACCATAGAAGAAAGATATTGTCTTTTCTCTGTGCTGTTACTAGTACATTTCTTCATTTGCAGAAGTCAGAAGAAATTGTACCTGTTAATACATTTTTTGATGAAGATTACCTGAATTCTGAATGTAATGTTTCTTGCAATAATGGTCTAATTTTCCATTTCTTGAGTCTCAGTAAACATTCTGAATGCAGTAGTGGCCTAATCCATGAAATGAAACGAATGTTTAATCTATTATGCTGGACTCTGTTGTGAACAGTAATATCCAAGATCTGATTGTATCAGCATTTTATTAAATACCTTACATGTTTACCGTGAAACTCAAAACTGAATATTCTGAAATAAAAAATTTATCAGCCATTTTCTCTCAATTGAGAATTTCGGGTAGGCCACTATTACATGGTGAATGGCTCAGATGTACATACATCTCATTTGTACTAAGTTATTTGTTAAGTTGTGAGTTATTCCAAGTACTGAATAAACTGAATTCTAGCCAACAGGAGTTTTTGTGTTTTATTTGTCCCTTTATGACAAGTAATCCAAAGATCTAGTTTCTTTTTACATAAAATACAAATACAGTGTGCCAGGAAAGTCTTTCCACAGTGACATCTTGCTGGTGAAAGTGCTAGCAACAGAAATTATGTTGTGGCATAAGCTGCAGCTTGCTACAAAAGAATATATAAATATCGTGCTTACCACAATTATAACAGATGCTGGAAGTGTTTCCCACCCATCACTTGTGTTTGCGAGTGATCTGGTTACTACCATCATAAATGTAATTTTGAATAGGACGCTCAGTGAGGACAGACTGTCCTGGTGCAGTATACAGGTGAGTCACGTAACTTTAGCACCTCCTGTAACTTTTGAATGGTTGAAGTTATTGCAATGCAGTTTTCACAGAAGTGCATGAGGGAATGGGGCTAATTGACACGAATTCATTTCTGTTTTATCACTTGTATTTTATGAGATATGAGGTAAATTGGTTTTTTTTCAGATGGAACTATACATGTTTTTTCAGTCTATCATGACGAGCGTAAAAGACGAATCCAATGATATACTTATTGTCATATATTAGATAAGCATTTTTTTGATTTTTGCGACTAGGGTTTAACTGATATTTTGAATGTACTCCTAACAGTCCGCCACAGAAGGTCACGCAGCGCTCCACCGGCAAACGGGCGCTCGGGGAAGGGAAGGAAGTTTAGTACTTGAAGATACGAAAATATTCACAAAACTGTTGCAGTTTTTCCTGAACTCTGCTTTCAGTCCTTCCCCATTTTCATAAGTAGTATGTATTGAAATCAGTTTGTTTCCATCCCGAAGTTCTTATTATATGCTTATTAATATTCAGTGTTTGCTCACAATATGCAATATTTTTTGTACAGCCTAAATATTCTGATGGTGTTTTGCTTCAAGATCCCATTAATATCCTGTGATATAAAACCCAATCAAAAGGAGTTGAAGTAATAAACAATTTTATTACGATACATACATGACAAATCTTTATTTTCAATTCTTTCAACCAAAGAAAGACAAAACTAGTGGTGCTTCCAACGCACATACTTTCTCGCTCTGCTTCTATACGGTCCTTTTTGCTATTCCACTACTTCATAAACAAGAAAAAGTGTATTATACCAGCAAACCTTTTCGGGACCAAGACCCGACAACCGAAACTCAAATTCAACGAACCGGCACTTATACCACTAGGCAACACCAACACCGCCTGTGTCGAACAGAGCCATGAAAGAATAGAACCGACCTATAAAATTGTAAATACATGATTAAGAAACAATTGATACGATGGCAAAACGCTTTACAAATACAAGAGAAGTAAAAAATTCTTAAAAGTTAATTATTTGAACAAATATATACAGACATTTCCACGACATTTATCGCAATTATATTTTAGTCAAAACGTAATTCTATCGCTTTTATCATTAGGAGCCGGTAATTTTCAACATGCGAAAAATTTGTCTTTCAAACATGACAAAGGCAGCAATAAACCGCATTACGAAGTATTCGTAAGGCTAGAAAATAATAATCATTTCGGAACCGTTAGGGATTGTAAGTTTATCGCATGCCTTCTGGTTATATTGTATTACAATTTAACGTTAAAATGCTCATAATTTTACTTAGATTGGTTCATACAGATATATACTAGACAACGGTTGATTTGACATGTCATACGCTTCAGAAATCGAATAACAGAGTTGAAAAATTGTTTAAAAGACGCAGTTAGGGAAAAAACAGACAAGTCCTGTCTATTTATCTGCATTGATTCTATTCGTGAGTAGAAGTACGTCAAATGATGTTCAATAAGTATCAACACTCTTCAATGTTTTTTTCCTGCAACATCACATTCATCAAATTAAAATCCCCTTCGGAGGATCGAACTCGGCACCTTCCTTATTGAAGATCTCAACCCGAAGGTGCATTAATCAACAGCGCTACGGGACCGAGATGCGGACCAACTGCTTATATTTTAGTCAAAACGTACTTGTATCAGTTCTATCATTAGGAAGCCGGTAATTGTCAACATGCGAAAAACATGTCTCAAAAAACATGACCAAGAAAGGCAACGGTAAACGGCTTACTCCACATAATTTATCCCATGATCGGCATTTGGAAAATAACTACTGCGAGAAAGTATGTGCCATTCTATAGCACCACTAGTTTATTTATATATTTACCGTCCCTTATTACACAGTGCAGAAAATTTAAAGAAAAAATTTGGAGCGGTTTTTGAGAAAATTTTTTTTGTAAATTTGAATCGCAATTTACTCAAAAACTACTCGTTTTTCCAAAAAATGGTACATGACCTTATTTGAGGTGCTAATTTTTCACAACCGACTTTGTCTGAGGCGAAAATCTCTATCTTCAATTTTGCAGTTTTTAAACAGTTTTTTGCAATTTTCGAAAAATTGGGCCTATAAACGAAAATTATACCTACGTCATTCCCTTCAACGTTCTTCGCACTATTCAACAACAAAATATAATCAAAAAATTTGGAGCCATTTTCTTTTAATTTAGAAAATCTCAAAATGGGCTTTATGTAAAGTACCCTCAAATACTAAGATATCGGTTTCAAATGCAAGAGGCCTTGAGACGAGTAAAAACCATCGGGGAATATCAATTTTGAAGAAAATCGGCCGAACTGTTTAGGCGCTAGCGTTGACCACAGACGGACGTTTTGCCGTCAATCGATTTTGAAGTATGAAGAAGCAACAAATCATGGATTTTGACTACACCACGAGATAGAAGATTTTTTTCTAAATTTAGCAACAGGTTTTATCCACTTTTTTGTCACCAGACCCTGCTATAAGAGATTTTCTGGCGAAAATTCCCCGTTTTCCGCCGCACGTTTACATAACTTTCTCTTCTTACGAAGTATTCGTAAGGCGAGAAAGTAAAAATTGAATATGCGGAAAGATGAAAAGCAGAGTTCTGGGGGAAAACCTGCAACAGTTTTGTGAGAGGGAAAATTTATTTGTTAGTTCATAGTTTTCGGGTAGTCTTTGGTCGAAGTTTTAAACTGCGCGCGCTTTTTAGACGACCCGAAAACTCGAAATCGCTTTGAGGACTAATTCTCAGGGTTTCCTCTTCTCGTCTAGTCATGGTCCATATACGTCAATAAAGTGACGTTTAAGCTCGCGATTGGATGACGCCGTCACAACTGACGAAGTGTTAATGTTTTAATAGAAGTATAGGAAGTGGCACGTTATCATCCCACACCAGTGGCCGCACCTTGA
Organism: Acheta domesticus; assembly: GCA_031308135.1. NCBI lineage: Eukaryota > Metazoa > Arthropoda > Insecta > Orthoptera > Gryllidae > Acheta > Acheta domesticus. The sequence continues at coordinate 138,482,533 of JAHLJT010008446.1, forward strand.
GCTGGTAGAAACCCCAAATCGAACCGACACGTCTCTCTTTGCCTTTTCCCAATCCAAAGCGACGAACAGAGCGATGACTAAACAAAGCATTTTGAAATATATTCAGTCAGTAAAGAGGGCTTGCCTAGAGAAAGCACAGAATACTAAAGGAGAGAAAGTGTATTCTTGCGCTCCCTGCACAACTTGATTAATGTAATAACTGAGTCAGCTATGCTGTACTGTTCTATGCTTCTTTCCTAAGATTATTAGTATTTTTTAAATGTGTAAAAATAAGGGAGTGGTTTTTGCAATTTAGCAAAGTCAATTTGCAAGAAAAGACTGCTGTGGTGTGGACAATGCGCCCCTACTCCGCCACTACCAGAGCTTTTATGCGGCATCAAGAAGAGAGGGAAGTTGATGGTTTTGCACAATGTGTGATAAGGGTCCTTGCTGCGAACAAATTTTCTGTTTTCCATGCGTTCTATTTTCAAATTCGTTGGATATTTGGTCGTGTACTGGTTTCAGTGATATTAAAAATGTAGGTCGTGGAATTCAGAGACACGAAAAATCACAAGGACACCTGTTAGCTAAACAATGTTTTGTAAAAACGAAAATCGCATTGATATAGCCTTAAGTGAGCTACTACAGCAGAATTCTACCCGGAATAATTTCTTTTACACCTGCATGTATTCTAATTTGTAAGTTTCATTTAATCTCTGTACAATATTTGAGTAACTCCTCTAGCGTGCGTGCGTTCGGATATGTGGTTCCGTCACACACGGCTAGAGCACTTCCCGTGCACCAATCGAGACATACGAGGACATTAGACGCGCCTTGTTTCCTGAAGGGGAACTAATCGATCATTTGTTTTCAGATTCGGTCGTAAGATACTAAGAAATACCCCAAAACGTGTTCTTTTGGGTTTTGGCGCTGCGATCTTGGTGAGCATGCTGGGAACTAAATCAACGCCACCTAAATAGATATATGTATTGGATTCGGATCGTGGACACGGACGCGGAATGTACATCGAGTGCCTACCTACGAGGGATTATTTGTGGCGTTGCGTGGTGCAGGTGCGGGTGCCCGTTATTATTTTTATTATTATTATTCCTCTAAATCACGACTAAAGATGTTATGTGTCGGCTGAATATAAAATCTACTCCAACTTGCAACCAGCTAAGGAGTAGATCTAGGGACTGTCGGTGCCTCTACAATACTTTGCGCAAGATATGGGCTGTTCCAAATAAAGCGATTTCTTGCACTTCCCAGTCTTTTGAATTGCCTGGGAGTTTAGATAAGTTCTTACACAAATTTTGCGGAACAAATCCCAGAGCTCCGATAACTATCGGGACGACCTGTGCTTTTACGCACCACATTCGGCTGATCTCGATTTCCAAACTCTTGTATTTAAGACGTTTCTCTGCCTCCTTAGTAACGAGGTTTCGATCGCAAGGTACAGCAACATCGACAAGTAAACACGATTTGTTCTCCAAATCCCGGATGACTATCCGGTTTGTTTGCCGCTATCGTGCGATCAGTTTGAATTTGTTGGTCGTACAATATCCAACAGACGTCACTGGTTTCGGTGAGTGTTCGTACCACTTGGGGCATGTGTTTGGAACTTCGAGGGCGGTACAGATCTGCCAGTGGAGGTAACTATACACCCTGTCAGGTCTTTGCTAGGATTGGACAAGCTGAGACAATATGATCAATGGTTTCTACGTGTTCCAGACAAATGCGGCATTTATCATCTTGGGATATTTTGAGAACCGCTTTATCATAATGTCGTGTTCTCAAAACCTGATCTTGGGCAGCTATTACGAGTGCTTCCGATTCTGCCTTCATTCTTCCCCTTTTAAGCCACATAAATGATTGATCTTTATTGATCTGCACCTTGTCCACTCGTTTCAAATATTGTCCGTGGAGTGGTTTGTCTCTCCACGATTTCTTTAACATTTTTTGTGTCTCAACTTTCATGTTAAGTAGCATCAGAAAATCAGTGTCTCTGTCATACTGGGTGTCTTGCATAGTCTTGTTCGCAATGCTTCTTGCTACACTTACAATGCCTCTGTTTCCCATTCTTCGGTCAGATTTCATGACCTGCCTCATTCGTGTGTCATCTTGATGGCTGACTACATAGTTTCCCATTCCGGTTATTGCATTGTTCCAGGAGGCTTCAATTTGTCTCAGGCCTCTTCCTCCTTCCTTACGTGACACATACAGTTTATGTACATCAGCTCGGGGGTGGGCAACATGATGCATTGTAAGCAGTTTTCTGGTTTTTCTATCCATGATGCGAATTTCTTGCTCAGTCCAGTCTACTAGTCCGAAACTATATTCGGCTACAGGCACCGCCAAACTACCTATTGCTGATATTTTATTCCTTGAGTTGAGAGTCTCCACCTAGGGAGTACAAGACCTTGACGTTGGTGGTGGAGCTTGTGTACCCCCGTGAACCTGAGAGCTATGCCGGCGGTAGCGTAGCTACTGGTAGGGCCTCCCTTGCCGGACAGGTCGAAGGAGAGGGGTCAGACGAAGAAGTACTCTAGAAGAGGACCTCAACGCCGGAAGAAATCACCAACATCTGAAGAGGATCGGCAAAGATTTTTATTTATTTGTCAAAAAACAGTAAAAACTGTATATGACGTGTGGGGAAAGAAATTTATCTGCGCACATTTTCTTGAGGGCCAGAATAAAAAAAACGAAAAAATGAATTTAGAAAATAATTATTTTAGAAAAATCAAAATATTTGAAAAATGTTTTTTCCCGAGTTATAGGAAATCAATTTCAACTGTAAATGAACTACAAGCAAAAGGAGTGCTCAACAAAACGTGCGCACTGTGAAGCTACATTTACGTTCAGAAGCAAAACAAGGGGCCATCTCAGCATTTGCTCTATGGATCAGGGAAACTGGACAAAAACGTGATCGAGATGGGGGTCATTGACCCGGAAGCTGAAGTGCATTACTTGTTACATATTTTTTGAAAATGTATACAATGCAAACGTAAACTAATTCATTATATATCTTTGTTTTGTTACATTAAACATTATTTTTCTTTTCACGATCAGTATAGTCTCTAATTGTATAGAAACAGTTTTGCAGCAGAAAAGATTTTACTTTAAACTTAAATTTGTGTACCGACTTTAATTGTTTTATGTCATCTGGCAATGCGTTGTAAAGTAACGTACATGTATTGTATGTTGATTTCTTGTACTGAGCTGTTGATACTGACACTTGATGCACGCCATTTCTACGGCGTGTGTTGTAATTATAAATATCAATATTGCATGAAAATATGTTTCCTCCGTTAAGTAGGTCATTTTTGACAAATATTACAGATTCGCAAATAAATAGACAAGGCAATGGTAAGATTCTCAGTTCAATGAAAAGAGGCTTGCAGGAATCACGTGGAAGGCATATTTTGATTATTCGAATAATTTTCTTTTGCAATCTGAAGGTCTGAATACTACAGGATGAGCTTCCCCAAAATATTATGCCATATCTCAGGCGGGAATACACATTTGCAAAATAAACGCAACGAGCTGCATGAAGGCTGACGGAATTTGAAAGAATTCTGAATGCGTAGCATAATGAACTTAATTTAGTGTTTAATTCTGTTATATGTACATTCCATTTGAGGTTTGATTGAATTGAAAGACCTAAAAATTTTGTTGCCTTAACATCAGCTAATTGCATATTGTTCATTTTCAATGGAACATGCGATTTCCGATTTGAGATGCAAAAATGCATTGAAACAGTTTTTCTTTCGTTAACAATTAATTTGTTATTTTTAAACCAATTTGAAACTTCTGAAATTGTACTATTTACTGCTTCTTTTTTGCAAAGAACATTCGTGTCATCAGCAAACAGAACCGTTCTTCCATTTTTAATAGACGAGGGCATATCGTTTACATATAACAGAAAGAGAATAGGACCTAAGATCGAACCTTGCGGGACCCCATGCTCAATTGGCAAAGAATTGGAAATATAAGTATGTAATGTCTTTTCCTGCCAGTATGGTATTTCTACTCTTTGAGTCCGATGTTTAAGGTAAGAAGTTATCCAATCTAGAGCAATACCACGAATTCCATACGAAGGTAATTTTGAGAGCAAGATGTTATGGTCAATAACGTCAAAAGCTTTCGAGAGATCTAAGAATATTCCAATGGGTACTTCATTTTGGTCTATTGATGAAGCAACATCTTTGAGAAAAGAAAAAATGGCAGTTTCCGTAGATTTTGATTTTCTAAAACCGTGTTGTGAGTCTGAAAACGCTCTGTTTTTCCTGAGAAAAGTTTCCATTCGTAAGTAGAAAAGCCTTTCTAAAATTTTTAAGAAAACTGACAAAAGAGAAATTGGCCGGTAATTTTGAATATAATTTTTGTTCCCTTTTTTAAAAAGTGGCTTGATTTTTGCTGTTTTGAAAATATCTGGAAATATTCCTGTACATAAAGAAGCATTGAAAATGTGAGTTAACGGATGTATAAAGGCAGGTGCACAAGTTTTTAATAAACAATCCGGAAATTCATCTAAACCAGATGAATATTTATTTTTTAGTTTACTGACTATTCTGAGGATTTCGTTGGGAGAAGTTTCGGAAATAAACATCGTATCTGACATTTTTTGGGAAGTGTTAAATGTTGAATTTTGTGATTTTAGTCCCTTCGTGAGATCAGACGCAATTATAGAAAAGTGTTTGTTGAAGAGATTGGCAACTTTTTCCGGATTACTCGTTTCTCTTTCCTTATCCTTTAAAATAACATTCTCTACAAGGTATCGAGTTGATGTGGTTCTATTTTTTACGATATCCCACATTGCTTTAGTTTTGTTACTAGCGCTCAAAATGTCCTGACTATTTTTCATTATTTTTGCCTGAACTATTACTTTTCTTAAAATCCTTAATATTCTCGGAAGTATATATGGAAACCGGGTGATACGGTATGATGTTTAGAAATAAAGTGAAGCGTACGTTTGTTTTTACACGATGTTCTAATTCCTTGTGTGATCCAAGTATTACTTTTGCTTGAAATGTTTAATTTTCTCTTTTTAAGAGGAAAGCACGCGTTAAAATTAATTGAAAGCTTGGAGAAAAATAAGTTATATTTTTCATTTGTGTCAACAGCGTTATAAACTGCGTCCCATGATTCCTTCATCAAGTAGTCCGTAAATAATTTTATATTAACTTTAGTGAATGCTCTGCACATGCGTGTATTATTTATTGTGTCAGTGTTTATGTTCTTAGTAATTGTAAGAATTTGTGCATCGTTGTCACTGTATCCTAGATTATTCCTTATTATTTCATATGTAGTTGTGGTTTTGTTAATTATAATTTGATCTAATGCTTTTTGTGATTTAAGTGTATTCCGTGTAGGTACATTCACTGTAATGTCTAAATTAAAAGAATGAAGTAAATTGAGAAACTGCTCTTTTTCATGGGATTCGCTCAGAAAATCAATATTGAAATCTCCACATACAACAATGGATTTAAAAGAGAGTTTACTAATTTTGCTCAGAATTATCTCTAGATTTTCCAAGAAATTGAAATAATCTGAAGCTCGCTTTGTTGGAGGTCTGTAAATGCAAAGTAAGATAATTTTGAGCGTAGTAAGATGTACTACTGTTGTTTCAAAAACTTTTTCAACTGCATATAAATTGAATTCTGACAAGAAGGTAGAATCAATATAATTTCTTATGTAAATACACGAACCTCCGTAAGCAGGGCCCTTATTTGATTCCATCGCCCTACAATACGATCCTGCAAGGTAAAAGCTAGGAATTTGGAGTGTGTTTATATCATTTTGAGTCAACCAATGTTCTGTAAAGCAAAAAACATCTATTTGTCTTAGATCACATTGTAATGCTGCCTTGATAAATTCAATTTTATTTGAAAGAGATTGCACATTATGATGCATTATTCGAATCTTTTGCATGTACTTACACGGATGTTTTTCTGCTGCATCTGACTGTAGTTGCTATTTATTTATTTATTTATTTCATTTTTACCTCGAGTGCATGGTCGAAGGAAGTATCGTGTCCCAGCAGTGACAAGAGGTGAGGAAGGAGGGGTGACAGATGTAGAGGAATGAATAGTGGGAGAGGTAATGCACGGATTAGGTTCAGGAGATAAGATAATTGGGTCCAAAGGGGTCCCAGAGGATGGAAGAGAGCTAGGAGATGTGGGTGGGGATGGGTTTTGTGCAGGACACTGCCAAGTTTGTGAAATGATGTGTTTTGCAAGCTCACTACCGAGTGCATGTTTTCCGACAAGGTTCAGGTGAAGACCATGTCGGGTGAAGTGTTTTTCTGAGAGAAAGTTTAGCTCAAACAATTTATAACCTGGCAGGTCAGATAGCTCCCTTCGAATGCGCATGCGCGGGGAAGGGTGACTCCCACCATCAACCGCTCACTTCCCCTGAAAATATCGCTCTCTCACTCTTTCTGCGCGTCAGGCGGCGTGGCCGGTCGAGGGGAGGGGGGTCAGAGACAGGCAGCTTTGTTCGTGGGTCCAACGCGCAGCAGTAAAAGTGTCAGCCATCCAAATCAAACAGTTTCAGCTGCCTGTGAAGAAACGCTGACTCTTAAATATTAAGATTCAATAAAAGAAACATATGTATAGGAAGCATCGCCCCTGGTCCTCAGTCCTGTCCCTTTCGTCTTCGAGTGCTGTGCAGCGTGGCGTGTCTTAGCGTAGGCTTAATTTCAAGTGAAGTTCACAGGCGTAATATTGTGTATATTTGTTTCTAACACTGGGACAACCGTTTGAAGGTAATATAATCTGATCATCAAGCTCCCTCCTTACCATCCCGATCTCCATTCCATCGAATTAGTTTGGAGTTCCATTAAGAATCATGTTACGAAAGAAAGCATCGGTCCTCGTCTATGAGTTAAAGAAAATGTATGCCGAATATTATTTTCTGAATATTGCCCAAATCAATGGAAGAAGTGTTGTGAACACGTTAAGAAAATCGAAGAAGAATATATGAAAACAAACATGACGAAAGCAAAAATGGCCAAAATTATCGTTTCTTTGCGGGGCAGTTTCTCTGAGCGTGAGAACGACAATGACGTCACAGCGAAGGCTGCAGTGACATTGATGACTTATAGCTCCTCCTTGCTGGGGAAGGGCGACGAATCGCGTGCGCGCAGTGAGTTCAGCTAATCTAGCACACTAGCAGCGGTGGGAGAAGCCCGCGAAACTAGGCCCCTCCCAGAAGGGAGATTTCAAACTTGTCCCCCTATAACATGTGTGCCTCTCAGATGCAGTTTCAATTGGTTGTTTGCGTGACTAATTTCTTTGCATAGTGTGGGCTTGTTGTACCAGAAGGGCAGAGTCGAGACTACAATGTTCGTGTTTTGGGCGGCACGTTGTAATTTGTCAACATGTTCTTCAGGCGTAAAGTGACCACCCAAATTAATGTCATTCTGCCCTCCTATGATGATGACCGTATCCCGTTTGGTGAGGGTTTTTGTGTGCGTGTCCAACTCACTGGTCACGTCGGCAAACCTCCCGTTAGGTTTAAACACACACATGGCAGAGAATTTGGTTTGATTGAATAGGGTTTAAAGGGCGCTTCGACTGCTGTGGTCATTTGCGCCCATGCCAGAGTATTTGGAGAAAAGAATATTCAGTGTTGCATATGTAACTTACTCACGGTTTAAAAGCATTTACATTGGCTAAAAAGGCTTGAATTCTGTTTCAAGCATACATGTAGAAATGGCAGAAGGAAAATAGAAAAAGGGCGCGTAAAATTTATCTTAAAACGTAAAATTGGCTGTAAAGGGGCCAAAAAGCAACATAAAACATTGTTATCTTTCAAATAAAATTATATATTCTGCTTTCTCTCAAAAAACAAAAAAGTTTTGAGAGCGCAGAATCATCCCCGAGCACTACTTGTAGCGAGATGCCCAGGTCATGTCTTCGTCGACTGCCAGCAAATTTCCTACAGTACAGCAGGACGTGTTCCACGGAAAGAACAGTCTTGCACGAGTCACAGATTGGGGGAGTTTCATTTCGAAGAATGAAACCGTGAGAAAAATGGCAGTGTCCGATACGAAGACGGGTTAAAATAACTTCCTCGCGCCTACAGGACCGTGATGAGGAGCGCCAGGGATATACAGAATTCTTTATCGCACTTTGTTTTGACAGTGCTATTGTGCCACTCTGTTTGCCACGCTCTAAGTACGGATCGTTTCAAGAAAGCCTGAACATCGGACAATGGCACAGAAGGGATGTCGATACGAGTTTTACGAGTCGCTGATTTCGCCGCCTGGTCGGCCAGTTCGTTCCCTCTGATACTCACGTGGCCTGGGACCCAACTAAGTACCAGGTCATAGCGGCGGGACAGAAGACGATGAATCAGGCTTTGAACGGATAAAGTCAGGTAGTCTGACGAAGGACGGGAGACAGCTTGAAGAGAGCTGACAGAATCGGAACAGATAACTACTCGCCGCAACGTCGCTGATTCAATGTATTTTAGGGCCTCAAAGATTGCATACATTTCGGAAGTGAAAATACTGCATTTGGAGTGAAGCCGAAATGATTTGGTGGCCCTGATACAGTAAAAACCACATGCCACCGCGTCGCTGCACGATGAACCATCCGTGTATAAGAATAAATGATCCGGATAGGATTCTCTCATATCCAGAAACTGCTTCTGGTAAACCAGAGGACTAGTAGTTTGTTTGGGCAGATGGGAGAGTCTGAAGTCAATACTGGGAAGGAGGAGTTTCCAAGGGGGGATCCGGTCACTTGTGGGTTTCACAGGGGTGGGAAGTTCTACACTTAATTCCCGGAGAAGATTTCGTAATCTAATACCTGGGGGATGGGGTAACGATGTTCGAAGAATGTACGAGGACTCATACTTTGGGTGGATGATTATACAACGACAAGGGTGGTCAACCAGTCCCGACACTTTAGCCCCATAAGAGGCTAATAAAATATCTCGCCTTCGGCTCAGAGATGGTTCTCCAGCTTCGGCCAAGAGGCATTCAATGCGACTCGTGCGATAGGCGCCTGTACTAATTCTTATACCAGCGTTGTGAATGGTATTTAATGGCCGGAGGGTTGATGGTGACGCTGACCCATATACAATACATCCATAATCCAAAATAGAGCGGATGAGGGTTCTATACAAACGCAAGAGACACACACGGTCAGCTCCCCAAGAGCTGGGAGGAGGTTCAGAGGTGAGACACATCGGCTTTTCAGTTTACGTATATGATTTCGCCAAGTTAGGCTCTTATCGAAAGTAAGCCCAAGGAAAGTTGGGGAGTCCACAAAAGGTAGAAGATGGCTTCCAAGAAAAAGATCGGGGTGGTTATGAAGATGATAAATCCTGCAGAAGTGCATACAGTTAGTTTTTAATGCGGAGAATTTGAAACCTGTCGCATCACTCCATTCCTGCAATTTGTTGAGGACAAGTTGTAATTGTCTCTCTATCACTTGAATACTCTTGGAAGAGCAGAAAATGGCAAAGTCGTCAACGAAGAGCGATGCTTTCACCGGCTCTCGGATTATCGACGCTATACTACTGATAGCAATGGCAAACAGAGTGACACTCAGAATTGAGCCCTGAGGGACTCCGTTTTCTAAATGGTGGCTGGCGGATACCCTGTCACCAAGGCGAACGCGGAAGTATCTTGACGAAAGAAAGGCTACTAAAAAAGGGGGAGCCGGCCCCAAAGACCCCAAGAATGGATGGTGCGAAGAATGCCGTACCTCCAGGTAGTACCATAAGCTTTCTCTATATCGAAGAAAATTGCTACCAGTGTTGACGTAGCACGAAAGCAGTGGAGATCTGTGTGGTAAGGGTGACAAGGTGGTCCATGGTTGACCTGTTCTTCCTGAAACCACATTGGATGGGGGTAAGTAGGTTTCTCTGTTCCACGTGCCAGACCAAACGCGTATTCACCATTCGCTCCAGAAGTTTGCATATACAGCTTGTGAGGGAGATTGGACGGTAGGTTGACGGCTTTGTCCTGTCCTTTCCTTCTTTAGGAATTGGAATAATAATCGCTTCGCGCCAGGTCCTAGGAAAGGTATGTTCCATCCAAATCTTGTTGAAGATACGGAGGAGAAAAATACGTGCCTCTTCCGGCAGGTGTTTTAACATTTGGTTGTGTATCTGGTCTGGTCCTGGAGCAGAATCTTTCCCACGGGTGAGCGCACAGGAAAATTCATCCATGGAGAAAGGGGCGTTATAATCTTCCTCCAGGCAGGTTGAGAAGTCCAATCTGCATTTCTCCATTCTACTCTTCGTTTTCGAGAAGCTAGGGGAGTAGTGTAAGGAACTGGAGGTATTTTCATAATGACAGGCCAATTCCTCAACTACTTTTTCTGGAGAAGTAATAAGATCTCCATTAATAAGAAGTCCTGGGACAGATGGTGGGGAAAATCTTCCTCCGATCTGTCGGATCTTTCGCCATACTACTTTAGGCGGAGTATGGCAAGAAAGAGAAGAAATAAAGGCTCTCCAGGAAGCGGTCTTACTTTCCCGTATTACTAATCTGGCTCTGGCCCGCTTTCTTTTGAAATCGATCGGGTTTGATACGGTGGGGAACCTATTGAGCCTCGCGAGTGCTTGCTTTCGGTCACGCACCGCGGTGGGACAGTCAGCATTCCACCAAGGCACAGGGACGCGTCGTGGCCGACACGTAGACTTCGGGATTGCAATGGTGGCTGCGCGAAGAAGGGCGTCGGTGAATTGGGCCACCAAGGTATCGATATTATTTGAAAAGTGGTCTGGCATTATAATTTTCTCGCTGAATGTATCCCAGTCGGCTCGATGGAATAGCCAGCGAGGAGGGTGGATGCCGTCTAAATTAGGGATAGTAAAGTGGACCAAAGTGGAAAAATGGTCACTCCCATGTAGATCATCGAGTACAGTCCACTCTACCATGGTAGATAGGGATGGACTGCAGAGTGCCAGATCGATTGACGAGAAGGAGTTTGACGCCATGGAGAAATGTGTGATATCCGGAATTCAGAAGAATTAAGTTTTGCTGGTCAATAATGATAGAACCTCTCGGGCAGATCCTCGTGCCACCCCAGAGGGGATTGTGGGCATTAAAATCTTCCGCAATAAGAAAAGGGGCGGGCAACTGAGAAAAAACATCTTCGAGTTCCTCTTGTGACACGACTTGGCCAGGGGGAATGTATATACTACACACTGTAAAAGAGAAGGATGGTAGGTGTACCCGAACGCAAACTGTTTGGACGTCGGTTCGAACGTTGTGTTCCTCCGAGAACAAGTCCGTCGTCTTGATCGAACCGATAGATATTAAATCCGCGAAGAGACAGGGGATGATGAGGGAGAAGATGAGTTTCCTGAAGATAGACTATAAATGGTTTGTGGCGAGAAATTATTAATCTTAATTCTTCTGAGTGAGCACGAAGACCATTTAAGTTCCATGAGAGAGCCATTATGAGAAATTATTTCTTTGGTTGCTTTTTTTTCTTTCTCACCTTCTGAATGGTTGTAGAGGAACTCTCGTGGGGTTCCTCATCAACAGCAGAGTCATCCTGACTGCTGCTGGATATGGTCGGGGGGTTTTCCCGACTTTTGGCCACGGGTGACCGAGATCTACAGGGGCTGGAGGATCGTCCGATGTGATTTTCAGAGACAGAAAGAGGTGGACGGGATTTGGATGACGTATTTTTCCTGGGAGGCGGTGTCTGTTTAAGATCGATTTCAGTAGAAGTCTCAGTGGAAGTGGTCGATTTCTGGTGGAGTTTTAGCACAGGTTTTTTGTACTTTGTGGGAATGATAATTTTCCCACCTTGGATACATGCCGAATCTTCGGGGAAGTCTGTGGGCGACACCTGACAACTAAAGTGCGAAACTACCGCTGGGGTACAGTGAGTTTGACAACTCGCTGTTACCCCCGGGGACTTAGGTTTTACAGCACTGGAAAAAGATCGAGATAGGTCCACTGGATTCCTGATTTGGAACCTACGCTTCGCCTCAGGGAAGGAAACCTTTTCGGTTACCCTTATTTTTTGGATTTCCCTTTCCCGGAGAACGTGGGACCCTGGTTGTTGTTGGCTGGGTGATCGCCTTCGCAATTCACACAGTGCGGTGATTTGTCGCAGGTTGTGGGTCGTGAACTGATGATCCGCACTTCCCGCAAACCGCGTTTACGGACATACATCGCTGTTGGGTATGACCAAACCTTTGGCACTTGAAGCAGCGCAAAGGGTTCGGCACATACTGCCGCACACGGAGGTTGTAGAAAGCGGTAAACGATCCTTTCCGGGAGGGATGGTCGGTCAAAAGTAAGGATCAGGGTAGAAGTAGGGATCACTTTCCCCTGCTCCTTCCTTCCGATCCTGTACACCTCAAGTCACGCCAAAGGTCTTAAAAAAGTTTAGAAGATCTTCCTCCGTTTCTGTAGCAAAGTCCTCGTGGTTTACGACACCTATTGCTCAGGTTCAAGGTGGGATGAACCGTGACTACTACCTGGAGGCCGGCAATCTGCTTCGTATTTGAATTTTTACAATCTGCTCGTCGGTACGCGCTTCAAAAAGAATGGTTCCATTCCTTTGTCGCACGACCGCTTGGAGCTTCCCGTAGGCTTCTTCGATGGCTCGCGCCAGACGGACAGCACTCACAGTTTTAAAAGTCTTACCTTCCTCGGCACATGCCATGAGGAGGAAACGAGGCTTCTTGGGTCGATCTTCTTGTTTAGAAAAAAAACTATTCAAGTCAATAGTTCTCTCTGCACATCTCCTCTTCCTTGCGGAAGAGGGCGGGGGGAAAGGTGAAGTATCCATATATATGGAATAGGTTTCATCCTCGTGGTCCCCACCCACCACGGAGACCAACAAGGGGACACTCCATCGGAGTGCCAGGGTTGCCACGAGGATATAGTGGGGGAATAACACAGCACTGCACCGCCGTGGATTCCCCCGCTCACCCTGGAGTTCAGTACAAGACCTAGTCCGAGCCGATTGATCGGGAGTGGGTTAGCTCCCGACCGCCCGTCTAGAAGAGTCCGGGGCCAAAGCGAGTGTGTTGGAACCTACAGGGAATGTTCCCCAAAATACGTAATCAACGTACTCCTTAGTGCAAGGCGAACAGTAGCACTAGGACTAGATAGGGAAACAAACAGGTCCCTCAACTGCCAGGACACACATTCCCTCCGACACGGGTCGCCATGCACGCAAACACATGGGTGGGCGTTCAGCATACATAGAAGGCCAGTGAGGAAGAAAAAGGAGTGAAAAGAACGTACATGGCATGAAATGAGAAGCAAGAAGATGAAAAAAATGGAGAAAGGAACACTTGAGAGCCTTCTCTGCATCCCCCCGTCAGGATGTGGACCAACCCACCTCGACGGGAGAGAAATTGGTTGGGAGTTTCTCGCTGAGCAGGGAGGAGATTTGTCGCCCATGGCTATCTGCTAAAATGAGTACCTTTTTGATGGGCTCAGTGGGAATGTCCTTGTTTCTTGTGAGCCAGTTTGTGCAACTCTACGTGTCTTTGTTACTTTGCGCTTGCTAGCCTGTTTGCGTTCTTTTGTGAATGGACGTGTCGATGATCGGTGGGGGTGGTGAGGATTGGGAAGGCAAGGAAACTCATTGTAGTAGTCTAATACAGAAAATCTGTTTTGAGTCGTGATTGGTGGTGGTGATTGTGTTTTTGCTTCCGCGAATGGACGGTTGGAGGTTTTTGGGGTGTTGCCTATTGTTGTTCAACCGTCTGTGTTTTGAACGACCTCTTCGAGCCTTCGGATATGTTCATCTAAATTACTGTTGATGTGTGTGAAGGCTTTCAGAAGATCGGCTTTGAGAGCGTAGAGAGTAGAGAGTGTATAACGATTAGTAGCCATGTCACGAATGCGTGTCAAGTGCGTGCTAAATATGAAAATAAGTAAATAGATAATTCAGAATACTACAAAAAAACTACTCCCTAAGTTATCTTTTAAATTTAATTGTATTAACTTATTTAAATTACGTTACGTATTTATTTAAAAATAATGGTGATCTGATTCTAATTAGTATTTAAATGTGATTAATTAAATTCAAAAAGCGTTCAGTGTGTTCAATGTAATAGATTGAAGCTGCAAACTAATAAATACAATTAGATTACTATACTTTACCTATTGAAAGGCCACGAAATTCACCACTTCCACAAATTTAAATATAAAGTTCAAGTCTTTCCGTTACTGTGGTAGACGAAACTGAATTTTTATGTTTTCACAATTTTCACAACACTTTCACTAAGAGTTTAAAACTTTACGCAAATTTCAATTAATTTACAGCGAAAAATTAAATAAAAAAATTAAGATCTTTAGCGAAGATGGCGTGAGGCGTCTCGAGGGGTAGATGGAACCCATAGCCGAAGTGAAGGCAACCATCTAGGGGAGAGCCCCGACAGAAAACAAGCAGGGCAGAATGCTTGAAGTCGGCAGCCCCGACGTCTGCCTACTTAGCTGTGGGCTGGTAACTCGCACTAAGGAATAATAATCTACTCGCAATCTTCACTGTAAGCCGGATAGTCACATACGACAACCAACGCCTGCTAAGGAAAAGAGAAAAGGAATTGCGGAATTATTAAACATAGCCACATGGAACGTAAGAGGTCTGGGAATGAAAGACGTAGAACTAGATAAGCTTCTAAATGAACGGAAAATACAAATAGCTGTAATAACTGAGACTAAGAAGAAACTGAAGGAACAAAAGAATTAGATAACTATATAATGATATATAGTGGCGTGTCAGGGGGTGTAAGAGCAAAAGCTGGAGTAGCCATACTGATTCACAAAAGACTGAAATCTAGAATAGAGAATTACACATATCTGAATGAAAGAATAATGATGATAAGAATGAAAGTAGATAGAGGTCATCTGACCGGTGATAGGGGTATATGCCCCTGAAGAGGGAAGGAAGGCAGAAACAGAAATATTATACAACCAGCTACAAACGCAAATGGATAAGGTGAACAAGAACGATAGTCTTATAATATGCGGCGATTTTAATGCCAGAGTAGGTATTATACCTATCCCAGGAATTGTCGGAAATCAGGGCGAACAGCACTTGAATGAAAATGGTAAAGAGCTAAGAACATTTGCTTCCTCCAACAATCTAAAAATCACAAATACTTTCTTTAGAAAAAGAGATATAAACAAATACATATGGTGTGCCCGAGGATGTAGATCAATAATTGATTACATATTAATAAATAATAAAATACGAGCACAGCTGAAGGATGTTCAAGCTTACAGAGGATGCGATCTATACACTGACCATTATCTGGTGATAGCAAAATTCTTACTTTGGAAAAGATGGAAAACGTCAACAAGAAAGAAATTACAATCCCCTGAAGAAGTATTCAAAGTGCATCTTCTGCAAGAAGAGAGCATAAGAACATTGTATCAGAAGAGACTACGACACTATTTAATGGACGTTCCCACAGAGGATGATCTCGAGAAAGAGTGGGAAAATATAAAGATTGATATAAAGAAAGCAGCCACGGAAGCACTTGGTATAAAGAAAAAGGATTAGAAGCAAGAAAAAGTTTAAGAATCTGGAACAACGAAATTTCAGAAGCAATCAAAGACAACAGGAAAAAATATAAAAAATGGCTTCAACAGAACAACGACTAACCCGAGAAAACTATAAAACAGCACGGAACAAAACAAAGAATATAGTCCAAAGAAGCTCACCGGAAATCCTGGGATACATTCATAAGTAAAATTGAAAACGACATACGTGGAAGACAAAATGCCGCATATAAGATAATGAAACATCTGAACAAGACAGAAAGATACAATAAGGATTCATGTTGTGAAGAAAGAAGAGTGGATCGAACATTATAAACAACTATGGTACGATGCACAAGAAGATCATGAAATATAGGAATGTAAAGAAGGAGATAATAACAACAGCATTGATCCAATCACAATACAAGAGCTACAAGAATCATTAAAAGAACTAAAGAATAGAAAGGCTACTGGAACAGACAAAATCAAAGCTGAACTTCTAAAATATGGCGATCCACTCCTGCATTGGAGATTACAACATTTAATGAATCAATGCTGCAATCTAAACGGATACCTGAAGAATGGAAAACAGCTGAAGTTGTATCAATATTTAAGAAAGGAGATCGTAAAAACCCAGAGAACTACAGAGGTATTAGCTTGCTGAATTCAACATACAAGTTATATGCCAGAATTATAAACAAAAGACTCCTAAAATAGCAGACTTGCTAGTGGACGAAGAACAAACTGGTTTCCGAAAAGGAAGGTCAACTACTGACAATATTTTTGTTCTACAGCAAACCATGGAGAAACGAAGAGAATTCAATTTACAAACGCATATGGCATTTATTAATTTTTGTTAAAGCCTTTGATAATGTTGATAGAAGGAAACTTTGGGACGTTATGAAAAACTATGGCTACCCTACTCATCTTATAGAAACAATTAAAAGCATGTATAATAATTCAAAAATAATTATTAAGACAGATTCCATTAAATCAGAAGAAATTTTAATTAACAAAGCCGTTCGACAAGGATGTTCAATGTCGCCGACACTTTTCAACATATATGTAAATGACATATTTCTGGGATGGAAACAAAATATTAAAACAGGAATAAAATTGACTATGAAAAATATTTTAAACCTACTTTATGCAGATGATGTTGTCATAATCCAAGAAAACTGAAAAGGATCTACAGTATGCCCTACACCACTTACATCAGCTATGCAGCTCTTACAACCTAACCATCTAAAAAGACAAAACCAAAATATTAGCGTTTTGGGGGAAAAGAGATTATCCGTTCAAAAATAATTCTAGACAATGTAAGCTTAGAACAAGTTTTAAATTTTAATTACCTAGGATGTGACACAGAAGGACAAAAAGACATTGATAAAAAATTAGCAAGATTTCAATCCATCTGTGGGACCATACACAGAATTCTAAAAACAAGACCCGAAAAGATACCAGAATAAAATTTTCCAAAACATTAGCTCTCCCGATATTGCTTTATTGCAGTGAATGCTGGTTCTAACGCAGAAAAGAATAAGCAAAATTCAGAGCTCAGAGATGAAGTTCCTTCGAAGAACAAAAGGCTGCATCTTAGAAGACCAGATAAGAAATGAAGAATCAGGAGAGAATTGAAAGTGAATAGCGCAAACAACATAATGGAATTAAACAGGAAAAAGTAGCTGCAGCACTTAGAAAGAATGGAAGAAACAAGACTGCCAAGATTAGCATATTTCTACAAACCGAGAGGGAAAAGAGATGTGGGAAGACCCACGAAAAGATGGAAAGATACAGTGGAGACGGAACAGGCGTAAGCCTAACCCGTGAAGTGCAGAAGAAGAAGAAGAGTTGAGAGCGGACTGCAGGACAAGTCTCACTCTTCTATAATACTCCCTGCGAATTCTCTCTTTCATTGTGTCGTTCGATATGGTCTCACATTCTTCAACGCCCAGATATTTGTAAGTTTTGCCTTGCTCAAGATCTTGATTACAGTGTGTCAATCAACTTCAATGTTCTCTGACGTGGTCATTTTGCCTCTTTTTAAGTTGTCTTTTGCACACTTGTCAAGACCAAACATCATGCAGATGTCATTGCTAAAATCATTGATGACAGACAGCATTTGGGAGAGAATCGCTTCATTCTTAGCAAACACTTTAAGATCATCCATGTAAAATAAATGTGATACTGACCTTTCATCACCATGGAGCTTGTAACCAAAGTCAGTGTGCGACAGCTGTCTCGATAGAGGAATCAAACTAATGCAAAACAGCAGAGGGGATAGTGAATCTCCTTGAAAAATTCCCCTGTTGATCTGAATACTTCTTGTTTCTACTACTTCCCTTTCCGCTGTGGATTAGTAACCTGGTGCTCCACGACTTCATACTAGCCTTGCAAAACTCAACAAGTCTAGGATGAAATCGATAGATCTCCTGGGTCTTCAAAATCCAATCGTGTGGTACACTGTCAAAGGCCTTCTGGTAGTCAATCCAAGCCATGCTTAAATTACGTTTTCGTTTCTTTACATCATTCAAAATTATTTTACTCAGAAGTAAGATTTCCTTACAGCCATAGGAACCTTTACGACTCCTTTCTGTTCAACTGGCAACAGATGGTTTCTTCTCTAGGTGCATATACATTTTGTCAGCTATGGATGCAGTTATAAGTTTGTACATTACTGGCAGGCAAGTAATTGGCCTGTAGTTCTTGGCCAAAGAGCTGTCTCCTCCTTTGGGTAGCAAATACGTGATGCCGCGAGTGAGCTATTCGGGGAGTACGTTAGGGTTTTCTAAAATTTTATTAACAGCCTTTGCAAGATGAGAATGTAGTGCTATAAATTTCTTAATCCAATAAATCTGGATCTCATCAACCCCAGGGGATTTCCAGTTTCCCATATTCTTAATTGTTTGGCATAGGTCCTCTTTCGAGAACCCTTGAACATGTTCCACTGTTTCCACGAGTCCATTGGCAGCATCAACTTCAGATTGGAGCCACGATACGTCTTTGTTATAGGATCTGGTTTCCTCCCAGATTCCTGCCCAAAATGTTTCGACGTCATCTTTTGAAGGAGGGGCAGCATTGCCATTCGGTTTTTGAGTCAGACTGCGATAGAATCTCTTCGCGTCTGTTTCAAACAACCGGTTCTGTACACGGAAATCGATTCTACGTTTGTACCGTCTTATTCGTTGAGCCCATGCTTGGATTTTCTCTTTTAGCTTTTCAGCTACCATTAGCCTTGTTGTGTCATTGTCAATTAGGTATTTTTGTTCAACATGGAGTATTTTTTGTTGAACTTTATACGTGTGGTTTGACTTAGAAGATACCTCGGCTAGGAGTGATATTTCACGCCGTATGTCGGCTATCCGTTTCGTAATTCTTTTCATCCATGGAGGTACGGAGCTTTTTACTCTGTCTGGCTGTCGGCCATCGGTGTTCTTGTCTGACGCCAAGATTGTCTGAGATACTAGATATCCAGTTGCATACACGATGTGATTGATTCAGTAATATCTAGATCTCTACTTGAGGTCTGTACAACCTCATTTAAGACAGAATTCGCTGTTTTTATCACTCTCTTAGCTTTAGCATTTTCGTAAATTCTCTTCAACGGTGCACGAGATTCGAATGGAAGTACACGAACTCGTTCTATCTCGCGTCGGAGGAGGTCCCGCATCATTTCCTTATCGTGTGTCTCATGGCCAGATGAATTTTCCACCACTGACGGATGTCTCATTTGGAAGAGATGAACCTTGAATGGAATCATCGTTTTCAGGGATATTAGATGGTTCTAAATGTTCGTCATGTGGATAGCTTGATCGATGAACATACTCCGCGTTTCTCTGGATGCCTGCAAGTTGTTCTGCTGTGAATTTCCACTGCTGAGTATGTATCGTCGTTAACTGGCAAGCTTATTTGAGTCTAGGGTAGGTCTCATAACTGGGTTCCGCTCTCTCCATATCTTAAAAAACTTCTATTTCTGAGCCCCCATTTTTCGCTTTTGCATAGTAAAAGCACCACATCACCTCCTTTAATTCATCCCGTGTCCATCTCTGACAATGGCTTCGAGCTACTGCCGGCGCTGGGTCCCTGGGACTAACATCCGTGGGATGGCCAGATGTCGACAAGGTGACTGAGCAGGTATGGGACATTGGTAGAACAAGGCACGTTTAAGGTTCATTACATTGCTTGTTCTATCCATTTTGCTCATTGGTTTCAAGTGAAGATTCGCAGGTAGCAAGTTTGAGTTCACAGATCACACTTAACCTTTGGGTTGTTTCCTGCCATCCGTTACTGCGACCCATAGTGGCCTCGGGGCATCCCCCCGCAGGGCTCAGCAAGGGGTCCCTCCGATCGCCAGTCGGCATTACCAAACCCTTCCGGGATTTTCACTGACTGCTGAAGGCAGCCTCCTTCGCTGGCTAATGCAAGGTTCGGGCCTCCACACTAATCAGTGGCCTGCCAACCCAGTTTCTCTCCTGTGCCCTCCATGGGCCGATAGCAGGAAGTCCAAAAGTTCATGACCCTTCCCTCTCTACTTACTTCCCACTCTCCTCAAAATGGAGTACTTCTTTGTCGCACCCCTCACCTTCAACCTATTCAGCAAGGGAGGCCCTACCAGTAGCTAGGCTACCACTGACATAGCTCTCAGGGTCATGGGGGTACTCAAGCTCCACCACCAAGTGCAAGGTCGTGTACTCCCTAAGTGGAGTTGTTGTTTCTATTATTATTCCATTACATCACGACTAAAGATGTTATGAGTCGGTTGAGTATAAAATCTACTCCAGGTTGCAACTAGCTACCTAAGGAGCAGATCCGGTGACTGTCGGTGCTTCTACAATACTTTGCGCAAAATGTGGGCTGTTCCAAATAAAGCGATTTCTTGCACTCCAGTCTTTTGAATTACCTGGGAGTTTAGACAAGTTGTTACTCAAATTTTGCGGAACAAATCCCAGAGCTCCGATATCTATCGGGACGATTTCCAAACTTTTGTAATTAAGACGTTTCTCTGCCTCCTTAGTAACGAGGTTTTGATCGTTTGAAGGTACAGCAACATCGCAAGTAAACACGATTTGTTCTCCAAATCCCGTATGACTATATCCGGTTTGTTTGCCGCTATCGTGCGATCAGTTTGAATTTGTTGGTCGTACAATATCGTACACAATCCAACAGACGTCACCGTTTCGGTGAGTGTTCGTACCGCTTGAGGCATGTGTTCGGAACTTCGAGGGCGGTACAGATCTGCCAGTGGAGGTAACTACACACCCTGTCGTGTCTTTTCAAGTATTCGGTCTTTGCTAGGATTGGACAAGCTGAGACAATATGATCAATGATTCCTACGTGTTCTGACAAATGCGGCATTTATCATCTTGGGATATTTTGAGAACCGCTTTATCATAATGTCGTGTTCTCAAAGCCTGATCTTGGGCAGCTATTACAAGTGCTTCGGATTCTGGCTTCATTCTTCCCCTTTAAGCCACATAAAATGATTGATCTTTATTGATCTGCACCTTGTCCATTCGTTTCGAGATATTGTCCGTGGAGTTGTTTGTCTCTCCACGATTTCTTTAACATTTTTTGTGTCTCAAATTTCATGTTAAGTAGCATCAGAAGTTCAGTGTTTCTCTCATTCTGGGTGTCTTGCATAGTCTTGTTCGCAATGCTTCTTGCTACACTTACAATGCCTCTGTTTCCCATTCTTCGGTCAGATTTCATGACCTGCCTCATTCGTGTGTCATCTTGATGGCTGACTACATACTTTCCCATCCCGGGTATTGCATTGTGCCAGGAGGCTTCAATTTGTCTCAGGCGTCTTCCTCCTTCCTTACGTGACACATACAGTCTATGTACATCAGCTCGGGGGGGGGGGGCACCATGATGCATTGTAAGCAGTTTTCTGGTTTTCTATCCATGATGCGAATTTCCTGCTCAGTCCAGTCTACTAGTCCGAAACTGTATTCGGCTACAGGTACCGCCAAACTACCTATTGCTGATATTTTATTCCTTGAGTTGAGAGCGGACTGCAGGACAAGTCTCACTCTTCTATAATACTCCCTGCGAATTCTCTCTTTCATTGTGTCGTTCGAGATGGTCTCACATTCTTCAATGCCCAGATATTTGTAAGTTTTACCTGGCTCAAGATCTTGAATCACAGTGTG
Source organism: Acheta domesticus (assembly GCA_031308135.1). Lineage (NCBI taxonomy): Eukaryota > Metazoa > Arthropoda > Insecta > Orthoptera > Gryllidae > Acheta > Acheta domesticus. The sequence continues at coordinate 138,504,148 of JAHLJT010008446.1, forward strand.
CGTATCAACTTCAATGCTCTCTGACGTGGTCATTTTGCCTCTTTTTAAATTGACTTTTGCACACTTGTCAAGACCAAACTTCATGCACATGTCATTGCTAAAGTCATTCCCGACAGACAGCATTTGGGAGAGAACCGCTTCATTCTTAGCAAAAACTTTAAGATGATCCATGTAAAAGAAATGTGATACTGGCCTTTCATCACCATGGAGCTTGTAACCAAAGTGAGCTTGCGACAACTGTCTAGACAGTGGGATCAAACTAATGCAAAACAGCAGAGGGGATAGTGAGTCTCCTTGAAAAATACCCCTGTTGATCTGAATACTTCGAGTTTCTACTGCTTCCTTTCCGCTGTGTATTAGTAACCTGGTACTCCGCGACTTCATACTAGCCTTGCAAAATTCAGTAAGTCTAGGATGAAATTGATATATCTCCAGGGTCTTCAGAATGCAATCGTGTGGTACACTATCAAGGCTTTTGGTAGTCAATCCAATCCACGCTCAAATTACGTTTTCGTTTCTTTACACCATTCAAGATGACTTTATTCAGTAGCAGGATTTCCTTACAGACATAAGAACTTTTACGACATCCTTTTCGTTCTGCTTGCATCATATGATTCTTCTCTAGATGTCTGTATATTTGTCAGCTATGGCTGCAGTTATAACTTTGTACAGTACATGCAGAAAGTGATTGGCCTGTAGTTCGCCAAAGAGCTGTCTCCCGCTTTGGGTAGCAAATACGTGATGCCGCGTGTGAGCCATTCCAAGAGATCCTTTGGGTTTTCTAAAATTTCATTAACAGCCTTTGCTAGATGGTAATGTTGCTGTTAATTTCTTAATCCAATAAATCTGGATCTTATGAGTCCCGGGGTATTTCTAGTTTCCCATGTTCTTAATTGCTTGGAAGAGGCCCTCTTCCGAGAATTATTGAACATCTTCCACTGTTTCCACAAGTTCATCCGCAGCATAAACTTCAGATTGTAGCCAAGATGCGTCTTTGTTGTAGGATCAGCTCCCCTCCCAGATTCCTGCCCAAAATGCCTCGACATCATCTTTTGAAGGAGTGACAGCATTGCCATTCGTTTTTTGAGCCAGATTGCGATCGCGTCTATTTGAAACAACCGGTTCTGCACATTGAAATCTATACTACGTTTGTAACGTCAAATTCGTTGAGCCCATGCTTGTATTTTCACTTTTAGCTTATAAACTCCCATTAGCCTGTTTGTGTCATTTTCAATTTGGTATTTTTGTTCAACAATGAATATTTTTTGTTGAACTTTAGTGGTGTGCGTTGATTTAGAAGATGCCTCAGCTGAGAGTGATATTTCACGCCGAGTGTCGTCTATCCGTTTCATAATTCTCTTCGTCCATGGGGGTGCAGGTCTGTTTACTTTGTTTTTCTGTCGGACGTCGGTGTTCTTGGCTGCCCCAAAATTATCGGAGATATCAGATAGGCAGTTGCATACACGATGTGATTGATTTCAGAAATATCTAGATCTCTACCTGTGGTCTGTACCACCTCATTTAAGACAGAATTCGCTGTCTTTATAACTCTTTTTAGCATTGGCATTTTCGTAAATTCTCTTCAACGGTACACGAGATTCGAATGGAAGTTGACAAACTCTTTCTATCTCGAGTCGGAGGAGATTTTGCATCATGTCCTTATTGTGTAATTCATTGCCAGATGAATTTTTACCACTGACGTGTGTTTCATTGGAAAGAGATGAACCTTTAACAGGACCATCGTTTTCAAGTTCTACATGTTCGTCATGTGGGTAGTTCGTTCGAAGAACATACTCCGCATTTCTCTGTTTCTCATTTGAGTCTAGGGTTGGGGTCTGCTCTCTCCATACCTTGAAAACTTCTATTTCTGCGCCCCTATTTTGCGCTTTTGCATAGTAAAAGCACCACATCACCTTCAATTCATCCCGCGTCCATCTCTGACGATGGCTTCGGGCTACTGCCGCCTCTGTGTCCCGGGGCTAACATCCTCGGGATGGCCAGACGTCGACAAGGTGACATTAGCTCGGTTTCTGAGCCGGTATAGGACATTGGTAGAACAAGGCACGGTAAGATTCATTACATTTCTTGTTCTATCCATTTTGCTCATTGTTTTTAAGTGAAGATTCGCCGGTAGAAAATTCGAGTTCACAGATCACACTTAACCCTTGGGTGGTTTCCTGCCATCCGTTACTGCGACCCTCAGTGGCCTCGGGACATTCCCCCGCAGGTCCCAGCAATGGTCCCTCCGATCGCCAGTCGACATTATTAAACCCTACGGGACTTTCACTGACTGCTGAAGGCAGCCTCCTTCGCTGACTAATGCAAGTTTCGGGCCTCCACTCTAATCAGTGGCATGATGTGCCAACCCAGTTTCTCTCCTGTACCCTCCATGGGCCGATAACAGGAGGTCCAAACGTCCATGACCTATCCCTATCTACACGCAAGCTTCCGCGGCTCGAGTTCATTACTTCTCGGCTGTCCGGGTGACGCCGCGTCGTTGGCAGAGAGGCCGACGTTTCGCCTAACATGTCGTAGGCTTCCTCAGGGCAGTGACACGACATTGTGTGCGTCCAGTATTATATATTGTTCTGACTGGGCGCTCGGGTGGGGCAGGTGCGCCGTGATTGGCGGAGAGGTCCCTCCGATTGGCTGGCGGATGGGGCCAACCCAGGCCCCGCGCCAGTCGTCCCGTAGTCGGACGGCGGCGAACAGCCCCGTGACAGTCCCGAATGGCTGGTAGAAGGGACTTCCAGACGTGGTTTAAATTGTGGCGTTATGTCGGAACAACTCGTCGACGCCCAGGTTTTACGGCCTACCCAAAGTGCATAAGACCGACGTGCCGCTACGTCCCATCGTCAGCGCCATCAATTCGCCAACCCATTCTCTTGCGAGACTGGTCGCCGATCACCTCGCGCCGCTCGGTGAAGACATGCGATACGCCGTGCGGAACTCGTCGCACTTCGTGGACATCATTCGGCAACAAAGACTAAACGAGGGTGACTTGCTGGTCAGCTTTGACGTGACATCTTTGTTCACCAAAGTTCCGGTAATCGAAGCCGTGGAAGTGATGCGTCAGAAATTACAGGAAAGGAGCCAGCCGACAGAATGGGCAGATCTGGCTGCCTTCTGCCTGAATTCCACCTTCTTCCAGTACCAAGACCGGTTCTACGCCCAAGTGGAAGGAGCGGCTATGGGCTCGCCTCTGTCACCCATCTCTGCCAATCTATTCATGGAAGCGTTTGAGACCGAGGCTCTACGGAACGCCCACATAAACCATCTCTCTGGGTTCGGTACGTGGATGATACATTCGTAATATGGCCTCACGGACCGGAATTATTAGAAGAATTTCTACGGTTCCTCAACAATATCCATCACAACATCAAGTTTACTATGGAGACGGAAGTGAACAACTGTCTGCCTTTCTTAGATGTTCTCGTTAGTAAACGGGATGATGGCACCTTGGGACACTCAGTCTACCGAAAACCAACCCACACAGACAGATACCTGCACGCAGATTCGCATCACCATCCGTCCATAAAACTAGGTGTACTAAAGACACTGACCACCAGAGCTGTCAAGGTATGCGACGAGCGCTCTCTTCCTAAAGAACTCCAGAAACTTGAACATACGTTCCGAGCCAACGGCTATTCCCGGACAGCGATCAAAGAGCACTTTCCCGTGCTACGGGCCACCCTGAAGGTTGCGGCAATGCCGACGGTCGCGGTGTCTCCGAGGGCCGGGGCAACGGTGAAGGTCACCACGCTTCTCGGAGACAAAGGAAAGTGATCGCACTCGATTAGCCGTGCTTCCCTACGTCCGCAGCGTCACGGATCGAGTGGGAAAATTATTACGGAAAAACAACATCCGCACAGTGTTCACAGCTCCCGACAAGTTGCACAACGCCTTGGTACGCATTAAAGATGCGTTACCACCTCTCCAGTCGGCAGGTGTATATGAAGTTCCCTGCAGCTGCGGCAGAATGTACATCGGCGAGACCGGGCGCACTGTGCTTGAACGGCTTAGAGAACATATCGCCCACTATAACCGAAATCATACCAACCGTTCGGCTATAGCGCACCACTCGGAGCCGCCAGCCAATCGGAGGGACCTCTCCGTCAATCATGGCGCACCTGCCCCACCCGAGCGCCCAGTCAGAACAATATATAATACTGGACGCACACAATGTCGTGTCACTGCCCTGAGGAAGCCTACGACATGTTAGGCGAAACGTCGGCCTCTCTGCCAACGACGCGGCGTCACCCGGACAGCCGAGAAGTAACCATCCCTATCTACTTACTTCCCACTCTCCTCAAAATGGAGTACTTCGTCTGACCCCTCACCTTCAACATATTCAGCAAGGGATGCCTTACCAGTAGCTACGCTACCACTGACATAGCTCTCAGGCTCATGGGAGTACTCAAGCTCCACCACCAACTGCAAGGTCGTGTACTCCCGAGGTGGAGTTGTTGTTGTTGTTATTATTATTATTATTATTATTATTATTATTATTACAGTCGTAATATTTTATTAGCTTAAATATCTAATACAAAGGAACCTTCTATATGTATTGTTGTAAAATTCTTAAAAAATCGTAAATTGTTGATTCTGACGTCAAATATTAATTAATTAATTTACGCAATAAACGAAACACGATGATCGACATTTATCCAACTTTCATCGTAGTACATTATGTATCCTTTCTCGTTTCTAACTGTCGCATTTCACATAGTAATGAATATCGGAGCACTAACCCTCAAACGCCATTTTCTCATAAATGGTTCCAAATTTTTTCTTCGAGCTTTTGAAACGGGTATTGCTAATTGCATTCTTTAATATGACGTTAAGTTTATTTTGAGGTATTTTTTGTTTTTTCAAAAAATAATTGTAATTTTTTAAAAATATTTCTCACATCTTTATTATGCACATTTACAGCAATTTGGAAACATTATTATATTTGTAAGTGTAAGTGCTTCAAATGGCTTCAAATGAAGTTTTTCGAAAACTAAAAAAATTTCTGTGGAAAAGAGCTTCAAATTTCGCATTTTTAGTTGCGCTTAAACGCCAGTTTCTTAAAAACGGCAACACATTTTTAAATGAAATTGCCATTTAGGATGAGGTTTTTGTGTTCTTTAATATTCTAAAATTAATATTTCCGTTCTACTATTAGGAAACCGAAAAATTGAGAAAATGTCAAGAAAATGTAGTTTGGGCGGCGATAGATGGCAACTGATTTTCTCAATGAAGTGTATTTATCAAAACTACATCTTCAAGTAAGGTGGTCCTTAATTTTTTGAAAATACGAGAATTTTTTTCTATAATTTCGTGACGAACATAATGGCCTGCTGCAAATTTACTGCGCTTCATACAGCCGGATGCGTCGTAAATTAGAATTTGCATTTTTGTATATTAATTCTTTGTTCCTTTCTTCCATTCGACCTTTTGTTGTAAACTTACTCATTAATCTTTTAGAAATTATTTATTTTGAACTATTTGAAATAAATATTACTAGTTCTGTGAGAATAGCGACAATGCAGAGAATGCAACAATGGAATTCCGTTTCGTGGTCACGAATTTCTGTGAATTACATGTACGTGTCATTGTTGTGACTTGATATAGCTGTATGGTGTCAGGCTTCTTTTTTCAATACAAGTTTACAAAACTTTTGTATTGTATTTTTATGCAGTTGTAGAATTCACATAGGTTTGACAACACTGCAATGAAAGCAGTGAGTTGTTCGCTTCTTGGTTGAATTGGACGTTTTCAAATAATAGCTAAGGTGTTAGTAGCGCAGAAAGTGCAATATTTTAATTCTACGTAGCTGTTTCCAATAACACGGGAAAGTATGAGCTTTTGTAGCACCACCAGTTACAAGCTTCACCAGTTGGTAGTGTTTCGTCCACTGACAAATCGTGGACTCTCTCTGTTGTCACCACATTAACTTTTCGCGAAAAATGAAGATATAACTGAAAATGAGACTAGCACCATTGTTTTTACCGTCCCTTGTTACTTATATGGGAAAAATTTAAAGAAAAACATTGAAGCGGTTTTTGAGTAAATTGTGTTTCGTAAATTTTAAGCGCAAATTACCCAAATACTACTCGTTTTTCCAAAAATTGTACATGACCTTTTTAAATAAGCTATTTTTTCAACAGACTGAGGCAAAAATCTCTATCTACAATTTGTAGTTTTAAAAATATGTTTTTGAAATTTTCGAAAAAGCAAGCTAATTCCAGAAATATGACTATCATCATATTTTTTACCGTCACTTATTACATAAGTGTAGATAATTTAAAGAAAAAAATTGGATCAGTTTTTGCGAAACGAAGTTTTCATACATTTCAAGCGAAAATTACGCAAAAACTACTGTTTTTTCCAAAAATTGTGCATCACCGTATTTAAATTGCTACTTTTATCAACACTTTGAGCCAAAAATATAGTTTTGAAATCATTTTTTGCAAATTTCGAAAAATCGGGGATATCAACGAAAATTACACCTGCATCATTCTCTTAAACGTCCTTCGTACTATTCAACATCAACATTTAATAAAAAAAATTTGAGCAATTTTTTTGAAAATTTTGAAATGTCAGAGGGGTTTCATGTAAAGTACCTCCAAAATTTAAAAAAAAACGTTTCAAATTCCAGGAACCACGATATCAGCCAGGACCATTGGGAAATATCAATTTTGAAGAAAATCGGCTGAATGGTTTAGGCATTAGCGTTGACCACAGACGGACGGACTTTTGCAGTTAATCGATTTTTCAGGATGAAGAAGCATCAAAACATGGATTTTGGCTACACCCTGAGTTAGAAGATTTTTTTCTAAATTTAGAAACAAATTTATCCACTTTTTCGTTACCAGAGCCCGACTATGAGCGTTTTCTGGCAAAAATTCGTTTTCTGGTGCACGATACCATATGTAAACGTATTGGCGAACGAACCTCGTGGTAGCTATTTGGGAATGGGCGGAAAGGGATTACCGACAGGAAATGGCCTCTACACAGAAGAAAAGAAAGCACCCAAAGGTTGAACAAAGGGCCGTGGGCAGAGGCATAGCGGGGGAGGCGGCGTGACGTACGAGGTCACGTGAGCCACAAGTTTATAAGGAAGCGCAACCGGCCAGCGAGCGGGAAGCTGCGGATTATCATCCGCGGCATTCCGCTCTCCACCACAGCGGAAACGCTAACAGCCGCCCCCGGGCGGCTCGGTTTTCAGGTGGAGAAGGCCGAGCGGCTGACGAGCCGCAAAGCAGGGCGCCGAGGCCGGCCGCTCCCGCTTGTCCTGACGACGCTGCCGGACGACCCAGAGCAGCGCAGAATCCTACAGCTCCGTGAGCTGGAGGGGCTCCGCATCTCGGCGGAGCGATATCGGCCGCCGAGAGGTCCAACACAGTGCCGCAATTACCTTGACTTCGGTCATGTGCAGCGGCACTGCGCACGCCACGCGCGCTGTGGCAAGTGCGGCGCGGCGCACGACGCGGCGAGTTGTCATCTCGGTGACAACCCGCCCGCGGAGGCGCGGCGCTGCGCTAACTGCGGCGGCGACGCCCATGGCGCTCGGTATCGGGGTTGCCCCGATTATCAGCGCCGTTGTTACAGAGGCAGCGAGGCGCAGAGGCGGCGTGAGGAGCGCCGCCACCAGCACCGGGCCAACATCGAGCGCCGCCGCGCATCCAGCGCGGAGACGGCGTCGTCGCGCTCGCCCTCACGGGGGAGAGACGCGCCGCGCCGCCGAGACGCAGCAGCCGCGCCGCCAGCGCCGCCGCCGCGGCCCACGCATGCGGCTGCGTTCGTACGCCGCCACCGCGGCCGACACCGGAGCGCCTGACGCCGCAGCCGCGGCGCCCACCGCCCCCGCTCCTTCTTCTCAACCCGCTCCCCAACCACGCCCTGCGCCGCCCACGTCTGGACCGCGGCCACGGCCGGCGGAAGAGCGCGGATCGGTGCAGAGGATGGATTTCCTTCCATCCCACACCCAAGCAGAGCAGATGATGTTCTGTAACCAGGTCGCCGTGGATCTTGCCAACAACGGCATGGGTCTTTTCAAGGTGACCCGCGCCATTACCCGTTCCATAACGGGCCATCCCGTTAGCGAATGGCCGAAGCTGATACTGCAGACGGTAATGCGTCTGCTTATCTCGCATTCGGCCGAGCAGACGAGTAGGCCCGCTCCTTCGGCTGGCGCCCCAGCCGGCCCCACTCCCGCCCCCGCCGCCCCGTGATGGCTAACACAGCCTCACAAAATTTAACTAATTCACGCGATTCTATTTCAGCTGCTCCGGGCCGCCTGAAGCTCGCCTTTTGGAACTGCAACAGTATTGTTAGCAGAAACAAACAAACGGAGCTAGCCGCATTTGCCGCAAAGCATAAAATTTCTATTCTGATGCTTGGCGAAACACATTTGCAGCCACATCATCGCTTATCTTTGCCTGGCTTTATTTGTTACAGATCAGACAGACCTGCACGGTTCCCGCACGCAAACCCGGGAGGCGGAACAGCAATTCTAATCAGCCGCGACATCGCGCATCACGAAAATGCCGTTCCTATGTTACAGTTTCTGGAGGCCACGGCGGTTACGGTGCGGACGGCAAAGGACTCGCTACGCGTCATCTCGGCGTACCTCCCGCCAGCAGGCGGCGCGGGCGGCGCGGTGCTAGAGCAGAGCGATTTCGATGCGCTTCTCGAGCCGCGCTCTCGCGTCCCTACCTTCCTTGCAGGGGATTTCAACGCGAAACATCAAGCGTGGAATTCCCGCATTTCCACAACCCGCGGCCGAGAGCTGAAGAGCTACGCGGAAACGCACAGCTACGAAGTGCAAGGCCCGCTCCAGCCCACCCACTTCCCACCCTTTTCGGGGCGACCCGATATCCTAGATATCGCTATAACACGCGGTATCCGCTCGCAAATCCACCTCACCACAGTTTGCGAGCTCTCCTCTGACCATCTCCCGGTCATCGCCGAGATAGGTAGCTGCGGCCCACAAGCGTCCTTAGCGCTCCCACCTGCGCGTAAACGCACGAATTGGTCTCTTTTTCAGAAGGAGCTGGAAAAAACGCCTGCCGGAAGCGGAGCCCATCTCAGATCCGCAGCAGATCGAGCCAGGAGTAACCAAGCTTGCGGATTCTATTACAGATAGCCTGAATGCGGCCGCCTTCGCCGCACGGAGCGAGCAGCGGGCCCCGGAGCTCCCGCCTAGAATCTTAGCGCTCATTCAGCGCAAAAACAGGGCCAGAAAACCAATGGCAGCGCACGCGGCACCCGGCGGACAAGCTTGCTCTGAATCAGCTGAGGCGGCGTGTAGACGACGCTTTAGCTGATTTCAGAAACACGAAGTGGGGAAACCTGCTGAAAAAGCTGACGCCGGAAGATCGCTCTTTATGGCAGCTAACGCGTAAACTTACACGGACGTCTGTTTCAGTGCCGCCCCTGACGAACGAGAACGGCGACAACGTGGAGGCGAACGAGGACAAAGCGGAGCTTTTCGCTGACGCCCTCGAATCGCAATTCCGCCCTGTGGAGGAGCTGCCGCCGGCGGAGCACTTGGAAAGCGTGAATTGCACCGTTGCAGCGGCCATGCACGCCCCCGCAGACGAGCCGGAGCTCACAGACGCCGCAGAAGTAGCAGACGCCATCGCCGCTCTCCGCAGCGGAAAAGCGCCAGGACCGGACGGCATTACTAACGACGTCCTTAAAAAGCTACCGCGAAGCGCCATTAAATACATTGTGTGCTTGTTTAACGCAATTTTCATTTTTCAGCTCTTTCCGACGCAGTGGAAACATGCCCACGTGCTTACCTTTCCAAAGCCCGGAAAGGATAAGAGATTGCCACAATCATATAGACCTATCAGCCTCTTAAATACGCTTGGCAAACTCTTTGAGAAAATTCTCCTTAAGAGAATCTTAAAATTCTGAGGTAAGCACGCACTAATTAATAATGAACAATTTGGTTTCAGGGCACATCATAGTACCACGCACCAATTAGTGCGCATAGTAGATAGAATTCGGCGCAACTTCAATGAGCGGCGATATACGGGCGGAGTTTTCCTCGACGTCGCTAGCGCCTTTGACAAGGTCTGGCATGACGGCCTCCTTTCCAAATTAATCTCAGCAAATTTTCCAACCTACATCACCCACCTATTAAACTCCTACCTCGCGAACAGATCGTTTCAAGTGACGATTCTGAACGCAAAATCTTCCACTCGCAGCATACAGGCGGGCGTGCCTCAGGGGAGTATTCTCTCCCCGGCGCTCTACTGTCTGTACGTGCGAGATATACCAAAACACTGCCAAACCGAACTCGCCATGTACGCAGACGACACGGCTGTAATAGCCACGTCTAAAAGAATCGATCTGCTCTTGAAGTATTTGGATCAACATTTGCTACTGATCCAGGAGTGGCTCCGGCAGTGGCGCATTAAAGTTAACGTGGAAAAGAGCACGGCGGTGCTCTTCACACGTAAATACAAAGTCGGCCTGCCGCGGCCACTAGCGCTTTGCAATTCTAATATTGAGTGGCGCGCCAGTACTAAGTACCTTGGCATCACGCTCGATCGTGCGCTCACCTTCAGAGAGCACACGGAAACGGCTTCGAGCAAAGCGTGGCAACGCCTGGGCATGTTGCGAAGCTTATTACATAAGCGGAGCAAACTGTCCACAGTGAATAGCCTGCTCCTTTATAAGCCATGATTAGGCCCATTATGGACTACGCCTGCCCGAGTTGGGGAATCGCGGCGCAAGCTCATATCAAAAAGCTACAAACTGTCCAAAATGCGTGCCTCCGTAGCATTTTATGCGCGCCACGTTACGTAAAATTTCAGAAATTCACTCGGCGCTAAAGATGCCGACATTAGAAATTCATTTCAAAAATCTAGCAAAAAATTTCTTTGAAAAACTAAACGCGTCGAATAATGACATAATTAAAAATTTAAATACGTACGTGCCGGACCCCACGGCTACGTACAAGCGCCCAGGGACATGCTGCAGTAGGCCTCACCGAAACAGCAAATAGGGCTTAACGCCAATACGGCAAGAAAATTGCGGCAAACAACGCCACAAGCGCGCCGAACGGCTATTGTCTTTCCTGACCATGTTTTATTTTTATGTTACAGATCAGCCATAGATGTCCGAAAGGATAGGGATGGCTTCACAGCAGGGAAGTGTGGCGGCATTGCACCGCGCGGCCACAGTGAACTGTGCTGAATAGCACGAGTCAGCGGCGGGGTTCGATTCGCTACCTGACCGCCCCTGCGGGACGGGGACGTACCGCCGAAAGCTCTGGTCGCCGGGGATAGAACAGCCCTTCTAAGTGCTAAAAGAACAAAAAGCCAGGCTTGCACTTACAGGGCTAATTACACACAGCCCTTTTTTATTGCTTTTTAAAAAGAGCAGGTTGTCGTCGTCGTCGGGCCGGCACTCTTGCGCTCCCGTTTTCGACCCTTCGGGGGGAGGAAGCGAGGGACGCGGTGAGGGCAGTCGCGCGAATGCCGCGGGGGACAGTGAGCGTCACTGTTCCCCCTCAACTGAGCGCATCTGCTAAAAAAAGGCTCATCTGTTTGCAGGCGAGAGCAGGAGACCAGACCATCGGGCGCAGGCCGTTCACATCGGCCGTCTCGCTGGCCGCAAATCCACCGGCCGTCTGACGCCGCTGACACGCCGACGCCCGCCACTGCGGGCGTAGCCACGCCTCTCCCGCGCCAGCCGGCGAGGACGACCACGACGAGGAGGGCGAGTTCACGCTCACCAACCTACGCCGCCGCCCCCCATCTTTCTCTACTGGGTGGCGGACATTTTTTGGCCTCCTGGAGGGCTGCAGACGGCCTGCGGCGCCGCCCAGATCACCCGCGGAGGTGGCCGGCGACGCCGTTAGTGTACGGTGCGCCTCCCACGCGGGGTACAGAGATGCTCTCGCCGCCCTGGACGAGAGAGCTGTGAGTAGCACAGGTACTCCACAGAAAACTCGAAAGTTCTGCGGTGCGTCCTTCGGGGCATCCCGCTCGAGCTTTCGCTGGACCTACTCCAGCCCGTCCGTCCAACCTGGCCCGTCTTGGTTTCCAGGTTGCAAAGCTGGAGAGGATGACCAGCCAGCGGCCGGAACTACGCGGCAGGTTGCTGCCGCTATCATCGCGCCCCTATAGGACACGGAGCGCCACCGTTCGCTCCTCGAAGTAAAGGTGATCCGTGACTCCGCGTGCGCGTGAAGCTGTATCGGCCACCGCGCGCGACCCACGCAGTGCCACAACTGCCTTGATTTTTGGGCATGTGGCACGCAATTGCCGGCACCGCACGCGCTGCAGGCAATGCAGCGACGCACACGACGTCGCGCATTGTCCTCTGGGGTGAACGCCCCTGCGGAGGAGTGCCATTGCGCGCTAACTGCGATGGCGACAATCACGGCGCTTAGATATCGGGGCTGCCCGAATTCAAGCGCCGCTGTTTCAGGGGCAATTCGGCGCAGCAGGAGCGGCCACCGGCGTCAGCAGATCGCGAGATGTGCGCCCGCATCCAGCAGAGCCGATCGGCCGACACGCAGTCGGAGGCGTCGCGTTCTCCCTCACGGGAGCGCGAACCTTCGCGCTGCTGCTCACCCATGCTACCGCCGCAGCCGCCAGCACCGCGGCCTCTGCGTTCGCAGCAACGCGAACGCCCACGCGCCCAGCGGCAGCAGCAACGCCAGGAGCGCTCGTACGCGGACGCCCTGGTACCGCGCACTCGCCCCGCCCGGGAGCGCCAGCCGCTCGCGTGGAGCAGCGGAGATGGACGGCCGAGGCGAGACCACTCCCCGCGTCCCAGAGCGAGTAGATGCGCGTCATCAACGCGGACTCTCGACGATCTCGCCCGAAACGGGGTCGCTCCTGAGCGCGTTTTGGGCGCGCTGATGCGCGATCGGCTGCGACCCCAAGGAGTGGCCGCAGATCATCCTGCGTGTTGTTGGTGCAGCAATTATTGCTGCATTCACACGAGGTGATCGAGGCTGCTGTGGGGAGAGCGTCGAGGGAGGCGAGCCGTCCTCACCACATGTCCTGCCCCTGCTCCTTAAATAATGGCTGTCTCTTCTTTTTACAGGAATAGCACTGTTTGCGTGCGAAGCACCAGAGCTTCCAGCTTTCTCGCTCGGCATAATATTTCTGTAGTGATGCTGGGTGAAACATGGCTGATCCCGCATCTTTCACTTAACATTCCAGGCTTAATTTGCTACAGGAACGATAGAGCAGCACAAGCAGCTATGTCGACGGTAGCCAACAAGCAGGCGGAACTGCAATTCTCATTCGACGCAATATAAATCATTATGTTTCAGTTCTCCCTCAGCTGCAGTACGCTGAAGCCACTGCTGTTGTCGTGCAGATGGAACGGGGGCCGCTGCGTCTGATTTCGCTGTACGCTCGCCCTGACCGCTCCTCGGGAACGTGCGCCATACTAGCTGCAGATATTGCTAAATAGCAGATATTGATGCTAAAACTAGTAGAGGCAAACACCATTCCAACACTCGTGGCAGGCGATTTCAACGCCAAACACACCGCTTGGAGTTCCCGCATCACCTGCCAGCGGCGGCCATAAGCTGAAAGCTGTCGCTGACGCAAACGCCTGCGAGATCTTTGCAGCATCCGCACCCACGTTCTTTCCTTACAACACGAATGGTAAGCCCGATGTACTAGACATTGCGCTCTGCCAGAAAATTCATTACCCACACCCCCACTCTCCATCAACTATAACTTTCCTCTGACCACTTCCGGTTATAGCGGATATGAGGCGCGGCGGCTTGACACTGTCTACTTCACCCACGACGCAGAAGCGGCGCAGGAATTGGAAGCATTTTCAGACGGAGCTGCAGCCGCGTATACCTGACGGGTCTGCTCTTTCAGGACCGCAGCAGATAGAAGCCGGAGCTCAAAATTCGCTGAAGCAGTGACTGACAGCCACAACGCAGCAGCTGAGAAGCAGCGTTCTGCTAAGAAGGAGCAGCCACTAACCACTTACTTAATTAATTTAATTAATTAAGAACAGAGCGCGCAGTGTGTGGGCTCTCGCGCGCGACTCCTAGCTGATAAGCGGGAGCTAAATCGATTAAACGTAAAGTGGAAATCGAATTAGCGGAATACCGTAATCAGAATTGGGACAAATTGCTATCAGGCCTCAAACCTGAAGATAATTCACTATGGAGAATCTCACGCATGCTTTCCAGGACGCCGATTTCAGTGCCGCCGCTTCAGAACAGCGCAGGAGAATTCGCGGAATCCAATGAGGGCGAAAGCTGAACTCCTCGCTAATGTTTTAGAATCTCAGCCGGTCAGGAGTCGCCGCCGTTACCGCACGTTTGTCGTAGTGCAACAAACGTGACGGCCGGCACTGCCGCGCCCGCCGACGAGCCGAGTTTCACTACTGAAGCTGAAGTAGCAGCGGCCATCGCGGAGCTAAAAGCCAAAACAGCTCCCGTCCTGACGGCATCTCAAACGACGTCCTGAAGATGCCGCAGTCAAGCCATAGTGTTTTTGATCGCCTTATTTAATGCAATTTTTATGTTTCGCACTTTCCGAGTCAGTGGAAAGCACGCGCACGTGCTTACGTTTCCATAAGCAGGGAAAGATCCCCAATTCCCCGATCGTATAGGCCAATAAGCCTTCTCAATACACTCTGAAAACTATGCGAAAAACTAATATTAAACAGAATGCTTAAATTTATTTCAGATACTTCACTTATAAATAAGGAGCATTTTGGCTTCCGTGAAAAACACACACAACGCATCAACTTGTGCGAATCACGGACCGCATAAAGACGCAACTTCAATGAAGGCCGATTTACAGGTGAAGTATTCCTCAGCGTAGCCAGCGCCTTTGACAAGGTTTGGCACGTCGGTCTCCTGTACAAACTTCACTCCGTGAATTTTCCTTCATACCTAGTGCGCCTTCTCTATTCATACTTGGCAAACAGAACGTTTTACGTCACGCTTCTGAATGCCAAATCCACCAGCCGTGCCGTACGGGCCGAGTGCCGCAGGGAGCGATATAGCTCCTACGCTCTTTCACCTGTACAGTACGTGACATTCCCACGCAGCCCACACACCGAACTCGCCTTGTACGCCGACGATACGGC
>JAHLJT010008446.1:138519331-138577340 GCA_031308135.1 Acheta domesticus
CAACAACTGGCACCTTCACTTTACAACTTGAAGTTCCCGCGTTTCTCAACAATGTTCCATTCTTCTGGGCAATAGACTCCCCAAGAATGAAAAAATTGTTTATTCCTACATTATTTGATAAAAACTACTATATTTTCATTTTGTGAAAATTAATAAAACAAAATTAAAATAGTACACATTTACGCGTCACAGGAAAGTCATTCGCTGAAACTGAAAATTATCAATTGTCCAATTGTTCGCAACCGCCAATCACGTAGCACGTCATCTTACTCTCTTACCTGATAGTAACATAAATGTAGATACTCATAAGGCTTCTTTCGAAAATAGAGCTTGTCTAGTTCAGGAGAAACAGTAACAAATTTATTTTTGAACGCAGTCTTTTTGCATTTTAAAAGGCAAAGAGTAGTTCGGACTGCTGTTTCGTAGAAATGTAAATTTTCAATATCAAATGGGAACATATAAGGTTCGCCTTCACTTTGAGAGCGACAACGGTTTCTGCATTTCGCTGTAGTTCTCATAAAAGTACGATGTTCCTTTGCCGCGGCAGTAAAATACTTTATACAACTATTCCAATCATTTTCTAAATATGCTTCTACCCCCTTCGCATGTAGATCGTCAATAGAAACTGAATCACTAAGCGCAATTTCATGTGGATCTTCATTAAATGTCAAAGTACGATTGTCAACTGCCCATGTTAATACGAACGAACTTACAAGTAGAACTAGCACATAGTTACTGGGCAGTTCAATCCCTTCTCTCATTGTAACAAAAATTTAATATACGAATAGCTTCTTCGCTTACTCGTACTGATTAAGCGTAAAAAAACACATTGGCGCAAATGTAGCAGCGCTGCCGTTGCACGTGGCTGCTGAAGTAGGAACACACTGGCGCGACTACAGCAGCTGAGTTAAACGTTGACGGAAGAAGCTGCCCACGCCCAGATCTCGCCACTGGAGCACAATCCAGCACAATGGGTGTACAAACCAAATCCAATGTTCCGCTTCTCCCAGTTCGCCCCAGTTATGATAGAAGATACTGTGTGGTACCTTCACGGTATGAGTGAATGAGCTGCATGAATCGTATCTAAATAAAGTATTAACATTACGTGAATGGAAAAAAGGAAAATTAAAACTTTATTGAAAATATTTTCAAACAATTAGTGTCAAGGAAAAAAATACTTCTTAAGTAGGCCAAATAGCCTATCAATTAATTTTTACCATTAATTGTAGCTTGTGTATCTAGCATAGAGTCCTCCCTTTCACTATTCAAGCTGCAAGGCAGTATTAAAAAAATGTATATTGTCCCTTACATAAATAAACTAAACTCCTGCCACCACAGAGCTGCTGTGAAGGGGAAATAAATAAAGGCTCTCCGAAACTATGAACATTTGTTTGTTGCTTCTTTTTACACTTACACTTACAGTACAGTTAAAATCATAATAATGAAGAATTTTGTAAGATGAATATCCTCTGACTACAACATTTAGCTTGTTGCTAGAAATCAATGTAAATGAACTTATGTTGAAATTATTTGTTGCGTTGTGATGGTGGTTTTGACATCCTTTTTATATTGTTTAAATAAATATCAGGTTGTGTGATGTCAAACTTCCATTCCAAGTTACAAATCGTTCTTGTGAATAAACACATACTTCAAGTCTTTGATAAAGTGACTAGAAGTGTACAGGTTTGGTGATCTGGGCCATTCATCAAAAGTAACAAAAGCAAGGAATTTTCTTTTAATGGAAAAGTTCTTTTTCAAGCAACATACCTTATGTTCCTTGACAGAAAAATGATGGTGGTTATGCTTACAGAATGTTTGGTCAAAATGTATAAATATGCTTACAATAGTAAAAATTATATGATAAAATATATTTTAATGTAATAAATCAAAGCTAGATGTAGGACTGTACATTTTTAAACATTCAAAAGTTTAAGTATTAGAAAAATATTGCAACTGGTCCCCACCAGTAAAATTCTTGAAATGTTGAAAAGTGGCAAAAATTTTCAGTTAAAAGCTTAATCCTGGCCATAAAAGTTTGAGCAAAATTAAGTTTTAATGATAAAAATCAAAGTTATTTACTTTTGGTTGTTTAAAATTCTGTACTACAACTACATATCATTGGAGTAGCTAGGTTCTTGGAGGTGCTGGTGCAGAAAGTCGAAATGCAATCCCTATCTGTGATTGGTAATCATGAAATTAAGTGTTTTAAATCTAATTGGTATAAGAATATGGTTGGCCCAATAGAGAAAATAAGCATGGTGTGTGTTTTATATTTTACCAATCCCCATCTGAGTGAGTCATTTAGGGTTCTGTCACTGGTTGCACCAACCTTGCCATGCCTCTGCATATCGTAATAACTTCTGGAAACATCCATCTCTTCTGTGAGTAAAGGACAATCTAACTATTGATAGCTTGTGGCTTTCATAGTATTAAGGTTAGCATCAATGTTCGGTTTTAATCATTATCAATGATAAAAATTGCACTATTATACACTCTTATTAATTAGCTTTACCCATTTTTAATGTGGTCAAAGAATTGATGTCACAAGAATAACGAAATGAGAAAATTTAAATTCAATAATTTATAAACTTTTTAAAAATATGTCACACTGTGTTGAGTTACTTCAAGATTAAGTAGCTACTTTCTTCTGCAACCGAACTGAAGAAGGTGGCAGAGGACGAACTGGTAGCATTTTAATTGAATTTGCTTATAGAAGCCAAATATGTTCAGAAGTGGTGTAAACTCATGGGACAACAAAGACTTAATACTTTTCTATTTATAACAATTACACTTATAATTATACTGTCTTTTTAACAATTTTCCAACTCTTAATGTTCTTAAACAGTCAAATAAATTATTTAATCAAATCTCATTTTGTAACAAAATAAAAAAAATCACTTCGGTAAAATTTAGAACAGGTGTACTGACTGACCACGAAAGTAATTTATCACCTTCAGTACACTTTAAGGAGCTAGAAACTACTTAAAATTCACACCTTAAACTTAATAAATATGATATATAAGATGCATGATAGCAGGAAAAATAATTACTTCAGAATGTTTTGCCACAAGTGATTCATCACCTTCTGTAGACAACTTTTTAAATAAAATCAATTTTGATGATTATATTCTTTCCCTCGGGTCTTCTTAACAAATTTTGGATCCCTGTGCTGTTTGGTTGGAGGGCTCCCTCTAAATTTGTCATAAACATGACTTACACTTTTTAAATAATTTTAGAAGATTTTTATATTATTTATTATTAATTTTACACTGAGGGAAATATTACATTAACGTAAATAATCTTCTAAAAAAATTCCTAAGTTCATAAATAAAATTATATAATCCCAATAATAGTAAGATTCAGTACATTCCAGATTTTCTTATCAGACACAGTGCTCAATATATAGTAAACCACTCTCTTATATTTGCAATTATTCTCTAAATCAGGCATATTCCCAGATGTTTTCAAAATGGCAAAAATTAAACCATTGTTTAAAAGGGAAATAGCTTTGACCCAATGAACTACAGACCTATCTCCCTGCTATCAGGATTTTCAAAAATTCTGGAAAGGCTTTTTAACGATAGACTCAAACAGTTTCTCAATGCAAATAATGTCTTCACAAATGCTCAACATGGATTCAGGAGTAATAGATCCACAGACACAGCCATCTTCTCCTTTTTAAATGACATACTTGTTGCACTCAATCAGAAGGAAATTCCCATTGGCCTTTTCTTAGATTTGTGAAAAGCCTTTGACATTATTGACCATTATATACTTTTAACAAAACTAGAAATGCTAGGGATTCAAGGCATTGCAGGCCAGTGGATCAAATCATATTTATCAAACCAGAGCCAAGTAGTTACCCTCTAGCACATTAAAGAAAAAAAAATCTCCTCATACTACTCCTGCCCTCAGATGATAAATTGTGGAGTCCCATAAGAATCCATCCTGGGCCAATTCTATTCCTTATATACATAAATGACATGCCTTTGGCTTTAAGGAATAACAAAATAATTTTGTTTGCAGATGACACAAACATAATCATCAAAGCAAAAATGCAACAATCATTAGAAAAAAAAACTCGGAAAACACTGCAGAATTAGTAAAATGGTTTCAAGACAACAATCTCATCATAAACACCAGCAAAACAGTCTCTCTAAATTTTGTGAATCCCCGACCAAAGAAAAATTCCCATAGCAGTTGTTCATAAATAATAACCCTGTAATGATAACTCATGAAACCACCTTCCTAGGTCTAACAATCCAAGAAAACCTAAATGGAATGCTCACATCTCAAATCTTAACAAGAAGCTCACCAAATCTTGCTATGCACTGTACACCCCCAGGTCGAACTCCAACATTGAGACACTTCGGACAATGTATTTTGCAAATGTGCACTTACACCTAAAATATGGAATACTTTTCTGGGGAAATGCCCCTGAAAGCGCTCGCACATTTATTATCCAAAAAAGAATACTGCGAACAATGACCAGAACTCATAAGCTGGAGTCTTGCAAACCCCTGTTCAATAATCTAAGGATTCTTCCTCTACCATGCATGTACATATTTGAAATAGTGGTATTCACAAAGAAGATTCTCATGGAAAACAAAGACACTTTTACTCTAAATTCTGACGTACACAACTACAACACTCGTCAAAAGGATAATCTACATGATCCCCACTCTGAAACTACACTTTATCAAAAAAGTACCCTAATAGAGGGCATTACACTTTACAACAAGCTAGGCCATGATATTAAAGACATAAACACAATACGTACATTCAAAAGTCAATTGAAAGCTTTCCTGCTTAACAACATGTTCTACAGTGTGAAGGAATACACAAATTACAACTCTACTTCCCTTAACAACATATAAATAAACAAGAATTCTTATCCCATTTGACTTTCTGTTTCATGTTGACTGTTCAAGCTGAAGCAAAGAAAAAAGAACTGGCTTATCCTGTCCTGCCTCCTGTTGTATTAAATTGCAAGTGGATTGATGTAGCAGGAGAATGCCTGATCAAAATTCTATTCCTTCTCCCTTAATTTGACTGATAAATTAGGCTCTGTTAACAATAATGTTATTAAATCATTTCTCAACGAATACTATTATTATTATGTTGTTATTATCATTGTTGATATTGTTATTATTAATATTATTGACATGTGCACCTGCATCTATCATATCTGACTCATCATACACGATTAAAATTGTATAAGTGACTCAATGTATGTTATTATTATTAGTAGTAGTATTATTATTGTTATTATTATTATTATTATTATTATTATTATTAATTTTTAACAGAGAGATTGAACATCTATATATAATTGAGATTTAGTGAAATTTTATATATCTTTATTGCGTCTGCAAGTGGGCCTTGTGAAGTGAATTCATTTTACAAAAGAGACAAAACAATTTCAAGTAATTGTTTTTATTTCTATCATGCATCTTAATATATCATTATATTTCTAAAGTTTAAGATGTGAATTGTTAGTAGTTTCTTGCTCCTTAAAGTGTACATAATTAATTTTCATAAAAGTGCATGTAGCTGGCTTTGCTTAGGCAAGAAGAATATTATATTTGAAGAGTATTTAATTACAGTATGTTATACGATGGTATTAAAATATAAATATATATTATTCCATGTGCTGTAAAATTTTTTTGTAATGCTGGTAGATCCATCAGAATTAGGTAGAGCAGAATAACCTGCATTAAAACAGGAGATAAAATTTTTCAAATATGTATTGACAATGCATCTCCTCTGTCTCTTGGTATTGTTTCTTTTCTCTCTTTGATTATTTTATGCTAGTTTTATGAAGTTAAAAATAAAAATGTTTTCTAATGTACACCACAGGAGGAAGACTGCTGTGAAAGTGCACAAGATTGAAATTCAATTGCAGTCATTAAAGGCACACTGAGATGTGATGTATCCCAACCTTAATAAAATTTGTTTAGTAAAATTTGTTACAAAAATTAACTATATTACTAATTTCCAATGTGCTCAGGAATTGAAAGTAAACTATACAACCTCCAGCTATGTGAGAGGTGTCTATGATTTTTTATTAGATACCCAGGAACACGACAAGAATCACAGAATAATGGAACAGTTGCAATTTTGACAGATAAATGCAAATATTTGATTGTGTTATTCTGAGTATTCTTAAACCGTAAACTCTGAATTTGCATCCTTTTCTGTGCTACTTTTTGGAAAACCATTTTGTGTAGTGTTGTTCAGCAGCATTTTTGCTGCAGCAGGCCAGTAGCTAATAATAAAACTGCAATATTGAAATGAGGGTCATTTTTTCCCAAGAAGTATTTGCGCAGCAGCACAAGAGACCAAAGTTATCCAGTGGTCTCAATATTTCCAATGCGATATTGCAAGCTAAGAATGTTTAAAATATATGTAGTAAATAAAAGTTTTAATACAATGTTCACATTTTGATTTTAATTGATTGCCTCATAGTATTTCCTTCATTCTCTTCTAACTGTTAAATAAAATGTATTTAATAATTATATAATAATTGTATCAGTTAACCTAATGCTGATTTTCTGGAACTAAGTTCAGTGCAACTTTTCTGGAACAAAGTCTCAGTGGTGTAAGTTCAACAGAGGAATCCTTGGACTGACACAAAATGGGGGCCCCTAAATAAAGACATGCCATTAATTTAATGTTATGATTATAAACTACATTTTAGGAGTAAAAACCTCTTAAACAATAAATTATTCCAGAAAATAAATTATCATTTTTGCAATTTCATGATATAATTTAAAATTTGCTCAGTTGATGTGCTCAATTGATAAAATACTTAAATTATTCAGATGGTTTTGTGTCATTGTACTTCATTAATATTTTTAATCACCTTTAATGTTGAAAACATTATTTCGGTGCTGGCAACCAAGTGAGGAAGTATAAAAAAAATGTCAATACTGTACAAACATCGGGAAAACTTTTGAAATAATTTGAAAATTATCTATTTTTATACTTTCATTTTTACTTTCTCGCCTTATGAATACTTCGTAAGAAGAGAAAGTTATGTAATCGTGCGGCGGAAAACGGGGAATTTTCGCCAGAAAAACTCTTATAGCAGGGGTCTGGTGACAAAAAAGTGGATAAAACCTGTTGCTAAATTTAGAAAAAAAATCCTCTATCTCGTGGTGTAGTCAAAATCCATGATTTGTTACTTCTTCATACTGCAAAATTGATTGACGGCAAAACATCCGTCTGTCCGTCTGTGGTCAACGCTAGCGCCTAAACCGTTCGGCCAATTTTCTTCAATACTTTTTTCTTCATTACTTTCTAGCCTTACGAATACTTCGTAAAGCGGTTCACCGCTGCCTTTCTTGGTCATGTTTGAAAGACATGTTTTTCGCATGTTGAAAATTACCTGCTCCTAATGATAAAATTGATACAATTACGTTTTGACCAAAATATAAGTAATTGCGATAAACGTACTGGAAATATCTGTAAATATTTGTTCAAATTTTTAATTTTTAACAATTTTTTTACTTCTCTTCTTGTATTTGTAAAGCGTATGTACCATCGTATCAATTGTTTCTTAATCATGCATTTACCATTTTATAGGTCGGTTCTATTCGTTCATGGCTCTGTTCGACACAGGCGGTGTTGGTGTTGCGTAGTGGTATAAGTGCCGGTTCGTTGACTTTGAGTTTCGCTATGTCGGGTCTCGGTACGGAGAACGTTTGCTGATGTAATACACTTTTGCTGGTTTATGAAGTAGTGGAATAGCAATAAGGACCGTATAGAAGCAGAGCGAGAAAGTATGTGCATTGGAAGCACCACTAGTTTTTTACAAAGTACACCTCCATTTTTTAGACAGACTAAAAAGTAGGGGTGTACTTTATAATAAAATTGTGAACATTTGTAAATAATGAATAATGTTCAATTATTAATGTTTGCAAGATCTTTAAAATCTTAGTTTTGAAATTTGACTCTCTAAACAAATCTGTAAAGAGAACAACTGAGACAAGTTTTCCACATCTGCAGGGTATTTTGATTTAAGTTTTTGTGTTTCTTCATAAATTTCATCGTCTGAAAGAGCTATTAAAACTTGTGGCTGAACACTGAGAAAATTGACACTGTATTTTTGAATCCAACAAATCATTGCTCCAAATGGTTAATGGCAATGTCTAGGCATTCATAGTAAACACATTAATTTATATCATTGTTTGCCATCAGTCAGTTGTTGAGCCTCGCCAAGTTCGTGAAAATGTCGTTTCATTTTCTTCAGTTGTTTATCGCTAAAACTAAAAAAACATGACATTTTGTAACTACATTTCAATATCAAAATGTTGGTTGCTACAACAATATATACAAACATATAACAAATATTAAAAAACCTACAGAACTGTGCAGTCATTTTCAAAGTGTATTTAAAGTTAAGATGATTTAAAGAAAGGAAAATGTTGAAAAAGGTTTTTTATTTTTTTAACTACAGACCAGCAGTCGAAAAAATCTGAAAAAAATTCACAACAGTTTGTGTTTTGAGAGAAACATTTAAGATTTTTTCAAGCCTGTTCCGGAGTTCTAAGACAGTAAAAATTATGTTTTGTTATTTTTTCAAAATTTTTTTGGTGTTTAAATTTGGGTCCAAAAAATGTTTGTGTGATATAAATTATTTTCTTAATTTTCACATTTTATCAATCAGGTAAAATAGTGCTGAGTTGACGAAAAAATTGAAATAAAAAAAATATGTGTTTGACTGTAAAGTGGTGTGAGTGATGGGACAGGGCCCAAGAAACCTTTCAAAAATCTTATTTTTATGTTAGAGTTATAGTGGTAGAGTATAGTATACTCATATGTCATTTGGTTTTAGGGAACTACTTACATCTTATCCGTGGGTACCTTTTCACTTCTACTTGCCAGACTTCGTATAATTTTTCAAATCATCATAGTGATTCCAGTCTTCAATAATTGAATTAGGAAGAATTATTCTTCATAAGCTCTATAGAGTAAAATCTGAGCCGTTTGCAAATTCAAATCAGGGCTCTGTAGGTATTTCGAAACTATAGTATTTTGGAATGTGGTGCTACATGGAAAACAGATTCAAAATTTTCCCTTTCTTTTTTCAAGTTATAGGCTTCATTCGCATTTGATTTTTGTTAATTTTTTTTAAAGCTTTCAAAATATTAAAATATTCTAATCTTATAGCTATAAAGGGCCGATCTGGATGGCCGAGGTGGCTACAGAGTATTCTGGCTCAGCACCTCGGTGGTAAGGGTCGCGGGTTTTCAGATGAGACTTATTTCGTTTTGAATTTGGGGACTTAAAATAGCACGGGGCCCCCGGATCCTCGGGGCCCCCGGACATGTCCTCTCGGTCCCTGTAGAACTTACGCCACTGGCTCCTCTTTGACTGACTAGTTGTCAACATCTAACATACTACAAAGCATAACCATAAGAATTTAATTGATTGATTGATTAGTGAATCCGGGCGTGTCAACTGCTAAGGTCAATAGTCCTATAAGTGTAGCGCATGTTTTCCCTTGGGATGTAGTGGCGATCTTCCCCAGCGAGATAGTGTGATCCGGCACCGATTGCTGCTAAGGTCAGTAGTCTCGTAAGTGTAGTGCATGTTTCCTCTCGGAAGGTGGCGGCGGTCTTCCCCGATGGACGGCGAGATCCGGCGTCGACCTACCGTCGGCTAGCGGGATTTTCCCCAACCAGGTATCTCCTACCAATGGGGCACCGTCCCAGCCGGGACAAGCTCTAAGCTCCCGACCGGTTTCGTGGCGTGTGGTTGTGTAGGGCATGTTAGTGTAAAGGCCCATTCACAATGCAGACATAAACATAAGCATGGCGTTAACATAAAAGTTAGGACAACGTTCATAAGAGGACTCATCCACAACGCGTTCGCATAAGCATAACACGTAAGATGTGAACTTAAAAGTTTGCAAGCTTCAAGCTTCTGAGCAATGCTTAAGTAAGACATAAGAAATGAACCAATCACAGTACGGTAACTCAAAATCGAGTATCGAAATAGAATCGAAGTCGTTAAACGAACTAACGCAATTTGCACTAGATGGAGTTGGACGAACGAAAGAATAAAGAGACTACAGAACTGTACTGTATAGAACTCTTTGCCAAATACTGTGGCTTGCTGTTCAAATTACGTTCTTCTGTTTGCGTGCTGCGGTTCTATAGGTTTCCTAGTGTATTTTGAGCTTATTATCTTTTGGAAGTTTTGTTTTGTATCCATAGTAACGATTAGTTTTTATTTTTATTCATATTAAAATATTCTATAGTTTTATAAGGTAACGACGGGTAACATTGCTATGGGTCAAACATTGCCACAACTTCAAACTAGTGGTGTTTCCAACGCACATACTTTCTCGCTCTACTTCTATACGGTCCCTGCTATTCCACTACTCCATAAACAAGCAAAAGTGTACTATACCAGCGAACCATTTCGGTACCGAGACCCGACAAACGAAACTAAAATTCAACGAACCGGCACTTATACCAATACGCAACACCAACACTGCCTCTGTCGAACAGAGCCATAAAAGAAAAGAGCCGACCTATAAAATGGTAAATGCGTGACAATGAAACAATTGATAGGATGGTAATACGCTTTACAAATATGAGAAGAGAGACAAAAAATTGTTAAAAGTTAAAAATTTGAACAAATATATATAGAAATTTCCACGACATTTATCGCAACTACTTATATTTTAGTCAAAACGTAATTCTATCAATTTTATCATTAGGAGCCAGTAACTTTCAACATGCGAAAAACATATCTTTCAAACATGACCAAGAAGGTTTTTGAGAATTTTTTTTGTCAATTTGAATCGCAATTTACGCAAAAACTTCGTTTTTCCAAAAAATGGTACATGACCTTATTTGAAGTGCTAAGTTTGTACAACCGACTTTGTCTGAGGCGAAAATCTCTATCTTCAATTTTACAGTTTTTAAAGTTTTTTGCAAATTTCGAAAAATAGGGCCTATCAACGAAAATGATGCCTACGTCATTCCCTTCAACGTTCCTCGCACTATTCAACAGCAAAATATAATCAAAAAATTTGGAGCCATTTTTTTTTAATTTACAAAATCTCAAAATGGGCTTCATGTAAAGTATCCTCAAATACTAAGATATCGGTTTCAAATTCAAGAGGCCTTGAGACGAGTAAAAACCATCGGGGAATATCAATTTTGAAGAAATCGACCGAACGGTTTAGGCGCTAGCGTTGACCACAGACGGACAGATGGACGGAATGCCGTCAATCGATTTTGAAGTATGAAGAAGCAACAAATCATGGATTTTGACTACACCACGAGATAGAGGATTTTTGTTTCTAAATTTAGCAACAGGTTTTATCCACTTTTTTGTCACCAGACCCCTGCTATAAGAGATTTTCTGGCGAAAATTCCCCGTTTTCCGCCGCACGATTACATAACTTTCTCTTCTTACGAAGTATTCGTAAGGCGAGAAAGTAAAAATGTAAGTAGCACAGTCTGTGTCGTAAATTTATTTGCTGGCTGAGTTCCCATAGTTAGCTGCCTCCCTTAGAAACATTATATACAATCGTTTGTTGCGTTGGGTTAGAGTTGCAACCTAAAATGTCCGTAAATATGTATGGTGTAGTGTGATGCAGCCAAATCTCTTAATCGGAACTTCGTTAATTTTGGATTAATTGAGTTGAAATAAACGACATAGATAAGTAAATATATCATGTTCTAGGCATGCTTTGTCGTGACTTAATAACTATTCATTATAAACAAGACAAAATGTATTAATCGCATATACTACTTTCAGGGTAACATTGCCATACTGGTCATCTTGCCCGTACATGTATATCCTTTGAGAAGAAATTCTTACATTGAATTAATTGACATTGTATGAGTTTATATATCATTTCTAAAGCATATGACTTATAAATTGTAAACATTGATTATATATATATTTGATACAAAATTACTTTTTTGTTGTCACCATACTTGCACCGTAACTTTGCCACATAAATAAAAAATCCAATATGTAAGGTTTGCAAACCTTTGACGAAGTTAAAATGCACTAACCAATGGAAAAAGTAAATAGTGGAAAATTAAGTAGGGAAAGGCTACTGAACTGTGTGGAATTAGCAGGTCCACTTTAAATGACGTGTGCTATGTCAAAATACTATATTGTTACTGAGCTCCCCAGACTAAATATAACTAGTGGTGCTTCCAACGAACATACTTTCTCGCACTACTTCTATACGGTTCTAAATGCTACTCCACTACTTCATAAACCAGCAAAAATGTTTTCTACCAGAAAACCTTTTCCGTTTCTAGACCCGAAATCCGATCCCCAAAGTTAACTAACCGGCACTTATACCACTACGCCAAACTAGCACCGTAGAGGTCGAACTGAGCCATAAAAAGAATCGAACCGAGCTATAAAATGGTAAATGCATGATAAACAAACAATTGATATATATCTCCGAGTGGTTTACATCTGGCGATGTTTCTTGGTTCCTCTTTTCCAGCCTTCTCTATCCATTACATCTTCGTCTGTCAAATTTCTTGTGGCCATCGCAGTCATTATTCCTTGTTTCCATGGGGTTGATGGTCTGGTATCCATTTATATACTTGTTTGGGCCACCTCTCTTCTGGCATTCTCAGCAGATGTCCGCATTCTCAGCTTTCTCATTGAAGCTGTTTTCGTTCTACGTATCTATTATATCCTTTTGAATTTCCATTTTATCCTTTATTTCATCATTACGTATGTGGTGTAAACGAGATATTCTGCAACTTCGTCTCAGAAAGTCCATTTGAATCGTCAATAATCTCTTTGTTTTTTTGGGTTAGTTCCCATACTTCTGAGCCATATGTAACAATGCTCTCTATTATGGTACTGTATATATTTTTCTTTGTTTTCTTTGATAACTGGGAGTTCCATAGAATTGAATCTGGCATATTTATGACTCGTTTCCCTTGATTTATCTTATTATTAATATCTTTGTTGATTGTGCCCTCTTTTGAAACTGTAAAGCCTAAATATTTAAAATCATCACATAATTGTATTTTATCATGTCCAATACACATATCTTTTCCATGTTCTCCTGTACTTTGTTTTGGACACATTAATTTGCAATCCCCAGAGATCAAATTCCTGTTTTAATTTTCTAAACGTATAGTTCATATCTTGCTCATTCTCATCCATTATGACTAGATCATCTGCAAAGATAGAACATCCGGTGTTGATTCTTCAATTTACATTCCCATTACACTGCATTTCCTCCTCCATTCTCTCAGAGCTTCGGCAATGAACATGGTAAAAAGAGTTGCCAAACAATTGATACGATGGTAAAATACAATTTACAAATCCAAGAAGAGACGTGAAAAATTGTTGAATGTTAAAAACTCGAAAAAATATATACAAACACTTCCAGTTCATTTATCGTAATTATCAATATTTGTGATTCAAATGGCTTCACATGATTTTCAATAAAGTTTTTAGTATTCTCAATTATTTCCTGAGACAATAGAAAATTTTGACAAATAATATGCCCCGAACCGATGCCGTTTCCCTCCGAAAAGCTGTGCTAATTCTCGCTGATTAACGACTGCGACCAAAACGGCTCTGCTTGACGTTTACACTTGTATAATAGTAATAGCGTATAGTGGTTTCATTTCTAGCATTAGATAGCTGAAAAATCCAGAGAATGTGAAACATAATGTCCTTTGGGCGCCCAAAGAAGGTATCTCGGAGATTATTATTCATAACAGAAAAACTGGTTCAAACTATAGAGATTAGAAAACTAAGTTCTGCGAGAAAGTCTGTGACATTCTGTAGCACCATTAGTTTCTTAAATTTAGCAACATGTTTTATCCACTTTTTCCTCGCCAGACTCCAGCTGTAAGAGTTTTTCTGGCGAAAATTAGCCGTTTTCCGGCGCGCGATTACATAACTTTCTCTTCTTACGAAGTATTCGTAAGGCGAAAAGTAAAAAGCAAATTAATAACGATTTTGGAACTATTAGGGATATCTAACTTGTTCTTATGCGTAATTATTATATTTTGTTTACATTTAATGTTGATATATTCCTTTTGTACTGAAATCGGTTTATACAGATGCACAGAACGACGAACAATTGATATGATGGTATATACGCTTTACAACTCCAAGACGAGATGTGAAAAATTATTAAAAAGTTGAAAATTGGAAAATCGCATACAGACACTTCCAGTTCATTTATCGTAATTATCAATATTTGTGATTCGTATGGCTTCACATGGTTTTTAACCCAGATATGCCCGAATTATTTTTGGGGGAAATTTTGGATTTCGTCTATTTTTTCTATGTATAAGGTTACTAAAACAATAAAAAATGTAATTAAACCTTTAATAGATTGTTCATTTTGCTAAAATCGACCGTCCTACATATAGGTCGTCAGGCAAATACGGGGTACAGAAGAACGCATATTGTGAACAAAGTAAAATTTTTTAGTTTAACAAATTTTATTTGACACAAGTTGGTTAATAATCTCTCAGTTGTAAAATATTACTTGTGAAAGTGAATAAATTAATTTTTGCAATGTTTATAGTGTAATATGAAGAGTAATTGTTTTGCAAAGTAAACACAAATGTACACGGACGATACAACACAAATGTTCACGGGTACTATAATAATGAAAACTTCGATAGAAGGCAAATTCGTCTTCTTCGTCTTCTTCGTCGTCTTCGACTTCTTCGTCGTCTTCTTCGTCTTCTTCGTCCTCTTCGTCTACTTCGTCTTCTTCGTCTTCGTTATTTGATCCATATCACAAAAAGAAAAAATAGAAAATAATTAAAAATATGAAGGTCAAATTTTGGTCTTTTTTGTGCGATTTGACGTGGAATGGCTCGTATGATAAAAAACTAAATATAAAGACTCTCTGCAGAAGGACTACGTTTGGAGGCAGATAGCATCAACCCTGAATAGTAATGGTAACTACATAGTTATATACATATTTTCAACACAAAGGTTTGTAATCAGTGTGATTTTTATAAAATGTATAGTTGGAATATAATTTGGGTTTTATTTGATAATGCTGTACCTCAAATATTTACAAATATTGCATAAAGATGAAATCAGTCCTTTGCAAAATTCAACAGTTAAATACTCTTCTGAGAACGAAGCCATTTTTCCATAAAAATAATTTTAAAAAATGTAAACTAAAATAAAAATTGTTATTTTGTTTCAAACAGTTACATACATAAAAAGGTGTATTCAATTATTTATATAAATTAGTATTAAAATAAAATTATGGAAGAAAATAATTTTAAAATACATTCCTGTTAAATCATTGCTACTCTGAATCTGGTGGTATGATTTGTATCATTCCTTGAAATTCTTCGCAATTGCAAGAAATCTCCCTAATCAAAATCGCACTCTCCCTACGAGTTACTTTTCAGAGTTGAAAGTATTTCCTATGGGGGCATGAATCACACTAGTAGTAACATGCAAAAATTATTTAGTGTTTTGAATCATGAGATTGTTAGGAATATTTTTAACTTATATATACCGGGTCTTTATCGTATCTTGCAACCCAGGTCTGGAAACACCAACTCTTGTTTTGCCAATTTGGCAACGCGTGAAATACCTTCGACGCCCTTTCACTTTTAGCGAAGCCCGGTCGCGTGCCCTCAGATTTCGGGCTGAGAGAATGTGTCTAATTTTAGTTGGAAGAAAGAGAAAGCACGTATTCTGTCCTTGTTACTCTTCAACGTACTGCGGCCACTACACTGAAAAGAACAAACGCCTGTCTCTTCATAAACGGCGGTCACTTTGAGCATTTACTCGACTGTCAGTTTTTCGTCATTTTAATATAATTATATTTTATTACTTTTTTATTAATTATTTTCAATAATTATTAATGTACTACTTAGTTACATTTTATTAGTATTTTGAATAATTTTATCGGTCACATGCGTCTTTAGCCCATTTTAACATGCAACCCTACAGGCGTGTACCTATCTGTATGTTAAGCAATTTAACATCCTTAGCATCGAGTTTTAACATCTTTGGCAACGTGAATAAACAACCATTGATTCATCGCAAGTCAAATGTTTATTAAAAAAGAAACAAGTCGGCGTAGAAAACAAATCAGATTCAAATAATTCAGAATAAAAGTAACGCATATTAATTTTTGAGATCATTATTGTTCATTGTAATAGGTTTTAATAGTGCAGTTAAAATGTGTTTTAGGTAAATTAATTTCATTTTCCTACCATTCCATCAAATGAAACTCTTCTTCGGTAATCATATTTACTGACGATCTGAGGTGTCGCCACTGGAAATCGGCGCGCCAACTTCCTCACCTAACGTCATTTCTTTAGTTATCTTTAACTTCAGGAGAATTATTTGTATCCATCTTTTTTCAAACCACGGTACACGAATATTGTTTAAATAGATATATCGCAAGCAATACTCCACAATATCATAATAACATGCCGCAACAACAGAATTCATATGTTTACTATCGCAGTAATATAAATTTTCGCATAAATCGTGAGATTGACCGATAAAATGCTGAACATACCACAAAATGTTACAGTGTTATTACTGCCTCGTCCAAATTAAAAATCTCGGCTCCGCTACGCTCCACCTCGATTTTTAACTTATGGCCTCTGCGGTAATTACTCTCATAACATTTCTAGGTATGTTTATTGTCTGTTACTAAAGTTTTCTTATTTGCTTAATATGCAGATTCCATAATAATAATACATTATTATTATTATTGTTGTTATAAAATGAAGAGCTAGGCGGTAATATTTCACGATATATCTTTTCGATTTCTCCCTGAGCTGGCTTTACTTAAATAATTATTGTTACGTTGCTGTAAATAAATCGATAACTCCCCTCCACATTAATATTACAGTTTTGTTTCTTCAGCATACTGGGCAGAATTGCTTAAAGAGACGTTTTGTTTCCACTCTCATGCCTCAGCCCACCCCACCCACTCTGTGCAGCGTGAAAAGATTTCGGCATGAGAGCCGTGTACCTGCCCGCCGACACTCTTGAATGGGATCAACAAAGAAACAGGAAACTTGCTGCAGCTTATGACCTGACGGTTGCCTCCTCTGCTGTCCCGACATGCCAGGCACGGCTGTCTTGAAAGGTGTAAAAGAGACGCGGTTGCCAAATTACCAAAAGAAGAACAAGTGCTCTCAGACATGAGTTGCAAGATAAACTAAAGACCCTGTATATATGTATATATATATATATATATATATATATATATATATATATTGTGACCGTACTTACCTTTCCGGTAATTGTGGTCTCACATATCATAATTTTTGTTTGTTTTGGGGCCAGGGATATCATTTCAGGGGGATACCTTTGATATAAATATCTGACATTGGATTGATCATTAACACAAAACAATGGTTTATTACAAAAAAAGAAATATTGATCATTACAAACAAATAGATTTGAAATTAACATTGACTACTGAACGATTAATTATCAGGAATTACATTCAAGTGAACACATAACTCTTCATAACAATTCTGTTTCTATTCATTTATTTACCCTCATTTACCTCTGAAATCAAATGGGAGCTCCCTGTCTTACACCAATCACCAACACATTATACCTGAATCAGCACAATGACACTGCGTGCTCTAATATAGAATACATGAAATTATTATTGTAACATCGACCATTCCGCCTTCTACTCTGAGCATCTGCTAATTACATTCCTATCCCACTTACATACTACCTTTCGACGGCTATCCCACCCACCTATAATCTTCTATATTCGACGGATGTCAACCCCCATCCTATTAAACAAAAAAATCTATTCGTAACTTATCTTGCAATATCAATCACTCGAGTGCCACTGCGCCGGTCCCACGCTGCCGACGTGACGCTCGCGGCCGTCTGTTGACCTTGAAGCGCCTCAGCTGTCGGGGGGGCCCGCCGTCTGATGCTCCGACCGCCTTTGCCACTATCCCCAAACACTGCATACTCCGCGCACCATACGTTTCACCGGCAATCGCTGATGTCCATCCGTATGCAGTAAGTTGATGCATCAATCATTCATGCCTCCCACATACCACTTCCATGTTTCCCCATCATTCATCGACAATGTCTTATGTTTTATATCTTCTACCATAGCGTTAGACACAGTACATCAATTTATTGTTCCTTGCACTTGATTTTCTTTTAATTTCTATAAAATTGCCGCTTTTATTGCGTAGCGGCGTCTAGTGCATGCCTCGTGCTCGCCACACCGCGTACATGCAAATGCATTAGACAGTTGCTTTCACTAAAATGCGGTCACACATTCACCATGCTGCGATTCAATAATAAACGTTCTCACAAGTGCTGTTTATCATCACCTCACATTACTTCTCGAAAACACCATTCATAAAGATCCTCAGTTTCAATTTCATCCCATCACGCCGCCTTCACCCCACTAGGCACGTGCCCACACAACACACTATCGTTTTTCCAAAAATCCGCACAATTACAGTCACCTTTTACAGTTCAATATCACAATTGATGTTCTCATAACATATTCTCATGACACTATTTGCTTTCACTACCTTATGTCGCTCGATTACCTTGGATTTCCACGATCCCATTCGCACGCGACGCTCATACCGCCATTGTCTAACCGCCTCTCCCCTTCGACTCTCTTGAGTCGACTCTTCCCTTTCGCTCGGTCGCCCTTCGCGGCGAGTTCGTTCGCCGAGCCAACCGACCCTTCCGCGGTGATCGACTCCTCCTGCTCCGCGCTAACCTTGAATTTCCCGTGCTCGTGAAACAATGGTGTTTTGACCATACGGTCAATATATATATATATATATATATATATATATATATATATATATATATATTGTGACCGTACTTACCCTTGTCGGTCTCTCGGGATGCACATATCATAAAATTCTTGGTTCATTAGGGTACAGGAATTCTTTTAGGGGGATACTTTAATCAGCATGTCTGAATTCGATGATTCTATTATTATACAGACAAGGGTTTATTGAGAATAACAATTTACATTAATAACACAAGTAACATTACCAAGATGATCGTAGATCATTAATGAACACTAATTAAACACTTTTATTATATGTCTGATTGTTCCTATTGTTTACATTTATTATTCCCGTTCATAATATTTCCATCTCTTGAAACTACATGCCTTCCACTCTCATCACAGACACTGTACTTTTCTTTATCACTCCAATGAGCATCCTGAACCGGCATGTCCCCTATATCCGACCCATCCATTCTTATTCATAACTATCGTTACTTATCTGAACTTTCCACTAGCTGCCTTCCTCGCGAAGCCACGCCACGTGCTGTCCCCCGTGGTCGCTGCCGCGAGGGTGGCCTTGGCGCCGCCGTCGCTCTGCGTCTGCACACGTGTCGCTAACGTTCCCTTCTAGCACACCGGCGTTGTATCCGCCACCAATTTCTCTTCCCACACGTCGGAATTCCAGTTTCGGCTTAAAGGCCCCCCACAATTCGGTTCTGCACCCGCACAACTACGTCGACTTGTCATAAATGCAGTATCGTCCACGTGTCTATCCAACGTTGCACTTCTATAACTAAATTTCGTGATTATATCTTTCCGAACACATTTATAACAATCCTTAATCACTTTCCTTACTGAGTTTGTCACACTTCTCATTCCTTTGACCACACATTACCTCGATTAGTCCCGATTTTCTTCCACAACATCCTCACATCGCTCCTCTGTCGTGTCCTCCACTCGTTACCTGTCCGCCATTCTCTCTCGACTCCCTTTCCGCTCGATGTGTCGCCACGAATCCCTCGTTCAGGCCACTCGTTCACCGGTCCGGTTTGATTCACCCGCGGTCGATTCATTGTCTGCGCGCCACTTTCAATGTTGTGATTTGCCTAATGCTGGTGTTTTGACCATACGGTCAATATATATATATACATATATATATATATATATATATATATATATTATATTCTTTTCTTAGTCATAACTTGCCAGACAAGATTCAATCTCTCCGGAGAGGTATTCCCGATAGAAGAAGATTGTTGAGACTGGTGCGAGGAGTGATGCCGAATGTGGAAAGAAAGTGTCCTGGCCACTCATGAAGTACATGGCATTTCTTGATGACCATATAAGGCCCAGGAAGACCTATAATAACATGACTTCAGAGGAACCTAGCATGGCAGTGGCTGCTACCTTATCCGCTGGTGGCATGCCAAATCGAGGTGGTCATCTCCGTAGGAAGCTTTGATGGTGTTTTCCAAAGCACCATCAGTGATCTGTATGAGGAGCACCAGGTAGCAGAAGAAGAAGAAGAAGAAGAACGACCTCCAGTTCATGGCATGAAAGGTGTCGTAGGACAAGTAGCGACGATGTGGCTGTCAGTGAGCAGTTGCGTTTAGAGGCAAATGCCACAAACGCGTTCTCGGAAATGCTAGCAAAAAAAAGCAATAGAATGGAAAGGTCATTTTTTGAACTTTGTAGAAGATACCTTGGTTCTTCTGCCTGAAAACGTAAAATTAGGAACAATGGAAACCATCACTTCAGTTTTGTTAAATGCTAAAAGAAGAGCTACCGAATAAATTGAAAACATAATTATGCTGGAAATTATTTTATTTTGCTTCTATATATTGGCTTCTGTTTACAGTGCACCTAACCTCCTCATGTATACTTTGGTTTTTCTTTCTTGGCGGGTGGGGGTTCATCAAAATGGAATATCTCGCGGTATTCCGCGTCATTCTCGGTTGTGCCGCTAGGAGTCGCATGATTGCCAGCACTGCTCGATACAGTCACGATCATGCGACTCCTAGCGGCACAGCCGAGAACGACGCGAAATACCGTGAGGCATTTCATTTTGATGGCACACCCCCACGCGCCAAGAAAGAAAAAACCGGAGTGTAGTACTCCTTTTCAATAGATCCCTCTGGTGAAACAAAGAAATTACTTAATGCCTCACGCACTTCCGTGGCTTCAAGTGTAGCATTACGTGCCCCAAGTCTTAGATGTGGAGGCAACGTTTGAAGTGCACCATCATCTTCAGGAACATTCCTCCTCCACTCACCAGCCTGAATGAGTCGTTCTCATTCTCTGTCAGTATACGATACTGGGCAATACGATTTTTGCACAGCATACTTTTCACTTGATTTTAAATAATTGTGCAAGCACACTGTTACCTTTACAATGTTGTTCACGTTTTCAGGCTTGGCATTGAAACGCACGGCATTGAAACTTGGCATTGAAACACGATGAAATATTTTCCACCGAGAAACCCATAATGCCAAATGCGTTTTCAGTCACTCTCCTGGCTCGCGCAAGGCGATAATTGAAATCTGTTTTTAATTTCTTAATAAACTGGCTCTTGAAATGGTCTCATCAGCTTCTTCTTTAGAAGAAAGCTTCATCTCCAACCAGGTAATGAGGCACCACTTCTTGAAAATGTTGAAGTGGGTAGGAAGTGGCAAAGGGAGCATACCACTGTCAAGTGTCTGCCTGACTTCTGGTCTCCTGAATATGCCACCATCACTTCCCGCTCCTTATGCACCAATGTTCACGTGTGTGAAGCAATAATTTGCATCGCACACTGGCATCAGAACAATACTGAAATCCTTTTTATAATTAAAAAATTGAGCGCCTGAATTTTGAGGACACTGAATAACAATATGTTTATCATCAATGGCACCAACACACTTCGGCATGTCCCACAAGTCTCTAAACTCCCATGCTGTTCTCTCATAGGCCTCTTGTGCAGGAACTTTCACATACTGTTCATGGAGAGCTTCCAAATAGTACGTGTGGTTTCATTAATTAAGGTACAGCATTCCCAATTCTGCAACTCCATGCCAAAGACTGTATAGAATCACCAGTGGCCAAAAACCTTAGGGTAAGAGTCAGTCGCAAAGAAGTTGGCAGCGGTGCTTTTCTTTTTTAGAAAAGAGGCCACTAAATTTAATAAACAATCGAATTGTTCCGGTGCCATCCTCGTGTACAAAAAGACTTATGGGGATCCTCTTCCCGCATTTCACGCAGGAGGTTATTAAAATCCCCCTGCTGGAGTCTCCTCTGGTTCAAGGGGGTGAGTCCTCCATCGCCTCTTCTGCCGTCGATTTTATTGGTGAACTGCACAAGCAACACTGAAACGCTCGCTTGCAATAGCACAATTTGGTCCGCGATACCACGATTTACGTCATGATGGTCTTTTTCGCACTAGTAACTGACAACTCACACCGCCTTGTCTCTGGCACAAATTTAAATCGAACCCATGGGTCATGGATACAGTCGATATTTGAAAATCGATTCTCACACCCAACCAATAGTAAACTAGAATGTCTCACAGTCAATAGAAACTCTTATTTTGCTTACATTGTTAATTGTTGACATTTGTTGACATTGTTAATACTTCGTTTCATCACTTATGTTAATGCTTACGTCTGTGCATTATGCATTGTGAATGGGCCTTAAGTGTGTGTAAGGGGTGGGGATAGAACAAGGATGAGGAAGGAAAGATCGCGCGCGGTTTCTTAGCCAGTTTGTTAGGGTATTGCTCCGACATTCGCCTGGTGTTGATCGGAGAAACCACGGAAAACTACCGATCAGAACAACCGGCCAATAGAATTCTCCAGATAGCAAGTGGATTCTACCTAGCTATCTAGCTAGAGTCAAAAATCCTGTCACCGTCGGAACTCGAGCCTAGGACCTCCCTGTCAGAGGCACTGACGAGTTGATGCCCTGCGCCCACTGTTCCGTACACACCGCAAAGCCCTCGCAGGCGTCTTTTCCTCCTGCTGACACCCGCCGCACGGAGCCGGCGCGCCCACGGCCGCCGCCTCCCCCTTCCCCGGCGGCCACCCACAGGTCACCGAAGGGCCTGCAACCCCTCCAGAAGGCCCTTCCCCACCGTATCTGCAAAATAGCTCTAACGGAACATTCCCGGCGAGAAGGCAATCGTCGACGCTCCGCCAGCCGGGAACAACCGTTCACATTTTCTCAGCGCGTGATCGAGCAGTGCGCTTCGCGCGTCTCGGCAAAGCTGCCCTCGGCAGTGGAGAATCAAGTATCGAGCCAGTGCGCTTCGCGCGTCTCGCAAAGCTGCCCTCGGCAGTGGAGAATCAAGTATCGAATTAGTTAGTGCGCTTCGCGCGTCTCGCAAGGCTGCCCTCGGCAGTGGAAGATTCAAGTATCGAATTAGTTATTGCGCTTCGCGCAACGCGCAACGCTGCCCGCGGCAGTTCGGCACTATTCTCATTTGTCGGTGCGGGTGCGGTGCGTCGACGTGAGCTTCGCCAAACGGTGCCTCTCACACCTGAGGGTGCCGTGACCGCCCACACCTGAGGGTTGGCGCATGACCGTGTGGGGCTCCCTGGTCCTACCCATCGCAGTTGGGCCGCGTGCGCTGCAGGGAGGCTGCTTACGAGTCCGAAACCACACTGTGCGGGACCTGTATTCCTGCAACATCACAACTCAGCAACGCAGACGGCAACGCAGGCAACGCAGATCACTCCAGCCAAGAGAAGTACCGCACAGCTGTAAAAAGGGCAAATAAACATGTGCAAGGTCCAATTTCTTGATTACTTTACCCAGTCAACTCAGATTCCATCCATTCAACCAGCCCAATCCCTCTCCCCCGTCCCGGGCAGCACGGCCCGGCGCGGCGTGAATCACGTTGGATAGAGAAGGCCCCATTACAGTCCTCCGCATCACCACCCCCTCTTCGCTTCCTCCCCCTTCTCTAACCAAGTTGGTCCTCCGGGCCGGATATCTGAGTTGACAATTTTTGCTAAATTCTAGTCATTGCACATACTTATTTACTTTGCAGAGTTTCAAAGGATAATAATGTTTTCTATGTTGAACAGTGTATTTTGTGTTATTGTAGTCAGATATAATCTTTAATTTCAATTCTGTGTCTTAAAGTAATTGCTTGTCTGTGTGTAGTTCAATTTATTTATATGATTTAACTTTGTTAGTAACACTCATTTTTTAATCGTCAGGGCAAGCTTAATTTGTAAGTAATCATTCTAATCAGTAGTATTTCCTTTGCTCTAATGCAAAGTCCAATTCAGTGTTATTTTTCAACTCAGTATTAAACCAATTCATTATTAATTTAGATGTTATGTGATATGCAATTCAGAGTTGATTTTTCGCTTCAGTGTTAACGCAAGTTATTGTTAATTTACGTTTGTGCAAAGACAATTCAGTGATACTTTTTTCTCTTCAGTGTTAAACAAATTTTTCATTAATTTATGTTTGATGATGCAATTCAGTTTTGTTAGTGAGTAAGTTTAGTTATAAGGTGTGTGGCATGCGTGTGTTCAATATGTTACAGGAATGCAGGCTCCCGCACAGTCATTGATCGATTTCTTAGTCATAGTTTTTCAAGGTTATTCCCAGGTGTTCGGGTGCGTGTTAGCGTACCGCACGAGTCCTAATCTTAGTCCAGAAATTAATTATTAATCATAGTTAGAAACAAGAATTTAATATGGCAGAAAAGGCAGAAAAACTCCGGAAAAAGCTTGAAGCCGCATGCTCGGCGGCAGTTAAAATCATAGACAACCAGGCACGTTTTATTCAAAGCTTCGAAGTAGTCGATGAGGAAACGTACGAACAATTAGTTTCTCGTAAAGAACGTATCCTTAAGGTTTGGCAAACCTACGAAGATGATTCCAAACAGCTATCAGACAATTTCCCAGATGCAGAACAAGAATTCGATTTTGAAAACTGTTATTTCGCTTTAATCTCGAAGGTAAATGCTTCATTACGGAAACATTCTGCATTCCGTGAGACTACACCATCTGTGGCAGACTCACATCGCTCTTCACATGAAATGCCGTCCAGTGTAGTCAGGCTTCCTGAGCTTCCTAGTCCTCGGTTCTTCCGGCCGTGATGAAGATTGGCAAGGGTTCAAAGATCTATTTACTGCGCTGATAATTGAAAATAAGAATGCCACCATCTTGAAAAATGGCACTACCTTGTCCAAGCTCTTCCCGCAGAATGCAAACAAATTGTTTTACAATTCCCCAGTGGGCCGAATAGCTTTGCATTAGCGTGGCACGCTCTAAATTTGCGATACCAAAATCCGCGTTTGCTAGCAACCGCCCACATCACCGCATTAGAATGCCCTCCCGTGTTGGATTCTACTAATCCACAAACATGGCGGACAGTTCGTTGACCATTATCAAACCCATGCCACGGCTCTCGACAATTTAGAGTTAGAAGTTCCTTTGAGTGAATTACTCATTCTTCATCGCATTCTTGCGCATTGTCCTCCCGCAGTGGTGCAAGAATGGGAACGAAACGCGCCATTAGATAAAAATCCTCAACTGAAGGACTTTTACAACTTTTGTGAAAGTACCAAATCGCTGCAATTAACAGTGCCGGTACGCCTGTCCAAAACAGTAAACCGCCCCCTGAACCCAAACAAGTCGTGGCCGTAATTGGCAGGGACCACCTAACAATGCGAGCAACAATAGCGGAAATAAATTTTCCTTTTGTGCTAACGTGCACATGCTTCATCATTGTCACAAATTCCGCGAACTATCACAAGAGGCAAGGTTTTCTCATGTCCGTCAACAGCGGCTGTGTCATAATTGCCTTAAGAAATACTCAAAATCACATAGTTGCTCATCATTCACATGTCGTCAGTGTAATGCCAATCACCATACACTGCTGCACGGGTATTTTGAGTCAAAGTAAATATTGCGATTTGCAAACGCTCAGTTGCCGGCGCTAGGAAACTACGCGCCTTTCACTTCCACGTGCAGCCAACGGCGCTCGCCCGCAGTCCGCGAAGAAGGAAACTTTTCGCCGGCTATTGTTTCGCGGCCACCGGGCCCAAGTACCTGCACCCAGACATTGCCCCCCGACGGTCATTCACAGGAATTCTGGAATGCTAGGGGTGCTCAAAACAGTGTCGCCGATTTGCCCGGGAGAGCTGTAGAAAACAATTCTAATAGCTCCGTCGCTGTGCAATCCCCGCCCTCGACGCACGTAAATTCGTTTAGTGCGAATGTAAATTCTTTTCCGAGCCGCCTTACACCGTGTCTTTTACCGACAGCTGAAATTCTAGTAAGCGACCGCTGCGGTAACCTTCATGCATGCACTGCCCTGTTGGACAGTGGTTCGAATTGTAACCTAGTGTCAGAGGCACTAATCAAGCAGCTTGACATTGCAAGTACAGCGGGATCGGTTGAGATCCAAACTGTTGGTACAGGCACTACGAGCTCGCGAAACATCGCTTCACTCATGATAGCTTCGCGTGTCACCCAATGGCATTGTCAAGATGCTTTCATTGTAATGCCCGCCATCACCACAGTCCTTGCACCGGTCTCATTCGCTTGCGGGAGTGGAAAATACCTCCAACCTCCCGCTTGCGGATCCGCGGTTCAATGTCAAAAAATCGATTGATATTTTACTCGGCGCCGCCATTGCCGCAGAAATCATGTTAACAGGCAAAATTTCGTTATCAAAGGGAATGCCTATTCTCCAGAACACCGAACTGGGATGGATCGTGTCCGGAAACGTGCCATTAACCACTGCAGACACTCGTAAGTGCGCAGTGAGATCTAATTTCACTTATTCTATAGAAAGGGTCTCACAGCAACTGCAGAAATTCTGGCAACTTGAAGAGGTACCAACCAATGTTCCATTATCTCCCGAGGAACAATATTGCGAGAAGGTGTATGCAGAATCGACGTCGCGCTCTCCAGAAGGGCGGTATATTGTAGCCCTTCCTTTAAAAAAAGACGCGCCGAAGCTAGGGAGTTCGCGGATCGCGCGCTTTGTCCCAATTTTACGCGCTCGAAGCAAACCTGTCAAAGGACAATTTTAAGAAAACAGTCAAAAATCGAATTTTCACATTCAAAGAACTCGCAACTTTGACTGCTAAAATCAAAGCAATTCTTAACTCGCGGCCTATCATGCCAAAATCTTACTGCAAGAACTGTGGAAAGTTAATATTCAGTGGGACGAGCGTGTGCCCCAAGACATAAATTGTAAATTTAAGACTATGATTTCCCAGCTTGCAGAAGCGGTAACCATCTCGGTACCCAGGTGTGTATGCACCTCGCCAAGTTCGCAGCCCATAGAGCTTCACGGGTTTGAGGATGCCTCACAAAAGGCCTACGGCGCTTGTGTTTATGTCAGGACTGTTACTGCAAGTAAATGTGTCGCCACTTTACTTTGTGCAAAGTCTCGTGTGGCGCCGCTTCGCCCACGCCCCATTGCTCAACTCGAGTTATGCGCTGCTGATCAACTAGCCCGACTTGTGACAAAAGTGATAGCTTTATTAAAATGCAAAATTAGTTCTGTGCATCTCTACACAGATTCCACAACTGTTTGCGCTTGGATACAAACGCCACCCGCAAAACGTATTGTATTTGTTCCTCTTCGCGTCGCGGAGATTCAAGAATAAACTGCCACAGG
Source organism: Acheta domesticus (assembly GCA_031308135.1). Taxonomy (NCBI): domain Eukaryota; kingdom Metazoa; phylum Arthropoda; class Insecta; order Orthoptera; family Gryllidae; genus Acheta; species Acheta domesticus. The sequence continues at coordinate 138,546,720 of JAHLJT010008446.1, forward strand.
TGAATATGTACGCGCAGCTGTGCCCACTCCCATCAGAAATGTAACTCGGGCGTTCGCGTCGTGTACGGAACAATTAATTCACCCCCACTTCTCATTCTCGCCTTCGGCTTCGAGCCCGGGAGTCTATGTTCCGTACACACCGCAAAGCCCTCGCAGGCGTCTTTTCCTCCTGCTGACACCCGCCGCACGGAGCCGGCGCGCCCACGGCCGCCTCCTCCCCCTTCCCCGGCGGCCACCCACAGGTCACCGAAGGGCCTGCAACCCCCTCCAGAAGGCCCTTCCCCCCGTATCTGCAAAATAGCTCTAACGGAACACTCCCGGCGAGAAGGCACTCGTCGACGCTTCGCCAGCCGGGAACAACCGTTCACATTTTCTCAGCGCGTGATCGAGCCAGTGCGCTTCGCGCGTCTCGCAAAGCTGCCCTCGGCAGTGGAGAATCAAGTATCGAGCCAGTGCGCTTCGCGCGTCTCGCAAAGCTGCCCTCGGCAGTGGAGAATCAAGTATCGAATTAGTTAGTGCGCTTCGCGCGTCTCGCAAGGCTGCCCTCGGCAGTGGAGAATCAAGTATCGAATTAGTTATTGCGCTTCGCGCAACGCGCAACGCTGCCCGCGGCAGTTCGGCACTATTCTCATTTGTCGGTGCGGGTGCGGTGCGTCGGCGTGAGCTTCGCCAAACGGTGCCTCTCACACCTGAGGGTGCCGTGACCGCCCACACCTGAGGGTGGCGCACGACTGTGTGGGGCTCCCTGGTCCTACCCATCGCAGTTGGGCCGCGTGCGCTGCAGGGAGGCTGCTTACGAGCCCGAAACCACACTGTGCGGGACCTGTATTCCTGCAACATCACAACTCAGCAACGCAGACGGCAACGCAAGCAACGCAGATCACTCCAGCCAGGAGAAGTACCGCACAGCTGTAAAAAGGGCAAATAAACATGTGCAAGGTCAATTTCTTGATTACTTTACCCCGTCAACTCAGATTCCATCCATTCAACCAGCCCAATCCCTCTCCCCCGTCCCGGGCAGCACGGCCCGGCGCGGCGTGAATCACGTTGGATAGAGAAGGCCCCATTACAGTCCTCCGCATCACCACCCCCTCTTCGCTTTCCTCCCCCTTCTCTAACCAGCCACCTCTTCCAGTATAATAATCTATATTTTCTCTCTCTCTCTATCTTTTATATATATATATATATATATATATATGTATATATTGAAACGAATTGTTATCACGGAGAATGATAACAATGCGTTCCGATGCATATCGAGCGTTTGAACTGTGCGGCAGCGGCCGGCGCGCCGACGGAGACTGGTGCCGGAATCGGTTCGGTGCGAGTAACCGGAGGCCACGAATCACGTGCGGAAGGAAGAGTGTGAACAGTGGCGGAGAGAGATTCATGGAGTGCAGACGTGCGGGGTAGTACGGAGTATATACCGGAGAGAACAATGAAAGTGAGCGTTATGCAATAGAACTGGAAAGGCGTTGTGACAAAGAAAGTGTGTTACAAAAGTGGAAGCGTCAGTTGAGAAGTGAGACGAGACAAAACGGGTACAAGAGAGTGGTGAAGTATCACAAGCGGTGGATGGTCAACACGTGGAGTGGGCAGAACAGTGTAGAGGAAGGGAACAATGTATACAAGTATTCGACATCATTAAGTGCAAACTTTTGACAAATCCTTATTTTCCATCCTTTAATTCCTTCAATCAAAGAAAGACGAAAATCTGAAAATGCGGAAGGATGGAAAGGACAGTTCAGGAAAAAACTGCAATGGTTTTGTGAATACTTTGAATACTATGTTTCGTATCATCAATTAAGATCCCTCCCCTTCCCTTCTCATCCCCGGGAGCGCGTGTGCTGGTGGAGCGCCGCGTGAACTTGTGTGGTGGACTATTCAAAATGTCCGTTAAACCCCAGTTGCAAAAATCAAAATTAATTTTAAAAAATGCTTATCTAACATATGACAATATGTACACCATTGGATTCATCGTTTTACGCTCGTCATGGTGGACTAAAAAAATATGTATAGTTCCATTTGAAAAAACAAAGTTACCTAAAAAATCTCGTAAAATACAAGTGATAAAATAGAAATTAATGCACTATCTATTAGCCCCTTTCCCTCATGCACTTCCGTGAAAACTGCATTGCAATACCTTCAACCGTTCAAATGTTACAGAAGGTGCTAAAGTTACGTGACTAACCTGTATTCAGGGTGAGTCACGTAACTTTACACCTCCTGTAACTTTTGAACGGTTGAAGATATTGCAATGCTGTTTTCACAGAAGTGCATGAGGGAATGGGGCTAATTGATGCGTGAATTTATTTCTGTTTTATCACTTGTATTTTACGAGATATTTGGGGTAACTTTGTTTTTTCAAATGGAACTATACAGTGGTCCACAAAAATATTGGGACAGGGGCAGTTTTGTAATATATCCTTCAATAAAAATCGTATAATGTTATACTCGTAAAACACTTTAATGATGAAACCAAATAACGAAGAGTAATCACATAAATGATTGTATTAAAAAACACTAAGAAAATATAAAAAATAAAGTCTGTATTTACATATCACAAAACTATTTGCTCCTTCGGCAATTCAACAAAATTATTGGGACACTGGTAATTTTTGCAACTAAAATTTGAATAAAAAGCATACTAATATCTCGTGGGCCCACCTTTAGCTTTAATGCCATCTTTTAACCTTTTTGGCATACTTTCTACTAACTTTCGGGTATAATCCGAGGAAATCTTCCTCCACTCCTCCCGTATTCGTTGTTTCAGATGTTCTTTGTTAATAATAGGGCTCTGGCGTATTTCAGTTTCTAATTTTGCCCACAGATGTTCAATGGGATTTATGTCTGGACTTTGTGGAGGAGGGTGGAGCACTTTGGAGCAATTATAAAGAAGCCACAGCTTCACAAGATGGGCAGTGTGCTTTGGGTCATTGTCATGGTAGAATTGAAATGACCCAGAAAGTCCAAAATTTTCTGCACTCTTCTTGACATTGTCTTTTAATATGTTTAAGTACACATGTTGGTCCATAATCTTGTCCAAAAACACTAATTCCCCCACTCCATGGCTGCCATACACCCCCAAACCATTACTCTTGCACCGCCGTGTTTTACTGTCGATTTAACATGAATCTTCCGAAGCTCCTCATTGGGCCTCCGCCACACGTTACTTCGTCCATCCGACACATACAAGTTATATTTGCTCTCGTCTGCAAAGATCACCCGTTTCCACCAGTCTTCGTCCTTCAGAATGTGGTCTTTCGCGAACGCTATTCTTTTCTTGATGTTAACTGCCCTGATGTGCGGTTTTCGTCTGGCGATTCTGCTGTGGAAATTGGCTCTATGCAAAACACGCCGAACAGTTTCGGGATGCACACGTTTTCCAATCTCAGTTTTCACTTCAGCAGTAATTTGTGTCGCTGTAATAAATGTTTTTTCTTAATTTTCCTTAAAATGTGATTTTTTCTCTGGAAGAAAATGTTCTAGGACGACCGGTTTGACATTTATATTCAATCCTGTCTCCTTTTTTGTAGCGTTTAATAATATTATACACTGTTGTTCTTTTCATTCGAAACATGTTCGCAATTTTTCTGATGCTGTATCCCTTTTCTTGCTGGAATATCACCAACTGACGCATAATAAAGCTAACATTTTTTCCTCTGTGCACCATTGTCATTCCTTCTGGTTCCCACGCAACCAAGAAAGAAAATGAGCCCTTTTCAAGGTTTCGGAAAGTTGTACCGTTTTCCCACGCTCACTCAACTCCATATTTTGCACACAAAATATCCTGATATTCAGTGTCCCAATACTTTTGTTGAAGTCGAATTTGGTCCTTACATATTAAAATTAATCATTTTGGTGTAATATATTGTTAAAATAAATTATTTTACAGGTTTTCCCTCACTTCACCCTCGCCTTCATTCAAATTATAGTTTACATGAAATAAGTATTATCCTCTTTATTCGTGTTTCGGCATAATATTCGCAAATTTACGGGTGTCCCAATATTTATGTGGACCACTGTACATATTTTTTCATTCTATCATGACGAGCGTAAAAAGACAAATCCAATGATATACATATTGTCATATGTTAGAGAAGTATTTTTGTGAGTAATTTGATTTTTGCCACTAGGGTTTAACGGATATTTTGAATGGACCTCGTACTTGTAACAGTTCGCCACATAAGGTCACGCAGCACTCCATGGCAAACGCGCTCGCGGGGACAGGAAGGGAAGGTATCTTTTTATTTGAAGATATGAAACATATGCCAAATATTCACAAAATTCTTCCAGGTTTTTCCCTGAACTCTGCTTTCCATCCTTCCGCAAATTCAATTTTTTTGTCTTTCTTTGGTTGAAGGAATTGAAGGATTGAAAATAAGGATTTGTCATAACAATGTATTGTATTAAAATTGTTTATTACTTCAACTCCTTTTGATTGGGTTTTATATCACAGGATATTAATGGGATCTTGAAGCAAAACACTATCAGAATAAATATTAAGACTGTACAAAAAATATTGCATATTGTGAGCAAACGCTTTGAATATTAATAAAGATATAATAATAACTTAGGGATGGAAACAAACTTATTTCAATACATACTACTTATGAAAATGAGGAAGGACTGAAAGAGTTCAGGAAAAACTGCAACAGTTTTGTGAATATTTGGAATATTTTCGTATCTTGGAGTACTAAATTTCCTTCCTTTCCCCGAGCGCGAGTTTGCCGGTGGAGCGCTGCGTGACCTTGTGCGGCGGACTGTTAGGAGTACATTCAAAATATCCGTTAAACCCTCGTTGCAAAAATCAAAATTACTCGAAAAAATGCTTATCTAACATATGACAATATGTATATCATTCGATTCATCTTTTTACGCTCGTCATGATAGACTGAAAAAATATGTATAATTTTATTTGAAAAAAACAAAGTTACCTCAAATATCTCGTAAAATACAAGTGATAAAACAGAAATGAATTCACGTATCAATTAGCCTCATTCCCTCATGCACTTCTGTGAAAACTGCATTGCAATAACTTCAACCGTTCAAAAGTTACAGGAGGTGTAAAGTTACGTGACTCACTCTGTATATGGAGGGGTTATTTTAATAGTGATACAACTCCATTTACACTCGTTTTGAAGTATTGAACCGTAAAGTTAAACGATTATGAAAAAATCTGGAATTGAAATAGAAAAAAAATTGAGTGTTCCCATTTTTTATAATATATGAACTTGTTTGTCTGTAAATTTGATGAATGAATATACTGCCTGTATCTGATACTGCCTATATACAGGTGTCGCACCAACTATGGACCACCCCCATAACTTCTAAACGTTTCACGATATCGAAATGCAGTTTTCGCTGAACCATGCGTAATTATAGGGCCAGCAACCTGCCGTAGAGAAATTGTCCATAATATTTTTAGTTTTTGAGAAATCCAATCATCTTTGATTTTTTAAATTTTATTTTTCTCACCAGAAATGGATAGATCACAAAAAGAGGAATACAATGATGTATCATATGTTAGTATTTTGATAGTAATTTGAGTATAAAATTATACTTTCTGACGCGATTTTAATTAAACGAACATTTCCTGTGGCAACCTTTGCAGTCGCCTTTGGAAAAGGTGACCTTCGCGGCGTCGAGACTTACGTGGACGCGAGACTAAGTGGTGGCCGTGAGGGATAGAGGCGTAATTACTGCAATCCATGGTTTTGACACGAAGTACATATGAACAAACATCAATATTAACGATCAGAAGAAGAGTATTTTTTCCCATCGGTTCAACAGAATTGAACTTTTCTTCTACTGAAATTCCAAAGCAACGATAATCAATATGAATCATACAAAAAAATCGGTAGCGTAAGGACGATAACAATAAAAGTCACTTTCCAAACTTACAAGAAAAGAAAGTTACAAGTAGAGGTCTGCATTCTCCGCGATTTTTACCGACCAGCGCTCGCTCGCCTCTCTTCTCTCGAGACCACGCGCTTGACTGTCCTTCACAAGCCGGTTGCGGACTCCCGGGAGCCGGCGGCCGACCGAGACTCGGCCGGTCTCGACAACCGCCCGAGACTCGACAACCGGCGGACCCTGTTCACGCGAACTGCGCCACGTAACAATCGGCCGACACGTCGGAGTAAATATCTAATTCCAAGTTCCAGGAAAAGGAAAGAGTATTGAATGGTTTTTAAAATAAATGACCAATAATTTCGTTTTTTCAAAATTTAAAATATAGACGAATTTTAATAATAATTTTCAAATAATAAATTTTAATATAAAAAAGAATAAAAAGCTTTAAAAATCGACTCCCCGGACGCACTGGAGAACCTCAAGTGGATCTATTGCAGTTCTGCCGGTGACTTCAAAGAAAAGGCATTCAAAAGTTTTAGAGATAAATTCCGTTCTTTGTAATGACTAGGCATCGGATTTTTCGGAAATTGCCTATTTTATTCTAATGAACATAAAATCATTAATTTTCCTTAATTTTATATGGTGTAAATACAAATGCTCTGCTAAATTTAGATTCAAGTGCAATGAAATATATTAGTACCTTTCCCTTCCACTTTTGTATTTTTGTTTTCTTTTTCCAAATATTTTTGTTGTTGGTGTTGTAATTTTCAGGCATCTGAGACGCAGGTCTTAGTTTCTTAACCCGGCAGTAGGCGCGCGGGGTGCCTCAGTCACCCCAGCATTGTTTTGAGCTCATTGTACTTTTAGTTTTATTTATAATCTTGAGAGCTTCTTAATACCTTTCGAGGAAAGCTTTGTGCACATATCTCGACCCTTCTCTTTCAACTGCTTCCTGTCCTTTCTTGGAAATTTTGTCGCAAAGGCGATGGCGCGCTGCGTGGGAGCCACCGAATCACCTCGCACAACCTTTGTTATCGCTTCCTGCCACGCTGAGCAATAGCTCACTCAAAGGAAGGGGGTCTCGTTGAGCTTCAATACTACTCCACAGAAGCCAATGATACACAATTTCAGCTTTTACGATTTTTTAATTACAATTAATCGCTTATCTTGTATTGAAACGTAAAATAATGGAGTAATTGAAAAACATTGTACTCGTACATATAAAACTTTGTATGCATCATTTCGTGAATACATACTTTTGCCGAATTTAAAATAATGTTAAACGTGTGTATATAATAGAAAATAATGTATTTTGAATTATTAAGTTGAATAGGCTGATGTGCCGTGACCGCTGTTGTTTGGTTGCCGACTGAGTCGACAAATACAGAGGCCATGGCGGCTTACATAAACTATTTCACAATAAATTACTACGCCCAATGACGACAAGACGTTTTGTCGCAAGGAAAATAGTACCCACCTCATTTTTGTTTAGCATAAGCTTTTTTCTTATATACTCGTGAATTATGACCAAATATTCATTGTGTTTAATAAATATGCCTTATATTCGGGTTTGTAAGAAACTTAAATGACATTACAATTGGTACGCAACGAATTATCTTCCCTTAAGCACTATAAATATAGAAAAAACATTATTTTCAGAGTCTTAGTTTGCCTTAATTCTTTCAAAAAGTGTATTGTTTGTCTCTATAAAATTATTTCCAGTCAATCGATAAATTGTTACTTTTCAACAAATTAATCGTTTAATTGAAATTGTATTTTCTTTCGATTACAATGGATTGAAAGAGTTGCGATCACTACATGCAGCGACTTTATATCCCGTACATGCATTAAGGGGCGAAGCTACCGCGCAGTCCGGCGCTTGGCCGAGCGGCCGAGCGCTCGAGGGCTCGGGCGACTCCCGAGTCTCGGCGGGAGTCGCAAGGCGACCGGTCGAAATGTCCGTTAAACAGCTATCTCTTCCCCCCAAGCAAGGTCTCCCTCCCTTCGCCGAGCGTCGGCGCGGAGCCCGAGAGTCTCGAGCGGTTGTTTTCGCCTGATTGCAGAGCTCTACTTACAAGACCTCAGTGTGTTTTGGTAGAAACAAGCCAGCATTTTAAAAGATGGAATAGGAATAAATTCTTAAATCTTTTCAAAATAGTATCTCAATTAATTCATCAAATAATGGACAGGTGGAAATTTTCACTTATTATTTCCTGTTAATAAACTTCTTATTTAAAGCCTGTACCAAAAGAAGAAAGCAAAAAAAAAAAAAAAGAAATACTCTTGACAGTTCTATCACTGTGTATTTTTATCAAACCTTAACAGAAATGCACATCTGCAGTTACGACTCCAAATACTGATTGGAGAGTTTCTCACTTCATAGCGCCACATGCAAACTTGAAAATCCACAACAGAAGACGGAACTGTACTGTTTTCTTTCAATTTACGAACAGCAGTGAAAGGAAGTGGTCATTTGGTTGCGAAGTGAACAAGTGATCATTTAATAAAAAATGAAATTTACCAACGAAGGGAAACTTGATGCACTTCTGATCTTTGGGGAGTGTGAAAGAAACGCCAGACGTGCAGTAAAAGTTTATTCTCAAAGATATCCAAATCGGCAGAAGATATCGCGACAAACACTGGCGAGAATTTGCATAAGCCTTGTTTCAAGAGGTAACTGGAATTTTAAACCCCAACAAAAAAAAAGGCGGTCACTTCAAACAATAAACAAGGTGTTCTGGCTAGTGTGTTCATAGATCCGCATGCAAGCTGTAGAAACATTGCCAGTGAAGCTGGTATCAGCAAATCCAGTGTAGAACGCATTCTTCAGGATCACACATTGCATCCGTACCACATGAGCCTTCACCAGAAATTGCAAGAAATTGATTACTCAAGACGTGTAGAGTTTTTCAGATTTTTACTAATCTCCATCAGAGAAAACAATAATTTCTTAGAAAAAGTCCTATTCACGGATGAAGCAACATTCACAAACCGTGGACACGTTAATCTTCGTAACATGCATTACTGGAGCAGGGAAAATCCGGTGTGGATAAAGGAGGTCGAGTATCAGAGACAGTGTGAACGTGTGGTGCGGAATCCTTGGTGATTTCATTATTGGCCCGTACTTCTTTGAAACAACATTGACCGGTAATGTGTACGGAAATTTTCTGCAAGTCATATTATCAGCACTTCTGGAAGAAGTATCATTAAGCACGCGTCGAGAGATGTTTTTTTCAACACGACGGTTGTCCTGCACATTTTGCCAGCGCGTCAAGGCGAATTCTAAACCAAGAGTTTCCGAATCGATGGATAGGGCGTGGTGGTATAATAAATTGGCCCGCTCGCTCTCCAGATCTCACGCCTTTGTATTTTTTCTTTGGGGGAAAATCAAGAATGTTGTTTATAACAAGTGTCCACGACTCCAGATGATATGAGAAGACGCATTGTGGCAGCATGGGCAGCTATAAATCGAGAAACACTGCAGTCAGTTCGCCGGTCTTTGCATACACGACTGCAGATGTGTATTGCTGTTGATGGAGGACTGATAGAGCATATGTGTAAATAATTTATACTTTTTACTTTACTTGTATAATAATGTATACTTTTATTTTGTTTATCTACAGTTATCTATTTTTTGATTTTTGTAAATTTTCGTTGATCACAAATTTATTTTCTTTCAAGAGTATGTTCAAGTTTATTTTATTTCCTCTTTTGGTATACTGATGTACCAAGTAAGACGTTTATTTTCAATAAATAATAATAAAATTTATGATATAATGAATTATCTCAAGATATTTTAGTGAAAATTTTCAATCAACCATTCCTTTCCTTGACTCGAAATGCGTTTAAATCTGGCGTGTTCCTATAGCCATTACCAATCAGATTGGATTCTTTTCAAGTTTAAAAATAATATTTATCATAATCTTCCTTAAGCCATGCTACCAATTTTTTATATCGTTCTCTGAAATCGATGTTTTTTTAAATTTTAGTAGGAGACAAATTAAATCCAGATGAATCAATGGAAAAATTTCTTTCATTCTGATCGTTAAGATTGGTGTTTCATACTGTGACCTCTGGGTAAAGACTACGGATTGCTGTAGTTATACCTCTTATCACTCACTGCTACCCCTCGCAATCTCCCCTCTCCACGCAACAGTTTTGACGCCGCGAAAGCCGCCATTCGAGAGTTGAAAAGGCTGCTACAGGAAATATTGTTCATTTAATTCAAAATCACACGTCACAAAGTCTAATTTTATACCCAAATTACTATCAAAATACTAACATATGATACATCATTGTATTCCTCTTTTCATGATCTATCCATTACTGGTGAGAGAAATATATAGTTCCATTTAAAAAAATCAAAGATGATTGAATTTCTCGAAAACTAAAAATATTATACATAATTTCTCTAGAGCAGGTTACTAGCCCCATGATACCTCATGGTTCAGCGAAAACTGCATTTCGATATCATGAACCAATCAGAAGTTATGGGGGTAGTCCATAGTTGGTGGGATACCATATATATATATATATATATATATATATATATATATATATATATATATATATATACGTACATATGAGGCATTCAGAAACCAAGCCGACTAACTCCATCAAACGAAAGTGTCCCGTATGAACAGTTAAAGTGTTTTATTTATAAAAATGCCTGCAAATGTTTCAGCATATTTCTAATAAACTCATTCATTATTTTACAATTAAGGGTAAGTTTTCAACACTTTATAAATATATTTAAAAAACTCAATGTCTCTCTGTCCCATAAAAAGCCACTTTATATGGAGTTAGTCACATTGTCAAGTAAAAGGTACATTGACGAATTCTGAATGTATTGACATATTCTGAATGGTTTCTAATTTTCTTAAACAAATGCTCCCAGAACAAAACATTTTTACTAGAGAAAGTTACCAGTATTATTGTAAGTAATTAACCAATACTTAAAATAAAAAATGCCTGAAATACAAATAAAAATGTGTTCGTTGTCTCTATTCTGCGTAAGTGATACTGTCGACATCACTGGCAGGTTCTTCCAAGTGTCATTCTTCTTTTTCAAATGTCTTTTCTGGTAATAATATAGTTTTATATTTGGTAGAAAATGGTTCAGCCTTCTCAATCCGGATACATCTCATTGTCAGCCAGTTAACTGGTTTACCTTCGACACTTTTTTCCTCCTGATGATACATTTTTTTACGTTTTTTGTCGAATGGAAATCTTCATTTTTGATTTTCATCTTCATTTTTGTGAAGAAATACTTGTTTTGCAGCCACGAATGATATCATGCCAACCTCTCAGAGAAAAGAAAAGTGTGCCTACTAGTTTTTGCTCTTTTTTCAATAGAGGAAAAATGTGAATCATTTGGAAGGTAAATGTATCCTGGCAGAAAGAAATTTAAGTCAGTAGTTTCAGTGTTACCACTCTGATTTTGCAGATATTTCATTAGAGAGAGAACCACTTTGATGTTGCGGTTTTGACTGCCCCATGACCCTGAGTACATGACTGTATGTTTGGCATTATTGCTATTTCTTGATTGAAATAAGAACGTTAGCACAAGAAATGCCACTGACGCAAACACTGTAGAGTTGAAAAACGCGAATCAATTCAGTTCAGTTCAAACCAGTTCGGTTAAACATCGGCTGGCATGGAATCCTCACGAATAGGTTCTTCTCCATACGATTAACAGACGCGCTTTCTGTCCCTGCTCGTATCTTAGCAGTGGTACCTCAAGGGTCTGTCCAAGGTCCAACTCTCTTCAATACTTTTACTTACGACGCACCGACCACCCCTAACACCTTCCTCGCTCTCTTCGCCGATAACCAAGTTGTGTACTCAACAAATTAAGTACTCGATGACGCGATCTTTGATGTTCAAAACCATCTGGATCAAATCTCTGAATGGGTAAGCATATGGCGAATCAAATTCAACCCTATTAAGTATCAAGCCAAACTCTTATCTCTATGCAGACCCCCCCTTACCTCCTACGGTAGCATACAACTCCACACCTATCCCTTGGTTACCTTCCAACACGCCAGTCAAATACCTCGGAGTCCTCGTCGATCGTTGCCTAACCTGAAAACCCCACATCCTCTGTAGACTTGCCCTAGCCGCACAAAGAACTCACCAGCTCTTCCCAAAACTACGTCGATCTTCTCCCCTCCAAATCCTGTTACCCATCTTTACAAAGCTATGATCAGAAGAATGCATACCCAAGTCCTATTTGGGGTTCAGCAGTCAAATCGCATATCCACAGTCCCCTGCGTTTCAAAATCGTTTCCTAAGAACCATAAACAAAGCACCTTGGTTCATACCCAATGATTTTCTTCATCACGAGCTCGGGATACCGCCCATCGCCACCAACATCAAACAATCTATCCTTAAGTTTTACCACAAACTTCCTTCAATCTCACAAGTCCTCCACTTCCAATTACGGAAACAAACCCCAGAATACGCATCCGCAGTACCCTACTCAGGCACTTTTCTGACCCCCACTAAACCCCTCGCACATAAAACTCCTCTAAATAATTCTAAGAAAATAATGACTTCTAAAAGTAACTCAACTCTGTAACTCTGTATCAAATGTATTCAAACCCTTTTGCAAAAGAGGATGTACACCTGAAAACAAATAAATTTAAAAAAATGAATGTCACGGTAGAAGGTTCAACAGTTTGTAGTGACCACCACTGTGGAAAATAAAGAGAAATTTTTCTTGCTTTTGTGGATATACCTTGTTACAAAACTTATACATGACAAAATTAATCACAAATTCCTAGTAAGTAGCATTTCTAGATTGCGGTCATGATTTTGCCTTTACAGAGGAAAGAAAACGTTTCACAATGCATTATGAAAGCAGATTTAAAATCTATGATTGAAGGTTTAAAACATAATAAACCTTTTGCTGAGAATGTCATGGAGGAAAACAACGTGTCTGACTTTAAGCAAGCTGCTTAAAGCAATTTCTGTGTACACCCAAACTAGAGATATCTAAAGCACAATGTTTGGAAGTTTCTGCTGCCAACCTGGTGTTCAAATCAAGAAAACATTCTATGTCATAGAATAATGGAGTGACTGCAATGTTTCCCGCTGAGGTGTAACTAAAGACATAGTAGTAAATTGTTATGTTGCATATTTACCCTTGAACTGCAAGCTGTCAGAAGGAAAGGAAAAAGATCTGAAGAGAACGACTGCGTTCCTTCCGGACAAACAGCATAGAATGTTTTATGAAGACCTCACTGCTGAATGATGTAATGTTGGAGAAAGTATTTAATTCACAGTGTTCTTCTTCATTATAATGTTTTCATATTTATGTGGATAAGTTTATGAAGATAGGACAAATAATTTTATAAAGAAGTGATAATATTAGGGTGTTGTGTACATTGACACTTTGATTACTTTTACGTCAATAAGTCTGGCACTTTGGACGGACAAAATTGTGTCATTTTGAAAATATTTCATTAGTAAACTATTAAACTATTGAAGTATATTATTGATTTGATTTATTTGGTCACAAAATAGTAAAAACTGTATGTGACGAATGGGGGAGAAGATTATCTACGCACGTTTTCTTGAGTTCTAGAATTCCTTTCCAGCATTTTAACTATAAATACGATAGTAAAAATATGAAAAAAAAAAAAAAATCAAATTATTTTTTTAAAAGTGCGAGCTGAGCAATGTTTGAAAAACTAGACATTTTCATTCCTGAAAACACATTTGCCACGGTAACCGAACTGCAGATTTGTTTTTCTGCATTGCTAACAAAATCTCTCCCCATCTCTACCCCTACCACTACAAACCAATGAGTGCTCAACAAAACTTATTGTTTAATTACTGTTGCTAACGTAAAAGAGATTTATGCGTAACGAAAGAATTTAAAGCTAATTTTTCTTCATACTTTCAGGTCAAATATATATAAACTCACTTTTCTCGAATGTGTGCAAATAGCACTTTGATCCTTTTTACTTTCGGATGGTTTACGGATTCGGATGGTATAACGGTCAGCGTATCGGATTGTTGTACCCAAGATAGCGGGTTCAAACGTGGATTTTTAAGGGCGAAAAAATCCTTCGTACGACTTCCTTCGGAGAGGAAATAAAGCCGGCTGTCCCATGTTAGTAGATTTACTTGCATGTAAAAGATCCTCAAGCCTAAATGAAGCCTCTGAACTAAATTCAAATCACCTGTTTCGTCGCCCGAGATAATACCTTCTTTCTCCGCTAGATGGTGAAAGGAGCATAGAAATTTGCGTGGTCAGACGGAAGAGCGGGCCTGAAGGCCCGAGTCTCGCCACGTAAAATAAGGCATTAACTTAACTTTCTCGCCTTACGAATTCTTCGTAAGAAAGGAAACTTATCGTGCGCCCGAAAACGGCGAATTTTCGCCAAAAAACTCTCATAGTCAGGCTCAGGTAACGAAAAAGTGGATAAATCCAGTTGTTATATTCAGAAAAAATCCTTTAACACGTGGAGTAGTCAGAATTCATGCTTTGTTGGTCCATGATACCGAAAAATAGATTGACGGCAAAACGTCTGTCTCTCTGTCTGCCTGCCTGCCTGCCTGTCTGTCCGTCTGTGGTCTTTGCGCTTAAACCGTTCAGCCGATTTTCTTCAAAATTGCTATTCCCCTATCGTGTTGATGTCGCCGATCCTAGAATTTCAAACCGATATTGTAATGTTGGGGGTACTTTATATGAAGCTCCTCGGACATTTTCAAAAAAGTAGCTCAAAATTAAATTTTGTTGTTGAATAGTGCGAAGGACGTTTCAGAGAATGATGCTGGTATCATCTTCTTTAAAATCTCCGATTTTTCGAAAATTGCAAAAAACAATTTCAAAACTACAAAATTGAAAACAGAGATTTTTGCCTCAAAGTCTGTTGTGCGAAATAAGCTCTTTATAAAAGGTCATGTACGATTTTTTGAAAAATGAGTAGTTTTTGTGTAATTTGTGCTTGAAACTTACGAAAATTTTGTTTCTCAAAAACCGCTCCAAAGTTTTTCTTTAAATTTTCTCCCTGTGTGTAATAAGGGACGGTAAAAATATGGTGCCAGTCCATTTTCGGATATTCCTCCGTTTTTTTGAAATTGCCAGAAAGGGAACATTTGAAAACTACAAATTTGGAGATAGCTATTTTTGCTTTAAACAAAGTCTATTGTAAAAATCAGCTCTTTAATAATGGTCCCGTAAAATGTTTTGAAAAAATGAACAGATGTAACTTAATTCGTGTCTGCAATGTATTCAATTTCTAAAAATATTATTTTCTTAAAACCCGCACCAAATATTTTCATTTAAGTTTCTCCTCGCATGTAACGGTATATGGTAAATAAATAAACTAGTGGTGCTGTAGAATGGCACAGACTTTCTCGTGCTTGTTATTTTTCGAATTTCTTTAGTCTCGACTAGCTTCTGGATGGTCTTGATCTCTTCCTAGCTGACATCTTTTACCGCCGAAAGGACATTCTTTTGCATTTTCTCAATTTTTTCGGCTGCCTAATACTAGAACTGAAACAACTATGCGATTATGAAGAAGTACCGAATTTATGAATGTCCCTGGTGCCGAATAGGCTAAATGTCGGGTACGAACTCAGGGTTTAGAAAGGAAAGGTCGCTGGTTCGAGTCTCTCTCAGTGGGTAAATCTTGTTTCTATGTATAGAATGAACTAGTGGTGCTGTGGAATGGCACAGACTTTCTCGCAGTTGTTTGTTTTATAAACTCTTTAGTCTCCACTACCTTTTAGATTATGCCGTATTACCGGAGCTGCCATCTTTTTCCGCCCAAAAGACATTATTTCACATTTTCTCAATATTTTTGGCTGCCTAATGCTGGATCTAAAACCACCACACTCTCATTACTATTATCAAAGTGCAAATCACACGTCCTTCCCTGGTAGCCGAGATGGTTTATTGGCAAGCACGAACTCGGTTCTTCGGAGGGAGGGATCGCAGGTTCGAGCCAAGCTCGGCGAATGATATTTGTCACAATTCTCTGTTACCGCATGCAATTTTTGCGAATTTTAGAAAGTTTATTGAAAACCGATTGAAGGAATTCTATTCACAAATACCTTTAATTAATATAAATAAACCGGAAGTGCCTGTATGTGATTTTCGATTTTCAACTTTTAAAGAATTTTTCTCATCATCTCTCGTCGAGAGACTGGAGCAACTGGCCTAGGCGACACTGAGCGAAAACGTTCTGAACCCTGGTATACAGCTACGGACTGTAGCAATGAGTTTTGCTAGTCTACAGTAGCTATAGACGAATATTTTCTTTCAGTCAGATTTAATGTGCGGGAATAACGGGCAATTGGGTGACCTTTCTGTGAAAGTACCTAATTTCGCAAAGTTAAAACTGTTAATTGGAAGTAATCAGGATAGGCCAGAAAAGGTTTATCAGATAACTTTCAATTGTTGAATGTATTTCTGTAAAATGTCGGTTATAATACTTTTCGTGCTTTTTTTAAGACAAAGGGTAAAGGAAAACTATTTTAAAATATGTTTTGCATTGCGTGCTTGCCTCTTATGCCTCCTCTGCAGCTTTGCGTTCGAGAGGACATACTTGTTACGATTCAAAACTTAGCTGGTTATTGTAATACAATTGAATAACATACAGGTAGAATAATGGCTCAAATGTACACCCATAAACTGTTACTTGAACTTAATTTTACAGCACAAAGATATTAAAAGCTTTCACTTATAACTTATTCATAATAATACATATATTTAATTGACCAATTAACAATTGATGACTTAGTTTCTTTCTTGAAAGGTTTAATAGTCGCTACCTATATTTTATGTGACTACCTTTGAGAGTAATGATGTATGCCATATTTTGCCGACAATATCTTCAATACTGTTCAGTTAAGAAGTTACATCACACATGAATTATTGTTGAAGACAATACAATGTAATTACAGTACCTCTTTCTTTTTGACTATTTAAATACTTGTATAAAAATCATATCACTTGTTCGATGAATAGATATTCTGACTCGAAAAAAACATTGCTTCAAGTTGACGCACTATGGCACTGGGGCAAGTGATGGGTTGAAAACAATAGACTATCATAAGCTTTGCACCTTTTAAAATAAATACTACATGAACAATTATAATTAAATGGATTGATCGATATTTTTGAATATTGTTGAAACACTATCTGAAAACAATAAGAAAATGTACTGACACCGGATGTATTTGAATTGCACGAAATACACTTTGGACGTCGGAACTTGCACCAGAACTAACAGCTTGTTAACAGTTTGTACGTCGGGATGACGTGTGACGTTGCTCATTGAGCACAAGTAATGAAACTGGTTACAAAATGTCGAAGTGACTGCCGTAGTGACCAGCTCTGGCTGCCGGTTGAGTAACTCGTTTGCTGCGCTGCAGTAACGCTGATGTAGATTCCGTAATCTTGCGTAAACCGCCAAACAGTTGCCGGCGGTGGCTGCATTTCGGTCGCATGAAGCTAGCGTTTGTAGCAGTTTTAGATGATCGTGCGGCAGTAACATGTTAAATTCAGAAAATGTTCGATATCTTTAATTTAGTTACGTACGTAGTATCAAATACTTGTATTGTTGGAATTTTATCTAGATTGGTATTTGTGTCATCCTGTGTTGCTTTATATTTTAAAAGATGCAACCTCTTTATGTATCCTCGTGGAAAAATAAAATTTCGCGTCGAAAATGCCTTGGCCCGCGAGCTTGATGGCGATGGGCAACCCTGACCGCCGACAACGAGATCTACCGTTGGGTTTGAAAACTACGTTCTCTAGACCGAACTATGAAAATTAAATTTATTTGATTAGCGAGCATATAAAATATTTTAACGTTCATTGAGAGCTAACTGTAGTAGTACAGAGGTAAAAGGCTTCCATGATTAATAACAATGAAACTAAATTGACAATAATTTTGTATATGTAATCTTGCATTTAAGTTTCGTTAATTTAAAATGTGTTGTTAGAAGAAGAGTAACGGAGTAGCGAATAGACAGGTCAATGCAAAAGTGCTGTTCCAGAACTGGAGAAGTGATGTTTTCGATTCCGCGTCTAGGAATATATTTTATTCATTCTACATTACCACAAGATCGTCTAAATTACAACATTCTACATTTTTCTTGACAATGTTATGCATAAAACTGTCATAATTCCCTTTCGCGAAGAAGGCGAATATATCAATTCTGAAGAAATCAGAAAATTGTTCACTTGTATTTGAAATGAAAAATATTCGTAATATTGTGTGGAGATAACAATAATAGATTTTAACCCTGCTCCGCGCGCGCATTGTTTTATAACGATTCAGCTCGCATGGCAGAGTTCGGACTGCCCATGGCTTTTTGGAGATTTCTAAAAGAGTTCAGCCAGCATAAGCAGGACCAAAAACACCAAAGCATTAAAAAAATTCTTTCTGTATAAAAACTAAACAGAGAAATTCCCCAAATTCCGTGAAACAATCAACATACATAAAATTTAATGTTAACACTTAACCCGCCGATACTCGCAATGCTAGAACAATTCTGCATTTATTTCAATAGCATGACATTAAATGCATCTGGAGATTGCTTTCTTTTTTAAAGATTTTTCTTACTCTAAACAACATCAAAACAAAGTATTATAATAATTGTTTTTATTTCAAAATAAACAAAGCAAACACAAGCATTGACTGTCACACTTTTAAAATTTGTGATAGCAAATCTTGACAGAAAGAGAGCAAGATTTTTAGGTTTCATCTTCGAAATCACGGTTACTGGATAAATGTTACGTAACTCTGCGTTGACTTATGTTCCCGCACACTATACGGTGAAAGGTATCACAGGTAACGCCACCACACTCTCAAGCAACGTCAGATACAGAAATCCTCCGAATTCTTCAGAATACTTTAAGACCTGCAACAATATAATGCCAATTTTTTAGAAAAATGAACACCAAATTAAAATAATAATAATAATAATACATATAAAATACATTTGAAAAAATAAAACTAGAAATGTCGGTGAAATATAAGAATATAAAAAATGCTTACATTTTGCAGTAGGCTCGCGTGAGTGTGCGACGTGCCACCTGCATGTCGTTCACACGTCAAGGAAATCACTCCACACAGGAAATTTGAAGAAACCTTGGGAGCACTACGTGATGAGTAGGGAGCGAATTTCTATGATTTTGCATATTTTTGTCCGTTGAATCAATGCATAGCTAAGTGAAATTTCTTGACATTTGATTAGAATATGCTGTATGGACTAATATATTAGAGCATATTTGGCCGATTTTTCCTGTTGCTGCGTATTTCTGTATTTATAGAATTTTTGCATATTTCTTTAAAATAGAGACTTATCTATAAAACGTTTAATCATTTCATAGAATCTATTTATTTGTGAGCGTTCATTCATTCGAAAGAGCTTGTCACAGTTTGAATTTTTTTATAAAGATAAAATATTTGTGCAAATTTAGGATATTTCTTGATAACTTATTTTGTAAACCAGGCAGAAAAAATACAACAAGACATACTGTGTTTCACTAAGGTGAATATTTACTTCAATTATTTCTCTCGCGAAGAATGCCAAATTATATTATCTTTGCACAAAAATTGTATGTCTTTTCGTTTCAAACATGCCTCTTCTGATTTTTATCAAGAAAGGTTTATAGAGGAAATGAAATATTGTTAATTTTAATTGGATATTAAAGTGTATATTTCAGAATTTTTAGATCATAAATGCATATTTTTAAAAGTATATTTCAAGATTTTTTTAGTGCATAAAAATTCTCTTCTTAATGATGAGTAAAAATGTCCCTAAGAAATATCTGGCCTCTCACTGGCTAAATTCAGCTGACAGATGTTGCAGGCAAAAGTGTTCAGAATACAATATAAACACCGCTTTTTTCACGAATAAAATTATTTTTTTTATATCATGGAGCGCGAAAACTGACTATTGCGCTCGTAAAATAAAAAATGTCCACCATCAACGGGAAGACACAAGAGAAGATATCTCGAGAAGGGAATCACTTAACAAGAAAGAATTCTAGCAACTCGAACATGAATTACTTTCCAAGATCTGTCACCCGTCATCCAATCGTCGTTTTTGAGGGAAGAATATACTCAGAATATTGAAGTAAAACAAATCTCTAAATCCCCCTATATTTTAATTCCATTTAATAAACGACATGCCACATAGCATTATTTATAAATATCTAAATATCTGGGAGGATTTTCAAACATTGACCAAAATGTGGCATAATAAATAATCCGATGAATTGTCATATAACAATATTCGTTTGGCTCAATGATAGAAAGCTTTCTTCCGTCAACTTAGGCAGCAGGATCGAATCCGGTGAAAGACGGTTTGCTTATTCGTGATTTTTTTTTTATCAAATTAACTTATTGCAGTACGCATTTCTTAGCGTAATTAAATTTTTATTTTTATTTTAAATCATAGTTTATCCTTCTACTAAATATCTTTATTTTGTATTTTCCTATTTTCTGTACGAGTATATTTATTTTATTCTAGGGAACATAAGGAACACATGACTAATAAGGAAACCAAAAGCGCCACCTCCGAGACAAATAGGTGTCTCTCTCCCACTAATGCGATAACTCGCTCTCGTTTGCATGGTAAGCGTGGTCGAAAAATAAATGGGGGTTGAATGTTCCGTTTGCTTGGTTGTGAGTGAAAATATTGATTTTTCTTTCATTACAGAAAGGCAACGCTGCATGCTTATCTCATTTTGACCTGCAGTCGTAACTACCAAGGACAGTTGAAATTCTGAGGCCTGTTACTTAGAAAGGGAGAAAATCGATAATGTCTCCCAACAAAAGAGATGAGTTTATTCAACTCTCTTCTGAACTATAAAATTGTAGCAAGCAGAAAGACATCCCTAGCATAGTTATATAATAATACTAGATGCAGTCGTATTTTACGTTAATTTTTTATACAAATTGTATTACTAAATCGAAATTACATAATCGTCAAATATGTAATTTCTTCAGAATTCAAATATTCGCCTTGTTTGCGAATGCAAATTTTGGGTGCTTTATGCAGAACATTGGCAAGACAAATGTAGAATGTTGTAATTTAGACGATCTTGTGGCAATGTAAAATGAGTAAAAATATCTTTTAACACCGGGAATCAAACCTGCCATTTCTCCAGTTCTGGAACAACACTTTGGCACTGAGCTGTGAATTCGCTACTCTCGCGCCTTTCTTGTAACAACACATTTTAAATTAATGAAACTTGAATGTAAGATTACGTATACAAAAATTAATGTCAATTTACTTTCATGGGTAGGAATCACGGAAGTATTTAGCTCTGTACTACTAGTGTGAGCTCTCAATGAGCGTTAAAATATTTAAGCTCTCTAATCAAATACATTTAATCTTCATAGTTCGGTCTAGAGAACGTTGTTTTCAAACCCAACGGTAGATATCGCTGTCGGCGGTCAGGGATGTCCATCGCCCTCAAGCCGGCGGGCCAAGGCATTTTCGGCGCGAAATTTTATGTTTCTACGAGGGTACACCCTCGAGTTGCGTCAGATCAATAAGGAAATATCAAATTTGGAGAAAATTGAACGATTTAGGCGCTAACATTGACAATTGAGAGACGGAGGGGCAGACGAGCAGCCAGACGTTTTGCCATAAACCAGTTTTGTTTTATCAAGGACTTACAAAGCAGTTCTATCTACACAACGTGTTAAAAGAAGTAATTTATTACATTTATCAATACAAATTATCCACTTTTTCTACTTAGGACTTACAAAGCAGTTTCTATCTACACAACGTGTTAAAAGAAGTAATTTATTACATTTATCAATAAAAATTATCCACTTTTTCTAACTTTCTCTAACAGTGAGATCTGGAATGAAAATCTGTTAAGAATTTCATAAAGAATTGCACTTCAATATCTATACAGGAATGAAGCGTGAGCGGAGAATATGTCATGGTGGCAGCGACAAGGCACTTTTTGCCTTTAGGACGATGACTTTTTTAAATGTTTTTCTGACGAGTTTTTCGGACAAGATATCGTCGCTTTCATCTATAGCATTACAATACTATGCCATTACCATGTAAGTACGTAGTAGGCTCGAAAGTAAAAATCTACTTCGGATTCAAACGAATAAAAACGCAAATTTAAGCGTTGATGGAATTAGGGAGAGGAAAGCGACAGACGTGCGCCGATGAAGAACGCGACAAACTTGTGGCTCGTGCGAAAGGCGGGAGAAACAGGGATCCGAAGCTGGCGGCCGGGCTGCTTCCGGATGGAGCGGAAGCCGCTTGCGCGGAGAGCCCGCCCACGCAGCCACGCCGAACCACGCCTGACGGCGCTGGGCGACGAGACGCGCGTGACAGCTGCCAGTCGCTTTGGCGAGGTGGCCAGCGCTTTCACGCTCAAAGTTTGCCATGGACTCGTCCTGTGCATCTTGAGAATTCCGAGGCTGTGAGAGCATCCTGTCGTATTTCCTGTCCATCGCAGTCCGAGCCTTTTATGAGCTTTTCTCGCCCCGGCCCCATCACTCCACGGTAGTGCACGGGATGCGAAAGCTTCGTTTTCCCGCTGACGGTGCTCCCAATATTTTCACAGGAATGTCACTCAGTGCGAATAGAACACTTATATTTTCTGAATTATTCCAGAAGGTTTAAAACACAGTGTCATAATTGACAATGTGTTTTCTACTCTGTATTTCTTAGTAAAGGATATCATTCATGCAATAAAATTTCAAATTTCATTAGACATAGAAAACATTGAACTGATTAATAGAGAAAAGTACCCAAACCCGGGCCCCCATTTTCTTTTCGAGTATTTTTAAATTCAATTTTCCGTACAGTTAAATCAAAATATTTGTAATGCATATACCTTACTTAGTTATACACATCTTACATTCTACTTAAAAAGTTTCATCAATTAGTTTAAGAATAAAATATTTTTTTCGCAATCATTACGTTTTGTGGATTTACAAAAATGGTCTCCTAATGTAAGCTACCCTCAACGTTTAAAAATGGTTAAAACTAAATGAAAAACTCCTAATACATTCAACTGAATATAATTTTACAAAAATACAAGTTTAGCACCTTCTACAAAAGAAATTGTCTTATATGTCTTGACACAGTCTACATATTCAAGTGTGACAAAAGTCACATGTATAAGTAGCTTTTCTACCCCTGCTCAGAGTGTACACATAAGGCACATCACGCATAGTTCTCCTACAGCTCTCTGAAAATTTACACTGTAAAACATGTTCTCCGCATCTTCTTCACCTGGGAGGGTGGTTAGAACTTCCAATGCGGAAGAGCCAGAGGACATGTCGCTTGACTCCTCGCGGAACGTGGAATCTTCCTTTTGCTTTTTGTTAACTTCAGAATTTTCTTAAATCTCTCTTTTCGACTTCTCCGAGATTACATTCTGAAATTGTCTTTCGACCTTTTTCTTCTTCATGCCTCTAACTGATAGGCTTCGAGTACAATCTTACTTTTCCTTAGACATCTAATGTACCAAAGCAATAAATGCCTTATTGGTTTTATTTTACAAGACGAAAAATTGCGGGTTCGTGCTAGGAACTTTGGGGGCAGGGGCTCGGCGTGTTTATATTTCAAAAACCAATGACATTTTTACTAGGCATTAAAAAAATTACATTACCTTACATCAATAGCTGGTAATGTCACCTTCGAAATAATGTAGTGGTTAGAAGACTTGCCGATGAAGTAGCGAAATCAGACAGCTGAGAATAAGCACTTGAAAAAAATTTGCTTTTCAATGTTCGCACTAATGGCCGACTGTCCAGCAACAAGGGAAAATGAAGACACTACCGCTTGACTGGGTCTCGGACTTGCAAAGAACTACTATTTTAGTGTTTCCAATAGTCATCATCACTCTACAGAGCTGTAAATCAAGGGGTTCGCTTAGGAACCGGACCCGAGTTTGGGTACTTCCCTCTATAATTTATGTATTTAGTTTTTGCATGTTCTACAGTGTAAATCTGTTTAAACAAAGCGTTGAACAATAAAAATATTTAAATCTAAAGTGTTTTTATGGGTATCGTGATATCTTACCAATATAATCTTACAAATAGACTATATGATCAGGAAAAATAACATTTAATTATTGGACTTATTTTTCTTTTGAAATGAAAGGATGCATTTTCTCGTCTAAGAAACTAGTGATGTTATAATCTCACGTACTTTCTTGCAGTTTTTGTAACATTTAAAACTTTCAAAAATTCAGAGAGTTCAATGAAAATATGACCTGTGCAAATCTTTAAGCGTCCTTTACTTTGTAAAAAAATAAAGAAAAACTTTAGAGCTCTTTTTGAGAAATTTCTTGTAAAAAATGCCTTCACTTCAAGTAAAAATTACATGAGAACTATTCAAATTTTAAAAAAATTTTACATGATCTCATAAGATCTGATTTTTTTGCGCTTTACTTCGTAAAAAGCATGCGCCAGAAAACAGCGAATTTTCAAAAGAAAAACTCTTAGTGCCGGATCCTAGTAACGAAAAAGTGGATAAATCGCGTTCCTATATGGCTTCAATTTCACTGCTTCTTAAATGGCTCCAAATTTCTTTGATTAAAATTTGTTCTCAGATAGCGTAAAGAACGCTTGAAAATGGCGTGGGTCTCACACTCGTGTAAATCACAGATTTTACGAAAAATTGCATAAAAAATGTAAAATGTTTTCGCCATCTTCCTACAACTACAATATTGAAAATTGAGATTTTTTCTTATGAACATTGTTCTTTGCAGACAGATCTTGAAATAAGGTCATGAACAATTTTTAGAAAATGTGAGTAGTTTTGGCGCAATTGTGCGTGAAATATAGGCAAACTTAAATATTATTTTTTCAAAAACGACTTCAACTTTTTTCTTTACATTTCTCGTCGTTTGTAACTATAAGGATGATGATACGAATTGGCACTGTCTGATTTTCGGCGAACTCTGTATTTTCAAAAATTGCAAAAAAGCAAAAGTACAATATTGAAGACAGAGACTTTTGAATTAAAGGATATCTGTTCGGATCCAAATTTTTTCTTGAAATTTTTTCCATGAATAGAGCACAGGACACTACAAAATGGCGGAGGTCCTCGTTTCAACTCTCTGCAATCAGCATCAATACAAGAAACTATATGCTGTTGGGTAACCGCTATCTCCCGATTACGCGATGAAACTTACGTTACATTTCAACCTACCTAGTACAGTACTGGTGATCAACGGCAACCGATAGAGGGCACCGTTATGGTTCCTAATGCCGTGAACAGCACGCCTCAGTGAACCGGCCAACTTGGCTTCTTTACAGCCCCAATATTCCGCGAAACATACAGTACGCTTAATCATAACATCTTGAGACAAATAAGTTAATATCTTATAAGAGAAAAACACAATTTTTTGTGAAGGTCCGTCCCGGATGTTTTTATAATTTAAATTTAGAGTTCAATATCTCGAAATGAGCGTCAATGGTGTTATACCGCTATTAAAATAACGCATTCAAATAAGAAATGACTAGTTTTAATGACTAGTTTTAATGACTACTTAATTTTAAAGCTACGGAGACTGCTCTAGTTACGATACTGTTACACCAAAGTATACTCAACTTGGCTTGCATTTATTCGTTTCAATAAAAAAAATTGAAAAATTATTTGTTTTGACGCTTTCAGGAATATTCGTCAATACTGTTTCGTCCAAAAAAATATGTTGTCCAAAATTAGTTGTCTTATTATTATTTTCTTTATTATCTTTCTATAGTCCAATGGTGCTAGTCCATCAATTTTCGCCCAAGAGTAAATTTCGACTATAGATATTTTAGTCCTTAGAAAATTGGTTCAATATATCTATAGTCCATCGTAATGAAATCACGGTCTAATGGTGTAAGTCCATGGCATTTTCGTCCAGACATTTTTCAGTTCTACGAAAAGTCCAATGTACTACACTGTTTTTCTTTTTCAGTAAATTATAAATTAATTTATGACAAAAATGTATAGGGAAAGAGTGACTAATACCGACACGTGCCCAATACCGCGCAGGTGCTTCTTTTGCAGTGCAAGCAAGTGCTACCGCGGCGCAGAAACTGCCTCTGCGAGTGTTATTACTTCAACGACGATAGTGTACCCTGGCTAGTTCCAAACTACCATAAGGCCGGTGCCAACATACCTATGGGTATGTTGGTTGACAACTTGATGAGTTTTAAAAACTATAAATGTTAGACAGCATTCACGAACAAAAAAAGAATACCATCAGGTAGCCCAACAAATGTTTCCAGACTCACAAAAGAAATCGTTTATAGCTAAATCGTTAAATATAAATCGAGTAGCGTAAAAATATTAAAATATACCAACTGGTGCAACCGCGCCCGGAGCATTACATAACTCTGGAATAAAATCTCGAAATCGATTTTCTGGATAAATACATAATCTTCCCTATACTAGTATATTACTCCGTATATACGTACGTATACGGGAAAGGAAAAAGCTTTTACCACACGACCCATTTAACCATTGGACTGTATTTTGTAATGTTCGCCTGTCCGAGAGTAGGCTTTTGCCTGACGTGTCTTCCAGGCCTGGACCTCGAAGACGACGCGCTGCGATGATAAGACTCAACCTGTCAATAGCGCAGCTGCACCAGGAATGGGTGCAATTGCTAAAGAAGTGCGTGCTGATCGGAGATGAGCGTGAAACATCCTATTATATTGAATTGTCATTTTGCATTTAAAATTTTGTTATTGAGATCGTTGTTGAAAATCACTTGGTTTAGGCAGTTTTAGGCAAAAACATTAAAATAGACATCAACCGCCCTTTTAGGACATTTTAGGTACTATTAGACGCTTTCAGTAGATCTATTTTCTCATGATTCGTAAACATTGGCAATTATTTTCCTCAACATCCTAAAGGGACTAAATTGGCATTTGTCCTAAAATCCGAGGTCTAGTAATCGCCAGGGAAAAAAGATCTGAACTTAACCGTGTTTTCAGAATTTCAAAACTTTAGAATAGCGGCAATAGAAGGCGCAAACGTGCGGGACATACTTGAGAAGCTGGAAAAGAAATGAGACCTTTGAAGTCAATGAATTCTTAGGATATGAATTCGATGATGAATAAATGATGGCACACACAATGCTAAACAAAGATAGAACGTAAGAGGATGAGGTTTGAGTCCGTGAAAAACTAGACACCTTAAAATTCAGTTTTATTATTTAATTTTCTCCTATATGTCAACTAAGATTTTCGGGATATGTAAAATGGGGACCGGAAGGGGAATAAGAGTTAAGCCTATATGTAATTTGAGGACCGACCCAGAAAAGGGTATACGTAAGTTGAGGACCGACTACCTGGCATTCCAGGTAAAAGTGGAAGGTGACCACTGGCGTAGCATAGTGGAGGCCGCAGGGGTGGCCGGCTCCAGGCAGCAAATTTCACAATAAATATAATAATAATTAATAATAATATAATAATAATAATAATAATAATAATAATAATAATAATTCATATTTAGCCGTGATTTAGGGGAATATAATAATAATAGTAATACTAATAACAACAATAATAATATATTGTAAAAGTTTTAACATCTCATATTTTTGTCGCACCTACGATTCGGACCCATTGAAATGAGCACGGAATCTTTCATTACTTACTCTGTGACGAATTCTTTAAATTAGTGTAATTATAGATGAAATACTCCTAATTGTAGCGAACTGGCAACAGTCTGTACTGACTTGTTGGATTCCCTGTATTTTATTTTGTGCGTGGATTGTTTATGGCTAATATTCAGCGAGAATGACCATTTAATATAAAGCATAGTGTTTCAATATATAATAACACCTACAAATTAGATTACAGTATGGAAAAGACCCTTCAGGAAAGTCCGTGACTGAAGCTTCGACAATTCTAAGAAAGTTTCATTTATGAATCGCCAATCATTCAATTCACATTAACTTAAGCGAATATAGGCCTATGTATGCGTTTCCAAACTGATTTTTAGTGATCATAAGTGCTTGTAGTGATTGTTAAATTATTGAATTTTGTTGAAAAATTGTATTTTGCGTGTTCGTATGTATTCGACTACGTGAATAATTAATATTTTATTCAATAGATTATTAAAAATGTAGACGAATAAAGTTGAAGTTAAAGTTAGAATTTTTGTTTTTAATTCTAACAATTATTTTATTTTCAATAAAAATATAAATAGTATCGGTATCGTTATAGTTCTAATTGGAAATTGGTGTTTATTTTCAATTCGCTAATAACTGAATCTTGTCGTTCGGCAAGGTATAATCATGAGTAGGGAGCTGCATTTGATGACCTGAAGCATCGCCAAAAAAATCAATAAAATGATTTTAAAATGTTATAAGAATGCCCTAAAAGCAAAGAAAAATGATGTGAAAGATGTGATCAAAACCAGTTCCCACGAACAAATCAAGCTGTCGGATATGTTAAGGATGTAATCCAGACTTCTTCTGAAGTTCAAGTGAACTCAGCTTTTAAACTATTGGATTGCACTCTTCTTTACCAGGATATCTGTCCTTAACTATTCCGAAATCAGCAGATCTGCCAATGAACTTGCCACAAACTCCTGCCAGCTGCCATCTATCGCCGCCCAAAGTACTTTTTTTTTATTTTCTTAAGTTTTCGGTTTACTAATAGTAGAACGGAAATATTATTTTAAGAACATTAAAACACAGTAAAACTGCGTCCAAAATGGCAATTTTCTTTGAGTTTTCGAAAAACTTCATTAGAAGTCATTTGAAAGCACTTTAACTCAATAAATAGAACAGTGTTTACAAATTAGTGGAAAAGTGCATATTAACTCTGTTAGAAATCTTAAAAAATACATTTGTCTAATTTTTAAAAACAAAAAAATACCATAAAATGAACTGTACGTCATATCAAGAGTGCAAATTTGCACTATCCTTCTGAAATGTTTGAAGAAAACATTTGGAGCCATTTACGAGAAAATGCCGTTTGAGCGTTTCTGAAAATGCGGAATTTGAGCTAGTTTCATAGAAAACGGTTGAGTTTTCGAGAAAAATTACTTGGCATTATTTAAGCGCATGTACTCATAAATGTAATTATGTGAACAAATTGCCGCTAATATAAATATACAAGGATACTAGTGGGATACAAGTAAAAAAATTATCTATCAAATGTCATCAAAAGATCCGTCTGTCACCAGTTCTTTCCCTTTCTGCGTAACACCAGGGTTTCACTTCCATCTTTGAAAAAATGTAAATGCTGTTGCTACTTCAAAACTCGAAAAGCAAATGAGACTATTGTCATCACTGGACCTCTCGAAGGATCTCTGCCGGGCAAGTGAAGGGAAAGGAACAAGGAAATGCTGGACAGCAGCGCGGCGGCGGCGGCGGCCCTCTTAACGCGCCTACCTGAACTTCCTGCCTCCTCAGTCCGTTTCTTACCTGAGATGGTTTGGTCCTAAAATTACATATAGTATTAAGAAGTAAGCTTCACGAGATAAGATGAAGGGATTATTTGGTCCCCATTTTACATACGCCCAAGATTTTCTCTGTCCTTACTACATTTATCTAATAAAGAGAAAATATTGTAATGCTGCGGCGGAAATCGGCGAATTTTTGATAGAAAACTTCGTATTGAAGGGTAACAAAAAAGAGGATATATCGCAGAGGATATATTATTCGCAGAAAATTACTTCCTTCACTGTACGTTGTGTAATCAGAATCCACGCTTTGTAGGTTTTGATACAGAAAAATCGATTGACGGCAAAACGTCTGTATCTGCCATCCGTCTATTCTTTGGTCTGTGGTCAACACTAGTGTCTAAACCGTTCAGCCGATTTTCTCCAAACTTGATATTTTGGATATTTTACTTTATATGAAGTATCAACAAGATTTCCAAAATTTTCTAAAAAATGGCTCCATTTTTTATTGAACCTTGTCCTTGAATAGCTTAGAAAACGACGCTTAAAATATTGGCGGAGAATTGTGTTAAAATCCCTGATTTTTCGAAAATTGCAAATGTGAAAATTTTTTCGACGTCTTCCTTGAACTAGAGAGATATTTTCCGTAATGAAATCTGTCATTCAAAGATACATCTTGAATTAAGCTCATGTACAATTTTTCGAACATGTGGGTATGTTTTCGCTTAATTGTGAGTGAAATATAGTCAAATCTAAGCAATTATTTCCCCAAAAACGGCCTCAAATTTTTCTCTGTATTTTTAAACATTTCAAAAAATTATCATCGCAAATGTACTATAATATTGATGATAAATATTTTTTAAAATCTGATTTAAGAACCCTTGATTTAAGATCCTTGAAAATGGTGGTGTTAAATTTTTTTGAGAAAAAGAGAAGTTTCGGCATAATTTGTCTGAAATTAATACAACTTATAAAACAAGTTCTCAAAAAATGCTCGCAATTTTTTCCTTACATTTTTTCTAAGGATAGAGCGCAGGTCGCTCAAAAAAGTGGGGCAGGTTTCATTTCGTGGATCCATCTGATATTTAGAAAATTGTAAAAGTTAGAAATAATACGAGAACTTATGTGCTGTTGGAGCACCTTTAAAATAAAAAAGTTCATTTTAAAATAAAAAAAATTAAAACGGAATTTTAACATTAAATAAATTCAGAATTTTTTAATGAAATTACTTTACGACGAAGTGACCATAATTTTAATCCCAAAAATAAGAGTCTGAATTTGAAATACATTTATTTTAATTATTTCAAAATATTACCTCACACATTTTCTAGCTAGTGACCAATGTAAGTAAAACGTGTCTGTATTTGTAGATGCGCCTCGAATTGCAAATTTAGTATT
>JAHLJT010008446.1:138577440-138723954 GCA_031308135.1 Acheta domesticus
TACGTCGTAAACTTGACATATACTTTCTCCAGACTGATTTTGACGTGTGGAATCCTTCCTTCCTTTTTAAAATCCATATCTGTAATTCTCCTTTACTTACGCTTTCAGGAAACCCTTCCACATGGTTTTACGTAGTAGACAATTTCACACTCTATGAATGCCCCGTTTTACGCCGCAGCTCAAAACGTTGCCCTGCTTTGGTTTCTAGCCTTCAGGCACGATTTTCAAATCGTGATATTCGAAATATTCGCGAGGTAAGCATTCCATTACATTTCCTTCGTAATATCCAAATAGAACCGTATATTATTCATGTTACTCTCGTTTGCCTTAGGTCCGTTGAATTCCATAACACCTCTCCGAACTGTTTTCTTTAATGTGTGATAGTGTATTTCACTACTACCGAATTCCATTCTATTATCTTGTGATCTAGTGTCTGAGTTCTTTGTATGTATTTTTTTGTATGTCTACAGCGTTTGAAACAGAACTACTGGCCTGCAGCAAGAAAAATGCTGCTGAACAAAATCACAGAAAATGTTTCCAAAACGTAGCACACTGCTCAAAACAACAAATAAAATACTTTCGTATAACACAGCAATATATTAAATATTTTAATAAAAGTCTTCACGAATACTGCAATAACACATAGTACAATAACATGTATAAGAGAATACCCAGAACAACAGTTCATTTACGAATATAAAAAGTTGCTGATCCATAATGCAACAAATGAATAGCCGATACTAAATGGCGGGCGTCCTCTTCCTTGGTGTCTTGTTGTCGCATGACTTCAGCTCTGTCAAGTACATACTGACGTCAGCTCTGTCGACACACTGAGTGTGAGTATTCCGTTGGGAAGCACAGTATGTTAGTAGACGGAAATCACAATCAAATATTTGCATTTTCAATAAAAATGAAAAGTATTTAATTTTTTCCCCGAGTTCTTGGGTGTCTAAGGAAACAATAAAACCTTTTCATGACCTAATGCTACGTACTTATCCTTCAATTTCTCGCGCATTGGAAATTAGTAATACAGATACTTCTGGGACGATTTCCCCTATTTGATTTCATGAACATCATCGCTCATACTTCAAAACGAGGGTGACAGATTCTCTCCCTAATACCTACGTGAAAGTTCTGCCGTGCGCTTGCTGGCTGTTTGACGAGCCAAGTGAGAAGGTTTCGTGGTGGGCGCGTAGGGGCGACTTGGTCGCGTAGGCCGATGCCGTGCCCTTGCTGGGGCTGCGAGGGCGGCCGTCGCTCCCAGTTGCCTTCGCCCCAGGTTCGCCTTCGATCCCTTCCCGAGGCGCCGCAGGGCTCCTCCACCCGGGGCCCGGCGCCGCCAAACCGCGGGGGGCCTGCGGCGCCACTGGGGAGAGGGACTGCCACACTCTGACCCTCAGTGGCATTGTTCGCGCAAGTCCCCGGGGATCAAATAATGTGGTAGCCCTTTCATTCTCCCCTTCGCCCTGGTTAATATTCTCCGGCTCACCTTGCTCGCCACAGATCGAGTACATAGTAAATGTCCTTACATAGTGCTGCACGTTGACGGAAATAAAAAGGGATCAATTGCTAGTATGGGAGAGACGGGGGAGGGAAAGGACAAGAATTCCTTCCAAATGAAGCGGTCATTTGAAGGATTTGGAGCTGTAACAAGATGAGCTTCACCAACCACGGCAAGACTCACGCTATTCGTTAATATTAATATCTCGAGACTGGTCGAAGGGTGGTCTCAACTTGTTACTGCCCCAAGCCCCTCATAAATATCAACACCACATACTATATAGGAACAATGTAAGCCACACTTTCACCAAACCGAGGAGAAATAACTTTTCCGAAATGTGGGAGGCGTTCTGTAATTGGTGTGACTTTCTGTGATTGGTGTGCTTATCTGCGCCCACGCACTTCATTTGATGTAGCTCTACCTTCTCCGAGACATCGTCAATAATCTGCGCGAGATGCACCTGTGCGCGAACGGCGAGTGGGAGAAGATAAAATATTTAACCAGTGTCGTATTTTCAAACACAATAAAGTAACAGTTGAAAGTGTACGTTGCCCCGAGCATTCTATGTAAAAAGAAAGGGGCGGAATCGTCTTTGCTTGTCCGGAGCCGCTGAGCCCCACCGATCGCTGGCGCCCTGGGCGACGAAGCGCTGTTGTGGGCTTCCCCGAGTGCGGCGCTCTGGGAATCGAACGAAGGGCTTTGCGAGACAGTGCAGACGTAGGAGATCGGCTACCAAGTGCGTGATTAAGCTAACCCAAAAGACGGAGGATTTGAAGAAAGTATTACTCCTCCTTGTTCTCATTCACTTATTCGCGTCTCACATTCTCATATTTCAGACGTGAAATCATCAATCTGATCTATGGAGTTACAAAAATGTTGACAAAAATTGGTATTGTTAATTGAAAATCTATAGTAAAATGAAGGAAGGTAAGGGAAAATCGTTTTTAATTTTTTCAGCGCTATATGTGATCGAACGAAAAAGAATTCTTAGAAATAATTTCTAATTTTTCGTTGGACAATCCAAGTCTTGATAGGAAATGGTGATTTTAAGTAAAATTGAAAATTTTACCCCTCGCCCACGCAATCTTCTGGCGGAGGCAGGATGAATGTATAGAGGTGTATTTCCCTCTCGAAAATTTTCGCACTTTTAAGATATTTTTTAAACGATGCGTATTTTTCTGGATATTTCGATGCTAGAATTTAATAGTTCCTCTCCGAAAATCTACTTTTGTTGTTAAACAAGTTTTGTCGACTTTGTGCAATTGAATGCACTGTCTTTCAATAGAGAAAATTGAAGGTTTGTTCGTGAAGGTAACTTGATTCATTCCTACGGACATCGATGTGTACCAGGTGGAGCCCGTGTAAAGTAATCTTCAGAACGTAAAAACAAGGGCTTTTCGCATTCATATCAATGCGGAAGTTGGGTCTGGTTTCTTCTGTGTGTTGGAAGACTCCGGTTTCATTATTACAGCTAGAATAATCAACGTGAAGTTAAACGTAAGAAGATGAGAAAAAATTAGTGTTGTCATTGTTCCTTCAAGTTGGTTCTTTCTCAATGTCGTATACATTATTTCTTACCATCATTTGTTGGAATCATTCGTCCGGTAACACCTTTGTTGCTTCTTTCTGTCATTAATTTTTTTCTAGTTGAAATAATTTTAGCTTATCCCAACTTTACCCATCGCTTCACGTCTCTGTAATGTAAATCGCATAGGCGCATTCAGCGAGTGGTGTAACTTTGATGACCACCATGACCAATTGTTCATAGACGGGAATACCATCACAAGTCGAAAGTTCAAGTTTTAAAATAAACGTGTTTTGAGTTTTCGCTGGACATTGAAATACAGGTTTCGCACGTTTATGGATGGATTATGAAGTAACCATTACTAAAAGGCTTCATAGGATTTCTGTTTGTCATATTAAGTATTATAAAATGTTATAAAGTAACAAAGACATTTCACATTTTTCGAGTTGTGCCAGTGTTGCAAGCCGTGAGTGACTTGAACGACGAAAATATGTGAAAGTTTTGAATTACCGTCAAGTATCAACCCCGCTATTACAACTGCATTACCGTTGTACTCATTGTATACTACAATTAGTATCTCAGAAATAAATACTTTCTTCGCCATCATCATCATCATATTCCTTTTCTCATTAGACATGTCCATTCTATTTTCATTCCATCTCTTTCGCGGCCTTCAGTGTTTCTCTTTCCTATTCGCTCTGAAGGTCTGTCTTGTGGCCTTTTTTGCCATACATGTTCCATTCATTGCTGTCTATACTATTTTAGTCATCATTATCGTACTCCTTTTCTAATTAGACATGTCCATTCTATCTTCATTTGATCTCTTTCGCGGCCTTCAGTGTTTCTCTTTCCTCTTTGCTCTGAAGGTTTGTCCTGTGGCCTTTTTTGCCATATATTCCATCCATTGCTGTTTATACTATTTTGGTGTTTCATATACTGTTTCAATTCACTCTAATTCACTTCTTACTTGATATGTTAATGTACAATACTTCGTAACTCGTTAAGTAATTCCTGTCTGTGCGACATCAAGGCAGTTGAATGTGTTTGTTAATTACTAGTTCAAGAATACATAACAGTTAAGAAATTATTGCCTTTGTAGTTATAGTCTTGGAATGAGATCCATCACCAGCCTTGTTGAACGGGTCACTACAGTCCTAAGCTGTGGCAAATTAAAGTGAGATGGAGCAATAACTCTGTCAACAGTCACCTGACATTATGTTTACATGCTATAATATTTCCGAGATTCTATAAAAAATGGTATGCAGATACTGTGTTACTGGGACAGGGAAACAGTAACTGTTACAAGGACAATTGCAACCAATAAATAATTGAAATGACGGATTCCGCAATTACATGAAAATTCTTTTGAAGTAATTGTGAAAGTAATGAAGAAACTAGCTGAGAGTACTCTTTAGCAACCCAAAATATTCCCCCATAAAATATCTTTAAAACATTTGTTTATGATATAACTATTACCAAATTTTATTATTACAAGCCACTACGAACTCGCTCTATTTTTCTTCGTTAACTTTTGTGATATCTTTATTTCTTCATTTGTAGTATGAGCATATAACACAAATTATCGACTGAATCTATCAAGATAATTCAGCAGGCCATCTAACCTTGGTCGCGTGTTAAACAATAGTTTTAAAAGTCCGATATTTTGAAATAAAATTTCTGTTTCGTACAATCTGGATACGCGTCTTCCACTTTCACCCCGCCCATGTCCAACTGCTCTCAGGAAACGGATAATATGACAATACAGGCTCATATGGTTCATAAGTTGCATTACCTCATGTTGCATCAAAATGTTGCATTACCTCATGTTGCATCAAAAACGTCCATTGCATTTACGATTATTTTATTGCAGATACAGTATATTTTATGACCTCAGTTAACACCTAAACGTGTTGGACTTCACTAAAATTTGGAATGGTGCGTTGTTGAAACGCGTAAGTGAAGCGGCCATTACACTTCGTACTATACTAACGTATAGCGAGTCTTCCTGTATCAGCTGCGAAAAGTGGTGCCTGGACAACGCAACTGAATTCGACTGAGACAAGTATCCGACTAAACGAGCCGCTTACAGGAGACCACTGGGGAACATTTGACTGGTGCCTTTAAGCTGTATGAAACAGTCCGTGATTGTGGCCTAATTGCCAGGCATGGATAATGTTGATGGAAATCTGTTGATAAAGATCTGTTTGTAGCGCACGACAATATTTATTTCATGATAACCATACTTAGTCATTGAAAAAAAGTGTGTCGTCCAAAAAAGAAGAAGAAAAAAACAAGCAAAAAAACGAAACAACCTGAATGGCTCGTTTCGTTGCAAGGTCTTGCCTCTGTCTCTCAGCGAGGTGCACTATTCGCCCTGCGCTTGTCGCCCTTACCGGCGCTACCTGGGCCACGCTGTCCTTGCCACGCTGTTCTTGTCGTGTTGCACTTGCTGCTCTGTCATTGCCGCGCCACTCTTGCAGCGATGCGCAAGGTAGTACCTTCGCTCGCAGTTCCCCGCTCGCGAAATATGTTGAGTGTGTTGCCGATAGCCCTTGTGTTAATTCCGATGACGGACTTGCGTAGTGGCTGGTGGCGGGCGCGTATCGAATGTGTGAAATGCAATATCGGGGCCCGGGGCGAGGAGCCGTTATGTGCCCATCGCTGTGTGGATGAAGTGTCACGCATCGGGGCTGTCCGTCAAATCCTCGGACTTTCCCTGTCGCGTGGCAAACGTCCGAAGAGCATTGAATCCGTGACGGGCGAAAGCTCTGTGATACGTCGGACGCGGAAATCGCGTTGTGGGTTTCACACTTTGATTGTAACCTGCGGAATGTTTTCCTTCGTACCTTCAAGGAGCCATTACATTTAATGACTTTTTTGAAGCATATTTATTATGATATTAATTAATTAAGTCTGAAATTTATGTGAAATAAAACTTCAATTATCTATGTCTATGTTTGTCGCATATAGACGCAAAAACTACTCGAACGATATCACTGAAGTTTTCATACTTTGTTCTTATTAATATCGCGAGTATTTAAAGAGTGGTTTGAATTAAACGGACATGTATGGGCGTTGTTTTTGCAAAGTTGATCGACGAGTTTGGCTTTGAGCCGTTCCCAGAGGACCTTGCTGAAAGTGCAATCTATGGATATCTTTCTGAACTGCATTGACTCATAATATCGAATAACATCGAAGTTGCGATCTAGAAAGCGGGAAGTCTGAAGCAGACGCTGGTGGTGCACAACATTATTCTAATATTTGGTTTTTAAGGTGTGAAATAAAGTAAAGTGTTATTAATACATAGTTAAAGTGTAGTTAATAAGTAGTTAATCTTCATTGAATAAATTGATTTTGAAGTTGAATTAATAATACACTGTAATAGCAAAGCATTGCTGGGACCGCTGGTTGGTAATAATTTAGAATATAAAAATTTAAAAAAAAAATTAGTAAATTTTTAAAGTACTAAAAATTTAGAATATTTTTCCATTATTGTTTCTTTGTGCATGACTAGTCATTACTGATTCCTTTTCTTATCCATGTTGTGCTCATTTACTAAGAAAACTATTTCATGACGTACACTTATACTTTTGTTCAACATTAATTCAAAACTAGTGGCGCTACAACACATAATTTCTCGTATTATTTGTAACTGCATATTACATAATGCGATAGAAAATCGTATCAGTAAATAACTTTCCCTTCTACTATTGGGTGATATCTAAGAATATCATGGAAAATCGCCTACAATTTGCGGCGTGCCATTGCACGGAGCAATGTCGAACTTGAGTGGTCGGCCGGCCAACACATGTCGCACATGTCGCTGCAAAGGAACTTTAACTTCTAGCTGAATGTGACCGCATGTTCCTGTTACATTAGGCAACATTTTGACGATAATTTTTTGTATGAAAAGAGTAACTTGGTTAATCTTTCTTCTAAACTTAAGAGAATTTTAAAATGTGCAGTTTTAAAATAAAATAAAAGTTTAAATATGCCATAAGATATGAAAAACCTGCATTAAGATGAATTTCTCAAAATAATCATCTATGAAATATGCACAGTAAAAGTATGCATTTTTTTTGCACGCCATGAAACATCTATCTACAAAATTTCAGTGCTGCTGTAAGCTTGCATAAAAGCATTTGCATGTCAGTTCTTTCTCTAATAATTCGATTTTGAATTTTCTACTTGATTTCTAAAGAAATTTACCGTCTATTGCGATTATAACGACACCGAGGAAATATTTACATGTCCTGTGCCAGTGTTGTATTTACAGTTACATTGCATGCAGAAAAAAATCACCAGCGTCGACGTGTTTTCTTTTTAAGAGGGGGTGCATTGTGTGCCCGTTGTACGAGTCACTTAAATCATTCAGCAATGAAGATAGTGGTGGGGCGCAAACCGAGTTTTCCCGCCGTCGAAGAGCAGAGATCGGCGACTGGCGCTCACGTTGGTTGGCGATGGTTCGCAACGCATGGCGTTGCAACGGGAAGCAGAAGTAGCCGCCACCCTCTGCGCCGCTTGAATAGCTGGCTGCCGCGGCGCTCTATGCGGTCTGCAGTTGGACGAGCTGCACCGCGGAGGCAGCGGAGAGCAGGGCGGTGTGGGAGGAGGGTGGGGGGGAGGAGAGGGGGAGGGGAGGGGAGAGGAGGGGCGGAGCCGATCAGCGGCGCTCCCTCGTCTTCATTATCGCCGGATGCAACGCGGCCGCCGGCGGCCGGCGCGCCGTCCCTCTCGCCCTGCTGACGCACGAGGGCCGTCCACACCCCGCCCCGCCCCGCCGCGCCCCGCCCCGCCGCCGCTGCCAGCGAGCGCTCCAACATGGGCGGCGGAAGCGCTGAATTATTGGGGGGAGGCCCTCCAAGGGCACCCACGCGCCGCCCGCCCGCTGCCCGCCTGTCTACGGAAACAAGGAGCCTCGTCTAACCGGCCGTACATCAGAACGTAATGCACTCGCTTATTGTTACAATGATATTTAGACATTCTAGGATAATATTGCATTGTCCATATGGTGGGGACACATTCGCCACGTTGGTCGCTGCTGCGATAAAAAATGAAAAATATGGAGACACACAAAGTAAATTCCCAAAGAATGATCATATGCTTATATTAGATTCATTTTTAAACATAGTAGTTGCGACGCTTTAAAGCGTAGTACACACAGCATTCACACTAGTTTTTAGTTTCTACCTAAAAAAGGCTTTTTATCATGCCCGCGGTAATATTATATTTTCTTCACTTTTTGTTATGTTCTGGATTTGAAAATGCCTACTGAATCACTTATGTTTACTCGGAAAATACATAATACTAACACATTCTTGCCTCCTTACTTGTAATCTAGGGTGACCAGACTTTTTATGACATAAGACAGGACATCTCTGAAATATGGAAGATAAAAAACGGGGCAAAACGGGACATAAGCTTACAAAGAAAATGTGGTTCATATCTGACTGCACTACTTCACAGACACAAGTACAGTAAAAATCTCTCTAAGCCGGAATCGATCCGGTTTAGGGAGGTTCCGGAATCGTTCCGGTTTAGGTTTAATGCAAGGTTGTCCATTTTATGACATTTGTGATGATGATATTTCTGCTCTGAAAGTACCAGGCCTAAATTACATGACTTTTATTACAATTATCAAAATAAAATATCATATAACGTTATTATGGAAGAAATCACCAATAAATTAACTTTAAACACTTCATTGTCAACTCAGTTAAAAAATACACGCCTGACTGTCGAGTGGCTGTATTCAGACTGCTTCCAGTCGAAGTACAATGAGTCACAACCCAGTCCAATGACTTTCTGATACCCTCACATGGCCTTGAGCAATGCGTATGTGGTCGAGAGGTTACGATTTTCAACGTGGGTCAAGGAGACGCGTGAATAGAAGCCATGCCCTTACACTTGCCCACGGCAGAGTCTGGAGAGAGGGAATTTCCCTATGGTCTACGTCCTGAGAGACGAGCGGCCCCAAGGTCGAATTGTACGCTGACATCTGAAGCCCCCTCTCTTTCAATGTCCGGCTGCCACGGCTAAATCGCCTGTCACGGGGATAGAGTATTTAAAACAGCCTTGCAGATGCATTCATTTCATTAAGAACATCTCGCGTCTCTGCCATTTGCATTAAATTCACATGAATTCCGTTTTGTAAAGATTTTTCCCCTGCAGGACATGAAAAAACATTCCGTTTCAGTGTTGGGGAGGTTCTGTTTTATGCACTGCAAAATCCCATTTAACTTGACGGGCCGGATACATTTTTCTGGTTAAGGCAGGTTTCCGGCTTGTAAGGTTCCGGTTTAGACAGATTTTACTGTACAAATTACTTTTTGTACGTAAAAAGTCGTATTTTAGTAACCAACTTATGAACAACCTCCCGAACATAAACTTGTGGCTTCTCATTCAGGAACATCACTATGAACTTTGTACTTATCAGAAGATTTGATATCTTGCAAGAGTATGGAATTACTTAATAGGTTGTAGAATTCCTTGTAGCTCAAGTCAGGAAAATTAGTTTTTAAAATTATAATTGCTTAAAAAGTGTCGGTAGTAAAACGTTCTTTTCATCATACCAAAGGGAGTTCACAATTGAAAATACTCTTTCCACCAAAGCATTTTCGCCTTGTACAGCCAGAGCAAAACTCGCAACCATCTCTATATTTTTTATGGATTGCCTCTACTTTTAAATGTGTCGATAGAGACATCGTGGTAACGTGGTGACATGGTGTCGACCATCACACCATTTTTTATCAATCTCTATAATATATTTTTCCCATTCATCAATTTTCCGGGAAGAAACGTTTGTTGAAATGTAAGAGCTAGCAAAGTAGCGAAAAAACAGAGTGCATCTAGGGAGAGTGAGATTATAGCCAAGGACGAAAAAACGGGACATTTCGCGTCCCGTTAATATTTTGTTGGGACAACGGGACACATAATAAAAAAGGACAATCCCGTTAAAAACGGGACGTCTGGTCACCTCGATAGTAATGTCATTTGTTGTTATTTATTTTATTTATTTTAGATCGCTGTGCAACTGCATGGTTAGTTTCTCATTGGTTTGATTCTTTTTTGCTTATGAATTATATGTCTGCTTGAGTCTTCTCATAATACTTGGTCACGACCTCATCAATCCTGTAAGAAAATACTCGTAACTGTAAAGGATGTTTTTCTGGTCTGCTTTAATTTACCTCTGTTATTGCCCTTTCTGTACTCATGTTGCAAATGTATGCATTGAGAATATTCTCTTCTGACCAATCCTCTCAAATGAAAGGGCAGCTGCACCGGCGAGTAGTGTGCTTTACAGTTACAAAGTTTGCTTGGAGAAGGGTCTGTTAAAGAAATCATTGGACGAGACTCCCTCCCTAACAAATTGGACAGGAGTTACTCTGTGTCGCGTGATCATGCTCTTCTGTTTCTTCCCTCGTCACGGGCTGAGTGCGTGACGGAATGACTCACCAGCTTCTGGAAATATTTATTCCAGATGAGGCTGGCCATCTTTCTATTATTCAATACAAAAATCTTGTTACTGAAAGCTGGAAAATACTGTTAAGGATGTCGTTTCGTGGCTTGCCAGCACTGGAAACCATTTTTGACAACAGTATAAAAATCGCATTCAACGTCACATAACCAGCTTACGTTGAAAATCCACTGAGTGTAGTAACTAATAAGTTGGGGTCTCATTTTTAATTACCATTTCTTCTTATACACGTACTGATGAATTTTTTCACGCTAATGTCGTCTCACATTATAAGCAGAATTTTTTGTTTTGTTTTCGGTTCGTTAGTCTGATATATCTTTTTTAGCATGTTTGCCTGACAAAAATCGTCTGTTATTTTTAAATGAAAAATCCCTTTTTTTCAGTTCCATGTATATATAGTTGTGCGAAATTATAAATATAAAATATTTCCCAACTTTGCAATGTTTCATCTTCATACCGCAACTTTTGCAGGAGTCGTTTTGCGTGAATAAACACTGGTTAACATTCCAGTTGGTCCTTTTTTTTTCGGAGCGGAGTTGAAAATGGTGCGAAACACCTGGAGCAAACAGAAAGAGACAAAAGAATTAAGAAGCTGGTCCTGACGCTCCAGGCCTCCGAACGACGATGCGGGGCAGAGCGGCGCAGAGCGACGCAGAGCGGCGCAGCACGGCCGGGGCGTCGGAGGGGGTGCGAGCGCGTCAGCCAGGAAGTCCGAGCCCTCGATGATGGCTGGGTCGCGTTGTGCGCGAGGTGCCCACGAATATGGCGGCTTCCTCATAAAAAGGCCGTTGTGCGTGGCGGCAACCATTCCCGCCGCCGCCCCCGCCCCAGGCCACCCTCCCTTTCTCCGCGTCCCCGAGTCACGCAACCTGCGTGGTGTACATGGACTACTCTCGTAATGGTCGGCGAGTTCTAATTTAATTCTCGGCCTTATATCTAGCGCGCGTGTGGGTGCGGGCGAGTGTGTATGTGTCGGTTCCAGAAGCCGTACCGTATTGTTATACGAGGCCTAGCTTTTGTCCGGTTATGGGCCTCGGAGCCGCCAAACGCTCCACGGGGGTGCTGAGTTTGACGGACGCCCCCGCGCGCACGTGACGCATAGATTTCCCGGAGAAGTGGTGGCAGCGCTGCGCCGGCGGCGGCGGCGGCGGCCAGTGGAGGTGGCGCGGAACGGCCCGGGAGAAGGGATCGCGACCTTCCGGCGGCGGATTGGCGCCGAACACGCTGCGTCACCTGCGGAAATACACAGTGTACAAAGCATTAATTTCGCCGTGTTGGCAGGAACGCTGCAGGAATGCCGACAGAAATTCAATTGCTGTGTATTTGCATGCAGCGATGTATCGGATTTGCTATCAGTTGTTGATGCTCTTTTCAAGAAAAAAATAGACTTGTTTTCAAAATGCCTAGTATTCCGAGGAGAAACATAATGGTCCGTCATTTCAATTTGTTATGCAAATATGGAAAATAAGAGAATTCAACGAGTCGGGAATCAACGGAATGAACACAATGTCAGGCCAATGGCCAATGAATAATACTTCCTTTTTTAGGGGAAATCAAAATAGCGACCATTTACTTCCAGTTGTACATATTTTGCTTTTTTCCTCTTCCGATCCTCAGCAGACTTACTTCGAAGTGAATAGTTTTTGTCACGTGTTTCTCTTTTACTTGCAAAGTGCAGTTCAGCTGATCATCGATGATTATTCACGTTCGATTTCTTGGCCGGTCTCGTTGCCTAATGCACACCATTGTGATTCAGTACTAAAATATTTGAATATTCGTGAAAACGTGCAGATCGGCCCCAATCATTTTCTTTTGTTGTGAAGTATAAACATAATTTTCTATTATAATGCTTTGAAATATTTCACCGTGACAGATTTAATAACGTTCTTACAATTATACAGGAGACTATGAAATTTCCAAATGTTTACAAACATTTCTAACTTGTTAAAAAGAAAATGGAAGTGAAGTTAATTATGTTCGTTCCAATACATATTTAATGTTAACCGAGTGGAAATGCAGTAAAAGCCGATGTAGCATACGTATCTGTGACTGAGATAATTCTTGCTGTTGCCACACATGAATCGTAACAATCGAACAGTCGGATGTCAAGAAGCCGCTAATAGCCGATTTGTCTAGTACTTTGTGAGGATCCTGGCGCTCTGTCTACACTACTTCTCAATTCTGGGAATGATTATTGTAGTCGAATAACTGACTGTGAATAAGCCAATTTAAACGTCTGGTTTGTACTAGTATATACACTATAAAGGAGCTTGTAATCTTAACATACATCATTCATCTGTTGTACTGCATATTCTTTAGAAAGAATAACGCAGTCATGTTTATCTTAATCTGTACCTCCGAATCTGATTCTACCTCGAGATATGGTTCCATAGCGTTAAGTGGTCTCCGCTCTTGACGTGAAGTTATGACACGTCATTTATGCATTGTGCTGTTTACGTGAAAAATGTCCATTGAAAGAAAGAAAACACAGGAACATGTCACGATCTCTTGATTGTCTGAGTGTGAGGGAACATATTAGTTCTGTTGTCCGTTTTCCAATAATCAAGTTAACGCTCACAGCGGAGTTTTTATTTGAACTTTAGTCCCGTTTGTTCTCTATGTATCACAGTAAAGGGTACCGTGATACAGGATGGCCTATACTTCTGGTTGATTGTTTACAACTAAACTGAAACGGATACAAATAAGTATACAATTCTCACAGCTTGCACATCTCTAACGATATAAAGTAAGTGTGGTGTTAATGTTGGCAAAAAATTCACCGTCGAGCACCACCGCAGTCAATTCCCTTTGAATACAAAAAAGCGGGGAAGAACAAATAAGGAAGGAGTGCACAGGAGGGAAGCATCAAGTGACACATTACGGAGCATTTCCTTGGGCCAAGCGCGCCCCCAATGGCGTTTGTGCAGGCGCTTTTTCCGATCGCGCGTCTCGTTGATCTTCGTCCAGCGCGCGCTCCTGGGGGCGTGCGCGGGCGGGCGGGCGGAAGGAAGGAGGGAAGGGAGGCCGGAGAGAGAGAGAGGAGGATAGAGGCAGGGAGGACGGACAGGCAGGCAGAGAGGGCAGAGGGCCCCGCTGTCTCCGGCGCTTGTTTGCCCTCATCCTTGTCTGTGGACACGGGCCCCGCCCGCAGGCTCTTTGGCGACGAGCTTTGAATTCGATTGCACTCGACATATGATACCCTCTGCCCGCCGCGCCCGCCGCGCAGCCACCGCCAACCTCAGAAATATCCTGTTTTTTTGACGCCGGCGCGCCGGTCGAAATTCCCTCTCCGGCATCTGAAACCGCCTCGCGCTTCTTCCTCCACTCGCAATGCCACCGGGAATTCCGATTAGCCTTTGTTGGGTGGCGTTGGATTGGATAAGGTTGGATTGGTTTTGGTGATCCGGCGTTGCGGCTCTCTGGGGCTATTGTACATAGTTTGTGTACTGCATGTATATTTGCCTGGACGGTTGTG
Organism: Acheta domesticus; assembly: GCA_031308135.1. Classification (NCBI taxonomy): domain Eukaryota; kingdom Metazoa; phylum Arthropoda; class Insecta; order Orthoptera; family Gryllidae; genus Acheta; species Acheta domesticus. The sequence continues at coordinate 138,591,419 of JAHLJT010008446.1, forward strand.
GACACGGGCCCCCGGCCGGCGCGCGGGCCCCCACTGCGACTGTGGTTGTTCTCAATGCCGGTGCCACTGAAGTGCCGCAGCAATATAGGAGGCGTGCATTGTGTGCGACGGAATCGTGGGAATGATGATAATGTTAATCATGGGAGATATTGACTAGAGTTGATATATCTACCCATCGCTTGAAGCGGTAACATCTGTCACGGCAGTTAAATGATACCGTTATTATGGAAAAAACTGTTGATATGGTTTACGTGGGCGTAGTTTTGGTTTGAACCACTTACGCCATGTTTTCTGTTATATTCGTGATAAATCAATTAGCTCCTATGACTAAAAGAAATGAACAATACGCGAAATACACTAAAAACTTTTAAACTAAACTAAACAATACATATTCTTTAATAATTATTCTTTGTGGATCTGCCTTTATAGAAAAACTACAAGTAAAAAATCTAATCATGTGACGCGATGACATGTGGGGCAGTAGGTTAATACTACTTTTTGTTTTTACCCAAAATTACATCTCTCTTTCGATGATAGAATAGATAGTGTATGAATCGCCCTGGGAGAACAATGAAATACATGGCTCAGGTGGACGAATGAGAACGAGAATGGAGAAAAAGGCAAAGACAACCGGAACCACTTAGAAAATGTTGGTACATGGCTAAAGAAAATAGATGAGTGAAGTTTTTCAATAGGAGTGCTAGATTTGACATTCGGATAAGTGGGCCTGGAGACGTTGTATGACGAAATGATGGAGGATACGTTTAAAGACGTTGCCTGGGGACAAGGACTAATAGAGGGCTGTCGGAAAGTCGGAGCAGGGTGGAGACAAAAGATACATTCGCGTCCGCGTCAAGAAAGCGCAGGCGGTGGGCGTGAGGTGGAAAGAGGCGGGTGGGTGCGGGGGTGGGGGTGGCGTGGTCGGGGGCGGCTACTCTTCGAGGCGCGCGACTCGTTTAAGAGTGCACCGCTCGCAGCGTCGCTCGAAACGCCGCCGCCGCCCCGTCCCTTCCCCCTTCTCCGCCCCGCCCCCGCCCCCACCCTGCACGCTGCGCTTCTTCCCGCTTCTTCCCTTGAGGCGGCGCCGACGCCAACCGCCCTGAAAGTGGTTCCGTGTAGTTGTAACAAGGACTCTGGAGCAATGGATGATACGGGGATGACGGCGAAGGAGGTGGACGAGGAGGCGGGGCCAGAGGACGCCGCCGCCGGGGCAGGGAGGGGCGGGTGGCTCGGGGTTCGGCGCGCGCCTCCTGGGCCCATGGGCCTCCCGAGGTGTGCGCCGCGGGGGTGCACACAGTCTCTGAGGCGGAACGCACGTCGGTTGATGCCATCGTCTCCCTCTCCCTCTCTCTCTCTCTCCTCTCCCTCTCCCTCCCCTCTCCGTGTAAAGTGGGAATAGGACGATCAGGTGGTTTTGTTCCATTGACAGCCGAACCGTACTCGGCTATTTACAGAACGCCGCCTTCGACTGATACGAACCTCTTCCTGACCACTCTTACAATCTTTTCTGCGTGTACCAGCAATTCCAACTTCAAGAAGAGATGCGTGTCTGCTAGGATAAGAGTTAACCGTCTCCTAGAATCAAGAACACGATATTTCTGACGTTCAGGTAAACTATAACTCAACTGGAAAGAATATGATTAGGGTGGCAAATTGTCTTTATGCTTCTCTTATGTGTAGTCTTGCTACCTTCAATTGGTTGGAGGGGCTGTCTTGAAAAATCTCTCTTTGACAATAAATTACTTTTACATACAACAGCTTTTCGAGTGAGTCACATATTCTGAAAGATCTAAACTTCCAATTTTTCCAGCTTTTTGTTCATTTTTGGGTAATGTTGGGATATTATATTTCGCCTGTTTGAAAATTTCAGCATTTAGTTTATCTTCAACTATCCACTTGCATCAAGAAAGTAATGCACAAGTGTAAATTGATTGTCTGGGCTATTGAGGGAAAATGATTTCCATAAAGTGATGATGGTTTGACAAACGAGAACGTGAAACTTCAGTATATGTGGATAAATCCAGAGAGTTGTCGAGATCATATCTTCTCGGAATCTGCAAGAATACGTTCAATCACGTTGTCGGTTGAAACCCTCAAAGATTCGAGCTACATCTTCATAAGAACGCTGTGATACCTAGCAATCTTCGGTGCGATCAATTTTCTTAAAAGTTGATGATATAAATACTACATTGAATCACCAAACTGGTGGTTGTAAGAATCGGGGTCAGAAAATGTCAGTGACAGCATGTTCCATCCGTGGCTTTTATTTCTTGAACTGATTATTTAAATTCTGTCCTTGTAAGAATGTTATTAACATTTCACTCGTAACTGGTATGTTTTGACTTCAGTTGAATAATTATTGTTTGAAGGTTATTTTATCTAGATTAAAATGTTTAAATTATAAATGTTTGACATTTTAAATTTAATTTTAAATAAAATGGCATTTAAGTAATATGTTCTTTGATATCGCCATTTACTTTTCACTCACGGCCCACAACCTCCCCCTCTCCGACGCCACTGAATATTCGTAATTAATTCAACAGATATATTTTCAAAGTATTATACAATTACCTGCTATGCTTTATGTAATATTCTATTATATGTAATTAGTTGAGTTTCAATCCTATAATTAGAGCTTTCATGGAAATATATTCCGTTTGAATCCATTAATTGGTGAAATGTTGATTACTTTATTGCTGCAGTTAAACAATGCTCATTTTCTAAGAGTGTGGGTAGTCTACCAGTCCTAATTATTCCTGTTTCAACAATATGTGAAAAACTATTAACTTATGTCATTTTATTGACTTTTCTATGTTGAAACACGAAACGTTTGCATTGATTCTGAAATCATTGCGATGTTACAGTAAAACTGTTAATTACATTGAAAAGAACCGCTGTAAAAGTACACTAAACCACGAACAGAGTAAACGGGAACACATTACTTACAACGGCGCAAATCACGCCGAAATTTCAGCTAACCGATTGGCGCACAGCGGCTTTAAAAAGGAGAGTGAACCTGCAAGTTGAAATTGTCCGCCACTGTCGGATCAGGCGGGGCGCGAGCCGATAACCAAGATTATAATGCAATGGATGCGAATGTAAAATAGCGTATGTAAATGTGGCGAATCGCCTGAAACTGCGACACGGGCATTTCGTCTGCGCAAATGATTGTTGCGGGGCTATTTTGTTTATTGAAACGCCGAGCCGAAGCGCGGCGACCGACGTTAAACGCCGCTCTGAGCCAACACGCGCGACGCGGGACGGATTGGAGAGGACCGGAGAGGCGGAACGGGGACGGGGCGGGGACGGGGCGGGGACGGGGCGGGGACGGGGCGGGGACGGGGCGGGGACGGGGCGGGGACGGGGCGGGGACGGGGCGGGGACGGGGCGGGGACGGGGCGGGGACGGGGCGGGGACGGGGCGGGGACGGGGCGGGGACGGGGCGGGGACGGGGCGGGGACGGGGCGGGGACGGGGCGGGGACGGGGCGGGGACGGGGCGGGGACGGGGCGGGGACGGGGCGGGGACGGGGCGGGGACGGGGCGGGACGGGGCGGGGACGGGGCGGGGACGGGGCGGGGACGGGGCGGGGACGGGGCGGGGACGGGGCGGGGACGGGGCGGGGACGGGGCGGGGACGGGGCGGGGACGGGGCGGGGACGGGGCGGGGACGGGGCGGGGACGGGGCGGGGACGGGGCGGGGACGGGGCGGGGACGGGGCGGGGACGGGGACGGGTCGGGACGGGTCGGGGACGGGTCGGGGACGGGTCGGGGACGGGTCGGGGACGGGTCGGGGACGGGTCGGGGACGGGTCGGGGACGGGTCGGGGACGGGTCGGGGACGGGTCGGGGACGGGTCGGGGGACGGTCGGGGACGGGTCGGGGACGGGTCGGGGACGGGTCGGGGACGGGTCGGGGACGGGTCGGGGACGGGTCGGGGACGGGTCGGGGACGGGTCGGGGACGGGTCGGGGACGGGTCGGGGACGGGTCGGGGACGGGTCGGGGACGGGGGGGGACGGGGCGGGGACGGAGTGAGAAGCGGGTGGAGAGCGGGTAACGACTGAATGGGGTCTGTGTGGGGACCGTGCGGGAACCAGGTAGGGACGGCCGGGGAGGGACGGGCGGCGCGGCATCTGCGAAAGACGGGGGAGTGATGCGCCGCGAAGCGCGGCCAAAGCGGTGCGATTCGGGGCCAGCGCAGCAAGCAAACCATTCAACATCTTGCAGCGGAGAATGAATGGTACGGCTTTAAAGCGGCTGAATTGAAAGGGTTGGTTTTCGAATCGTCTCTCTTCTTGATGAACCCAGAGCTCAGGCAACAATATTAGTATATGGGGTCGGTGATCCATTTCAAGAGAATTTTGTTGAATATTTGGAATGTTTTTAAAAGTATTTGTAAATGTGGTGAAAAAGAACCCAATTCCGTTTCAGACTTAATTTAATTGTTTAAAATACTTTAGCCTTATTTTTTTGTGTCTTCATTAATTTTTTGTTATTTAAAGTCGCATCAACTACTATATCATTAGCGACCACTATTGGATTAACGTTGTGGTGAGAGGATGAAACGATATGGTGATGATAGGGGGTGAAAGGACGAACACTTACAACCATGCCCGAAGCGGGACCTCGTACCCGCGACCCCGATTCTTTAGTATTAGCGATCTCGGCCACGGGGCCGACAAAAAAATTTTTGTACTCTTATCTCTTCAGTTGCATTTTACGGACCGATTATCATTCGTCAAATCGAATGCGTTTGGCGTAAGCCTGCAAAGATGGAAGCTCCTACTGAAGCGAATCAGACATATGAAGGAAAAATCAGTGCATTGTTTTTCATGTTCATTTTGGCATTTGAGTTGTGTTGAAAGCTCACTTATTTCAATAAAGTTAATTTTCGAATGCGGAAGTTAAATACTTATGTTGGCTGAGGGAGAGCGCAACGGAACAAAACCGAAGTCCATATTATGGGGATCCTGTCACACGGATGCCAATGACAAATTTGCCAATGGCAGTCATAGTCACTGCAATAAATTTCGGGAATGTCCTGGGCTAGATGTACTTTTTGTCATTTTAAAACTAATGCTAACATGGAGAAAATTAAAAATTGTTGCTTGCTACTTACATTTTTAAAGATATTCTGCTTTATAGACAAGGTATCATCTACGCGACTAGGAAACGTGCACTCCTCTTCCAATTACTCGATTATATCAATACGTGGAAGGTAGGACGTTCACAACTTCGTAACGACCGATTTTACAACTCCGAGTCCGATTAACCGCGATCCTGCAAACAAACGTATACGGGGTGTGACTTGTTTTTCTGTTGTCTGCGTCCAAACGTATCTGTGACGAGTGACTGTATTCCCCACGTCCATCTACCCTTATTATGGTGGTGTTATAATGCAATGAAAGGCAACTGTGTTCGAGGGGTTTGGCATTCAGCACTTTCGCCTGATTTCGATAAAAATCTTCAAAATGTGCCCTTACTTGTGTATTGCTCTTCCCGTTCTAGCCACTGATACGCAAACCGTTCAGCAGCAATTTAAATTTATGTAGAATTCGTACCAATTGAGAAAGAATTGTCCTGTTCATCCGAAGGTGTTTGCGTATGGTATTTACCTTTGTTTGCGTATGGTAAGTCTTCTATATGAAAGAAGATTTGGACCTTTTTTGCTGAATCTGCTATTGAATTGCTTTTGTTTAATCTGTTATTGCAGATTCGAGTCAAATAACATTTGAACCTTGGAATTTGGATCTAATAGCTTTCCCAAATATACCAGAAGATTTTTTTGTTGTCAGTACTTGTTCCGAACTGTATAATGTGCGTGATGCATAATGGAAATCTGATTTTAAATAAGGGTTAACGCCGTAGATGCAGACAATGTTTAAAATTAAAAATATTTTTTTAGCTTATGTCAAAACATTCAAAGTATTTTCAATTTTAATTACTTTTTCTAAATTTACAGAAAGATTATAAAAAGACACTAAATTTCCAGAAAGTTATAGAAAGGTTACAAAAAAGAGGAAATTACAAAAAACAACGTTTCAACCCGTCATCTTCTGGTATTATTGAATCATATAAATCTAAATATGGCCAACTTGGACGCGGGGGACCTTAGAGGCTGCCAAGGAACATGTGTCCTGTAATGATGAAAAGTTGTGTGTTGAAGTTGACGTTAGTTGACGATACAGTTACTATATAGAAAAAATACCAACCAATGTGTAGAAACCTAATCTTCTTCCAGAAGAGCTATTTGAGAGCTCTTTTGAAAGCTGTGGATCGAAATGCAATTTTAGGCTGAGGGGTGTACATAATTGAGAAAGATAAGAACGTAGTCAAAGAATCGAAGACAAGAATGAGCCAATTTTCCTATAAAGTTATAAGATTCATTACTAATTTAGTGACTCTTTATTATTGATGTATGTTTATGCCGTTCATGATTTAAGCAAATGTGTGCGTGAAAATAAAATGACAGTTCCCTTAATTGAGTGCATTGTGGAGTTATGTTTCTGAGATTGCTAATGTTTTGACAGTCTGTAATATCATTACCGTTTTTAAATAAAGATAACTGATAGATGTGACTGATAAATATATTACTTTTTCGTCGGTAATCAACGTTTTAAAGCGCAATGTTTAGAAAAGTATGAACACGTGTGCGCGAATAAAAATTCAACTCGTGATCGTGCAGACATATCCTTTAGAGCAGACGTTTTTCAAACGTTATTTGATTAAAGATAGCACAATATACCTATTTAATGTTGGGTCTATGTAAAAATTGTAAAATGAACAACAGCCTTAATTAATAATTATATCGCAGTAGTGCTCGAATATCGAGAGATATGTTAAAGGCTCAGTGATTGTTTCAGATATGATTGATTTTTAGGTAATTTTTCCTTCAAGAATATTTAAATTATTTCACATTTTAATGAGCAAATAAATCAGACCAAGAAAACTATAACGTATCTTAGAAAACAAATATTTCCTCTCCATCTAATAACAGAGTAGTGAAATGTAAACTGTTGAACAATTTGTTGTTGATTCTCCCCTCACGTATTGGTTAATGTTGGATAGACAAGCATTGAAGCTCCAAGGTCCAATTCATGTCACATTTCGCGCTTGAAAATGTTCTTGTCTGCGTATGCACTCTGGCTGTTGGTGCTCTGTTGTTGGCACTATCGCCATTTCCCCTGAACAAACAATAGGAGCTATCTGCACCATTTCGCTATTTGTACGTACTGACCGCATACCCTTAATAACCTGTGCTATCGATGCAATAATTTCTTCCCTATCGACTTCGGTGGTCGAATGTCGGAAGAGCGGCGACACGAATGACGGAGCTTGTGTTTGTTGTGGCGACACTTCGCAACCAAGAGGAAGGTGCGTGGGCCGCCGAGGTATGGCGTAGTGTCGCGGGTGACGGAGAAGGCACCTTAAGTCGCTCAACGCTCACGCGCCTAAGTCGCGCCTCCTAAATGAGATTGCAACCCGCGCGGCGCCATCGTCGGCTGGTAGGCGAGAGTGCAACTCGAGGATCGTTACTGGTGTCTGGCGGTCATTTCCCTCGGTTCGGCGCTCACCGTTTATCTCCCTGCCCTCATTGTCCAGTCCTCATCCCTCAGTTCTCATGGCTCAACCCTCAGCGCTCAATCCTCATCGCTCAGTTGTCAGTCATCATTCGTCAGCCGTCAGTGCTCCGAGCAGCCTGCTCTTTTCTAAGTTGCACAACCATCCTCTTTTCTGCTCCGCTATTTACTTTGAGGCTGTTCACCGCTGCACATTTGCCTTCTTGTATGTAGGCATCTCTGATGCGACTTCATATACACATTCATCTTAACCATATTTCGTTAATCTGGATATTGCACCATTTACTTCCTAATGACATCTATTCATATTCATTTGGTTACATTTTAAACACAAATTTTAGTAATGTGGATAAAGTAAAAATTGCTACGTGTCATTCATCAGCCGACTTTTCATGTGACATCAATTTTTATTTGCTCGTCAAATAAATGGCACGGTCGTGTGTGCTATGTCAAGTATTGACTTTTCCGCTGGGAATTCAATACAGCCAGTATTTGTTGTTTGGGACAAAATTATGACAGTGAACTTACATAAACTTCCTGAAATAACTAAAACTAAAATTAATAGGAAAATAAAAATTGCGAAAAATTAAGAACTTGCAACTGTAGTTTCTCTGTGTTACGAATATATGGCGATGCTAATAAATTTTGTTTGTTGAGGTAAGGAGCAAAGCTAATGATTATTATTACTAATTATATTTGTTACATAGTATTTGATACAACGCTCGCAGGCTAGAGCATAATTTCATTGGTTAATTTTTTCGATTAAACTCCTTTATATATTCCTCACTTCTACTCTATTTTGCCATTACGAATGTAGCCGTTTAATTAGACGTTGTAAGCGCTGTCGCAGCACTACTAGTTTCTTCGTATTTTATTCCAGTGTAAAATTACAAATGTTTACAGAAAGTACGAACTGTATTTACCATCAGGAATTTCCTTTGATCACATCACTGTTAAACTTAAATAAAAAACTACACTAACTCCGCCTCATAATAAACCGCCATTCATCTGTTCCCTACCACATGCACCCTTCTATTATACAAAACCTTCTTTATTATATGTTTGCCTAGTCTGGTACAATGCCCGTATTCCTCACATTTCCGCAAACTCCAAATATTATAAAGTCAAATCCTAAGAATAGGTTCGGAACCACCTTGGCTTGTTAGAAACAACTTTCTCCACTCCGACCTAAAATTCCCTCCATCCAAAACTCCATACACTCATCATGACTTCTTTTTTAACGTGCAAAAGGTTCCAGGTACCTCACATTCTCGTGTAGGCCTCATAGAATCCCAATCCTGGGATTTCAAAACCGGGACCCTACATGCTCCTTTCTCACACATTACGTTGACGTATCCTAAGCCACTAAATCATTTGAAAGTGTTCAATTGAGTTTCCTCCATCGATATTAAACTTTTATTGTCTTGTCTGCGTCTAGCAGTGTTTTCGTTACAGTTCTTGTATCTCAATGTCTCACTTTTTGGACAAAAGGTTGTTTTTTAAAAAAAACTTCAATTTTTCCTGGAAAACAATATATTTGTATTCGGTATGAAACTTTGTTAGTTTGCATCCATACTTTGCCAATTAGTTGCCCGTATCCCCATCAACATTTAATTGGTAATTAAAGATGCAATTTATGTTTCCTCAAAACCAGTGCAGTGAATTATCTGCTTTGAATTACGATTTGCGCGCATTGTATTTTTATGTAACGTCAATAAAACTGTTATTCTCGCCTATAATCTCCAACTTCGTCAACTTTTTCTCAACTTTGCAAGCCTACCCGAAAGTTAGGGAAAGAGTTCATCCCCAAAGCACCCAAGGCTACGACCCCGGCCCGTTCGCTCGCCCCCATTTCATCGTCCGTCCTCTCCGACTCCGGGGTTGCAAGGCGCGGAAACTGTCCTTGGGGACCTACTTCAGCCTGACCATCACGAGAGGAGATAACAGATTATCTGGCGACATTTTGAATTGGGTTCTCCCAATGTTCGTATTATCTATATTGAGTGTAATGTGATGATGTCGTTGTGTTTGTTTTTGGTAAGGATGATATAGATCTTTTCTGATAAGTTGTCTTCATTGTGTAGGACTGGGAAATGTAGGTTCATTGAGATTAGGATTTTATTGTCGATGTTTTATTCCAGTTTCTGTTATGAATTTATATTGCCTATCTAAGACAGCACTTGGAAAATAGTTCGAAAATAAGTTCTTAAGGCAATTTTAAATATTTTTTTGTCTGATAAACTCCTTGGATATTCCTAATGGCTGAGACGCAATGAGCACTCAAAAGTTGGTTTGAAAAAATATTTTCTAGGAACAAATTTGCACTGCAGAAACAAATTGTTTGTTATTTACAAAAAATGAATATATTTGTTCAGAAAGAAAAAATAACAGAAATAAAAGAGCACTCAACTTACACAATTCGACTGCTTTTTAAATTTCTGAGTTAATTTTTCTTTATGAACAAATATAATCATTTCTTTTGTAAATAATAAACAATTTAAATCTGGAGTGTTTATATGTTTCTGCAATGCTCATTTTTGCCTATAAAGTATTTTTTCAAAAAAACATTTGAGTGATTATTGCGACTCAGCCATTCGGAATATCCAAGGACAAATATGCTTAAAATTGTCTTCAGAGCTTATTTTCGAAGTTTCAACGTTTCCTTCCAAGACACCTGTATAATATAATATCTATTTGGCAGTTCCCAGACCTTTTTGTTTCTCGAAAGATGAAATGCAAATCAATCCTCATTTCTTTTTCTTATATATCTAGTGAAAATAATATTCATTTGTGATGTAAATGTATTTATGACCTCATTAATACATTTTCCATCACAAATGAACCAATATCACGTAGATTTTTGAGTAATGTTTGAATCATTTAAATTTTGTATAATTTTTGTATTTCAATTGATTGCCTTGCACTAGATTTGTACAAAATACCAAGAAAAGGCTTTTCAATTAAATTCCTAGTAAAGACTAATTTAAAAAGAGTGACGTTTTTGCTGTCATGGGTGTATAAGTTATGAATACGTATCTTTGTCTTCGGTTTTTAGAGCCATTCCCAGTCCTTGTGTTTTTTCCAATAGTAATTTATTTTCCAGTATGTAGTTCATGAACAGAACATTCAAAAATGTTCTTGGAAAAAAAATTAAAAATGTAAGGAGTGTTACTGTCACTAGCACAATGTGACATAAACATAGGTAATCGTAATTAAACGTAATTCATTCATAAGAAAAGGACAGTTGGTATGTGTTGAGATGCAGAGACGTTTTGAAGGTATAAACAATAAACACAAATCCTAAGAATACGTCACAAGTTTCTGTCTCGCATTACTGCATAAGGAGAAGTTTGAAGTTCGTTCGCCGGAAAATGGCCATTTTTCCATAGAAAAAATCTTATTGCCGGGCCCTGGTAACGAAAAAGTGGATATGTCTTGTTCCTATGTATACCAAATTACTTCCTCTATCACTATGTGAAGTCAGAATCCATGTTTTGTGGGTCCTTGATTCCGAAAAATCGATTGACGGCAAAACGTCTGTCCGTCCGTCTGTTTGTGGAGAATGATAACGCCTAAAGAGTTCTGACGATTTCTTCCAAAACAGATATTCGTCGATCGATTTGAAGGCACCTGACGCTCTGTGAGCGTGACACAGATATTGTGATTTTTGGGCATACTTTACATGAAGCCTCAACATTTTCAAACCTTTCTCAAAAATTGCTCACATTTTTTTGATTTCACTTTATCTTCTGTCAACGGATAGGATAAGGGACGCTTCAGAGTTTGGCTCAGATCTAATTTTCGTTGAAATCTCTGAATTTTTGAAAACTGCAAACTTGAGGATTACTGCGAGAAAGTTTGTGCTATTTATAGCACCAGTAGTTTCAAGAAGAAATAAGTTAAGATGTCAGTGAAAATTGTTCATAGTGCCGCCTACTCTATTTGAGCAAAATTTACGTCAGAAATATTTCCGTTGTCTCTGCCCTTTATATCCATGGAACTTTAGATAAGGGTATGGGGGAACATTCACCGTAAAGTGAAGCGTCATCTCCTGCAAGTGAAAACAGTTTATTCCAGAACTTTGTGGTGATTAGTCTTTGACCTTCCCCGACATGGTATTTTATTCAATGTCCTGAGTGATACCGCAATAATGCCATAATTGAGAATATGTTACCGACAGTCTCCACAACTAAACTTCGACATTGCGTGTCAATCATCAATAATATAGTTCTTATTGTCCAACAAAGAGCTGTTTCCCACTGAAAAAAAAAAATTGAAAATGAACCTCTTGTAATAAAAAATGATAACACTCTTGAACATATTGTAATACCTTTGTGAGTGTCTGTAAATTTTAATTGAATGAATTTGTAAAAATTACATTAAAATCGTTAATAAGCTATTATTAAGAATATTTCACATACAATCACGTTTGAAGACATGAAAAGTATAGAAATTAAATGACAAAAACTCATAACTACTCGTCATTTCACAAAACTGTAATAGCTGTATGAACTGATAAAATACAATTTTTAATGAAAATTACTTGTAAAATTTCAATTTCGGCTCCCTAGTGAGAAAACAAAACGGCATTTTTTAATGACCCAAATCGATTGAGAAAGGAAAACTAGTGCGAAAAGGGGGATAATTGAAGTACTTGGAAACTTGAAGTTGGTTTTTAGTTTTATGGGAATACTACTATTTTTAATTTGTTCCTCGTACTCTAAGAATAACGTTAGTCTAACTTAAATCCATTGCTGCCAAAAATAGTAATGAATTACCTTGTTCTTTGGAAACAATTTCTCGCTGCGGGGAAATGCCGCCAAATTGGACCGCATACGAAAATATGCTCGTGTATAAACGATCCGCGTAATTTAATTTCCTGTAGGATGAGTGGTCGATCGTCGCTCGACCACTAACGGCTGCTGGTCGCTGGAAGCGGGGCGGCGGCGCCGGCGCCGGCTCATCCCTTTTCCCTCACCCCCAGCGCTCCGCGCTTTCCCTACCTCCTCTTCCTCCCTTCCTCCCTTCGCTCCCCTGCCCCCGGCGCCCTCCTTGGCTGCCATCCAGAGGGGGCCGGGGCCGCGGCGGCGACGGGGGCGGCGACGGGGGCGGCAGCATCGACGACCGGGTGTGGGTCATCCCCAGCAATTGGCTTTTTTTTGTAAATTTCCAGAAAATCAATTTCTCCACCGGGATCTATTTCGACTGTAATTTAGTTAAGGCTTAACAAAATAATTTACTTTCTAAGCAGAAGCTTGCGATTCGCAAGCAGCGATGGCAAATCTGCTCTACTTTGTAATCTGAAAATTAATGATATACCAATGTGAGAACTATGTTCTGTAGCGAAGTGAAAGTGCTGATGAGACTGGTTTTGTCAAGAAATTTCAAAAGTTTCCTAATGTCTAGGAAAAAATAAGCGTGAGAATAATTTTTCTAACGACAGTGTCTTCTCTGTGCAACACTTGGTAGCTAGGTGTTGCGTTTTCGCGTGGCGATCGCTAGATTTGTTCAGTTTCCGGGTCTCTCTTTCTGTAGCGTCACGAAGGCGAGAAGGAGTGTAACGATATGAATGTTCTGTTTTTTAAACATTCATAATCACGCTCAGTTATTTGAATTTTTTTAATACATTTCCTGGGATTCCTTAAGAAAATATTGATTTTGAAATTCCTTTAGAAATCTTTCATTTGGCGGCTCTTGCCTCTTACTCCCACAGGAAGTCGCTACACATTTACAAGTTGCCTACGAGGAAGAAACACTGAGAATTTGAAGCGGATATTTTAATTCTTGGGGATACTTTACAAGAAACTTAACAGTAAACAACATTTTCAAAATTTTCTCAAAAGTGTCTCCAAAATTTGGAATTAATCTTTTACCCTGATAGAGCACAGTAAACTTAAAAAAAGACGCAGATCTAATTTTCGTTGTACTGTTCGAAATTTTCAAAATTGCGAAAGTTACATGTAATGCGAGAATGTATGTGCTGTTGTAACTCCACTTGTTTCATAAATAAATATTTAATTTTTTGGTATTTAAGTTTTTTCTATATTATTGTGTTGCCTTCTTTGAATTATTTGGTTTGAAGTAGAAGATCTGTGATATTATTTTTTTTATAATCCAACCTTTTATTTAAGAAGGGGAAGTGTATTTAAGTTACTACGAGTATATTAAAAAAGGTACCACCACTATCTCGCGAAAGTCGGATTAATCCCACCCTAAAATGTCAAATAGCAGTATAAGAAGGCTGCCGGTAGCAGTCACGTTTGTTTGATACGAGCTTGTGTGATACACAATCAAGTTTGAAAGTGTATTTGTGATAATGTGAATGTTTTTTGTCATGATAAGCTTTTTCTTGTTCTTTCTGACATTTGAATGATGTTTATATGTATGTGGTAATTCAATTTCGTTTTAACTATTGGTGTATATTATATCTTTTAGATTTAAATCACTTCAGCATAAAATAACGATTAATAAGTAATATTCCAAAAGGTCAAAGAATAATGTCATTTAAAGCTTTTCCTTATGTGCCATGTTACATGGGTGAGATCCAATTTTCTCACGCCATTTATAATTAATAATATGTGAAAAACTAATATTATTTGATAAGATTAGTTCTAAAATTGAGGACTGATATTTTGTAATGAATTTGCATTTAAAAGTTAATTTCTTAATTCACATTAATTAAGAAATAACTAAATATAACATTAAAAAGATTTTAAGATAAGAAAAGGGAGTGTTTAGGAAAATGCGAATAAAAAATAGAAAATGAAATCTGTAGTATAAATATGTTTTTTGTAAGCTATTTCCTGAGCACTTTTTATTATTATTCTCTGAATACTATATACTGTTAAAGAAAGGTCCGTCGAAAATTTCGTAAAAATATTGCCAAATTCGAGTTATCATAACATCCTCAATTTTCGACCAAAATGGGTTAATTTCATCCTCTGAAAGATGGAAATGTCATTATTTGTAAATGTTTGAACGTTAAATTAATTCACACCAACTGCCGTCAAAACAATGTTTTTATTTAAATGGTTATGAATTTTAAAGCTGGTTTTGGTCTTTAGTTCACTAAAATTTGATGTTAAAAGACTTTCAAGTACGAACAATTTCCTTCAGAAGGAAAAGATTACATTATTTTTTTAAGAGTGCCTTTTTACTTGTTACACTCAGCGCCGGATAATGTCTCCTCGACTCTTATAGCAGCTTGCTGCTACACAATTTCACGCACGGTTTTTGCATGCACAAAAAATGCAAAAATGCGCGATTAAATGTTGTTGTTAATGCATGTCAAACTGCACGCTTCCTTTCGCATGTAAACGAATGAGGAGAGATTTATTCGAAATGTTTCACGGTGGTGATTGTAACAGCGATGATCATTTAACTGCGGCCATTAATAACAGTAATGTGTGACACGAAGAAAAATAGTTCAGAAGACGCACAAATGCACGTAGCTGTTGACTCTGAAACTTTTACATTATGGTCTAATACTCAAAACAAAAGCAGGCTCATAAACTGGTGGCGTACATACTATGATGAAGCGAGCTGTAGAAGTAACATTAGTACGAGTACTAAAGTAAAAACCGAAACGTGACACGCAGTATTTAGAGCAATACTTCCTGTAGGTTTTGTTATCGTTATTCGTTGTCGCAAAACTGCAAGAAGCCGCATCTAACGTCAGGTCTATCACCAATACCATTAACCTTATGAGGTCCTCCGAAGACTTGAGAGATTGGACTGTCAGGAAAAATTACCCGGCGTCCAGCAAGCGGGAGTGCGTCCGCCGGATAGTCACGGCCGCCGGAACGGGTTACGCCAGTCGCCCCGCGGAGCGACGCCCTGCGACGCTCAACGACGCCCAACGACGCCGAACGACGCCGACGGGAAGCGCGCAGGGGCGGCGCTGGGGCGCGAGGGGCCCGGCGCGGCTGCGGCGGCGGGGGCGGCGGGGGCGGCGGCGGCTGTCGAGGGGCGCTAAGTGAGGAGCATGGCGGTCGCGGAAAACGGCCGTGCCGCCTGCGCACCTCTTTGTCGTCTTCCTTCTCATCTCCTTGCTTCCTTCGCCAGCCCCATTTCCTTACCCTTTTCTCTTCCACGCCACGCCCATCGTCCTTCCCAAGTTATCCAGTATTCCTCTATCATTCACTACGGATCATTGCCTAACGCTCACCCCTACGTCAGTTGTTACAGTTTCTTTCCCCTCTCCGTTCTTTTTGCACTTATCCGTATATCCACGTCTTGCTCATTTTCCTCCTTTCCTTTCGTTCCCTTTATTCATTTCATCTTGCTTCGGCTTCTTGTTTCGTACTTTCTTTCACTCTCTGTCGTATATTCCTTCACTCATCATCTCTTCTTTATGCCTAATGTTGCTCTTTTGGCATTCCGTAACCTTCCTCTCTTCTTTCTTTCCCTTTCTGTGCTGCCTTTGGCTTTCTTTACTCCCGCTACAGATGGCGCCTCCTACGCCTTGGATTGCCCCCCACCCCCATCCCGGCCTCCGCCCCCGGCGCCGCCAGCCTGCTTTTTATGCGATGCGTGCTCAGAGGTCCACCAGTCATACCCCCGGCCAAGATGCATGGCCACGCGGCATGCAACAAGAACGTTCGTACCACCGCAGGTGCTGATCTCCGGGACGATAGCCTTTGCCATAGCGACGGGGAGTAGTGCTATTGGAACACAAATTACTTAGATAATGAGCATCGCCCATAATTGAAATTAATGTAAAATCAGCGTGAGGTAGAGACGCGGGAAAGAGGTGGGTGGGCATGTGCCTTCCCCGTGGGC
The DNA here is from genome assembly GCA_031308135.1 of Acheta domesticus. Classification (NCBI taxonomy): domain Eukaryota; kingdom Metazoa; phylum Arthropoda; class Insecta; order Orthoptera; family Gryllidae; genus Acheta; species Acheta domesticus. Next base: position 138,607,777 of record JAHLJT010008446.1, read on the forward strand.
ACGCTCGCCGCGCGGGCGAGGGCACGGGGGCGCGGGGGCGCGGGGGCGCGGGGGCGCGGGGGGCGCGGGGGCGCGGGGGCGCGGGGGCGCGGGCGGGGCGGGGCGCCGGGCGCGGGGGCGATGGCGGCGCTGAGATACAGCGCGTCCGATGAAAGGCGGCGCCCGCCCGGCGCTTCTCGGCGAGTTTCTTTTAGCGCTTTAGCGTTACGAGCGGCTGTTCCTCCACGCCTCCTCCTGCGCCCCACGCCGCTCCTCTGTCAATTTAGCTTTTAGCAATGGACCGCGCTACGTTGTGCTTTTCTTACGTCTTTTCAACAAATATGTACACTCACAGGAAATGTTGTCTTACGTACAAAAGTTACTCATCTATGTGTGAATTGGTAATGGATCAAGTGTTAGTAAAACTATGGGCGTGTGAATATAACTTAATCATTTGTATTATAATAATCTCAAACAATACTAAGAAAGGCCGTAGCGAATATCTAGCCTTTCTCATGCAAGGGTGACTCAGGATAAGCTTTAATCCCAAATCGACCGACGATTACACCCTATTAATGCAAAATTTATTGTGGGCAGGAGGTAATATATTTACAGTAATAGAGATCAGATGCTATGTGAAAGGCACTCATTAAATCGTCACAGGTGTTTGCCTGAGTCGCTCATGCAAAGAAAAAAAATAGTAAATGCCTAATTAATCCCTTGTACTAACGGCGATGGAAATATTTTCAGAATAATATCTCATTTTTAGTCATTCATTTTTTATATTTTGTTTATTTATTTTTTTATTCACTTTTTTATAATAAATTTTGTAAATGTGTGTAACATGAGAAGTTGGGCAAATATGAAGCCATTTATCAGGTACATCCTTAAGAAATGGGCTACAAACGACACTTTGGCATACAATGATCAGCTCTTGAGATCAGCCTATCAAAGAACCTTTCGTGACACAACACAGTCGAAAGGCGGGTGACAAGCATTCATTCAGGCTACGAGATTCGAACTCGCACCTCATCGCACAGGTTCACCCTTTTTCGCAATGAGGGCATATTGTACTTACTTGTCCAATGTCTGGGAAAACATAATATTCCTGTGCGTTTGATTGCAAATGACGCTTGATGGATAGTACACGTGTCTAGACGGTTTTCTATTGCTCCTGGGTTTTGATGTTATCCTTTCCCGCTCGCCGCGCGGCCGTGGCAGCCACCTCGAAAGGAACGGAAGGGCCGCGGGGGAGCTTGATGGCGTCCCCCGCGTGATCCATGACGCCTGCGCGCACAGGCCCTGCGCCGCGCGCCGCGTCGATTAGGACCACTAATCTTGTTTATTCATAGCGAACGGCGGCGTCTCGGGAGGGGCCATGAATGTTGGGGGAGGCTGTACCGGAACGTGTCGCATGACGGCCTCTTCACACCGGAGGGTTCCATTCGCAATTGAAAGCGCCCGGCAGCGGCGGCGGCGGCGCCTCGCCGAGAGGGAGCGTCTGCCGTGGCGCCGCGACGGCGGTGGGTGGCGGTGGCGGTGGTGGTGGTAGCGGAGGCGGTGGACGAGGCGGAGGCGGGGCGGAAGCGGCGGCGGAGGCAGAGGCAGTGGCGGCGGCGGAGGCTGTAGTGGGGGCGTAGTCTGAGGAGGAGGCGGAGACTGAGGCAGAGGCACAGACTGGGCAGAGGCACAGATAGAGACAGACAGAGGCTGGGATAGAGGCAGAGACAGAGGAAGAGACAGAGACAGAGGCAGAGACAGAGGCAGAGACAGAGGCAGAGACAGAGGCAGAGACAGAGGCAGAGACAGAGGCAGAGACTGTGGCAGAGACAGAGGCAGAGACAGAGGCGGAGGCAAAGACAGAGGCAGAGACAGAGGCAGAGGCAGAGACAGAGACAGAGGCAGAGGCAGAGACAGAGGCAGAGGCAGAGGCAGAGACAGAGACAGAGGCAGAGACAAAGGCAGAGGCAGACACAGAGGCAGAGACAGAGGCAGAGACAGAGGTAGAGACAGAGGCAGAGGCAGAGACAGAGACAGAGACAGAGGCAGAGACAGAGGCAGAGGCAGAGACAGAAACAGAGGCAGAGGCAGAGACAGAGGCAGAGACAGAGGCAGAGACAGAGGCAGAAACAGAGGCAGAAACAGAGGCAGAAACAGAGGCAGAAACAGAGGCAGAAACAGAGGCAGAAACAGAGGCAGAAACAGAGGCAGAGACAGAGGCAGAGACAGAGGCAGAGACAGAGGTAGAGACAGAGGTAGAGACAGAGGCAGAGACAGAGACAGAGGCAGAGGCAGAGACAGAGGCAGAGGCAGAGACAGAGGCAGAGACAGAGGCAGAGACAGTGGCAGAGACAGAGGCAGAGGCAGAGACAGAGGCAGAGACAGAGGCAGAGACAGAGGCAGAGCCAGAGGCAGAGACAGAGGCAGAGACAGAGGCAGAGGCAGAGGCAGAGACAGAGGCAGAGACAGAGGCAGAGACAGAGGCAGAGACAGAGGCAGAGACAGAGGCAGAGACAGAGGTGGAGGTGGAGGTTGAGATGAAAGAGGAGGCGGAGGTGGAGGTGGAACCGGAGGCGGTGGAGGTGGCCGCGGCGGTGGCGGCGGCTGCCGAAGCTACAGCAGTGGTCTGAACGACGCATCGACTGGTGCTGCTGGCCAAGGGGAGGTAACTTGTGGCGGTGATGGCCTGGACTTGCGACTAGGCCTGGGCCGTTGTTGCCCGGAGACTCCGCCCGCTGCTACCGGCCAGGCCGCTAGCGCACACTCTGTCTTGGGAAATACATCCATATCGAAGCTCTCTCTCGAGAGTTCTCCCGGATCTGTATCGATTGAGTACGCTTTCACTACGTGTACTGCCATCAATGTTAGGTATATTCAAATGTCCATATCGCTTATTAAGAATTAGTCATGTGAATCACAGTACAAATTGTTCGTAGCATTATGCGCAGCAATTTGACGCGCGTTCTTAAAATCATTCACTTAATCAAATATGGAATACCCTGTCAGATATTTGTTACCAATCTAATTTCGTTTTATTAGAGTATTTGCAATGAATATTAAATAACTTTCTGATGTGGACGAGAAGAACGCCAGAAAAGATAATTATCTATTTCAATAAATTCCGAGACGATTTGTACACGGATTTCACCATTATTTGCCCTAATAAGATGCTGTCGTAGAAACTCTTGAAGTCAGGGGATGTTCGGGAATTCTTAAAGAAAGTCGTTTGCATCTTCGTCAAAGGCGTTGAAACTTTATGCGTCTTCCAACCACATTTGTGAATAGAAACTTTTCGTGATTAAATATCGACGAAATGATTCTGCACATCCTAATGGGTCAGACATGATTATTACATTGTGAACTCGCTGGTGGCGTGTTCATTCTGTTTATACATTACTGTTTCTTGCAACATTTTGGAAAATATATGTGAAAGTAATTTTCATTTCGCAGCTCTTAGATCTTGTCTTTATGAACATGTTCCTGGTGTTTCAGAAAGAAAGAGCACAAACGCAGAAGGCAGGTAAAGGCGGTCAAGAGAAACAGTTTCTCCAGTGAACCCTAGAGTTCGAAGCTAGGCTGTGTTAAAAATGTGTCTATTTCCCGACTACCAGCTTCATTGGAGTCGTACGGATGCCACTATTTCAGGTTGAACAGGGAAAGGCCACAAACACTGCAGTAGGATTCGGCAAAGAGCATCGCGTTTTAGGAAAGCGCGCGAAGTTGCTGGAAAATAAAACATGATTCAGCTTACATTTTATTATTCAATTCAATTAATTTAAATTAAATACTTAATTGTTCAGCTGTTTTAATTATGAATAATTAAGTTTAAGCTCCCTCTCAAATCATATTTTATTTTCAACCACCTCTGTGTTCTTCTCCTAAAATATGGCGCTCTTTGGGGACTCCTAATGCACTTTTGGCTTTAGTTTTGCATTTTCCGTCTCGTCCTGAAATAGTGGCCACCCGTACGACCAGAGTGTGCGTTGGTTTGCCATCTTCGCAGGGAGACAAACCCGTTTTCGATACACCCTAGTGTTAATACCCAGTCTCTTACATCTGCAGTTCAGTAGCAAATCTTGCATCACTTGACTCTGTCATGTTTGAGCACTTTTACTGCTTACGTTCCTGCTTACGCAATATTGAGAAAGTATTGTAATGCTCCGGGAAAAAAACGGCGAATTTCCGACAGAAAACTAATTATCTAGCTCTGGAAACGAAAAAGTGGTTAAATATTTTTCTTATATATAGTAAATTCCTCTAACATGTTGTGTAGTCATAATCCAGGTTTTTTGGGTCCTTGGTACCGAATAAGCGATTGACGACATAACGTCTGTCCGTTTGCGCACAACGCTAGTGCAAGAATGCAACGTAGCAAAAAACTGTGAAGAAAGTGGTGCGGTCCTATTTTCGGCCCACTCTCTGCATTTTCGAAAAATGGAAAATAATTCGAAATGCTAAATTCTAATTTCGTTTGAGGCGCTGTTTTCTGTAAATGTAATTTGAGAGGTGCTTGGGAGCACTCATTCGACTCTTAAAAGAAAGGTAAAGCTTAATGTTATTTAAGCATTAAAACTATTTTAAATTGCGTCATTTAATTGAGTTGAATATGAAAACTAATGGATAATTTCGCTTTGCATGCTAAAGTGTGGGAATGACGAGTAATTCGTGTAAAAAAGAATAATATCAATGAAAATAACAATATGATATTTAATTATTCTATTTTTCTATCAATTTGCATTTTCTTGCAAGAATGTTGATTTACAAACTGTTTGTGCCAAACGAATCCAGCCGGTATTGTTGCATTGGCAATGCCGTCCTGGAAAAATGCGGTAGTGACGGTCGCCACTGGTTCAGTTTATGATAAGCTAATAATTTTATTTACGGCTAAAATAGCATCGGGAATCGTTAGTGTATTTATGTAGAACGTGAGTACATTGAATTCAATGTCAGAAAGCTGTTTTCATTTAAACGTTTGAATTAAATAATTTATGATTTTTTCAGGCTTCGTTTGTATAACATGTTTTCAAATGGTATCTGAAGTGTAAGAAAGAAATGGTCTCATAATAATTTTACTTAGCAATTAACAATATTGCGAGAAAATATGTGCTGTTGTAGCACCTAGTTTCTACAACATTCTTTGTGTCGTTCCAAGTATGTAAGTGAATGCTTAGTGTACGCATTATTTCCGAGATTATTCGAATGTATTGTACAATATCAGTGCAATGAAGTTTCGCATAATGGTTAAATTGGAGATTGTGCGTAACTGTGAAACCATGCATTTATTTGAAAATATTATTTTACTTTAGAAGACCATGAAGTATATGGGATTATAATTTTTTAGATAAATGTGTTACAAGCGATTATAAATGTAGAATTAGAATAACTAGAGAAAACATCGTATGATTTAGTGGCAGAACTCGTGCTTGAAGTTCGTTTCTTCAATACTACTCGAATGTATGTAATGTAAAAACAATGTTAAAAAATTCTCGATTTTTAAAAATTGACGGAAATAAGTGGTGAGACTTTACTAGATTTCCAATTCTTTTAAAGAGCTTAATTGTTTTAACTAGTTCTGTATCCAATAACTCTTTAAGATCGCTTTGACTTCAATTTTCCGACTATGAAATTCGATTTAAATTAATTATGAGCCACTGATTAACTTTTTTGCCCTAGGAAAACGTAATGATGATCTTGATACTAAGAAAGCAAAATTATTATGAAAGTTTTTAAGTTCTGCGAAAAATATAAAACCTGTCTGATTGGAAAAAAAGAACAGGATTTTTGAATATTCTACTTTTTCTTCATGTATTACACGGCAAGATTTCGGGAGGCACATCGGAGAAAGTTTTAGACAGGCTGGTTTGTTCAGCCTTTGTCACTTCGAAGGGGCTTGAAATAACTCAGATTTTCTGTTTTGTCTTTAAACACGCAAAACCTCTCGAACCACTCTTGAAACGAAGAGAACTCTTGTGGAAAGAACTCTTAGAAAGGGAAATACGTTTTATTTTTGTCAATTAACCCGGTGACTGCTACTCCGAGTCTCTTTACCCGACGGGTTGGAATGTTACTTCATTCTTCTGATGTGACTCCCTATTTATACTGGGTCTAAATTTAAGATTTAACATTGGAGATTTTTCTGGAACTAGACTCCATGGATCCTATTGAAAGAAATACTTATATGTACACACACACAGTAAAGCCCAGTAAAGTAACAAAAAAATTATGAACGATGCTCTTAGTTTACATAAATATCCTTCTGAATTATGGCGCCGCAAGATTTCAATGTTTCAATATTAGCTAGAAAATCACACATTAATGCCTGTTATTCGTGGAAGAAAGGATCGAAGATCTAATTGATGGAACATTCTTTAGAAATACAGAACGACTGTTCAATTTTACTAGTGAAACAGTTGGGTACTTCGTATTAAAGTGCGGGTAGAAATGTATGTACGTATATGATATGACCAAATTTCCTGATAGGGTTAATTCGCGAATTAGCCGGCTTATGAACCCATTATCCAAAATGGGTAAATAAAGTCTAGAAAAGCAATATTTACTAAGCATATTTCGGACTTAAACCGGATGCAAACCACATTAACCAATACGAGGTGGCGAGGGTAAGGGAAGTACGTTACAGTGACGAGGAATAACAGATAGTAAGTGATCAACGGGAATGAGACCGCTGGAGAGAAGTTTCTAAGGTTAGTGAGTGAAAAGATGTGTAGTTTCAAATTCCACATTTATTTTATATTCGCACAAAACCACTTAATCTGACTTTAACTAATTATGTATCTTAGTGGACATTTTACTGCGTATTCCTAGGTGAGCGATGAGGCTCCGGCCTTCGCCATTTACATAAACAAATCTTGCGTGCAGTGCATAATTTCCAAATTTTTTCATAATTTCCATTTTTTGCCAAAATACTACTCGTGAACCTAAAATAGGCCTCAAACTGGGAGAATCACTTTATTTTACGAGCATCCTGTAGCTAATTCCAACATTACTCGTATAATGTCTGAAATGATCCGTTCAACGTCAGTCATTCAAATTTATCCAAACTGTCCGGCTAGTGGGCGATTAACCAGCAGCTTCCTTGACGTGGAGAACATCAATTTTTTCTGTCTTCAGATTTTATTTTCTATCGCGACCTTAAGGCTAACACCCAAAAAGTTTCAAAATGTTCCAGTGTTCTGAAGGCTGTACTCCCAGGGATTTGGAAACTTGCTGCCACTTCAGGTTCTTCCAAGGAAACTCCCTCGGAAGATGGTTAATAAGCTACATGAGAGTCATTATAACCGGTAAATGCTCTCGTTTTCTTACATGTGTTGGTAAAAATACTTTTTTTCATGAAAGATTGAAAGGTCTGTACACCACATTGTTTTTAAGGTAACAATCATAATTCATAATAGATCAAGTATGCTTTGCAGGTAATGATTGTAGTTAAAACCTCTGAAACTCGTGTACAGATTGTCATTGTATATTTACACAAATGTCAGTTGATTTCAAGCACGCTCGCTTATTTTTTGAACTGTATTTATATTTTAGTATTAGGAGTATTATACTTTAGTATGAAAATTTAAAACTAGTGTGAATGTGGAATATGTGAGACAAAAATATTAAATTACTTCAAGAACAATAGCAGATAATGAAATGTATAATTTAGGTCTCGAACAGACATTCTAGCTTTGACCATCTCTTTATCGATTCATGAAAGACTCTCTGTTATTCACATTATTTCTCGTCTTGAGCAAAACTTTCGAAAAATTTTTACGAGTTACACATTCTAAATTGAATCCACACGTGTCAATGGAAAAGATGTTGATTTGTCACACAAGTTGAGTCGATCCACAGCACCGACTCATGACTGTGGAAACAAAATATTTTCTGCCCATTAGGGTGGCTTAATTATTTAAATGCATGACTGAAAGGATATGCAGTGCATTATATCACTCTTGTTGGTTCAAAAAAAAGTTTTAGCTGGTCAAGAAAAGCTTTCAAAGCAGAAATGTCAATATTTTTTGTTCTAAATAATAACGGTTTTCTAGATAGGATCCTCCCCCCTTATTGGCGACTGCGAGAACCTACAATTTGATGTTTTTCATGCAAGTTTTGTCATCCTTGCCCAATTTAAGAACCACTTGGAAAAGTTTTGGAAAGTATTCGCAAAACTTTTGCGATAACTGCTGTATTTATAAAAATACATTCAAATACGCGCATATCGTCGCATGCAATAAATATTGATTATTGAACAAACTATTGATGATTTACGCAATATTAACATATCGAATTATTTTCCAACGTAGTAAATCTTTCGTCTCTGAATTTATGCAACAAAAAAACTCAACCTAAAAACTTCAGTTCTGTGTAGCACTATCGACGCGGAGTAAGTCTCTGTCTGATCCGGAGTCCGAAGGTTGAGATTCACTGCTTTAATTGAATAGGAATGTGTCTAGTGATTCCATCAAAGGCAACCTTCTAGTGGCAGGAGTTTTACATTGCCTCGTTGGTCCGCTGCATGCCAACATGTCCGCTCGTTTCGCTGCCGTGCCTGCTGTGTCTCGGCCGTGACTTCTCTTCTGTCCCCGACCAAACCCTTCATTTGCCTCCGCCGGCCCCACCCCTTCTCTCCCGTCCTGACGGCTCCAATGGCGTCCATTAAAGATCTTCCTTACCGAATTTTTAGCGATTGAATTTAAGGTAGCGATCATCGACAGAAGGTAACTGAATTAGGAAGGCAGACGTCGGGCGCGAGCGGAGGGAAAGGCGGTGGGGGGGGGGTGACGTGGGGAGGGGACGCGCTGGCGTCGCGGACTGGAGCATCCAGAAGCGGAGCGCCGAGGAACGGCGCAGAGCAGAGCAGAGCGGAGCGGAGTGGAGTGGAGCGGAGCGGAGTGCGCCCCGCCAGCCACCGATCCTCCGCACCGCAGCATTTAACGCACCGACTCCTAATTAGAGAAGCTGCGCCCTTCAATCCCGGGGCGAATCGCGAACGCTCATTACTCCAGCCCTCCCGCGCCCCGCCTCGCCCCGCCTCGCCGCGCCCCACCCCGCGCCGCCCCTCCCCGCCTCGCCGCGCCCATCCCTCCTGCCCGCCCGCCCTCGCCCGCCCTCGGCCTGCCAATTAGGTTCATCGCCACACGCCACTCAAACGGGGCAACGAGCGTGGCGCTCCATACGAGCGGGTGGCAGACTTGGTGGGCGGCGGGGGCGGGACGACGGGGCGGTGCGAGCGCGGTCCCTGTGCGTCGAAGAAACGCCCGCTCCGTGCGGCATGACCCCGGATGGCGTCGCGCGCTGCGAGATGTCGTCGCGACGCTCTACACGCCACAAGCGTCTTCCGCAGCTTTCGGCTCCTGCTGCGTTGTGTTGTATTGCCTCAGTACTAGTCCTCCACCTCGTTGGCTCCATTGATGGGCCATCTTTCGAATTGCATTCCTTGTGGTCGAGGATTAATTCTGACACATAGTTGAAAGTGACGTATGTTTAACATTGATTTTCAACGAACATTTGCGTAGTATCGAGAACTGACACCATTTGAAGGTGGGCGAAAATAAAAGCGTCTCTTGTTCCGTGGTAACCCGTCTTCGCGAGGAATTGCAAGGTCTACACGCAATCCTAGTGGTTGAAACACGCTAATCCGAATTTCCTGAGCCTTCATGTCACGGTCTCGTACTAGAAGCTGATTATCACTGTGGTGCGCTGCGATCCTTCAGCTTGTGTGGAACGCGTCAGATTCCACTAATCTTGGCGAAGTGGTTTTGCGCGGTGCGTTATGGCTGTTAGTCGTGGAGTCTAAGTGCAGGAGGCTGGATGATGCCGGATGAGCGTCCAGAGATGCGGAAACGCGCGTTGTTCTCCGATGCGATGGATGCCGTTCAAGAGTTCTGGCCGCAAAGCCTCGGGAGGTGCGGCGAACGGCCTGACGACCGGCGCTGGCGGCGGCAGCCTCCGCCTCCGCCGCCGCCGCCTTCGCCGCTTCCGCCGCCTCCTCCACCTCCGCTGCCACAGCCGCATACTTGGCCGGCGGCGATCGGTACGTGCACAGCGGCCGCACAAAGGGAGAGCCGCCTACAACGGACGGGACGTTTCGACTGGCCCATGATGTTCATTAAGCCGGACCTGCGGAGCAGCCCAACCTGTTCTTCCAGTCGGCGGCGGCGGCGGCGGAGGTGGCGCGGGGCTGACGAGGGCGCGGAGGGCGCGGGCGCCGTCCGTGCCGCGCTCCAAGCGCGTGCGCCGCGCCGCTGCTTGCCGACTTGTGGCGTCAGCGGCGGCGGCGATGGTGGCGACGGTGGAGATGGAGACGAAGTTGGCGATTTCTCGCGCGTTTCGCTGCGCCGCCGCCGCTCCAGACTGGAAGAACAGCAGCGGCGGCAGCAGCAGCAGCAGCGACGAACCTGCCCCCGCTCCCGACCCCGACAGCTTCCTTTCCAGGCAGGCGCTCCGCCTCCGGTCCCGCCGTTGCCCACGCCGCCGTCGCCCTCGCCGTCGCCATCGCTGCACCGGCTGCTGCTCATGTTGCCGATGCTGCGCCGTAGATCACGGCGTTGCCGCTGCCGTGACAATCGCGACTGTCCCGGGCGTTGCCCCCATCGGCGCGGGTGTCGTTGCCTCCAACGAAGCTCGATACCGCCATCATAACCGCTTCGACGCAGTCGAAGGCGGTGCATCGGACCTTCTCCCGTTCACATTGCAGACGGCTGCCTCTTGTGCTCTCTGCAATGTCCTGCAACGTAGCGTTGCAGATAATCTCTTCCAATCTGATCTCTCTAAATGTTCTCGAATGTTTACGCTTCTACATAGTAAACATTTTGACTTCCAGAAAATATTTATGGTTGTGAATTTGCAGAGCAACCAAAAATGATTTTACTTTTTTATAACTAATCTCTGTAAAATGTTCTCACCTTTAACCTTACATTATGCTTTCTGTTAATTTACCGTTTTGCAGAACAATGTTTCTCCTAGCAAGTATTCAAAGAAGTGTTGTGTTTTAAAAATTATTAATCTTAAAAATTATAAAAAACTCTAAGCGTTCGTATGAGGTAGAACATTCTCCGTTCATTCTTAAAATCCAGACACCTATTCGCTTTCCTTACAATACATGAATTATGAATAAAGGGAGCATCGAGTCTTCGTGGAAACATTTGATAACAAGAAATGTTGCTCCCGAATAATACAAACTCTCAGCATTGGAAAACGACCTACTGATTTGTAGTTCAAACTCTTTTCTTTTGTAGTTTTTAGTTGTTTTGTTCCTCCGCTTAGTTGTAACAACCTTGTTTTCTTTATTTTAGTATTGTCATGTCATGTCATGTCATGTCGTTGCATTTCTAGAATCATTAAGTCAGCCTAACCGATCGTAATTGCTGCCAAACGTAATCGCACTAAGAAGTTGAATAAGAACTGAAATAGTTTCGTAATAAATGTACGAATTAAGGAATGGATTTATAAAATTTAATACGTACTCCTTAAAATTAAAATATTATTTAATACCTCTGAAACACCTAACTAAATGGTTACGTACAAAATTTTAATTTTCATCGTGAACAATTAAAATACCTTTCCTGAAAATTAATTACAATATATTACTTTTTTTTAGTTTTCGACGAGAGAAACGAACAAATTATCTTTTAATGAGAATAGTTTTTCGATTAACTGTTCATCAGATACGTCGGTTTTGCTGAAGTCTAGGACAAAATGCCCCTCTCCCTCCTGCCTGTACGCTGCTCAGAACATACTCTACTAGTCTTGAACATATTGATGCCTTGTGTGTTCTGCGAACTGCAAGGAATGAGATACTCGTACATGCGTCCCCGTCCATTGGAATGCGGCTTCCGTTCTTCACCTGGTGTGGCGTGGCAGTAGCACCACCTGCAGCAGAATGCTGCTCTGCACTCCTAAGCCTAAAAGACGTATCTTAGAAAACTAAAATTGTTGGCTTTGAGCATTTCAGTAATATTATCCACATAAGACACAAGAGACGAACTCCACGTCAAATCGAAGGAATTCGACGAAAAATTTTCCTGAATGTTTTTGAGTTTTAAAAATTTTGTCTATCCATTCTAATAACAAAAACAAATAACACGTGTTTTTTTTCATAAAAGTCGTGTACCTTCAGAGTAATTCGAAATTAAAAATTACAAACTATCGCGCGTTCTATCGTACATAAATATTCATATCTCCTTTATTAAAAAACTAAAGAATTCAAACTAGCTTCATTTTATAGATTATAACACGACTTTTTATTATATTTGTACAAAAATTATACAAAAATTGAAATTGTTTTGTTTTTCTTAGCTTTTTAACTGAAAAACTTATTTTTTTAAATTATCAAAAGTTGTTTTAAATATAAAAGATATCACTAAATTCCCTACCTTTTATTGTATGATTGTGCAAAATTTCAGAATGGAATATGTGTAAATACAGTTGCAATAAATTAACTTTCCGAATCGAATATCCGGCATGTGGAGGACACCGGCATCCAGGTTCGCGCTGTATGAAGTCAAATGCTCAATCTATTTGTCAAAAATTAAAATGAGAATGTTAGGAATGAGTGGTTGAAATTGTAGAAGTAGTAGTTGAAGTTCATTAATATACTACATTTTGAAAAAGTTAAAAATAAAATAATAAATTGACGAAAGTGTATTTTTGTATAACTAGTTTCACTTTTTCATTCCAGGATTTCAATAAGTCACATTCTTGTTTCTGATCACCAACTGTCAAAAACATAAAGTGAATACCTCTAACATTTTTTGCCCACTTGAATAACTTCTGTTGTGTCGCAATTGGATCATGAAATGGCTGCAGCCTCTGTTGCGTAGCAGATTGCGCTGCAGATTCTCTTGTGTTTCTTGAAAACTATTTTCTATTTTCTTGAAAACAAAATAACAAACTTTTTTCGGTTTTTATATTGTGCATGTTCTTCATCTGAAACATATATTACTTTTTTGACAGTATCTATTCCAACTTTCAGAAAATTCAATCAAATGTTTCTGGAAGAGGTGAACTGCATTGTACCATGCTTCAAGCTTTCAGAAATTGTTATTACATTTTTATGCTTTTGGTGACTATTATATTTGAAATATATAATAAAGGAGTGAAGTGTGATCTGGTTCTTTATTCCAATGAATATTGAATGACGATGGAATATGATGTCACACGCCTAAGGTTATTCTTCTTGTATCTATCAAAATGATTTTTGAGATTGAACGTACTAAAATTAAAGTAATGTCTTGAGAGCTAGATATTACACATTGTGTTAACAGTCTAACACAAATTATGTAAAACCTGCAGTAAACACGGTTCGCACTTTCTGCACATTGACACAGTCCACTATAACAAATAAAATTGGATCTGCCGGACTGTGCAGTATGTGTCTTGTCCTGACGGGACTGTAGTGGAATCGAAATCACGAAAAGTTAAACAAAAACTGGCAGAATCCTTGACGAGGGCGCTCATCTGGATTTCGAAGAAGGGCCTCTTTGTTTATGTCTGGTAGAGCCGTATGTATTGCCCGCGTTGGGTCCGCCGATGACAGAATGAGGGTTTCGATTTTCAGAGCCAGTTACCAATAGCAAACGAAAAAAAAAATCCTCCAAAGCTACAGGTTTAAAAATAACCTGTAGTCGTACCTAGACAGTTGAAAATGTTTTAAGATTATGCAGACTCCACGTTTCATTCATTCTCCACAGTTCGAAGTAGTAAAACATCCCCACAGTACACTATGTGGCTGCGCATGCGTTCAATTAATATTTTTAATTGCATTATTTATAAATATCCCCATTTAAAATTTTGCACATTTGAAGTTCATTAAACTGAGAATATAATATTATTTTTAAAATGAAGTTTAATTTTTGCGTATTTTGTAAAATTGATTTTTATATTTAATTGAAATTGAATGAATTATTGATACTTAACAATTAAATCTAACTATAAATAGTCTTAAATAACTGTGTTTGAGCTTTTATTTGAGACTAACATCAGTTCTGTACAATCAAGGAGTGGATGGAGAAATAAGCATGTTTATTTGTTAGTGCGCGCGCGTTTTCGGAAAATTTCATGCGGCATAAATTCCAAAATAATTAAGTTAAATTCAAACAAAAACATTTAAGCCTCTTTTAGTTACCCTCCGAACACATTCAAGAAGTTTCAATCACTTTCTAACACTTAAGGTCAAAACGGTGTTCAATTTGATGTGGAATGACTCAAGAAGCGTGTTCTTTCTTGGGTGATTTTCGACTCTTCCTAAATACAGTACGGTCTTCTTCCTCAAGAATAATAACCGGTACCTCACAAACAGTTATAAAAAGAAGAAACAAAAAAATCTTGAGACGCGCCTTTTAGGCATAAGTGAGCTATACAGTCGCTGCTCTTTCTGCTCGGAGGACAGCAGCGGGCGCCGGATTCCGGGCGTTCCCCGCCACACGTGCCTTCCGTGCAGCCGGTGGCGTTGGCGTTGGCGGCGGCGGGGCGGGAGCGGGGGCGGGGGCGGGAGCGGGGGCGGGGGCGGGAGCGGGGGCGGGAGCGGGGGCGGGGGCGGGAGCGGGGGCGGGGGCGTGTCGCGGCGGCGGCGGAGCGCGTGAGAATACGCGCCCCTCCCCGCCCGAAGGAATTGGGTCAGCGACGCGCTCGCGTCTTCCGCGCTCTTCGAGCTTCGCTTTTTTTGCGAGCCTCAGGTCGTGTCGCTCGTTAACAGGCCGCGAGATACATTTGCGGCCGAGCTTTTAACGCACTTGCTGGGTCGATTGTTTGACTCCTACTCTTTCTTGTTCCAGGTGAGTGCCCATACGTTCGATGCCATTCGCTCAAGGGTGTGCTGGTTGGTAAGTTAGTGCATGGAAATTATTCTGTATGAACTTGGTTTATTAATACTCTCAACAAATGTTTTCGACGAACTATAGAAGAAATGAAATATTTCTGCTTATTACCTCTCTTGATATTTGTTTGACTTTTGCTCTATGATAAATTACTAGGAAAATATTTTCCTGAAATATTCACTTCTTAGATTTTCTCCCATACACATTTTATAGGCATTGTACGTATTATTCTTCTGAACATTACATATTAAACTTGAATTACCAACAAACTTCATAGGCTGTTATTAATGTAGGACACTAACGAAATAAATGGTGTGAAATGGTGCACTTGTATCTTTTGATAATGAGGAATGAGGAAGAACACTCGACGGGTAACCGACTCTGCGACGAGTATCGCTAATGGTTTCATCTGTGAAGTCAGCAATAACGAAAGACCATCCTACCGAATTCTTCCCCTCCTTGTTTTCTTCGCTTTGGTTACAATGCCTTACTAAAAATACTACGTTATTTTATGAGAGGAATTTCGTTATTTCTTCTAACGTTTTTAATACAAATTTAAAAAGAAAACAATAGCATATGCCGTATTATACATATTTGGAACGAGCAATGCAGGCAATAGCATTATAAACATGTGTTGATATGAATGTAAAAATAGCAGTAAATTTTAATTAACTGGTTTCTATTTTACTGTAAAAAACGAAAATTAGTATACTTCAGGAACTAGAAGAATAGTGGAATACGCATAATAAAATTCATTTAATTTCAATCCAATATCCCCAGATGTATAGTAAAACAGATTCAGGAACAAATAATTTATATTTTCTAAGTAGAATGGACAAAGAAGCATTGTTTAAAAATTAAAAAATAAGATTGGTTTCAATGAGTTCCATTAATAAGATATATTCAAAATATGTACTTTTTCAAATGATCATAGATCTATTGACTTATGATTAATCAGGAATATCTAGATATTATTATATATTAATTATTAAAATAATTTATCGTTAAATACCAATTTTAACACGTGGTCATGAATACAGAATTGCTTGTATTAGATAGACATTCAAGATAATTTTTTTACCTAACTTTTATGAAATATTTATCAGGTATTATTTAGATAGTATTTTACCCAATACTGTACTGAACTAAACATTTTGAATAATTTTATTAATGTTAAAATTATATTGAACTTAATTGTGTTCATTTGTATTAATTTGTGAGACATATTTTTAATATTATTATTGATTGATTAGTTTGTTTCTGGGCGCATCAGCTCCAATCGAATGTGCTGAGTATATTATAACCTCAATAGAATATGAGATTCGGTACCGACCTACATATGAGTCTTGGGGTATTAATCTCTTCAGGTATCTCCGCTAACAGGGAACCGACCAAGCTGAACAAGCTCTAAGCTATCGACTGGTCTTTCGACATGTGTGGTAGTGTAGTACGTGAATGTGTGTGTTTGTGTGTAATGGGAGAGGAGAGGACAAGAGCGAGGAAGGAATGCTCGTTTGGTATGTTACTTTTTCGACTTTCGCCTGGTATTGATGGGGAAATCCACGGATAACCACTGATCAGAGTAGTCGGCTGTTAGAATTCTCCTCGAGACAGTGGTTAAATTCGTTCTACATATTTAACTACAATCTAAAATTCGCCTCAGTCGGAGTTGTAATCAATTGATTTAAATAATCGTTACCCAATTTTTGAGTACACCTTGCTCCCCCCCTTACTTTTTATATATTATAAAATAATCGTCAGCAACATACATTTTATTATGCATGAAACTTGGCTAAAGATCACGAAATTTTGGTTTATTAGCACCTCAGCTGCTCAACCCCCGAGATAGAGATGCAAAGCATCCATATTTTTACTTGCCGTCGCATTTTGGCTGATAAATAGGTGGAACGTATCACAGTGGTTCATGATGCATTGAAATTCCTCGTAATTACATACGGGATGTATTTAAAAACAGCCCGGCGTATCAGTATTAAACGTGCATTAGTGTGCGGAAACTTAACTAAGCACGTTTATCGTTGTTGCGCCACTGCCGGTCATTACGGTGGAGTTAGCGAGTAACAATCTTCACATTTAACATTGCAGAGCGTTGTATGCGACAACAACGCGTTTCGATTCGTGATTACAGTTCATTAACATTGAATCCACTGTAACCTTTCCAAGCCACTATTTTTAGTGAGTAAAAAGTAAGGGTGACACATTTAGTAAAACTTGACAATCGTATTACAGAATAAAATATTAAATTAGATACTTTTTTTTGGAGATTGGAACGTTTCGTAAAAGAGAAAATATGCAATATGGTACAGAGAAAATAAACATTTTGTATGGTGAAAAATGATGTTTGATAAAGTTCTTCCACACAACAACCCCTGGTTGACCTGCAAATTATGAGGTGTCATAAGAAGCTATAAGCATTAAATGTTAATCATACTTGCATCATACGCTGTCGACAGGCCCCGAGTACGCTTCCCAAATAGCTAATGGCTTGCAATATGGTAGCATACCCAGACATTAGATGATACACACAACCAGTGGCAGGATTAATTTGAAATCACATAACTTTGTTAATATTTTACCGTCACAATTGTAGATTGTGGTGGTCCCATTGGAGATTCTAGACGGGATTTTAATTACTTTTTCAACTGATTTTGAAATCATTTTTCACTTTTCAAAAATTAATGGTTTGGCTTGAAGTTAGTGATGGTGTAAATGAACGCTACATATTGCCAGTCCGGAGCAGTAGAGTGGTACCTAAAAAATCGTCATTTGTGACTTAAATTAAGTAATTTGATTAGAAAAGAGTGTATTCTATCACTAAAAATTAATAAAGATGGTTCAAGGATATCTGAAATGTACCGCAACACTCTTTGCTCTAGGCTGCGAAGTAAACGGTACTGCTCTGAATAGAACGGTAGTCATGCCAAAATGATATTTGACCCAGCAAAATTACATGTGATCCTGGTTCTGCGGACTAGCGATGTGTTCGTGATGATTGTGGTTAATTTGTTCATGGTGGAATGGAAGCTCCAAAAACTAGTTCAGATGGAAGCTTTTGCATGTGAAATTCGCATGCTGGCATAGTAACGGCTTATTCTATATTTACCGCAAATCCTCGAAAAAAAAAGTATACATCCTACCACAAAAGAACGACATCCCAAAGGAAAATCACCCTGTTTTGCGCCGCCAAGTGCAGCCGTTTCATCCCAGATGTGAGGAAAAAACCTCAATTTCAACTCGATTTTCCAGCACATTTTTGCCACGTCCCTTTCTGTTTCACTGGGCGTTTCGAAGCGCTCACTTTTTTCGACTGCGTTCTGCTTATTCACCGCGCGACATTCCTTTCGCTGTCCCGCCATTCGGGCGGTGCAATCAGCTCGAAAATTTTTCCCCAACCCCGCGCACCGTGGTTTTGGCCTGATGAATGGCAGACTGCGGGGGCGGCGACGGCCGCGATGGTCCGATCGGCGTGGGTGGAGGCGGAAGCGCGGGGGCAGCGGGGGCGAGCGGGGACGAGCGCGCGGGGAAAGGGCTGAGGGGGCGGGTTCGGAGGCGGAAACGCGACTGGCAGCGGTGGAGGCGGGCCCTGCAACGGGAACGGGGGACGACTCGGCCAACTAAGGATTGGCCACGGTGTCGGGGAAAGGGGCGAGTATTGGGACGGGATGGCGACGGTAAGTAAGAGAGGTAAGGGAGTGTTACACGATTGGGCGAGGCTACGAGGAACGTTGAAAGCACGATCATGTGACGCCGGTGCGCGACGATGGAGACCCAACCTACGATCGGAGACCAATGCTGGACGGAAAGACGGTAGCGGTGTGCTAGAGCGGGGGACGTGGCAGAGGAGAGCGAACGGTGCCAGCGACGTTCTGGTGGAGAGGAGACGGCGCGACGAGGCTGCGTGGCAAGGCGAGGATGGACAGAGGAGGGCAAGAAGTGGTCGGGGCGCGCGTGGAGCGGCAGCGCACGCCGGGGATGGAGCGAAGCCCTTGCGCGGCGACAGCAGCGGGAGGCAGCAGCCACCGGGGGAGCGTGAGCGGGACGCGGGCGGGAGCGTGGGCAGGGGCGCGGGCGATGACGCGGTCGCGGGCGGGGCGGGGACGTGGGCGTGGACGAGAGCGAGAGTGAGGGCGAGGGCGAGGGCGAGGGTGAAGGCGTAGGCGCAGACGCGGGCGTGGGCGTGGGCGTGTGCGAGGGTGAGTGCGAGTGCGAGTGCGAGGGCGAGTGCGAGGGCGAGTGCGAGTGCGAGGGCGAGTGCGATGGCGAGGGCGAGTGCGATGGCGAGGGCGAGTGCGAGGGTGAGAGCGATGGCGAGGGCGAGAGCGATGGCGAGGGCGAGTGCGAGGGCGAGTGCGAGGGCGAGTGCGAGGGCGAGTGCGAGGGCGAGTGCGAGGGCGAGTGCGAGGGCGAGTGCGAGGGGCGAGTGCGAGGGCGAGTGCGAGGGCGAGTGCGAGGGCGAGTGCGAGGGCGAGTGCGAGGGCGAGTGCGAGGGCGAGTGCGAGGGCGAGTGCGAGGGCGAGTGCGAGGGCGAGTGCGAGGGCGAGTGCGATGGCGAGGGCCAGTGCGATGGCGATGTGCGCAGGCGCGGGCGGGTCCCGAGCTGGTGAGAGGGGGAGGGCGCGGACGGGGGCGCGGGCGCGAGCGATGATGCGGGCGAAGGCGCGGGCGCGTGCGGTGGCCTGCGGGGTCGCGGCGCTGCACCCGGCGCGCACGCGGTGCGCGGGAGCCGCCTGGAGATACGCCTCGTAAACTCGCGACCGCGGGGCTCGGGCGGTGAACGCCTTACGGGTGCCCTGCGTCCCTCGCACGCCGACCGCAAGGGGGCGGGGGCGCGGGAGGGAAGCCCTTCGATGGGCATCGCGTATCGCGCCGCTAAAAGCCATCTGCCCCGGGCGTGCCGTTGCCGCGTGGCCGAAAGGCAACGCGCACCTGCGCCCTTTCACTTTTGCGTGGCGTCCTTTCGACTGCAAGGGCTTGCTTTATTTAGGAAATAAGGATTTCCAAGTAGACTTTTTTATTTATTAACTTGTTGATTATTTCGTAGAGCAATAAAATCTACAATATTCATAAGTTTTTGTTGCTTGTTACGAACTTACATACAATGCTTAAATCAAATACGGTGGTGGGGAAGTCAAATAGGCGCCTCTATTATGCCTCAGATTCGACAATTTTTTTATTAATACGAGAAAGAGGAATTTGTTTTCAATCAAATAGAATACCGACGTAGCGGTGGTCATGTATCATCACGTGCCTAGTAAGACAACGTCGAACGATATGGAGCATGCAATTAGTATGCACTTCATGGTCGTTTGTACACGATTGTCTTGGAACATGAATAATGTGACACAATTGATTTCAAGCTTTGTATCATAATCGGTGATAGGTATTACAGAGAATGAATGGTACGGAATGGAAGACACTTTTTATTTAAGATGAATCGGTGTATAGCCTTATCGGGTGAGCGTCTAGGAATGTTGAAATTTTTTTGGTATTCTATCGTTTGTTTTACATATCTGCAGGTACGATGCCTGCTAGTACTTTAGCTTACGTTTTATAGTTGAAGTAAATATTATTTATTATTTTTCTTTTCGGTTGGGCACTATACTAGAGAGCGAAATACATTTCTTTTTCCTAGAGCGCAGCGCGCCGCGGTGCAATGCCCTCGCTGAAACATCGCGCCTCGGTTCGCACTGGAGGTTTAAGCTCGGAGCGAGGCTTTGGAGAAAAGAGACGTGCGGGGCCTAGAGGATATTAGCGAGAGCTTTATGCTTAACACACGGAGGCGCAAGCGATCGGCTCTGTGCAAGTCGAATCCGAACCTTTCGGGTATCTTCGCCGTTCTCTATCCCAAACCGATATTGCGAACATTTTCTTTCACGTTTACCACAGTGAAAAAGGAAATGTTCAAGAACAGACATCTCACACATTTCCAATAAAATCATACAATCACATTTTACATAAGATTAGTAGTTTTCTGCCATTTGGTAAGCAAGTATACAAACTGAAAATGGCAGTAAAGATTGAATTGATGCAGAATGAACCAATTAAATAAGATCGATGATTTTTTTTGGAAGAATAGATTCATTGTCTCAATAATAGTCGGGTACATTTCTCTTGCAATATTTTTCATGATGACATCACACCCGCTAGGCGCTTCAGAAATGCTTGCAGCGATATGTGTCCTGGTCAATATTTTAAAATGAGTGTTATTGTATTTGTGTTTATATAGTTTCTTTATGCATTGTATCGGCTGCAAGATAGTGTAAAGTTTTTGTCAAGTAATCATTTTGCAAATTTTAGTGCAGAGGAACCAGTAAAAAGACATAACTTCCACTGAAGTTGTAACAAAAGCATAACAGCGGAGGTAAGCCGAATATCATCAAAACTAAGTTATATTATCAATTTATTATCACATTGAAGTGGATGATATGGAGATGCTTAATTTATGTATGCATGTGGAAGTGTATTGTGTAGCATATTTTTTTTTTTCAGTTCTGTAGGTCATATCGGAGAGTATGATTCCAGTTCTATTACATATTTATACTAATAAAAGATTACGACAATAATAATAATAATAATAATAATAATAATAATAAGTGTGCGAATAAACGTTTTTTTTTGTTCAGTAGATGCATGTATTGAGAAAGATAGCCGTGATTTTGACGATTCTGGACCGAACGGGCAAACGAACGTGTCGCGTCGGCAACAATGCGCGGATTCTCCATAAGAACCCATTGTGCCTTCACAACGTGAAAAGCAGGCAGGCAACACTATGATATTGTTCTGGGTGAAAAGAAAGAGAAAAGGAGAGAGAATTCCATTCAGTTTTTTTATAGTGAGGGAAAAGAAGAGATCAGAAGGGTTCGCCAGCCTCCACACAGTTCCTGAGATCCTTACATTGTTATTCTACGTGGTTGAGTCCTTACGTCGTGTTGTTCTTTACCAGATTAATATTGTTTGCGTAGGGTAGATATTATTTCGTCTTCAGTTATTTGCCAAGAATTTAATGGAACTGCGGGTAGAATGAAGAGGAAATTGAGGATGGGTAGAAGATTAGGGGATGCTCTCTCGAGTGAATTATCCTCTTAAATTCTCAACATTTGTCGTGGCCAAGGAGGTAGTAAGTCCATCTCAGCGACCACATATTTATTTAAGTAGATATTTATTAATTACTGTCAACAGTAAATACTGTATATGACGTATACGGGGGAGAGTACAATCTCGCTTGTTTTCTTGAGCATTTGTCTTTCTTGTACTGCATGTAGTTGAATTATAAATAAAGATAGAAGGGAGCTTTTAACATTTGATTACAGATACCTAGAAAATATTTTAATACAAAATGTCTCTCGAGAAGACCTGCTAGGTCTTTTCTCACGTTGAGAACGTGTAACATGACCTCATCCAGAAATTACTAAAATCATCAGCAATTGTGTTACAAAATACATCGTACGAACTCGATATATTTCAAGAATATTTTTAAGGACACTCAATGAAATGTAGTGTCGCCACTGTATAGCCAGTGAAGTTTGTAACACATTTTTCTGTACTATTGTCTCTCGTTTAATTCCGTAGCTTTCATTCTGTGGCATTTGTTCCCTTTTAATTCTGTGACATGTGTACAATCCTTAAAAACACAACAAATATGTATTCTGAGAACGCACGCATTTTTCAACGCAAATATGTGTAGATATTTCCCCAGCACAATAATTAATGTTTTACTGCTAAAAAGACTGAATGGGGTGTTTCCTTAAACTTCTTGATTAATAAAATTAGCTCCAATATTTCTTTCTTTTTGCTAATGAATTATATTCCGTTGCTTTCATGTCTCTTTAGGAAATTGATATGTAAATTAGATCCTCAGGATTTTAAACTTAGAAAGTGACTAGGATTCTTTGTAAGGTTTGGGCCTTTCGGCTCCTCTTATGTAGTTTGTAAGTGGAGAAGTCATTAGTCTGGAAGAGTTTCATATGCGATGATCAGTTATTAAAAGTTCAAAGAAAACTGCGCATAATCATTGACCTGATATGTCATAAGTATGAGAATAAACATTCGAAATGCTACAATCAGAACTTCTGAAAATAACATGAGATATCTGGAGATTGAAGCAAACAACAATTAGCTATTGTCTCAATTTCTGACATTGCGGCTTTCAACGGAGAATCGAAGAGCATACCTGCGTAAGCGTGTGTTAACGTTCATATCTTGTTTCCGATGGTTTCCATCGCGTGAGAGCGGATCCCAGCAGCTGCGCCATGTGCACTGCAACCTGACGGCAAACTGCTTGTGCCATTTGGTAAATACCCCGGGCGGCCGCGGCCGCGCGTCCTTTTTGCTCGCAAGTGCGCCGGGCCGCGCAATCTGCGCGACGCACTCATCACTGGCCCGCTCATCTTCAGCAAAGACAGGTGCCGCGCGCTCGCCCAGCTGGCGGGCGGTGTGGCGGCCAGTGTGGCGGGCAGTGGTGGCGGGCGGGTGGACGCGTGGCCACCCGTCGCGCACAAAAAGCAGCCCGTGGCGCGGATCTTTCTCTTTAACCACCAGCCATTAGGAGTCGGGCCTTCCGCTTTCTTTCCGAAGGCTGAGTTTTCGAGGTGCACGGAGTTTGCCAGCAACCCGGCGCGCCCGAACCGCTCTTTTGAAGGAGTGTGCAGTGTGCGTGGGCGTCACCTGCCGGCTGGCCTGCTGGGCGGAGCGGCCGCTGGCGCAGCAGCCGCAGCCGCGAGGAAGCCGTCGCTGGAGCCAGGAGGGATGGGGTGGGGTGGGGTGGGTGGGACCGCGGGCCTGGTGGGGCGTGGGACGCGAGGCCTGGCTCGCGGAAACAAAGGTGCCTTAAACTAGTGCGCGTAATTGAAGGGCGCACTGCGTCTCGTGGCTTCATACTCTCGCAGGTTGCGTGCGGGGATTTGCATAGCGGTGCGCGGTGGCAAGTCACCAAAGTAACTGGCAGAATTTTTTGACCATTCATTTCACAATTATTATACATGTACTAATTCTTCTTCTTAATAATAATAATAATAATAATATTCTTACCATCTAATTGTTTTACTTCTGTTAACTGGGTTTTGACAAAAGAGAATGTCATTGTATGATGTCAGAAAATTCATATCTCAACCGTTCCAGATGAAGAACTTAATTTGTTACTAAAGGTCTAATCTGCTACGTCTTCCGTGTATTTAGTGTGAATTCAGTCGAATATTGTTTTGAGAGGCTAAAGGATCGTTCTCCTTCACGCAACGTATGAATGTTGGTCGGTTTTTCTTTCTTTTTCGTTTTTTTCACGTTTTGCGAAAGTACTTCTATTTCGTAGGGAAAATGTGTCTACCTTTTGTTAGTAAGAGGGATGATTTAACGGGGTGGTGGTAAAAGGGTTAAGGAAAATCTCCATTTTGACAGAGGACAATCAATTTGTTGACAAATGTATACATTTTCTGATGCATTTTTAAAATTTGGGTGCTATTAATTTTCAAATAATATTGCTCAGTTAAATATTGTACTTTAGTACATTTTATTATAGTTTAGAGAAAGGAGTAGGCGCATTTGTTAAACATGCATTCTTCGCAGAACTTTTTCCCAGAAAAAAACTCATTGACATCATATTCCTCTTTAGATCCGTCAATATGTTATAATTTACCTTTGGGTGAAGTTACGAAAAATCATCTATACATTCAAAGCACAAAGTACAGCATTTATTAAAATCTACGTCTAACGAGTTTTGTTGTTTGATATGAGAAATATACTATTTTCTGCTGATTCCACGAAGTCTTTACATTATTCCTTGTTCGTTTGTGCCTTCTTCTTTCCTTGAATCATTTAAGCAAATATTGAAATAAATCCTGCATATCTCTTATTGAGTAATTGAAATGAATGGATGCTCGTAAATACAGAAAACTCGTGACCTTATTTCATGCAACCAGAATCTAGATAGAGTTGTAGAGATTTCGTTATGTCATTTGTGATTATATTTTTTCTTAGAAGTAGTTATATTTTGAACAAGAATTTGGTTATTACATTTTTCAAACACATCCAACACATTTGAAATTTATCGTTATGTTAGTGCCTTGACCCATCATCAGTAATGTCGTATGGGAATAAACGTAATATTTACGGAACAACGCGTTCCAAATTCGTTACCTTTTTTTTCTTCCGGGTCTTTTTCCAGCCTCAGGGGGATGCCGTTATTTCGACTATTCGCGCCACTATATCCCTCATGGGGACCTCAAGTACTCACTATGTCCCTCATGGGGACACATCTTCACCTTTACACTAGACAGACCATTGCGGCCTGTGATCAGCACTGACAAGGACTTCCGCGGCAACATGAAAGAGAACTGACAAATAACCATGCCCACGACGGCACTTGAACCCGCGACCCTTCTCACCGAGGCGCTGAGTCGGCACACGCTCTAGCCACCTGGGCCATCCAGGTGGGTGTTTCGAAGTCGTCACCCTACACTCCGAATATATTTGTCTGTTTTCATAGATTGTTCGTTAAGGAAGAGACAAAATAATAGCTCCATCGTGCGGAGCCTCGGCCGTGGAGTCCGGCGGGTGGCCCACTGGGCTGCGGGAGGGGGCGGGGCGGGGACGGGGGCGGGGACGGGGGCGGGGCGGCTGCGAGGAGGGCGCGCGGCTTCCTGCGGCGCGCGGTGGCCGCGCCGGGGCTTCAAAGAGAGACGGCGGCGGCGGCGGCGGCAGCGGCAGCGGCGGCCCCTGGCGAACGGCGAACGGCGCACGGCCCGCGCAAATAAACGCACTTAAAAGAATCCGATTAGCATATATTTTCATACAATGCCGGACGTATCCTTTACTTTCGCCTTTGAGAGAAGTACTATTTTACGTCTGCAGACAAGGTGGTTTTATGCCAGGGAATAACTTGCGTAAGGCGCTGACAGCGCCGCTATTATTGGACGTTGCTTATGATCCTTCGCCGCTATTTAATTGGTGACATTTGGCTTTGGCGATACTTCGCACAGCCGCTCTCGGCAAAGGTGAAGCTGGCGGTGGTTGTTTTCAGCTGGTAAGCTCTGTACAAGCAGTATATTATATTTAAATGCGAATCTCGCATTACATAAATGTAGTACTACTTCGATTCGCTGCGCAGTACACGCAGGTGACAACGTTTCAAGGTCTCATCGTGATCAAAAATGTTGAAATGAAATTCCAGTTTAAAATCCCAAAATGATGTAAAATAGAATAAATCAACCACAAATAAAAAAGTGTTATATTCTCTCTGAATGAAATAATAAATGTAAACATTCAAAGGTAGAGCGGAAATTGTTCCGTATTTCAATAGTTCCGCGAGCAAGCGCATTAGCGACTATTCTATGATTCAGAAAGAGCAATTTTAAGTTTTTGGTTACAGTGAACTCGTTTCTTTTGAAACTTCCCTGTGTGTTGCTGATACCAACAAAGCACGCTCTCAACCTCCTTGGTTTGTCTGAAGCAGCGATTTGTTAGTTTCGCTTGCATTACTACGCTCCACCAAATATTAAAGAAATTTTTCTTCGAAAACGAAAATCTTCGTCGATATACATCATACAAAATCTTTTCATTTATTCTTATCTTTTGTATACGTTGGATATGCTCCATATCTAATGTACTTCATTTTGCTTCCATTACTAATAAACACCAAATTCATTACGTAGTACCGTATCTATTGTACTCTTTAAAACAGAACAATAAAAATGGACTTGATTATCATTGGCCAATTACTCTTTTGTCCTTTTCTTCCGAAGACTCATTTGAAGAAAAACAAAGGATATTTAGACATTCAGTGTGGATTTAGAGAATCAAAATACACGGAATCATGATTTTCATTTTCTTGAAAATATTTCATCTTCTTTCTGATTCAAAGATGCCATTTATTCTTTTAGAGTCAATGCCAGTTCAGTATTATGGTTCAGTATGATTAGATTATGGAGCCTGTCATTTCCATCTTTACTTAAACAATACGAGTATGCTTGCTTATAAGAGAAAAGGACGAAATGTTCACTTTCTCGATGGTGTTTTTAGGAAGAAAATAAGTAAATAAGTAATAGTAAAAAAAGGAACATCTGTTCCAATACAGCTTTGCGTTTCAAACAAGCAATTACTTGCACCATTAACGATTTGGCTGATATTAATGAATAATCTTTATATTAGATGCTATACCCGACCTTCTTCCTTATTTTTCCATTTCCATATTAAGACTGTAATATATATTTTTTCTTCACCCCTCTTATCCTCCGTCACTTGTTCTATGTAGCACCTTGTAATTGATAACAATACACATCCTTGTCATTACAAACTATTCTTATTTAACTTTATTATCGCACAAAGAGGTACACACGTGTAATTTAATAGCATAGAATATCAAGTAATTAATAATTTCACCTACAGTTGCAGATTCTACAGGCTCTGAACAGATGGAGTAGAATCGAGAAGTGTCGAACCAGCAAAAATGTAATAAAATGGCAAAGAAGACCTCATCCTGTAGAATACTGTGCGAGGAAAGTTTCTTTGAGGCCTTTCGCCTTTGGCCTAAACATTTTAGTTTTCAAGGCCCCAGAACGCTTCGTTTAGGAGTTATTTAACGATATTGATTCAAAAATCCTGACGTGCGTTGCGGATTGCATTTTACTTGAATATTTTGATGCGTTCTTTAAACAAATTTTTAACATCAAAGTGCAATTCGCCACGTTTCCGTGAAATTCTCTTTCTTTAGAGACCTCATTTATAAAGATTGGTTGCGTGTGAGAGCCGCAAAGGGAAGGTATACTACTGAAATAATATAGAAGACGATATTATAGTATTATTAGTATTTCAGTCCCAGAAACGTTAAATGAAATCATGTAAATGAATTTAAGACAAAATTAGGTCTATTGTGTTATTGTTTGAGAATTCTTTGAAATTCAATTAGTTTCAGATTCAGAAAACTCGGAGTGTGTATTTCGAGGAAGTGTATTCCTGCCTGGGTACTATTCTGAAGAAACACATCGTATAATACTCAGATTATTTAGGTTTCAGGTAAAAAATCGTCGAATAATAAGCCGATTCTATGCACGCGATTTCTGCAAGCACTGACATTGCATGTCCGATTTAGATGTCAATTTACAATTTAGTGTATTGATATAAATTCTAATTCAAGTGTGGTGGGAATATATTTTTATGCAAAGGTAATATCAATAGTTTTTACTTACGATGTAGAAATTAAGTTCTTCACTTATTAGAATCAGCAGTGCATTACTAAATATCGACAAATATTGTTTATACGTAATCTTACAACACCGAACTAATAATATCACACAATCAATATACTAATTCAAATGTCAACTAAACTATTCTTTGATGCTTATATTTCATACGATTAATTAGTTTATATCGAATGTAAAAAATTAAAATTATATTTTCAATACTGATGCGTGGAAACCAATATGCCCATTCACTGCTTATTGATTGAAAAGTTGAACTCTGCGGGACCCCTACCGCAGACAAGTTATGGACGTGTAAAACAGCCCCATAAACAAATCACTGGGGCGACACGAATCGACTTTGGTACCATCGAGCTAATTGTAAATTATCCCTAGAGTATATACTTGTGAATTTTCTTGAATTCATACTACAAAATAGAATGCAAAACTCGTACTAAAATGTCTTGGGTGTACTTGTTTCAAACTTCATTCCTAAGCTGAAGGCTTCTGTATTAGTTATGCTTAATTATTTTAAAATGGTAGTAGCACAGGCTGAAGTAGATCTGAACGTCAGTTGATGTCGTCGCTGTGTCTCTCAACGGGAGGTCCTAGGGTTCGAATCCCGACGGTGGCAGGCATTTCGACAATAAATAGCTGCGTTGAATTCAACCTCTGTATGGAGGACAATTCTAGCGACCGACTGCTCTGAAGTAATTTCCGCGGTTTTTCCGAACACCATCAGGCAAATGCCTGAACAGAACTCTGACAAATAGACCACGGGCCGCGCGCGATCTTTCCTTCCTCTTCCTCGTCCTATCCTCACGCCTTACTTACACACACTTATCGGGAGCTTAGAGCTGGCGGGTGCTGGTACAGGACCATCGAATTTCTCACTCCATTTCATAGAAGGCAAAACTTCGTTATTTTCGTTGTTCGTATCAAAGAAAATTCAGTTTTCTCTCTCTCGCTAAGCGTAGAGGTAACGTATCGCCGTAGGTTATCCGACATTGCTGTCTTTCTTAAACAAACACATCTCTGAAAAACAATAATAGCTCATTAGTGGAGCATTTGTCAGCAAAATCTTAGATTTTTATCACCTGTATGAGTGGAATTATTGTAATGAATTCAGCACCTGAAATCATGCTGAAGGCTCCAAGTTGCAGGTTCGTGAGTAGCTAAGTAACGTGTCCATATTTTCACTAAGAACTATAAAAAATGGGTGAGAGTAAAGAGTTGCACGTTTTAGATCTACCAATTGTAATACTTATGATGCACAAAAATAAAGTATTTGCTGTAAATATATGTATTACACACATGAAATCCATCGTGTTGAATTAATAGGATTATTATATGGAAACACATTTCATGTTGCTTGAACGGAAAATAGAAATGTAACGATTAGACTTGGCAAATTCAAATATTCGGGGCCTGGTATTTTGTTAATTTTTTCACTTTTTATTAACGCAATTGTAGAAATGTGTTAGCGAATGTTCATTCAACTTCATTGCATTGTTGTTTTATGTCAGGTAGTAACTTTTTTTAAATTTTGTAAAAGGAAACGACCCGTTCGTTAAATGCGAATGTTATTTGATATATTTATAGGGAAAACTTTTATGTCAAGGCTCAAAGTGTTTGATGATTTCAAAGAATGCAATTGCATCAGCAGGCGATATCTGTTAAACGATAAGAAATACAGAAGATTCATTAAAAATATTGTTTTATGAGCGTTATTAACAAAAATATAACTGAATAAGTATTCAGCAACATACGCTTCAGTTAAAAATTACCCCCGCCTTTTTTATTGAACGTATGTTATATGAATGTTCAGTCTATCACGTCTGCAGTCTATTTTGTTTGAAACGGCTGTGAATGTTTGCACAAATAGTGTGTATTAAAAATGTGTGCGCACTTTTGTGCAATCACTTTTGAAATGATGATTTGAAAGTTCGTTGTGAAAGTAAGTACTTCAAAGGCTCTAAATTATGAATGAGACTTCGTTTTGAGTAACATATTTTATGAGGTCTACAATAAATATAAAGAACCATAACTTTTCATCACTTTTTATAGGCAATACCGTAGATCGAAATAAATAAGCAAAAATGTAAGAAGACCTTTTTAAAAAATCGAAAATTGCACCAAACGATTACTAAATATGGAGTAAAGGTACTGAAGGTACTGAAATGTTTAGTATAGTGGACGTGAGCATAGTGAAAGTATACAGAGAATACATTAAAAAAGATTAGCTTAGTTGAACGTAAATCTTACACGATCGTACACGATATAAACATAAGATATTTGCTTACCGGTGGTTTTTATTTATGATTCTTTTGATGTATAATAGAAACATCACGTTTCAAATTCTTCACCAACATATTGTAGAAGCAATTATTGTTCATTGACGACTACCGTGGCTATTGTTAAAAAGTAAACACAGTTTATGAGTAAATAAAAATTGACCATCGAAAGAGGTTATAATATTGTGTGTTATAAGACATTTTTGGAAATGCCCATAACATATGCCATAAAAGCGACTTATGTGCGACTTTTAAGAACAACCCGGCTACTGCCCTATTTCTATTAGATTTTAAATTATATTTGTAGTGTTCTATACGATTGAAGTAAGCCTAACTAAAATACCTTTTTACTACTTTTTTAAACGAAACCATGAAATCTTCCAAGAGAAAATCGTGAAAATTTACCCAAGATTTGAGCCACCGTAAATTGCTAATAGTGTGATTCGAAGCTGGAATCTGGACGCTCCGAGGAGAATGCTGCAGCCGCACTCCGAAGAGTTCTCTCCGAGGCGCACTCGACACGGGTCGCCACTGCGCCGCTGCAGCCATCGCATGACCCTCTGCCGAGGGCAGCGGGCGAACGCCGGGGCGGGGGGCGGGGGGCGGGGGGCGGGGGCGGGGCGGTCATTCACGCACCTGCGGAGCGCTGCAACCCTCCCTCCCTTCCCCCAACCGCCGCCGCTCGTCGCGTAGTGTGTTCCACGCGCAGCGCCATCATGTAATCGGTGCCCCCATCGAGCTGCCCGGAGCTGCCGCTTTTAAAAGGGCCCCAGGCAGTGGGCAGTTAAACGAATATCTCGGCTGTGTGAGCGCGAAGCGGCCGCGCGCTGGCCCCTCGCACCGGCCTTCGTGCTCACGGCCCCGCCCCCCGCCCCCTCCCCCGCCCCTCGCGACTCCGCGGACCCCGAACGCTACCCCTCCCCCTCCCGCACCCCCCCGCACGCCGCCCCTCGCTCTCCGCGGCCAAAGGTGAACTCTATTGTGACGGGACTTTCATGAGGCCCTTTCCATCAACTCGTTTGGCATTTAAGCGAAATTGGATGCTGCAAATGGCGTTGAGCTGCCGATTGTCAGCCTCTGTAGAGGAACGCTTACACATGCATAGTATTCGCGAAGAGCAGTTTAGTCTTGGGGACTTTACTGATGGTTCGGGTCGATAGAAACTTGTCGGGGTCGCAACAGGTTAGATAGTCAGCTACTATATTTTGTTTTCTACTCCACTAATGGTGTTATGAAATTATTATGTGTTCTCCCAAAATGCTCAATTTCGTTTGCTTTTGTTTAGCTTTCCCTATCCTGCGAGGAAAGTGGTGTGATGGTTAGTATCCAAATTGCTTGTAGCTGAGCATGAGAAGCAAAGAGCATTAATAAAGCTCATTCGTGATTTATGAAAGCTCAGTGAGAAGTTTTCGTTTCTCATATATGTTTGACTGTGCAAAGTGGAGTGATTAATGCATATGTATCCGAGAAGAAAGTTTCTGGTGTTGTAGCGTGCTCTTTAAATAATTTGACGTGTTGGCTATTAGCGGCCATTACACAGAAGCCCTGGTGGGCGCAAAACGCGGGGGGTCACTCTCTCTACTCCGTAGCCGAGAAAGTAAAAATTCGTTTTCCCCAAAATATTAGATGTAAGTTTTTCTACCCACCCACTTAACGGAAGAGTGAAAATCGAAGTGAAATGGCAGTTGTAGAGATCCAACATTGGTGAACACTCGGTTCCTATTTCCTGCGTGAGGCTGACATTTACGCGTTGCGAGTCTGGACGCGACGAGAGTTGGAATCACAAACCTTCCCGACACATAAAACTTTTCGCTGCTGAGCGCATTTTTTCACGCAGCCTTCCCTTCGCTCTTCCTCGCTGCGTGCCTCAAAGTGAATCTGCGAGCGTAGAAGGGGTGTTAATTTTCAAGCGACACCCTGAGAACTAGTTTGAAGAGTGTTCCACGCGCAGAAATACATGTTTAAAACTATGAGGCGCTGTTGAGAACTGAAGAGAAATTAAAAACAGAATATTTTATATCTTCGATTAGTTAGTCCAATTTTTCGAGAGCTATTACTTCACATTACATTTTTTACAAAGAACAATGTAGGACCTTACAGGGGTAGTCACTTATGATGCCAGGATGTTAAGTTTTTATTTTAATACGACCTAATACATAGTTACTGGTTCTGTATTGTGGTATACATTTCAGAACCTGAAGAGGGGCGTTAAAGCACTCACGAAACGTCCTATTAAAATATCAATTTAACATCCTGGCGTCTTAATTGACTCTCCCCCAAAGGTTATATTTTTTATTGTCAATCAAAGGCTTCCAGGATAATTCATCACATTGTATTTTTGTTATTAAATTTGGGCGTTGAACAATATTTTCGGTTGAGGCTGGGAACGCTGCAAAAGAGGTCACAGGGGACTGAAGATGTGGCAGCGTGGGTCCGCGGCAGGATGGAAGTGCCTGGGGACGGAAATAACATTTTGTTTGGAGTTGTGAAGTTTGCGATGTGCAGAGACTGTGCTCCCGTCCTCGCAAGTTAGCTAGTGTGGAAAGGCTGGTTTCGGCAAGATGCCTTCACCTGACCCAAAAGTCAAGCCTGTACTTTGCGACACAATGTGTCAACGTAACTCGGGCAATTTGCAAAAGAATGAAATAGTTATTAGTCAATGTGAAGTTCCTCCTCAAAACTAAATTTCGTATCTATAATTCAATTATTCAAATATTAGTAAAGTATCAGAAATGGGTCATCCTATGAATAGGGAATATAAAAGTTGTTGGTCTCGAGTAAGCATACTTGGCTTCAGAACTAAAGTTCGTGGAATTGACCCTGGCCAAAGGCGACCGATTTTTCTGGGGTGAAATTCCAGGGGCATGCGTTTCCACGCTTCAACGATGCATTAAAATCTGTTGAGCGTCGCTTGAACGCCACCTGAAGGATTTAATCCACCGATAGATTCATCCCCTTTGTGAAGAGCGCGCGGATAGATACGGTATCTATAAGGTAGCAAGAATTGCGAAATTCCATCCACGAAGCGATGACGCATGGCGACGCTTTTGGACTTTTTGGAAACATCCGACAAAGACGAAACTATCACTTGGGTTAAGAAAGGTAATAATAAATTCTGTGGTGGTAGCAGATATCTTGTGCTACTCCGTAATGAGAATTACGAAATAATCAACCACAACAATCAGTTATAATATTTATTACAGCATCCCAAAGTTAACATTCGGGGAACACTTTTCTCTTCTTTAGTTGGTGACCAAGCAACATGGATCACACTGAACTACGTGTGATCTACGTTGCTTGGGCAACCCACTGAAGATGGGAAAAGTGTTTTCCGAAAGTTAACTTTGGGTTGTAATGAATATGATAACTGTTATTGGTGTGATTGATTAACTCACATTAAAGGTTCTAATAATGCAAGTCTTAAAAAATGAAACTCTAACTCCGTACCTAAACAAAAATAGAGGAAGAAACTGCGCTGCGGTCCGTCGTTGATCCCCCCCCCCCCATTAGCTCCCGACTTCTAGTTCTGAAGGATTTGGACTGTTTACCATTATTGCTTTCAAGATCATGTAATTGAAGTGTTCATGCAAATGAAATGTTCATGTTCATGTAAATAAAGATATTTTTCCGTAATACGAGTGAAGAGAAACATCTCCACGAATGTTCAGCCCACTCGGAGAGAAAACTCGTTTTCAACAGGTTTACACAGAAATTAAAGCTTTTACACCCTATGAAACTAAATTTATTTAACAGCGGTGTAAGTATAATTTGCCATTTAATTTTTTTCGGCTTCTAGGAGTTTTACCTCACCCTCCTCAGTGTTACTCAACACTTGGTAACACTTGTGAGATGTTACACTCCTGAGATTTTGAATTTAAAATGGCGTCACAAGGTTTAGGAAAGTCAGGGACATTTTGTATTGATATCAGCCAAATTACTAACCATGATTATGGGGATTAAATTTGTCTGATAATACTTATCCTGCAAACAGGGTTCTATAACTCTAATAAGTAACTGTGCCTTCTCGTAGGCTAGAATAACCCTTTTCCGTCATTTTCAGCGATTCGATTTGGATCGTACGGGCGGTAACACATTAGGTGGTTTAAAAGAAGTTGCACTCTAGACAACACTTTGTCCAAAGATCCAGGCTATAACTATGAACTTAAAAAATTGACATTCTTTCTTACGAATTGAACGAAGTCTAATACAACAGTTGACACCTGCGTGAGTACCAACCTTTCGCTTTGTGGTATTTACATTTCATTTGTACAGTGGCAGCCGAGATAGGTAACAGGAGTTTTTTTCACATAATTATTTATTTTTCTCATCACCATATGTCAGCCTGGGCTATGTAAAATGTTAGATGCCTACAGTACGTTAAAATATATGTAGTGATTTTCCCTCCTCATAATCTTATTTAAAACGCTTTAAAAACCTAGGGACTGAAAAAGAGAAATTTAAATGGAAATTACCAACCTGTCATTGCAATTTATGAGATATTACTCTGCTACATATTAATTTCTTTAATAAAATAAAACAATCAATGATAATCTATACATGTTTTTGTAGGACATTGGTACATATTTAAAGACATTCTAACGACTAGTATACATCATATACATGTATTTTAAAATAAATATTTTTATTATCATCAAATACACTAAAAAACATAACATTTCGCGATACAATATGACCGTATCATCCGGTAGTCACAAATGCTGTGGCCGTATTGAAATGAAATAACTGCTGATGCGGCCATATTGTGTCACGAAACCTGACTTTTAGTATATTTGGTCATAAAAAATTTCTTTTTCAAAATATATGAGTAGTTTGAGTGATTTTAAATATTCTGAGGATAATACCACTGTCTTAAAAAAAAATTCATCTCGTTCAACGACAAAACGAAAATATCTGACTCTTCTATTTATTCCCATTCTAACAATTAATAGAATACAAGATACAATTCCCTACCATTAAGGAAACGTGTAACGTGATTTTTGTTGACGTCATTACCAATGTTGCTTAACCATTTATTCTTGTGCAAAAAAATCATTCTTTTTGTAAACTCCCTTATCTCGCGGAATTCTCTATCTTTTTTGCGTTGCGAATCGTTCATCATGACCATGACGATATTTTTTACAGAACCTTTATCGAACATGCTCTTACACGCTTGTGGGGAATGGAAGGGCCTGTACCCCTCCCGAAATTTTCGTCATAAATCTGATTATCGATTGGCGCTCCCCAAGGCTGCGAGCGGTGCACCAGCCGCCTGAGCCCCAGCGACGAGCGCCCGCTGCCAGCCCGCGGCCCCTGCACCTGCCATGCGCCCGCGCTCCGCCCCGCCCGCCCCGCTCCGCCACACCCCGCCCCGCCCCGCCCTGCCCGGCCGCGCCCACGCCCACGCCGATGGGGCTGGTTGGCACATCTTCACTTGATGACCTTTAAGAACTATGGAAGTTCCACAGGAAAACATTCACCAAAAAATCCAAAGGTAGTACGATTGACTGATAGTTCATGATTCCGGGCGCGTCAACTGCAGAGGTCATTAGTCCTGTAAGTGTAGTGCGTGTTTTTTCCTCGGGAGTGGCGGCGATCTTTCCCCGCTGGATGGCGAGATCCGGAGCCGACCTACCGCCAACTAGCGGTATCAACCAGTATCTCCCATCAGCGGGGCACCGCCCCAGCTGGGACAACCTCCCGACCGGTCTCCCGGCATGTGTGGCAGTGTAGTGCATGTTAGTGTAAGTGTTAGTGTGTAAGGGGTGAGGTTAGGACAAGGAAAAGGAAGGAAAGGTCGCGCGCGGTCCGTGGCCCGTTTGTTAGGGTACTGCTCCGGCATTCGCCTGGTGTTGATCGGAGACACCGGCCGCTAGAATTCTCCTCCAGACAAGAGCAGCCGGCGGCTAGAATTCTCCTCCAGACAGCGACTGAATTCGACCTAGCTGCCATTGCAGCTTTCGAAAATCCTGTCGCCATTGGGACTCGAACCTAGAACATCCCAGTCAGAGGGACTACAGTGACATCAGTTGATGCACTGGACCATCTCTCTTGGTAAGGTGTTACGAGTATCATAAATGTTTTCATAGACAGTTGAACTTGTCATAACTAAAGGAGAGTTGCATAAATAAAACTACAAACTGGTGTCAACCAGCCTCTATCTCCCCTACATTAGTATACATTATTAATACCAGAGAAATAAATTATTATTATTATTATTATTAAACATTACTAATTTCCAACGCGCGGAAATTGAAAGAAAACTATTCAGCCTTCGGTCACATGATATGTGTCTATGGTTTTGTTAAATATCCAGGAACTCGGGGAAAATATTTTTAAAAAATTAAACATTTTCGATCTGGATTGAAAAGGCAAATATTTCATAGTGTTATTCCGCCTACCCTAATATGCAGTACGCCACTGCTTACTACATAGCTGACATGCGGTAAGGCTTCAAGGAAGAGGCAGACACCCCCATTCAATTTTGCTATTCACGTTTTGTGTTACTGAACAGCAACTTTTTTATATTCTTGGTCATTTAAAGAACTGTTGTATTCGTATTCGTATATACTATGGTATTGTAGTATTTATGAAGTATTTGTTAAATTATTTAATTTGTTGTAGTACTATTCGAGAATTTTTATCTGTTGTTATTGAGCAGTTTGCGTGCTAATTTTGGGATAACCATTTTGTGTAGTTTCCTCTTTGCTGAAGAAAACAAGTTACCATTCAATTTTTATCCGCAATGGAAATGAGTAATACATGTGTTTCCCGTATGATTGAGAAAGTCCTTTTTGTCAGACCTTCCCATTTAGGAATTTGCACTATTTGATTAATGCTTCAATAATTGATTGTAATTTGACGAGATTTGAAATTTATGTGATAATTTATTCAATAATACGTTGGTTAATTGTTCTCGTCTAATTTGAATACACAACAGATATGACCACTAAATTCACTTATTTTTTTTACGTCGGTAATAAATTTTAAGGGGTTAGTCTCTAACTCTTGACTAGGTGAAAAATTGAAAGAACAAAAAAAAATTTCAGTACGGTAAGATGATGTCCGTGTACTTTCATGAGCACGTGAACGGAAAAGGGCCTTTTTCAATATGAAGCAGGTGCCTTTAATCTCTAATGGCCATGGAAACAAATCGATAACAAGCGTTGAATTTTTAAATAACGTTACATCCAACAGTGTGCAAAAATGTTTCTCGAAAAAACGAAGATGAATATTGACTTTTTGGTGTTTTGGAAAGTCTTGTTTGGTACATGACGTGTATTATTAAAATCCAGGACTGTATTTTTGGAATAATTAACTTCATAACGTCTCAACTTATTCTCGGAAATATATAGTGTAAAATAAAGGTGATGACTCGTACTAATGATGTCGATGACTTTGAATTCGTTCATCAATTTCATTTCAACGTAAAAGTTTGCGTTTACCTGTATTCCCCACACTTCCTTCTTTGTTTACTCCTAAACGTAATCATTTCTGCCCACAATCAAGTCTTTCTGGATTTGTCTCCTCCGTTAATACTGTGTTTTCATATTAGTTTCATTCGAAAATATGATTTCTGAACTTTAAACACCGAAATAAATTTTGGGTGAAAGTATGACTGCAAATGGACTTTACCAGAGTGGAAGAACGCGTAAATGCATAAGCACAAATGGATTGGAGGATATACATTTTTACATTCCTAAATTAGGCACTCATTAGTACAATATTTTAATCTAATGGAATAGTAAGGTATACTAAAAGTTAACAAATTTCCCCACTCTTTCTTTCCCCACTCGTCATATCCAGTTTTTACTATTTTTTGACCAAATAAACAAATCAAATTTGTGATTTGTAAATAAATGGAAAGAAATACTGGAGTGCATTGCACTGAATCGTATGAGTACACTTAAGAAGCAATTGATGCTCACTTTAATAGATTTCATAGGTCTTCAAGATACCTAATACACATCATAAATAATACATATTGACTGAAATATTTTCGATAGTCCCTTGTTACTTTATTTATCGCTTAACTTCAGTATTTAGTGAGAACAGATTAATGTATGAATAATGCCACTATACATTTTATTGTAATTATTAGCTGATTACCCGGCATTGCACGGATATTTATTTAGCACTATCATCTACTAGAGAGCCCGGGCAGCCCTCTCTGTACACCCCGCCCACCCCGCATGCTTCGCCAGCCCCGACTCCAACCTCCGCGCCCCCATGAAATCTTTTGCGGGCTGCATCTCATTTTGCATTTACATGTTCCCCTTCCAATCCTTGTCCATAGGTGTCCACCTCCATGTTCTTCAAATTATAGGTAATATCTGGACCAGGTTTTATTGAAATTGTTGCAGTAATTATGTAATCATACCGGAACAAACGCACTTATTTTATTCATTAAGATATTATAGATTTTATTTGTATACTAAATATTTTGTCCTAAAAATTTAATGTTTGTAACTGTGTATTCCCTTTGTTATTAATTATTAGTATTTGATATGTGTATAAATTATAGAGGTCTACTTATGTTTTTAAGTGTATTGTTCGTTTCTTCTGACCCTCTCGTTTCAAAATTGTTGAATGAATTTTCCCACATAAGCAGTAACGCCTATCAAGAATAATTTCTCGTGTGTCAGGGTGTAGTTTTATTACCACGAGACACGAAGATTCTGCTGTGAGATGATAATTGAGAATGGAATGCTCAAGGGGTGTGTTAACCTTTTCACTTTGCAGTCATTAAGAAACGGCTATCTTACTCTCGAGCACGCAAATGATAGTGGAAATGTAGAATATTGTGATCATTATTTATGTGCTAGTCAAAATAAATTATTTTCGCTTTATCGCTTTTAGGTATCATGAGTTCTGAGTTTGGGAAAGGGGACAAATAATTCTCTGAAGAGATACTGAAACCTGAATTTTCCATTAAATCTTTCACCATATCTTTCGAAACCCTCGACTTTGTACTTCCGCATTAACTGAGAAGTAAAACAGTGGATCAGTTGGACACTCAATCGGGTTTCTACACGCAAATACGAGCCATATATCAGTAGTATTCATAGTGAGATTGTGTGAAAATATTTCATTAATTAATGTGCTCTAAAGGCACTCCAGAAATAACTAATTTTCCGTAATTGATTTAAAGTATCGAGGCATTTTGAAAGACATCAAAGCAGTGTCATTATAACTAGATTGTAGACATTGGCATGGCAAATAGTCGTGCTTTCTTGATTCGAAATCACTGCGAACAATGCGATATTATTGCAAAACATTGTAATACTAAATATTATCAGCTCTAGTTTTGTATTTGCACTGGGAGATTATAAAGCCACAGGAATATTATTGAACTATCTTAAACAGCAAGCCGAACATATTCGATTATTTAAATATTGAAAAATAAAATAAAATAATAACCCCAGAAATTGATACCTTCTGAAGAAAATAGATATTTTATTTAATATGTTGTAACATACATTAAATTTGTAATTTATTTTATTTAAAATTTCAGAAAAAATTGATAAGAAACAAGGATTTGAGAAATATTATTGTGCAACCACTTTCAGGATTTTAAGTTATTTATTGTTAAGAAATATTTATTTTAATGTTTGCGACATAATGTAACCCAGCAGAACACGTTCGGTCAACGAGTTGGTGTTAGTTGCGAAAACGCATTAAGTGTAATCCGCACCGCATTTGGTTGAAATCGATTCCATGTCGCTGTAGAGCATCTAAACATTGTTCAGTTTATACTGTCGTTGTTAGCTTAAGAAGCTTACTGTTTAGAACCATAATGGCACAATTGATAGAGTTCAACGAAGTAAATTTGTACAGAAACAACTTAGTCGTCACAGCATGTTTCAAAACTATCTTCAAGTCTAATAATAACACACATCTTGCAAAACCCAAAGAAAGTATTCATTAATGTTGTAAAATGATGACTAGTCAGCATAGAATTGATTCCTGATGATCTGCCGTTGTTATTTACAGATTAAATTTGTAAAAAACAAAATTGATATGAAAAAAAACACTAATTTTAAAAAATCGAAGATTATCGTCTAAAGTAAATTTTCAGAAACTTTGAAAATATTCTTAAAATATCAAAATTGAATTTATAATATGTTTTGTTCGTGTTTATTTTCAGACTAAACAGACTAACAATGCTTGAAACAAGTACATGCTTGCTTTAGCTTCTGGTCCAAAGATCCCCATCTCGATCAGACTATTCGTCCAGTTTCCCTTATTCTTCCAGCAAATGCTGATATGGACCCTTATTTTGCTTCTGGACACAAATGTAGCTTCACTATGCACACGTTTTGTGTAGTTCCCTAATTGTGGTAGGAGCAGAGCCCGGGTGTGGGGGGGCTCTTTTTTCACAATACTATAAAATCAAATTTGTACTTCGTTTACCCATACACATAAGATTCATATCACACGGAAGCGAACATTCTTAGTTTTCAAATATTACTAACTTCGGTTTGTTGGTTCTTTTATTCATCATTCAACTATGGATAGTAAAAAGGTGATGTAGGAATTCTAGGTAGGAAAACCACGCAAGCCTGCGGGTAGGTCGGCGGTGGATCTCGCCGTCTGGCGAGGGAAGATCACCGCCACTTCTGCGATAGAAATGCACTATATTTACGAGAATTACGACGTAGCTGTTGACGCGTCTGGAAACACTAATCAAATAATCGTTGAGCAAATAATCGTCTGGTTGCGTGTCG
Source organism: Acheta domesticus (assembly GCA_031308135.1). NCBI lineage: Eukaryota > Metazoa > Arthropoda > Insecta > Orthoptera > Gryllidae > Acheta > Acheta domesticus. The sequence goes on from JAHLJT010008446.1 coordinate 138,648,774, forward strand.
TCAAGCAATCGTTTGGCGCGTATTTACTACTTAATTATTTCATGAACATTAAAGAAGTGAAGGGTATATCGAAACGTGTTACAAACGAGGATTTCGACTTCCCAATACAAAAAATAATAGGTACGCATTTTGATATGATATTAGCACAGTTTTACAAAGTCAAGTTTGATGGAAATTAAGGAAGAAAGCAATGAGTAGTGTTTTATTAGTAATATGTTATTGTGTGATTATGTTTATTCGAGTTGTTGCATGATAATTAGCTTTTCTACGCTCTGATATTCTAGATCGATTGAACGTGAGCAATGTTGGCATTTGTTTCTCCTTTTTCTGTCAATGTCAGTGCAGTGAAACTTGTTTTATTACCCAAAGAATTGCATGGCCGTACCAACTGTCGTTTACTCGCTGCCCTAACGAGAACTGACTACATTTTGACAAAACGTCGAGGCACATGCGTGGCGCTGCAAGTATTCCAGACCTGTTTTTACCGGAGGGTTCACAACAGGTGCGTGTTTATGGCATCGTAGCCGGGAGCGTAAAGCGACGTGAAGATTGTAACACTCTGGCTGAGCACATTTTGCCGCAGTTTACTTCGTGAAACTGCGGATAAGTGGAAGAGCAAGTTCAGTATATCTTCTCCATCATATTTTTAAATCATCTAGCTTTCCTTTTTCTTCAAGGAAGTGTTTGAAAATTGTCATCTTCTGAGATCAAATTATGCTGTTAAATTAACCCCATGAAGACACCTCTTGATGTTGTTTAAACGACTTTCAAGAGCATTTTTTTTAAAATTTTCACACAAAAGCAAAACTGTTCTAAAAATAAAAACCACGATATTAAGAATTAATAATGTTAAGGGCGGTGTAGGTGAGGGTCATTAACGAAGTTTTTAGGATGAGTTTACTAGAAAATGCTTTTGCTTCAGAATAACAATAATAAATCACTTTAGTGAAAATTAATAAGGTTTTGTACTGTTTAAAAGGAGACCTACTGGGAAATCTTGATACAAACATTCGTTGAAAAATTTTATTACGTATGATTACGTAAAATTTATTACAATGATATGTATCGTATTGATGTATGTATGTTTGGCATGAAAATATCACTCTTCCATAGAGAAAATTATACTTTTTTCACGAATAATATTGAAAAGAATATGCCAACGACGAAGATACAAACGAATTCTGGAGCCATATTGATGTGATTTAACTCGTGTGTATACAAATACCTCTCAGAATATACTAGTCATATTTTATATGAGAAAGTACCATTATAATAAAAATATTCAGAAAGCTATATGTTCTTCTCGATTGAATTTGCAAAAGTTCAGAGTCATTTAATTCCGCATTTAATTCACTCAAATGAGCGATCTATTTGCAGTCTGATTCATTAGAAAGTTCATTTTTATGTTATTAAAAAGACGAGTTCTGTATTATGCTGTTTGGTTAATAATCTCATATTCGGAAATATAGTTATCTTGCTGCTTACCATGAATCATATATTAGGTAAATGATTGATAATCTTCAAGTCAAGATTTTAATGGAATACAAGAATTAACTATTCTTGCGCATCGCGTAAAACAGTTTAACAGAATATTTCAAAATTCAAAACCAATTACTGGAAATGTGACTTTTTGTAAAAGCAATCTACAGCGAATTGCTCAGGAGACTAAGAGAAAAAATTGAATCTTATTACAAAACATTTTAAAACGTTAAAAGTATTTGAGAGTATTTATAGCTCTTTTAAAATCCATAAAAAGCTTGAAATGCGTGTTCCTCTCATGAAGAGACACCTTAACACGTTCTACTAGAGGTGAATGGGCACCTTTCCTTCGTAATGATGGTATTACTGAGGTTCATTTAGCTGCTGGATCGTCGTTCTCTTGACTTCCATGTTTCCTTCTTCGTTCTCTTTCCCTCAACCAGCGAAGAGTCTTTGGAGACCCGCCCTCACGTATTAGCGCCGTATAAATTGATTCTTCTGCTCGTTCAACCACAAGAATGAGAGACTTCCAGGAACCTTCAGAGGCTTCCCATTTCTGAAAAGAGTGTTCCCAACGTCTACGGATCGTATAAATCCGTCTTAAGGAGTTAAATTTTGTTATGTGAGCCACAACGTTTGTTCTTTCTTATCTGTATTTTTTACGTAATGTGGAAGATTATCGACTCTGGGAACAGTTTCGTAGGATATATAATAATTTAAACTGGGGTCTGAAATTGTGGTAGTACACTGGGCTACATTGTTGAACGTGGTAATCTTGGTAAGGGTAAGTGAAAAAGTGTTACGAGAAATGAATTTAATCACGTAACTAAATTGTTTGAGCATACTCGGGATTTGATGATTTAAACTGGGGTCTGAAACTGTGGTACACTGGATTACCTAGTCCTATATGGTAGGCTTGTAAAGGGTAAGTAAAATAGTGTTACGGCAAAACGAAAATTTAACCACTTAACTAAATTCTTTGATCATACTCAGAATTTTCAAGTTCAAAAAAAATCGATACCTCGATTACACAGGAACAACCAAATCACGAACCCGAAATAATATATAACTAGCGTACCCGTGCGAGAACTCTCGCATGCTGTACCCCACCCTCTTCCTTATTTTTCCATTTCCATATTAAGCCTGTAATATACATTTTTCTTCAAGACTCTGTTATCCTCCGTCACTTGCTCTATATGTTACCTTGTTATTGATAACAATATAGTACACCCTTTTCAATACAAACTATCCTTGTTTAACTTCATTATCGAGCAAAGAGGTACAGCCCTGTAATCAGTCACATAGAATATGAAGTAATTAGCAATTTTACCTACAGTTGCAGATTCTACATGCTCTGAACAGGTGAGGTAGTATCAAGAAGCGTCAAACCAACAAAAATGTAATAAATGGTCAAGAAGATCTCATCCTGTAGAATACTGTGTGAGGAAAGTTTGTTTGAGGACTTTCGCCTTTGGCTTAAAAATTTAGTTTTTAAGGCTCTAGAACGCTTCGTTTAGGAGATATTTAACGATATAGATTCAAAAACTCCTGACGTGCCTTGCGGGTTATAGTTTACATGGATATTTAGATTTTTTTAAACAAATCTTTCATATTTTTAAAGTCAAAGTGCAATTCATGTCTCTGTGAAATTCTCTTTCTTTAGAGACCTCTTTTACAAAGATTGGTTACGTGTGAATGCCGCAAAGGGAAGGTATACTACTGAAATAATGTAGGAGACGATAAATCTGAATAAGTTGGAATATGCTCATCCTGCAATATTCGTTTCATGATCTGAAGATGGTGAACCAGACACAAAAATAGCAAGTTATTTAGGAATAACCATTTTAATAAAAATGATTCAATTTCTCTCATCTCCAGAGTCATAACTATTTAGTCTTAGTTTACGTATTATTCATAATTATTATTTATTTTAAGTCTAAAACAGGTCTTGTAATCATTCAAAACAGATAATAGTGTTTATTATCAGTGCATAGAAATATATTGACACTATTTTCTTTGTTTGATAGGTTATAAAGTTGAAGTCACATTCTTGTAACTATTGGCTATGTAAATTTAAGAACAATGTTTCAGTTAATTTAAAATGCACCAATAATTTAGCCCGATTGTTTGAAACCTGCTATTTAAAGAAATGTGATCTTTAGGAAATATTAAACTTATATAATTCAAATTGCTGAGGTCATTTGTCAAGGTTAAAATTGTTAATGGGACATTGTGATGAAATGCTAGTATTAAACTTTTAGTCATGTGCGAGGGGTGTAATATTTATGAAGTTTGAGAAACTCCGATATTCAGTATTTTAGTTTTATTTATGTGTAAGGGAAAATAGTTTGTTTAAATGTTAGAGAAGATTCTATGTGATCCGCATCATGTAATAAAGTAGAAGAAAGACGAACTTGCGCGTTTTTTGTTATTATTTTTATCTCTCTTCGGCTCACTAAAATGTTTGATGTTTTCTCATCGCCTTAATACATTGTTGAAGTGAATATTGACATTAAAACCTTTACCACCTACCAGACCCTTGAAAATCTCTAAATTAGACAACAGTAAATTTAATAATCCATTATTTCCCCTGTGGAAATTGTGCTGCTAACTTTTTGATTCATTGAATTACATCGGGAGTATTAGGAACGAGTGGTAAGAATAGTGTATGTTGCCGTTCGTGAAAGTAGCGAGAGCAAATTCATTGGGCATAAAGGGGACTTCTGGCGAAAGAGAACGAGCTATTCAAAAGATACTTACACCATTTTTCGTCGATGCGGATTGTGGGAGGGCTGCGCGCAGCTGGGCACCGTCGGCCGGGGGGGGGGAGGCTGAAGGGCTGAAGAGCCGGGAGGGGGTGGGCGGGCAACCGCATTCCCGTACCGCCACCCTCTCCTGATCGAACTCTTTGAGAGCGAGAGCTATTAAATTAGCCTGTTTGACGTAACTCATCGCAGGAAATAAGGTTCATATAATTACTCGAGGCTCTTGTGTCTCACTAATAACCTCTCGATTTTCCATTAGTACATCGATTATTTTGAAATTTGTGGTGTTAAAGCTCTTCTCAGCCGCTTTTGGAACAATAATGCGAGAGTGCGGCGTACAATACAAGTCAAAATCTTTGCAAATCGAGTATTTAGTAGTGAAGAAAGTGTTTACCTTAAAAATAAGATGTGGGAAGTATTAATGTACATTTATTCATTAACGATTAATTTAAATAATTGAACTGGAAAATCGTCCGTTTTGCCGCTGATTATATTAAACAATCCGCCCAAGAGTTGTATATTCTTGTGGGTACCAACCCATTGTAAAATGAAATGCTAGAAATGTTTTTTGTATTGTCATTTTATATTTCATAATTATAGGAGTTCGTGTGTTTCAAATAGAACATGTTGCCAGCAAAGTGTGGTACTAGTTATACAAAACGATATCTCTTCATTCTAGATTACCTTTGAATTTCTAAGAAAATACCATGTAATACACATTTTTTCATCAATGTAGCAACCGCAGTCTTGAGTAGAATTTCTTTTGTGACAAATTGGGCAAGTACAAATCTTTATTATTCACGTGCGTTTCGTCAACTGCTTTTTTTCGAAATAAACATCTTACATTGGACGTCTATGTTTTTTTCAACTTGGCCGTGGATTGCTTTAATTCAGACACATTAAATATGGCTTGCACGAGCTACTTTCCTGCCTGAAGCGCGGTCCTGCTAGCATGGGCAACTTCCCCTGACTCCGCTTTACTTCCCTTCCAAATCCATAAAGGGTGTTTGGCAGATTTGTTTTATCAAACAACCAAGATTTGAATAATGTGATTTACTTAATTATTTATTACTTCATTTCATGTTTATTTTCTTTGAAATTATACCATGTGAAATAATTTTGCCAAGGGGCGCGAATATGTTTGAATGGCAAATTCTTGGTCTGTTTTTGTTTTGTGTTAATTTTGTTAAATGATGCCATTATTTGTTGTACGTAGCAATAATTTGAAATAAATTAATAAGTCTCTATGTACTTTATCTCCTCTAGTAAAACCTCTTAATCACTCGTATGGGCAGACAGTTCTTTTGACAGGCAAGAGCTTCCTGACTTGAACAAAGGAAGTTAGTGTACTCTTCGGTAAACGTGATTACTAAATCGAGACCCTTTCTATTCAAAATAATTAATTTTACTCGCAATTTATAAGTTCAAATATTACTGATGGATTTCATGTATGAGGATAATTTATTTCCTTTAATAGAGGAAATGAAAATTACTATTGTTAAATTTGGGGAAATAATTATCACCTGATTTCTTGGAAAGGCTTTCATGGGATAGGAATTTAGTGATTTACTGTTAACTTCCGAAGCGTTTTTACAATCCTTACTTTTAAACCACGTGCCAATTTCTCTGGACGCAGTGCCCGCCAACCGCCAACTCTTGTAAGCTAGTTCCCTCGCCCGCGACCTTGACACGCCTGCTTTGGTGCGTGGAGGGTGTGCCTGTAGCCGAGCAGAGCAAGGCAGACCAAGGCAGAGCGTTCGACGCGTGTAGATGATGCATTGCGAGGCTCGCCGCCCCGCGCCGTGTCGGTGCGTCACTCCGCGCTTGTCCGCGCCGGTGGCGTAGGCGGAGAGCGCGATTTTTCAGCCGGGGCGGCGGCGCGGGGGCGGCCATCAGTCAAGAGGCCCCGCCGACAAAATACGACTCCTTCAAAACATGGCAACCCATTGTGCGGACGTCTTACCGGCGACAAACCGGCGTATAACTTCAATTGCCCTTCGCCATTCGGGATTCATAGGAGTTGGTCGTGGGATTCCCTTTCAGGACTATGGTGAATCGACGGAATGGGGAAATGAGACCAACCTTTCGTACAGACATTGCAAACAAATTGTGAAATATTGAAAGCTGAAAGCATAGATCATTTTTTTTGGGGGGGGGAAGAAAGAGAAGAATAACTAAATATAAAAGAAAGAAAGAGAACATAATTGAATATTGATTTTTATATTTCTTCGTTTCTGAATAAAGGAATACTTTTGTTTACACCATGTTATTTACCAAACTGTTGCTATGCAACCTTTACTACATCGGATAGAGTAATCGTAGGTAAATAGGATATAAAGGCGACTGGAGAAGATAAAAATATAATTACTCATTTGATATAAAATATATAAAAAATACGTTTAAAACGTATATTACAAATACATTAATAAGTTATTAGAAGAATGCATTGTCAATAGATCTTAAATATGACATAATTCTTATTTTTTAAAATTTTGTCGTGAAGCTTTCGCAGCTACGTCTCTAAGCCATGCATTTTTGGGATATTGAACGTGTGTTTATATATATATGTATATATATATATACACATATATTTATATATATACACACATTGTTATATGATTGTAAATTATTTATGTACAGTATGTACCACTACCCTTAAAAAGGAAGTGTTACCTTGCTGATTCCTACGTTATTTGAACATCTTCGGGGTTCTCCATAAAAACGTGTTTTTTGTGACCTATTTTATTCGTCCGAATGAGACATTTGTTCATTCATCCTGAATGACCCTCTAAATACATAAATGAGGTTTTCCAGATTCTAGAATGTAGAAGAACGTATGAAATTGTATATTATATACATTTTGCAACAATTTTTAACGAAATGCGAAAACATGTCGCGTTTATTTCATTATTTGCTGCAATATTAGATAATAACATTTTTATAAAAGTTAATGCGTGTGGTAAATTGATATTAATATACGCGTTTAATATGATAGATTTAGGCTTCAACGTAGGATACCTGTGTAATTCACAACCCTTTACCTACGATAATTTGATTTTGTATAATTATTTCTCACTGTTCTAAATCTTAATCTTATAACTTGTCGAGCTTGTGAAATTATGCCGTCCAGGTATGCCTTTTGACGTAATTTCTACACTGCAAAGCAATTGCCAAACATTAATCATGTAAAGATTTTTGAATGGGGAGTTTGATTTTAAATAGAGACATCACGTCCGTTTGCGCATTTGAAGTCAGAAACACCTTTTTTCTACTTCCCTACTAACGCAAAGCTCAATCCCGCTTGTGTCATTCAAATTGCAAACTTTGCGTAGTTAAATTGGAAATATATTGATATCCTCGAGGAAAGTCTGTGAAGTGTTCAGGAATCAATAATATTTACGAATAATTCCAAACCATTTCAATAAAAATGCCATTGAATGGAGGAAATTATAGAAACTAGGAGACCGTTTCATTTCTCCTCTCATTACATTCGGTAGTATGATTTCTGGCTCATTTTCCGAAAATGGAACAAAAATAACATTTTATTCACGCTTCGTCTCTCCGCCCCTTCGACTTGAATTGCCGGTTGAAGTGAAGTTCTCATCCCCTGCGTCGGAATATGCCAAGCGGCTGAAATTACCCGCTTTAACGTAAAACTTGTTAGTAATTAGAGACTTCCACTCGCAGTTGTTTTTAAAGCAACGGTATTTGGCAGTGTTGTTCATCATATTTCAAGGCGGCCACGCCTGCGCGCCAGTAGTGGGAGCGTCCGCCGCGAGAAATTACCCTTAATGAATTACATTCTCGTCATTCCCCGTAAATCAGCGCAAAAATTATCTCTGTGTGAGGGTCCTGCGTTCGTTTATCGCATCCTCTGGCAGGCGACCGCCGCGTGCCCGGCCCTGCGCTTGTGTCCCCGCCTGTCTGTCCGTCTTTATCGCAGGCGCGTGCTTTAATTTTTGTGTCCGTTTCACCGCCCGCCCGCCCCCCACCCATCGCTCCCTCCGCCCAGTTTCTCCACCCCCACCCCCACCCGCGCGACCCCTTCGCCGCGGCTGCCAGCGAGGTTTCTAATCCCCGGGAATTATTTGCTCAGTGCTCGCGCCTCGTGCTCATTCCGCGAGAGCTCCGGACCTCGAACCGGAAGGCTCGGCGGTGCGCGAGATTTCCGGCGAACCTCACTGCCTCACCTCCACCCCCGCCGCCCTCGCCGCCCCCGCCGCCCCCGCCGCCCCCGCCGCCCCCGCCGCCCCCGCCGCCCCCGCCGCCCCCGCCGCCCCCGCCGCCCCCCGCCGCCCCCGCCGCCCCCGCCGCCCCGCCGCCCCCGCCGCTCCCGCCGCTCCCGCCGCCCCGCCGCCCCGCCGCCCCCGCCGCCCCCGCCGCCCCGCCGCCCCCGCCGCCCCCGCCGCCCCCGCCGCCCCCGCCGCCCCCGCCGCCCCCGCCGCCGCGCCCGCTTCGTTCCCCCCCCGGGACAGAGGCCGTGGCCGGTAACGCGCGGCACGCGGCGACGCGGCGCCTTTCCCCCACCCTGCCCTTCGGTCCCGGCCCGCCACCCCAAGCCCAGAGTTCCCACCAGTTTCGCAGGGCCCGATCTGTAAGAAGTTTCTGCGAGGATGCTTGGGATAGGAAGCACCCCTTTAAAGTCGATGATGCCGGCATTCGCTTTCGATGAAGATCGCCGTCGCCGAAGAAGCCGGGGGACCTGAGAGTGGCTAGCGTAGAGGCGGAGGCTACGGTCGGAGACAGTATTTGGGGTGTTGGCGGGAAAAGAGCAGTTTGGAGGAGGGGGGAGAAGGTCCAAGATCGAGTGGAAGCGGAAGTTGACCAGTAGAGCGGGAAGGAATGCCAAGGGAAGCAGGAGAAGGTGTAGGAGAGACGATTTGAGGAGGGTGCAAGGGGTGGAGGGCCGGCGTGATGTGGGGGAAGGGTGGGGCGGTTTTCATTGATTGATTGATTGATTAGTGATTCCGGGCGCGTCTACTACTGAGGTCATTAGTCTCGTAAGTGTAGTGGATATATTTTCCTTGAAAGTTGACAGTGATTTTCCCCAGCTGGATGGTGAGATCCGGGGCGGAATTACCATCGGCTAACGGGGTTTCCTCCCAATCAGGTATCTCCCAACAGCTGGGGACCATCCAGCCGGACCAGCTCGTAGCTTCCGACCCGTCTTTCGGCATGTGTGTTAGTGTAGAGCATGTAAGTGTAAGTGTGTAAGTATGGGGTGAAGATAGGACATGGAAGAGGAAGGAAAGATCGCGCGTGGGTCCGTTTGTTAGGGTACCGTTCCGACAGTCGCCTGGTGTTGGTATTGATCGGAGAAACCACGGAAAACTACCGATCAGAGCAGCCGGTCGCCTTTCGACCTAGCTAGCTAGTGTCGAAAATCCTGCTGCTATCGAACCTAGGACCTCCCAGCCAGAGGCACTGCAATGACATCGGCTGATGCCCTGAGCCACCTCTCCCGCTAAGGGTGGGGTGAATTCGGGACCCGACAGCCGACACTTGCCGGCGCCGCCGGCTGCATCCGCGCCTGCCGCGCGCCCACTGCGATCCGAGATCAGCCGCCGGGCCGCAGCAGCGCGCACAGCCACTTGGCAGCTACTTGGCACTCGTTGGCACGTCCATTAGTCGTCTCCGAGCCGCCGGGACACGATCACATTAGCATGCAGCCGTGGGCTACTGGTGCCGATATATCGATTACTTCATAAACCTGTGGCTCGCTCTTGGGGACAGACGCGCGCGTCGCATGGTAAACGCCTCCGTCTCCGCCTCCGCCTCCGCCCTCTCCTCCGTCTCCCGCTTCACACCCCCTCCCACTGTTTGCCACCCGTAGCCGTGGCCGGCCCGCGCGGCTGCCCCCTCTTCGCATCCCGTTGACGCCGGAGAGAATTCTCGGTTCATGAAGGGCGTGCATAAGAAAATTCGGGAGGATGGGACAGAGCGCGTGAAAAAAGATAGGAAATGTATTTCTAGTAAAATTTCTAAAGGTTTCTAGAAATTTCAAAAAATTATATAATTTTATGTATGGCTATGTACTATCACATGTACCCCTTAACCCGTGGCCGCAAGGCCGGGAAAGCTGCTGGTAGGCCGTAGTTGCTAAAGACCTGGTGTGCCAAAGTACATACATATAATTTAATGTATAATTTATATTTTATATATAATTTACATTTATATACGATTTATTTGTCATACTGTCAAGATCTGGTCTTTCAAGTGATTACCGGATTGTTCAATAATAAAATTTTGTAATTTACGATATTTCTTATTTATATTGTAATCGTAAAGATTACTTAGTTTCGTCACATTGAGAATCATAGAAGAGATTCCAAGTTTCTCTAATAGTAATTCCAATTTAACTGCCATGTCACATAGATCTTTGCCTAAAATATATTTGGTATAATACTTATCTGAAATGATAAAACTCAAGGTTTTAAGATGCATTTTTTAATACAAATCGTGTGTTTATTCACCTAGCGAATACTATGTATTATAAATTGTGGTATAACACTATTTATTTGCCGGACAAGAACTTCATATCTGTGTCTATTATCTTAAACTTTTACTAAGATTCAACCGCTTTACTAAGATGCAATCAAGTTTATGTAAAAATTTTACAAAACTTACTGAATTAGAAGTACCGGATGAGGTTATCAACACCTGACGCTGGTTCCAAAATTTGCATATGCAGTTACTGTAAAGTTAAGTAAATAGACCGGAGGTTACGTTTCAACTTATAAAGGGTTTTGAGAGTTATACTCGAGTGCGTGTGTGTGTGTATATATACATATATATATATATATATATATATATATATATATATATTCGGATGTCATATAAGTTTTCTTAATAGACTGAGCAAGCATTAGGTTAAAAAATGAAATTAATTAAAATCTTATTTGTATGTTTGAAGGTGCAGCTAGGCTTTCAATATGGGTGTCGCGAATATTTCCTGACTTTGAAGGTTTAGTAGGTAAAGAATCTCATTTACTCCAGAAATGAAAACGTAGGTGAACATATATTAAACGTTTCTGAATAATTTTTCGTCATTGGTTTATGATTTAAATTTTACAGAGATTTGCATGTTCCACTTTAAAAAAGACAGCACGTTGTCTACATCTTTTCTGGCCGAAACAATTTTAAGCTTCAGTAATTTTTAAGAATTCAGGAAGTTCACCGAAATTCAGAACATTGCTATTCCCATGCCACCTTTGCTCTATCCGAGAAATAAAATAATTCAAAAATTGTGAGTCATTTTGAGAAATTTTTAAAATTTCTTGGTTTCGAAATAGCGAGGCCTTGAGTGCAGCCAAAGCGAATAGGGAATATCAAAGTTTCGACAAAACCTCTGAACGATTTAGGAGCTAATGTTATCCACAGACAGGTAGATAGATGTTTTGCCGAAAACCTCTTTCTCGGTATTCCTTAAAACGTGGATTATGACTATACAACGCTTTAGAGAAAGTATGTAATTTACTACAATTTACTATATTAATATATTATATTAATTATTTTACTAATTTAAAATATTTTAATGATCTAATGTAGATACTTAAACTCCATTAAGAGAGGCATTTCTAGCTCCAATATTCTAAATGCTCCGATCCTTATCACATTCAAGAGAAAGTTCTCAAAAATCGCGATAGCTTCTCATATTTCGAAAGAATTGTAAATGATATTATTTAAATATCTAATTGACGTATATATTGTATTTCGAAAGGGATTTATAGCATAAATATTGAAAGAAAAATTGGCTAATATTTTGTGTATATAATATATCCGAAATAATTTAAAGATTTAATATTTAAAAATATATTACATTGCACAAGAATTCCCTAGCTTCAGTATTGAACGTGTTTTGACAAAAACGAAGATGACAAACTGATAGTCTCTTAAGAAAAGTCCCGTTTGTTTAAGCTGTTTAGGCATTTTGAAAATTTGAAAAATATCGTAGTGTCTGTTAGTTTTGAGACTAGTTTCACGCTCTTAATGGTGTATATAGTGGAGTGGGTTCATATATTATTTTATGTATTGATGTAATTCCAGGACTTTGATATCTTTATTGTATCTGCTTCTTTCAAAGTCGTCTAACTCTTCAACTAACGAAAAGTTAAAGTAACTGTCCAAATCGTGTCGGAATAATAACGCTGGAGTATGAAAGATATGGTGAATGGCCTTAACAGAAAGAGTCGGAATGGATTTATAATTTCCGAATGTACAAACATCCGAGTTGTATTGTGATTGTTTGGTGCGCCGTCTCTCTAACGAAAGAACTTTTAATATGACGGCTTTTGTTCTGTTTCGATCATTGATTTAGAAAATTGGATATTTCTTAATTTTTATTCATGAAAAAAATTGATTAGGAGCTAATTACGCATGATAAGTCAACTCAAATTATCATTATATAATTTTTTCGAATCAATGCCAGTTGTTTCCGGAAAACATTAATATTAATAAACGTTACGAGTGAAATTAATTATTAACGTCTTGAAATTAAATTAAATGTATTTATTAAAAAAAAACAATAAAAAACGTCGTGAGGGAGAAGTATCATCTGCTCATGACGTCTGAAGCTCCAGAATCACGACCCCAGTCTTATACGATACACAGTTGGACTAAGAGTACAAACATATTTTGCAAAAACTGAGAATAAAAAAATATTACTCCCGAGTAGTAGAAGACGTAGCTTCTGCAACGAACTACAGATTTGATGTAAACTGACTGTGATATTTGAAATTATCTGATTGTTAAAAGTCCGTGGAAATTACACCCTTAATTGAATTATACAGCTATTGTCTTATGTTGGATTAAACAGTTTTTGCGCTTGTTGCTGATTGCAATCTAAGACATCTTGAACTCCTAGGGATTTTATGGATAACGAATTGCAAGGATTTAAGATAAACGCATGGTATGAAACACTAAAACGGGACCTGTTGCTTTGCTCGACTTGTCCTGCAGATGTATGTAAGAGATAAGCACCAAAGACTTTGATTAATCAAAGCAGCGTACGTTTGAGGGAAACATACAGATTAAATTCCATGCTCATCTGTTTTTAAACACATTCTAACGTAGCAAAAATGTACGTAGAATTTCGTGTAAATATTACGTTTTAACTAATATTAAATACGAAACCTGTTTTACAAATTCCTTATACAATATTTCTAATGTGCATTTGAATTTGTCAAACTGTCTTTAAATTTGACTTTTAGTTACGATACATTTTTTCAGAAACATCTACTGTATACAGGGTGTCCCACCAACTATGGACCATCCCCATAACTTCTAAACGGTTCAAGATATCGAAATGCAGTTTTCGATTAACTATGCGGAATCATGGGGCAAGTAACATGCCATAGGAGAAATTGTCTATAACATTTTCAGTTTTCGAGAAATTTAATCATCTTTGATTTTTAAATGAAACTATACTTTTTTTCAGCAGCAACGTATAGATCATGAAAAGAGGAATAAAATGATGTATCATATGCTAGTATTTTGACAGTAATTTGAGTATAAAATTAGATTTTCTGATATGTGATTTTGAATTAAACCGACAATATTTCGTGAAGCAGCCCTTGCAACTCTCGCCTTCGGGAAAAGTGACCTTCACGGCGTCAAGACTTGCGTGGAGAGAGGAGACTGAGAGGGGTGGCAATGAGGGATAAGAGGCCTAACTAAAGCAATCCAGGATCTTGTCACAAAGGTCACTTTAAGAAACACTCATTTCAACGATCAGAATAAGAGATTTTTTTTTCCATTGATTTATTTGCATGTAACTGGTCTTCTTTAATAATAAATATCATTTTCAAACTTGACAAGAATGCAACCACCGTCTCTTCGTTGGTAAATTAATTTTTAATTAAGATGATTATTCGTCCACTGCGCAACCGTACCTCTCCTGTTGTTCATAAATGGAAAAGAAAACATTACACTTCCGTCTTCTGCTGTGGATTTCCAAGTTTGTGGCAGCACGTGGCGTTATGAAGTGAGAAACTCTCCGATCAGTATTAGCAAATGGCAAAAATCTCTCATTCTGATCGTTAATGTTGATTGTTCGTATGATCTTCATGTCAAGACCATGAATTGCTGTAGTTACGCCTCTATCCCTCACAGCCGCCCGTCTCACACACCTTGTCTCCACGAAACAGTCTCAACTCCGCGAAGGCCTTCTTATCAACGGCTACTGTTGCAAGGGCTGCTACAAGAAAAGATCGTTTACTTAAAAATCACGTGTCAGAAAGTCTAATTTTATACTAAAATTTCCATCAAAATACTAACATATGATACATCATTTTATTCCTCTTTTCATGATCTATACATTGCTACTGAAAAAAATATATAGTTCCATTAAAAAAATTAAAGATGATTAAAATTTATCGAAAACTAAAAATGTCATAGACAATTTCTCTATGGCATGTTACTTGCCCCATCATTCCGCATTGTTAATCGAAAACTGCATTTCGATATCTTGAACCGTTTAGAATTTATGGGGGTGGTCCATAGTTGGTGGGACAGCCTGTATATTACATTTTTTATCAAAATGTGTTTATTAGGTAGTTATTGGTTGACTTCGTTAATTTACATGTAACGAGTGAAATTATTAGCCTCTTCTCAAGCTTCACTTTTCAGTCAAAACACCTTTTGACTGAAGGATGAGGGATTCTTTATATTTATATAATATTTTTCTTCTTCTATAATATTTTTAAATTCTGTTACTTACGTGACAGCGTCCCAAGCTCTTTTGACGTTGGACGCGAGGAGTAATTGAGGCTCTCGGAATAATAAAGGCATGTTCCAACCGAAGTTCGTTTTGAGAAAAACAACGTTTTCTGTTTTCGTTTACGTTTATTTTCATTCTCGTCAAATTTTTGAATGTTGAATTTGAGGTTTTTTTCATATCCCAATTCATTTGGTAGTTCGGCATATGAATTACACGTACCTAATTACACGTACTGGATTACAGTGAAACTACTGTGTATTGACCAGATCGGCGCTGGTACTTCCACCAATGAGCGGTTAAAGATAACAGCATAGAGCGTAACATTCATTTTATCCACGTAAGATGTCACAAAGATCTTTTTCGTATCTTTTCAAATATGGAATTTTTTTTTTTCAGAAACTCGCTACCATTAACCGTCGCAAATACAATTCAATAAACCTTACTCTCCTTCATGTTAGTATCACGTTATTTCTTTCTTTTAGTAATCGGTGTCCTTTTTTGAACTCACCCACTCACAATTTCTAGTCACTTGTCAAAGGCACTACCTATTTCAGTCTAATCTCACTTCATTTGTTTCTGGATTTCCACAATATTCTCTTGAGTTCAAATTTTCTTCATGTATTTTATATTGGTTTGAATAGATTTGAAATATCAAGAGAGAACTTGAAATGCGTTGTTAAAATTATTCAGGTACCGAGAATGAAATGTCGAAACATTGACTTTCAAAAGCGTTAACAGCACTTCCATTTGACCTTCCGCGATAAAATCTCCCCTCGTCCCCGCTGCGGGAGTGCCATCGGCGGCAACAAAAGGGAGGGGGCGTGCTACTGGAGAACGGGAGTTGCATCGGTTTGTTACCAAGTGTCCTGGAGTAGGTATAAAGTAATACCGCAGCTCTTTGCATAACTTCTTGCCGTAGATGTGGCTTGTAAGTATATGTAATACCACGGCTTGTACAATTGAATTACATCCATATGGCGTGCCCGTCCTCCATGCCGTCCTGGGCTCTCCCCAGTGGACAATACGGTTACGTTAAAGAGTGCGAGCTAGTTGAATTAATGGCCGCCGGGGATTTCAGAGAAATGTCACAGGCGGCGCGGTGCGACGGGCACTGGCGCCGCGGCGGGCCCTTCGCCTTTCGCACTGCCCCCAGCGGGCCTGCCGCCCGCCCGCCACCCACCCCCACCTGCCCCGCTCCCATCCCCGCTCCGCCCCGCCCGCCTCGCTCCGCCCCGCTCCGCCCACCGCCGGACACGAGAGAGCAGTGTAATGCCAGCGGTGGCGACCTCTGGCGTCCGCTCGCGCTGGCCCGTCCGCCCCGCCCCACCGCTGTCAATGCCCCTCTCTCGCCCCCTCGCCCCGTCGCCCCCCGCTGTTCCCCGCAGTGACCGGAAGTTTCTCGCTCGCCGCCCTCGGGCTTTTATGCAAAATAAAAACTGCGCGAGGTGGCCTCATTTTATAGGCGTGACATTAGCTCACCTCTGAGGCCGGGGAGGAGGCGGCGGCGGCGGCTGGCTGCCGCTGATAGGGCGGGGCACGGGGCGGATAGGGCAACGGAGGGGCGGGGCGGGGCGGGGGATGGGGGAAGGGGTTGGCGGGGGGGTGGGCTTCCCCGGCGGCGGCGGCGCGTCGCGCGCCCTCCGTCGACGTGGCCGCTGACGAGGGTTTAATCCCGAGCCGCCGCCTGCCGCCGGACAAAGCGGCCCGCCTCCGTGCGGCGGCCCGCGGCATCGCGTTGTCCCCTCCCTCTGCCCCCCTCATCCTCGCCGCCCCGTCCCGTCCCTAGCCCGTCCTCGCCCGTCCTCGCCCCCGCTCTCTACCCCGCCCTCAACTCCTTGCCCTGCCGCTCCGGCGCCGCGCCCTTATCGCGCCCTGCTTGACTGGCTCGCGGGGTGGCTCTCATTGCTCAGACGCCTTCCATTTCCTGGCAGCAGACGAGAACGAAAGCGAGTGGAGCAGGAGCAGCGCGACGCAGCGGGTGCCTTCGCGCCGCCCTCGCGCCGCCCCCCCCCCGCGCCTGTCCCCGCCACCACCGCCGGCGCCACTGCGCAACTCACTTTTGTAATCTCTCTTTATCTGAGAATTTGCACCGCTCTACCCTCTTCTCACCTAATGTCGCGACGCAATTCCTCTAACCACTGCTCCTTTTCACCACCGTTCCTCATTCTTGTTCCTTCTTCCTTATACTTTTGCACGTTTCAAGTTAGTTTCCTTGCCGTGTTTACTTAACAATCCTCAATGTGAACCCTCTCCCTTCCCCTAGCCTCCATCATCTCTACCCCAATCGTTCGATATCCCTTCTCCTCCAGACTCAGTTAATTTCCTCTTCTCCTCATCTTGGCTCCCGAATTTTTTTAGAGAGTTGTTTGCCCTATCTTGCTAGCTCCTTGACAACCTCTGCCCCCAAGCGTCGTTTCCCTTCATGTCAGGCCCATTCGCACCTCTGCTCCTACCATTGTCCCCCCCTTGCCGTCATTCGCGCCATTTGCACTCCACCCTCGTGTCTTGAGCGGCCAGTCCTCCGCGGCGCCGCGGTCTCCCTCTATTTCACGTCGGACGGTCGAGACACTGTGCGAAGCACGCGCTCGCGGGGCGGATGAGGGCCTGATCCATGGCAAGCACGAATAACTTTTTTCTTTCTCGTATACGTTGTAGGACTATGGAAAAACATACGCAATCCCGCAGAAAAAGTGCCAATTTTTTGAGAGAGAAAAACGTGTTTTTGTCAATATCCGATACTGAAAAATGCGCTTTTTCTTCCTCTTATACGTGGTATATCACTTTCTCGTGAGAGTTTACAATCCCTAGTATAATTACCCTAATTTTGTTGGGCAGTGACACAAAAAAGTGTTTTTACTCACAATGACCTCTATATCTGTTCATCTGTGAATAATGCTCGCGCCCAAACCGAACATAGGATTTCCGTTAATAGATGAAAATAAAAAGAAATGAGTAGTGGACAATAAACAAATGTTTTCTTAAAAACAAGAAATGAAAAAAGAAAGACTTGCAACTTAATTACTTTTTCATTAAGCTCAATAGAATGCGAAATAAAATTGTGCCTGTACTTAAGTATAAAACAGTTTAGCTTTGCGGCTCCAGCGGATATTTTTATCTTAAAATGTTTATTTGTGCTAAGCAAGTTCATTATAAAAAGAATTTTTAAGCACATTGCATATCGACCTGGTTCATTCTTCTTCGTATTTTGACAATTCTGTGAAAAGTACCTGTAGAAATACTTTTTAGATTTTTACGTTCATTGCAAAATTAGGTAACTATTCATATTTTGTCGGAAAGGCGGTACAGTAAATCACAGCGTTTTACTACAGGTGCCTTAAAAACTCCTCAACAATTTTTTCTATATTTTTTCAGAATATTCTAGATTGATCCGGCAAAAAGTAGCTCCAATCGATTTGTCTGGCAGATAGAAAGCGAATGAATGATCACCTCCGTAGGAACCTGAAACCCCCATAAACGCGTTTTAGATGTTTAACACACCCTGGCAGAAAACCACCTTTCTTTTCGAGAATTTTCTCACGATGATCTGGAAGAAACAGGAAAAATGGCCAATTTCCGTTCTCTCGCCCGAGACGCTTCAAATGACACTTCAATTACCTCGAACTGTATGCCGAAAGAAGTGCTATGGAGATGGTACTCAGCTACACGCAGCTTAGTCGAGTATTAACATGTAGGATTTACAATTAATTTAAAATTCGCAACATTGTGCTTTGACTTAATTTTGGTGCAACTATGAAATATTTCTTTAAATAGATGTTTAATAAAAAGAAAGTCATGAGATCATACCAATCAATTTTGAGCATTGTTTTTTCTGAGACGAATTCTTAATAGATTTCTGTCGTTCCCTATTAAAAGGCAACTATAGTTTATTCTTCTTTTACATGGTTTAGGTTACACATTTTCAAGTTGTTGAAGCGAATGATACATGTAAATTAGAACTTGCACGCTAAAAGACATTAACATGAAATACCAGAACCAATAGTTTTTTATAAAGCAAAATTGTCACAGTTCAAAAGGCCAATTCATAACAAGCTCAAAAGCATTATTCGGAGTGTTTTATCTGTATGGGAAGACTGAGAATTTAATAGAACATTTAAAAGGGACAAAAAACGCCCATGAATCGACTTTAATGAAACGTCTCAGTTTTTACAGACCTGTCCTTGGTAGATATAGTCGTGACGTGGGTCTGCGAAGAGAAAAGAATGGAAAAGTTAGAAAAGTAAAAAGTTTTTCATTCCGGAGGGTCGGAGAAAGAACAAGTCAGTTACTTGATAATATGGAGAAAATTCTATATGAAACCCGTTATTTCGCCATATTTTGCTGTTGGAAGGTGGTAGATTATTTATATTTGAATGTTTTCGATAAGCTTTATTAGCAGAGTCGATACTTTGAGAAGCAGCTTGTTACTAGAGGGTCTAATATTATTACAGTTCAGCGATCTAAAAACAATTGATAATTAGCGCAAATGACATTTCTTTTTGGATACCTGATTGACGATATGACGAACCTTCGAGTCTACAGATTCAATTTTTGTAGTACTCCCGACCTTGTAATACTTCCCCTGGATGGAAAACAAGAGTGACCTACGAAACCAAGAGAGGACGTGTCAACAGAAGCTCCCTTATATAATTTTCAATAGGAATTGTAATTGAATACTAATTTAAGTTTGTCCTTTGCAAATATTCATTTGCATTCGAAGAATTGGATGGCATAATTTTATGTACATTATCGAGTAGGAATATTATATTCCTACCGTCTACTTTAGAAAAAAAGGAATATGCAATATAGTATATTGTTTAGACCCAAGGTTTCCAGCAATATTTGTTGCAGGAATGTTTGCGCAAGACACGAGTCGTCCTTCCTGAACTTTTGCAAAAGTGAGCATCTAAACAGTCTAATTTTGAAAAGGAAACTGAAGTAGAAATTTCGTAAATAATTTCAGTAGCGCTTTGAATCTTATCGATAAGTTCGTGAGTCGCGTAGCAACGTGCGGACGTATCTGAGAAGTTTCAAATCATGTGGGAATTCGGTTTGATTATTTCACGAATAAAAGTCATAAAATGGATTAAATAGTATGATAATTTTAAAAATTGCGAAAAATATTTGTCGGTAGTAAGTTTCAGACGCTATATTGATTACAATAGTTTTATTCATAGAGCATTGTTTTCCAAAACATTTGATCCTCATCTGCGGTAAGATCATATAGCGAAAAGTACACATGTGAACTTTTCGATTTCAGGCACCCGTGATTGAGTTATAACCATCTTTTTAACAAACGATATTGGCCATATTGAAACTAATAACTAGGGAGCGGATTTCTATGATTTTGCATATTTTTGACCGTTGCTTCAGTGCATAGCTAAGTGAAACTTTTTGACATTTGGTTAGAATATGATGCTATGAAGATTAATATGCTAGTGCATATTTGTGCATGTTTGGCCGATTTTTCCTGTTGGTGCATATTCGTGTAATTGAAGGCGCATATTTTGCATATTCCTTTAAAATAGACTTGTCTCTAAAACGTTACATCTTTTCGTAGAATCAATTTATTTGTAAGCGATTGATTCGAAAGAGCTTATAGTTTGCATTTTTTCCCCCCATGGATGATAAAATAGTTATGCAGATGTAGGATATTTCTTGATATTTTTTAACCTGACAGAAGAAATACAATACAGACAGTGTACTTCACTAAGGCGAATATTTACTTCAATTATTTCTCCCGACAAGTAAGGTTGATTTTAATGTTTTCACGAAGATATCTTTCATTTGAAGCTCGCGTCTCCTCAATTTTAACAAGAAATATTTTTAAAGGAAATTTAATATTGTTTATTTTAATTGTGTATTAAAGTGCATATTTCAGAATTTTTCAGTCATAAATGCATATTTTTAAAAGCATATTTTAAGATATTTTTGGGGCCTAAATATCCTCTCTCTACTACTAACTCCCGAGTGGAATAGTCGCTGCAAGAAGTGGAGGGGGCTGGAATTGGAATGAGTGATTGCCGCATTCTCCTTGGCCTTGCCAGTGATGACGGCCACGTTGGAGGCGGCAGGGGTTCGCGGGGCCCGGGGCGGGTCGCGGCGCGGAGGCTGCGCTGGCGCGGAGACGAAGGCGGCGCTCGGCGGCGCCAATGAGCGGCGGGGGCGGCGGCGGCGGCGGCGGCGTCTTGAGGCGCCTCGCCGCAAGGCACAAGGCCCGAGGCGCAAGGCGCCAGGCGCGCGTAATTTCCTTCCTGTCGGGCTGTCTGAAGTTTGGGTTTTGAAATTTTGATGGTGTGTGCCCCTCCACCGTTCGCCTCGCAAGCCGCCTCACCGATCCGTCTCGCGCTCACCCGGCGGCCCGGGGCGCGCGGAGGGGCGGGGGCCGAGGCGGGGCGGAGAGGGCGCCCACACGCGCACCCAGCCGACGGGAAAAAATTGCCGGTCGCCCAGGGCTCTGGGTTCGCGATCAAAATTCCCTTTGCCATCGCGTGCTCTCTACTTTGGGAAGTAGTTGGGCTGCGGGATACCCTGCACCGTCTGTGGGCGCGATGGGGAACTCCACCTTCCCGGAAGGAGGGTGCCCAGATTAGTGAGGTCGAGGAGGCCTTTTGCATTTGGATTGATGATGCGCGAGTGGTCATTAAGGGTTTCGGATGTACGTAGTGGTTAAAGCGTTTGCTTCCCAGCCGATGTGTCGGTTGCAATCTCTCTACTAATTTTATCTCATGCTTCACCAAAACTAATTTCGTGCGTGGTCCGTATGGTTAACCAATTTTGAAATCATTTCTCTTTTCATTGTCCGTCCAATTATCATTTATCACATTGGAGTGACATGAAACACCACTGATCAGTGGAAACTTAATGCCACTGGTGTCATTCGATCGAACTTCCGCTCAAGCAACTAGAGGGAGCGCTTGAAACAGACGCAAACCTTACTGTACTTTGAAGGAGTAAGAAAGAGTTATTAAAGCAAAACATATTGCAACTGTCAACATGAAGACAAATTTAAGTGGAAAAAACTGGAGAGAAGAAAAGTACCAAAATATTGGAGTAAGAGGAGATCATAAGTTCAACCAATGAGTAAAATCGAAGGAGCGCAATTTTCATCCAGTAAAAAGTACCATGTTGAAGATTTATTAAGGCACGTTATTCCCAATAAAAAGGAGTAGTCTGATAAAAACGCTTGCTGAGGGGACGGCTATTGAGAGAGAAGCGTTGGGGCACCGAAGCAAAAGACTGACGATGGAGACTTGATCAAAGGCGAGGGTGCGAGGGAGAGCTTGAGGGAAGGGAGTGGCGAGGAAGCGAGTCTATGATAAGGAAACTGACCGCGAGCAACCCCAAGAGCAACAGGAGCACTGGGGCGGCCGACCAGCAGGGAGAGGTGCGGGGATGGGGAGGTGGTGCGGGGAGTGGGAGGAGAGGGCGCTGGAAGGGCGGGGTGAGCGGGAAGGGGCGGGGTGACACATCACGTCACCCCTGTGGGCTGCCGAGACTGGGCTTCCGGCGTGACAAGTCGGGGAAGTGCATAACGTATCCCCCCGTTTACTAATGTTCACCCCCTCCCGCATCCCCCGCCCCCGTGCCTACCCCGCGCCCCGCCACCGCCACCATCGCCTGCGAGTATTGATCGCCGGAATTCTCGCCCGGTAACAAACAGACCGGCGGAACAATCGGCCGCTTTCCTCTTGGTTGCCGCCGCGGAATTCTCATTACAATTAAGTTTTCGGGGGCACTTCCGCACTTGAACGTACAATTCTGAAGCTGGTAATCAGATTCACGTACTTTCGGACCGGCGGATCACTCTTACTGCAGTTAAAGGGAAGCGTTTAATTTTGCCGAGTGTGCGCTGGATCCCGTTTTATTTTATCCTTCTACCGTCGATTTCCTTTGCGGAAGACCCGGCCCGGACATTGTGTTCCGGTAACGCGGAGTGACATAGCAGATACGCCGCCTGGAAATGCAATTTCGTTCCAATAAACCGCTCTGCGATCTAACATTCTTTGTAGAATTTTAGGAAGGTTGCAAAGAACTGGCCGGTGAAAACGTTCTTTTTATTGTAGCGCTTGACTCTTTACTTCTGCGAACGGACGCAGGTGTCATTAATGAAAATAGTAGAAGTTGCCGATAATGCGGAGCTGAATCCGAAGCTTCTGCGTCGTTTGGAAACGAGACCAAGTCGCTTTTAACCGAACACATTTCGGTTTGTTCTGTGAGCCAGTCGTGCCCACAGAAGTTATTAATTTCACACACGGAATATAATTAACCGCCAAGACTAGAGATCGTTGGGCCACTGTGGAAGCAGATACAGGGGTTTAACGAGTGTCCTTCCCGATCGAATACAGTGGAGAGCGTATACGGCAATATCTTTCAATTACAATGTGTGTAGGTAAATTGGATTAGACGGTGGAAGCGGAGGAGGAGGCGGCGGCGGCGACGGCGCATGCGCGTGGGGTGGCGGGGTGGCGGCGGGCAGCGGACGGCGCGAGCAAAGGGCCTCGGGGCGATACGCGCGCGCGAAGCCGGCCGCGCATGTCCGCGCCCCGTCCGTGTCAGTAAGCCGAGAGCCCCGCCGCATAAAGAACGTAATCAATTAACGGTATCGCCTGGGAGCGCGGCGCTAATCGCGAACACCCCGGCGGAGGGCGGTCCGAGTGCGGAGAGACACGCTAGGGCTCGCGCCCACCGCCCCTCCCTCGCCCTTTCCACCTCCCACCTCTCGATCCCACCCCCGCCCCGCCCCCCGCCCCCTCCCGGCGCGCCGAACCGCCGACCCCACCGCGCGACACGCGCGCACGCAAAAGGCCCACTTTTAACACTCGCCGCCCCGCCCTCCTCGCGCGCCCCGCCCCGCCCACCTGCCCGCCCCGCCCCCCGCGCCCCCCGCCCACGCCGACGCCGCCCCGCTGCGCTGCCGCATCGTGTAAACAGCCTTTGTTTTGCTTCCCGTGCCGGACTCGACAAGATGCTTCGCGTTGCTATACTGTGTCCAGCGTTCGCAATATAGAGCGCGGCGCGCGGCCGGCTGGCGGGGCGGCCCTTTGAGCGGCGCGGTCGCAGAGGCGGCGGCGGCGGGGCGTTGACGCGCACGCGGGCGGCGAGCGGGCGGCGGCCGCGGGGGCGGCGGGCGGCGGGCGGCGGGCGACGGGCAGAGGGCGGGCGAGCGACGCTGCCGGCCGGGAATAAATGGAGGCAGTGACGCGGTATGACGCGCCAGCCAACTGCCGGCGGGCGCT
Organism: Acheta domesticus; assembly: GCA_031308135.1. Classification (NCBI taxonomy): domain Eukaryota; kingdom Metazoa; phylum Arthropoda; class Insecta; order Orthoptera; family Gryllidae; genus Acheta; species Acheta domesticus. Next base: position 138,672,971 of record JAHLJT010008446.1, read on the forward strand.
CGGGTCTTATAGGCGCTGCTCGCCGGCTGGCCGTGCGGGCGACCTTGCGTCCAAAGCTCACTAACCTGTTTCGCCCTACACAGTGAACCGGACGGACATTTAGAGTATATGTTGTCGCTCCGCTGGGCGGAATACGCGCCAGAGTTTAGACTTTCGAATGATGAACAGTGCGAAAAGGACTCCCCATCTCTCGTTGTAAATGTCATGCTTCGGGCGGTACTTCTCAATGGGGCTCTTCTCTATGATATTACAATTGAAGATTTGCATGCAGAAATAGCGCTAATCGTTTAACACCCTTATATGAAGTTGGTATATTGAAAACTTGAATCCGACGATTGGAGTTCTGAATACACCAATGTTATGCATGTGTAGTCACTCTATTTCCAGTCTTTTCTACTCAAAAGGGGATTAATGAATGGCAACTGTATAACTGATTAATCTGAAACATCAGATTGACTTATGTACTACAATCTTGATATGTGCGCTGTTTATACAGTTAGCTCATTCATTGCTTGCAGTGATAATACTTTTACCTTTTCACGAAATTTTGTGTTTGCAAAATAAAGTGTGTACGAATATGAGAGTTACTTCTTTCACACGTATTCGTACGTTTGCTAAATCGTGAAAGCATTCTGATTTTGTTTCCTCACAATAAATGATATCTCTCGGTTATTAAAAAGTGTTTAATTCTTTTTTATATATTTGAAAAAATCTTTTTTTTTTGGTTTTAGTCCAGCCTTTATAACATTTAGAAATTATTATAAAAGAAAAATACGACTGAATTGAAAGATACACAAATACTGTCAGCTATAGCGACAAATTATGCAGGTAACGTTTTATGTAGAATTATTAATCTAAAAACACTTGAAAGATATCATGCTCTAACATTCTGGCCACGAAGGTCTTCAGGCAATTAAAGCTCATTCATTTGGCATTTTATTTTGCTGCCTAACAATAGGATTCAGTTTAAGCCTTTTCCCTACAGGGAGTCCACCACGGTACGGCTCTAGTGTAGGACAAAAGTATTTTCATAATGTTAGCGCGATGTTAAATTCATCATAAATTACTTCATATTTAAATTTAAATCAAAGTGTTAATGTTTATTTTGTCAAGAAATGCGATTTCTACGAATGGAATCCATGAATCCCACGAAGAGTCGGAGATGTACTTCTTCCAAGTGCACCATCTGGACACTGCGACTCCAAACATTGGACGTACACGAACGCACGAACCTCTCCAATAATTGGACGTGCACACACAGTACTAGATCGACTATGTGAAGGAAATGGCCAGTTGAACTGTAGGCAGTGGGTGATGAGCAGCGGGTTCTTCGTTGTCTGCTTCAGGGCTGATGTCCGCTGAAGTGCATCGTCTTGAAGGGCACGTGACCCTTGGGGGAAGGGGAGTTGCTAGCTGAAGACGCCGCAGTCGAGAGAGCCGCTTCTCTCCGTGCTTTAGAGGACGTTTTCAGAAAAATGTTTCCATGTTTCAGATGAAGTCGTAAAAGTGGTTTATTTTCTCTGTCCTGTTCGCCGCTTCCGACCATCGATTCTTTTTCTGTGCGGCCCATTGCGAGGTTAGTAAATTCGGTTCTCTAAATCTGCTGTTCTGCCCCGATTTTCTGCAGCGGCTTCTCGCTTGTACGATGGCCTCCGAATACGAGCTGGCCTATCACGGGCGCCATCAAATATAGCGGAACCCTAAAACTTCGAAAGTGGCGATTTATTCCGCACCTAAATACAGTGGTCATTGGTATGCGTGCGTGTTTGTGTTTGTAGACTTAGCTATAGATAGCTTCTTGAAAATCAAATCATAGAGAAATCTTAATTTATACGAAGCGGTTTGTATTAACCGGAGAAATAAAACCCAACCATACGTTTTTTAAACATTTTATTGCTTCATTTACATGGTTCAAATTTTACAATTTTGTCACATGCATTGGTGGCTTAAAACTAAATTATAACTAATTACTTACAGCTAATACAATGATTGAGGAAACCTATTAAGGCACCTCTGTTTATTCCATTTCGGAGAACAATTTGAGGAATATATGAAATGGATATTTGTTTTTAATTCTTGTTTTGTGGATTGGGTTCCTGCAGAGCGTGAATTTTGATAGTGATGGTATTTGTGTAAGTTTTATGTGAAATTTTGAGGAGAGGTATGTGATGTGATGGGCTAATTGCTCTCGGTTAAATTCTTTGTGTAGTTGTTATGTTTGTAACATACCATAGTGCATTTGTTATTGTTCTTAGATATTGATTTTGGATGATTTGCATTTTGTTAAGGTTTGTTTTGGATGCATTTAATCATATTGGACAGATGTACAGCAGCGGGAGTGTTACTATAGTTCTTAATAATATCAGAGCAGTGTTGTATGGCAGATGGATATTTCTGTTTATAAGAGATTTGAGTTGTGTAATTTATTTTTGACTTACTTAATTTTTTGTCGATATGTTGTTTCCCATTAATGCGTGTGTCCTTTTGTAATGTAAGATATCTTATTGGTTTATTTATAAGAGATTTGAGTTGTGTAATTCATTTTTGGCTTAGTTAATTTTTTGTCGATATGTTGTTTCCCATTAATGCGTGTGTCAATTTGTAATGTAAGATATCTTATTGGTTTATTTGACGGGTGTCAGCTTATTTGAGCATTGTTTAATATGAAGGGGAAGGGACCTGAGATTGAAAATGTTTGCTGCAGTCTTAAATGGATTCAGGAGAAATTTAAAATTGCATGTCCAGCTTTCAATTTGGTGTAGGCACTGTTAAATTTTGATTTTTATGTTTGCTAGTGCTATTCCGAAGGAGTATATGGATATATCGTCAGCCAACAGGGAAATTTGAATTCTATTTTGTTTAGGGATTTCAGCAAGGTACAGATTGAAGTGAGTTGGCGAAAGAGTAGAACCTTGGGGTAAATTAGTCACTATTATTTTGGATTGGATTGATGGTTGTTTACTGTTACTGAAAATGTTCAGTTTTTTTATTTATTCAGCAATGTAATGTAAGTTTCCAGCTTTATTGATTTTTTGATTTAATGCATTATTTCTAACTATTGAATTCTATAAACCCATGGATTGTTTTTTTTCCAAAAAACTTGTATCTGAACATGTGATCATACTTCATTACAAAGCGACGTGAATGAAGAATGGCCTAGCTCTAATTTAAGAAATTACAAGTAATATTTTGCTTTAAAATAAATAAAATAAACAAATATAAGTTTAATTTGTTAATAATTGAAAAAATATTACATGAGGATACGAACATAAGAAGTTCGACAGGCGAACCACTGTCCCAGCAACCGTTGAGTCTCAATGTATCTCAAAATTGCCCTCAGATCTCTAAGTGGCAAGGACGTCACGATTCGGTAAGTTGTGTGTGATATATTCTCGCGAATTCGTTCGCATATTTTCACCTGCAAAGAATAATGAGACCCCGCATGATGGCAAAACTTTCGATACACACCGACAGAGACCGTCAGATTGAAGCCTAGTAAGGGAAGCCTTGCTCAAGCAAAACTGATGATCCTGGGGAAACGGCGAAAGTTGCGTGTTCAGCGCGACACTGTTTCATTATTCCATCCGCATTATCGTGAGCTTCGCGTCGAAAGTGTAACACAGGCATGACAAGGTCGCGGGGCCGGTAACGCGCTTCCTAGATTTCGTGCGCGCTGCGTCCGGATCAACTGGCGCGAAGTTTGAACCCAAGGATTGTACAATATTTCGGGGTAGCGATATGACACTGGATACATGGCCCATTAGAGACTTTTGGAGAAGTCAATTCACAGTTTTTGTGTCAAATTTAGCAATATTAATTTCAATTTTCTGTTCTACGGCAAACAAATTATCCATTAAAATTAAATACTACAGCAATATCTGAATTTCACAATTGAGAGTACATTTAAACGTTTTGAATTGAAAGTATTTTTATTTCGTAATCGCGTTTACTTTAGAGTGCAATATTTGCATTAACTTCCTACGTTTTGCTTAGGAACAAATTCTTGTCTGTTAAGAGCTGTCCGCCAATAAGAGTGATATAATAAATCTACGAGGAGATTTTACTAGAGGAGATAAGACTGAAAAGAGAGACTCGTTAGTTTATTTCACATTATTGCTATAAACAACAAATTACAGAATAATTTAATAAAACCTTAACACAAAACGAAAACAGGCAAAGAATTTGCCATTCAATTTTCATACTTCTGTCCCTTTGCAAAAATTATTATAAAGGGCAGAGTTTAGAAAAAAATATACTTGAAATAAAGTAATGAGTAATCAAGTATATAAACATAATTAAAATCTAGTTGATACCTACGCCATTTTTAAGCGTCGTTTGCTCTATCCGAGAACAAACTTTTATTACAAAAAATTGGGGCCATTTTTAAGAAATTTTTGACAAGATTGTTAGGGCTTCATGCAAAGTTTCCCCAAAATCAAAATTTTCGTTTCAAATTCGCAGAGTCTCGATTTCAGGCCAGTCGACCGGGGAATACCAATTTTGGGGAACTCATCTAAATGACGTATAGTCTTGACCAGAGACGGACAGGCAGTCTCACGTTTCGCAGTAAACCAATTTTTTGGTATCAAGGACCCACAAAACGTGAGTTTTGAGTACTCGTGTTAGAGGGAGTAATTTACTACATATACAGTAGAAAAAATATTTACCCATTTTATCGATATGAAGACCCGACAATAAAAGTATTTTGTCCAAAAATCCCCAGTTTTGGCTGCAGCATACAATATGTTATCTTAATTACGCAAGCACATAGAAGGAGAGAAAGGACAAGAAGCGTAATTTTGCTTGCTAGTGTTTTGCCAGTTCAATACTAATGTTGTTGCAAACAACTACACGAAACACTGTCCCAAATTCAATTTCTCAACTCCTAGTGTGTTCTTGTGAGTTTGATGGCGGTCAAATATAGGGAGAGCGTGAAGTTGTGGTTCATACTGGACAATTGCGGAACATGTTGGACGAGATGTGTCATCAATCAATCCTTGCCAACACTTGCACACGACGCCGTTGCTCAGAGAAAGCTATGCATACGCGAAACGTTGGTTCCGAACCCAGCGACTTCCGAATGCATGTTAATAACCTCGCATTGTGGTAGAGGCTGCCCGTAGCGAGGCAATCTCAGAACTATTAGATGTTAATGTCACCTATGGAGTGTTTTCTAAGACTGCCTGCAGTAATTTATGCAATGCTGTCTACCATCACCAGAATTCCAATAACCAGATTTCACTCTTTAATATCCTGCAGTCCACCTTCTGTGTTCTCTGCAAGCAAATGCTTGGATGGCGCAGCGTAATGTTCATTGATGAGATCCGGTTCTGCCTCGAGCCTAACGATGGCCATGTGTGTGTTCGGCGTTATACAGTAGGGTGTTTGACCAATCCAGCTGAGCAAAAATATAGGACACAAGTAAGTTCATATTCCAGGGAAAATTCCATTCAACATACATTGAAGTCGTTTTTTCGATAATTTGAGAAAAATGTAGTACATAACAATGTGTGGTATAAAATATTAATTATCTCTTTATAGATAACTTCACATTTTCCTTAGGACCTGGTCCCTAGTTCGTAAACGATCTTCAGTTATTTAATTCTATTTCATATGATTTAGTTAATTTTAATCCAAATCAGTACTTTAAATTGCAACAAGGTGAAATAATACTCTCAGTTTATCTTAATTAACTGAGATTTTCTTCACTCAGATTTTATGTAGGCATAATAATTTTAAAAATGGTAAGGTATCGATAGACATTTTTTAAACTTTTGTTTTATTACAAATTAAGTTTAATTGTCTCCATTCCGATGAATGTATTGATTAATGTAATATGAGAAGGGCAATATAGAAATGCACGTTTCACCACTACATTGAAATTCACCGATACAGGTGTTTTTCGAATCCTTCCAGAATATTCTAGGCGGATGTAGGCAAGCCACGTACGTCTAGGTTAGTGCCAATCAATTTGTCTTGTCGAGGGAATTAGAATGAGCCGTTGATTATTTCAGTGCATGCCTTAAAACCTTCCCAAAGCGTATATTGGATGATGAATCCCACTCCATCCCCCCCAAAACAAGTTTGTTTTGAGAATCATAGTAGAATGACCTGGAAGGATCCGGAAAATGTCGCCTTTTGTCTCGCTAGATCGGGCAAATACCCTACCGTTCTTTGGCGTGGTGAACGACAATGTTCTAGCGTGTGCGACGGCAACATTTTGGATCGAAACCTGGGAAATAATTTCGAGAAACATAACCTACTACGGCCATTTCTTGTGTTCATTCAGGTCACATTGTCCAGTGTACGTTTCGTTTGAAGCTAACGAAGAACTTTGAACTCAGCAGCCGGGGTCTTCCTTCTACACCTATCGCCTTCAAGCTATCGCCTTCTATGCGGGAACTGCTGACCGACAAAGTAGGGCTTTCCAATTTTTCAAAATGTATAAATGGTTGTATTAGCCCTCCAATATCATATAAAACAATTGGCAACAGTGATTTAAGTTATGAATTATGTTACTCAGTTACTGTTCATTCAATAAAAAACCTGTTGTTAATAATAGAATATGTGATTTGTAGCTATTCATGTATTTGGAATTAGGAAGGCAATTTTGACATAAATTATTATTTAGTCAGAGCGGCTTAGTTATTACGTTACATTTAGGCTCACATGCGAAGGGGTTCCCCTCCCCATCATGCCCCGCCCCGCTTTCGCCAATGGGGCAGGCAATGGCGAATGGGACAGCAACGCGTGCGACGGTAGTGCGAGCGGCGGCGCGTGGGTGCTAAATGCCGGGCGCACCGTAGTGGGGATTTGGCGCCGCACTGCTTGTATTTTCAGAGCGGGGAAGGGGGCGCCGTAATGAATTCTTGATCGCGTCCATTCTATCAGCGAGCGGCCCCGCTCCGCACCGCGGTCGCCGGGGCAGCGGGAAGGGCGCGCGCCAGCAGAGGCGCGGTGGCGGGGACCGGGGGCGGGGACCGGGGCGGGGAAGAGGGCGACGAGCGGGCCTCGAGAAGTGGCGTGAGCGACGGCAGCGCCGCACCGACGACGCGGCCGAGTCGGGGATGCGAGATGGAGGGGAGAGGGCTTGATGGGGCGGGGCTTACCGGACGAGGACGATTGAAGCGGCGGGTTCTGGACGGCGAAATGGGGAAGAGGCCGAGAGGCAAAAGTAAGAGAACGGCACTGGGCACGGCTAAGGGCGACACACCCTTAGGTAACGAGGAAGGTAGTAAAGGAATGGACGAACAGAATGAAGTGGACAAGAGTGGCGAGGTGATTGCAGGGAGAGCGCGGATCCCTCTTTTCCTGTCCTCACTTCCATTCTCATTGCCATCTCCGCTTCGGCCCCTGTCCCGTCCCCGTTCCCGTCCCCGCTCCCGCCCCCTCTCCCGGCCCCGCTCCAGTCCCCGCTCCAGTCCCCGCCCCAGTCCCCGCCCCAGTCCCCGCTCCAGCCTCGCTCCAGTCCCCGTTCCAGTCGCCGCTCCAGTCCCCGCTCCAGTCCCCATTCCAGTCATCGCTCCTGTCACCGCTCCAGTCCCCGCTCCAGTCACCGCTCCAGTCTCCGCTCCAGTCACCGCTCCAGTCACCGCTCCAGTCCCCGCTGTACTCCCTCTTCAGGCTTCACTCCAGTCCCCGATATCATCCCCTCTCTTGTCCCCACTACCATCCCTGCGGGCGCTCTTTCAGTCCCTTCAGCACAGCGCGGCAGGAGGACTTTCTTGCCCCGGGAAGTCCTTTTGTCTGCTGGGTTTTGTGCCCCCGGCCGTTCCAGCGTGCCCATCCGCGATTGACGAAATTTGATTAGCTTTTCGCAGAAAACCGTCGGAAAGTGCGACTTGTTGCTAACGGATGCCGTTTTCATGGCGTTTTTGTCCTCCGACCACGGTGGGTGTCGCGCCGCAAAATTGAAGTCTTTGAAAAATCTTGGTAATCTCGACTGGTGTTCCTTCCAAATGCTTTCCTTCCAAATGAATGAAAGAACATCAGCTGCTTAATGTTCATTCTTATTAATAATCGACAAGAACATTTTCTGTTTTTCCTGCCTCGTCGATCAATTATGGAGGTAGACAAACAACGAAAATACTGACCTCACCGATTCAGAGAAACTTGTCATATCCGTTGGCATCCTTTGTAGATCATAGAGGCTTCCACTGCCTTTGCCTTCATCTATAGAAGAAACTGTTATCTACACGTATCTAGACTTTCACATTAATGAGGTGGTGACGAAAATCGACCTATAATACTAACATCTCGTTTTCAGTCTCTTATATAGGGTTCAATAATATTTTCTGTAATCCACCCGGCCGAACGCAGTATAGATATCATGGTTAATTTAGGTTTTTAATCTCATTTCCTTTCTCTCAACACTTTTCGATGTATCGGAGAGTAATACCAGAATATATGTATCTTGTAATAACATATTGATCACCTAACTTGATATTTTTGTAAATTTCTCTTATCATCGAAAGAGAACTAAAGTGGATTTAGTATTTTCTTTCCAGGTTAATTTTGACTGCTGTACATTCAATATTGGTCTTTAGTTGAATTTCATCTGCTTGAAGAGGGAATATATATAAAACAGGACGTTGGTATGTATATAAGAGCAAAACTCCAACACCGTTGGACCGGTCTCCATGAATGTTGGCACTTCTGCGTGTCTTTTCACCGAGAAGGTTTATGTGTTGTTAATTATGTTGTAACTCCACTACATGGCGCTTCATATTCACTACATATCCACATGTTTACATCAAATGCAATCTGCAACACACTCGGCAGCATTTGAATCTATATCGTTAAATAACTCCTAAACGAGGCGTTCTAGGGCCTTAAAAACTAAAATTCCTTCCTGAACATTATATTGCATTTTTGCTTCCCGATATTACCTCACCTGCTCAGAGACGTGCAGAATCTGCATGTAAATGTGAATGAGAGGGACAGAGAGCAGCAGACACACACACACACACACACGCACGCGCGCACACACACACACACACACACACACACACACACTCACACACACACACACTTCCTTGTACAATATTAGTTAGTACTCACTTAGTCCTTCAGGTTAACCCTTCATGCGCCTCGATGATGATTGCTTGGTCCTTGGAAGATATCAGCAATAGCAGCTCCAGCGTAAGATTTAATTTGTGCGTGATGAGCAGTTGAGGTTAAGTTGATGTTGTTTACGGTGGTCATAGTTTCAGCTAGAGCCGCCAACAAAGGCAACAGGCACACGAAGCCACTATTTTATATGAGATGCCACTTAATTTGATACTTTGTATTTAAATTAGATCGTCATCAGAAGAAGTAAGTAATTAACAACGCACACGTGAGCAGATCGGAGGATGTTGTCGGTAAGGTGCATAGCTGTCGAATGCATTTCAACTTTTGAATCAACAAAAACTTCGTATGTTTTTTTTTTTCGAACCTCTGGCGGTTGGGGTTTCTCGCGGTCAAACCTCTCGTTTGGTTAGTGGTTTTTTCAAGTGATGGCTAAAATGTTAGTGGAATAAAAGTTGCAGTATTGTATTACGGAGCTGTTATCAATAATACGAGAATATAGGTTCACCATTTTCTCATAAGCAATTATCCGTCACATCAAACTGACTACTGTAGAAATGATCCCCCTAAATACTGTCCAAAACTTGTCTCCCTGTCAATCTCTTAAGTCGCCATAGGCTAATTGTAATGAAAATAGGAAAACAAAACATTTTCGAAATGATCAGTTGCTATGCAAAATTTGGCGGATATTTAAATTATAGTATAACAAGATTATCTAAATGTCTTTGTGCCAACATTCCTTGTCCATTATTTAGATGACAAGATCGTAAAAAATATTTTAATGTGCGAAAAGTGAAGCCAGTATCATTATACAATTGATTTTGGTTTTGTGCTGGATTATGAACATAAATTTGCATTTTCTCGTTGCGAATAGGTCGGATTCAATATCCACGGGGAACGCTTGCTTTTTAGAGTTGACATGGTCCCGTTACACGCCTGGGGAATTCACCTAAATTTTCTGATACAGGAATTCAATCAAAATTCCCAGTGATAGGGGTTGGAATTCAATGTCCTGATCACACATCGCCCACCAACAATCACTACTGACTGATGCCGAATGTAATAGAATTGTGGCACCAATTGCAAAACTACGAGTATTCAATTAACAGGTAACTTATTTGAGAATATAGTGTTTATAAAAAGAATTGCATAACAAACGGCTGCAGTCGCGAATGGTACACAAGGGTCTTATTTGTGAGTGGTAAATTGTCATTCGTGTTTCATTGTTGTTTGACCACACTGTTTTGTTTTCGTTTTCAAAGTTTCCCAAGCCTTTTAAACCGAAAATATATATTTGTTGGAACAGCATTAAAAAGTGTATTTATTGGCTTTTGTATTCCCGTAATTGTGCTTCTGGAAAAACTAAATATTTCATTTCCCTTGTTTCCCAATACTTACTCTTCGTTGAACAAACTTGTAACAGAATTGTTATTTTATAGAACCAGTGGAAGGTGCGGGAGAAACATACCCAGGATATTTGGGAAAATAGTATAGATTTCATTGGCTATTTATCTAACGTTTTCAGTGTTCATATCTGTCACTGCGGCTATTTTTCTTGCATCATTTTAATTTAATTGGTCAGTCACAGGCCGGCAATCCTGCTTTTCTCTCAAAATTAATTAGTATTTTCAGCTGTGTCTATAGTCCACATCTTAGCTTTTATATAGTGACATATTATTTGTTCTTGAAATAATACATAATAAATAAATAGCAAATTTACCGACCACGAAGATTAAGATTTAATCAGCACGTCCTTTTCCCTGCGGAGAAATCGCTAGTGCTCTGAATCAGTACAATTCTTCCAATCTGGCGCCAGCGGCAGAAGTTAAGGAAAAGAGGAATGAACGGAGAAGATGAAAGGAATGTCACAAAGAACTTGTAGATTAGAAGTATTGGTCAAGTTAACTCTCATCTCGAAATGGGACAAATGATGGCGATAGATGCTTTTGAAATATGGATTATATTTAGTACGATTAAAAACTCAGAATCTTTTATTTCTTAAGTATCTTTCTGAATATTGTAAATTGAAACATAAATATAAAAACGTCAAGGAGATCCGTTATCATAGAATATCTTCATAAGTGTACTAGAATCCGTGTTTAGAAAAATCAAAAACGAATACTGATGGAATGAAATGGAAGAAAATTAAAGAATTTAAGATTTGCAGATGATGTAATAATCTTCGCAAAATCCCCAAAACAACTGGGAAATACTCTTAATGAGATATCAGGACTGTGTAACAAGGTAGGTTTACAAATGAACATTGCCAAAACTAAAATTACGACAAAGTGGACTGCAATTCACATCACATTAAATAACAGTACAAGCGTTGAAGAATACGTGTATTTGGGACAAATAGTATCTTTCCAAAATAGACAAGAAAAAGAAACTAATATTCGAATCTCTAACGCATGGCGGAAATTGTACATTTTATCATTCTATTGAACAACAAAAAATAAAACATAGCAATTAAAAGGCAAACATTTCACAGGTGTGTGTTACCTGTCCTCATTTATGGAGTACAAGCATGGTCTCTTAATGTAAAAGCTAAATATGATAGAGATTTGCCTATGGAAAATGGAGAGGAAAATGCTAAACATCAATCTAAGAAATAGAATCAAGAATGTTGACATTAGAAGAAAGACAAAATTAAAAGATGCAGCACAAGAGGCAAAAGATTAAAATGGAAATGGGAGGACTTATCAGCCGACTCCACCCGGAAAGATGGACACACGCAGTCGCCCAGTGCGACCCAAGAGTAGGATGGAGACGTGTAGGAAGACAAAGAAAGAGGTGGCAAGACGAATTTGGTAGCGAAATAGATAATTCATGGGACCGCATAGCTAGAAACAGGGTAAAGTGCAAAGTCAAAAATCAAAAAATGTTGTAGACCAAACTTATGTATTTTTTAGTGTATAATTCGAATCTGCAATAAAAAGTGTGGGGGGGGGGGCATTTAAGATTTCAAAAGTTGGCTCCCGCCTGACCCTCAAGGGGCGAGCGGGGACATTTGATTTTAGGTCTGACAGATGTCCACCTTGGATATATTAATTTTTTGCCTTTGACATTTGTTTGCGAGTCGCATGTTTTTCGAGTTATTTTCATCTCTCAAGTTAAATGGGCCATCCTGTATATATATATATATATATATATATATATATATATATATGTATGTGTGTGTGTGTGTGTAAATAACACATTTTGAGATAAGTGAGCGTGAAACATGATAATGTGTTTAAGAAACTATTGATGACTGAGAAAACTATGATTTATAGGAAAAACAATTCAACTTTGCCAGATTTTTGCTTACCTGGTAAGATCTTGTTTGTGAGCTACCCCACAGAGAGTGGGAGGCTTTTTCTCTGGATAGGGATGTTATAGCTATAATAATAATAATAATAATAATAATAATAATAATAATAATAATAATAATAATAATAAAACATTACCCTATGTGAAGTTTTAAAGTAGTTACTACCTGTTAATATTTGTTATTCAATAAATGATTTATTAAGTGAAGAAAAACTACTCTATCATATGAACGTGTTCAAAGTAGGTTTACGAAGGCACTGAAACTTGAAATATCAATCTGAATCGTCGTTAAGCTCTCACATCTTCATGATCTTTTTGTCGTAAAACTTCGTGAAACTTCTTTTCTTTTCATTAACTCCTTAATCGTCCCAGCAGCATTCAGAGGACGAAGTTTCCAGCGGCGGCGCATGGTTCTCTCCTCCGTTGCCCAGTGCGCACGCACGTCCGCGTGGAACCGCACTTTACCCTAGAAACGAATACCCGTGCGTGTTCGCGCGTGCCTACGGTTATTTGCATACATGCATTCAAATTCAAATGGTATGTGTATATGTATGTGTGCGGCTGCACATACACGTGAGTAAGAATCTGCCGGAGCGCGAGCGGGCGAGCACACACGCCTTCGTACACGCGTTGTGTGTCCGCTACACGTACGGCAGCGACAGACGAGGTGCTGGCTGTTGGTCTGCGGGCCTGCTCTCCAGGGAGCCCAAGAGCTTGGCCGGGCACGGCCCGCCTCGCCCTCGCTTTGCCTCGCCTCCACGCCGCGCACCTTCTCCCCCGCCCTCTCACCCGCCTCTGGCTCGCGCGCGCACACCCCTCTCAGAGCGCTCCCTCTCGTCCCGCGGCTCTCTCACGCCCCCTCCCCCTGGCTCGCCCCCTCGCTCGCCCCTGGCTCGCCCCTCGCGGGCCCGCCCGGCCCGCCCGGCGCGCCGTGGCGGTGCTTTTTAACAGCGTTGTCTCCTTTGGGACAACGTCCATTAGAGCTAGCACGGCGGGGATTACATTATACACGGTGGCTTCGACCGCTTCAGTTTTGCACGCCGAGTGTTAACGCTTACCGTGTTACGTAGGATGCGTGTTTTCCCTTCCATATTTTGTCACGTCTTTAGCGGTGTACATAATTCATGAGGCCGATGGAGTTCGCCTGCGCTGTCTAAGGCGGTGAGTGCGTGGCGGAAGAGGGAGTTCCCGCAGCCGCCGGTATCACCCGTATTGGAGATCGATAGTTGGAACGCTGCTCAGACATCTCTGTATCTTCTGTTGATGTCGATACGAATTCCGGAGAATTGACAACATTATATTGTTAAATGCTGTGCGACCATTTTTTTCCCGTTTTGGCTGCGTTCCGCAGTATATGTATTTTCCACAAACCTATAAGAGCGCACGGCCATACATTGTAAATGTATTCATAAACGAGTCTGTCGTGAGCACGTACAATTCATTGCCAGAAAAAGATCAATTTATTCCCTGCAATCGCCGCCGGCAGGGTTATGACCTTAGTTCCGCGTATAAAAGTCCTGGAGGGGAATTGGGAACTCCAGTCTGCTTACCAAATTTCCCCTTGACACGTTCCTAATGCTAAAGAGCGCTGCGATGATGGGTTAGGGGCCTCTGGCCCTCGCATTTCTTCAGTCCGGGTGGCCCTGCATGGAGACCCGACTTCGTTGGGATGGTACCCTCCCTCACCCAAACTCAGGGGAAACTCAGAAGGGACTCAGTCATGCGCAGCGAGTAGCGTTTCGCTACGACTCTAACACGGAGAGCTACTAAACGTGGAGCTGGCAAAAGCGTCCCCACCAAGGTTTTGGGTAGATGTTCTTCTTGGCCATTGGGTCTGGCTTATCCGGATGTCGGTCTGATGGCGCCTCTGTGCGCACCAGGAGTGGGAGGAAAGCGATTGCTAGAGATCCTCCCATGGGGCTGAGAACCCCCTGGCAGTTACAGGGCAGTGAAGCTGACTATTTACTGGCATTTACGACCTATGGGGTAGAGGTCAGGCCACTCTCCTTCTCTGAGCGCCAGGGTTCAAATTCCGATCCATCCATTTCATTATTCAAGAGGAATTTGTGGTAGGAAAGTGAGTTTACGGGAGTTTTCTTCGAGGTTGCTTCTCCCCGCTTCTCAATCCACTTTCTGCTCTATGATCATTCAAAATCATAATTGTCGTCATCATCCATCCATCCAAAAAAAATCACCCAGATGCCGAAAAGACTAGCTACTCAAGATCGTAATATTCCGTGCGAAGATTTATCGCTTCTGAAATATATGTGAATTTGATTTTATTTCCAAGAATTATTTTACTAATATGTGTACATTTTTACAATTGATTGAGTTTATTTGTAAATTGGAAAACCGTACTTGTACACTAACATCCAATGTGCTCGGCTGTCTGCTGTTGTACCTCCTAAAACTTAGACTCGGCGTTTCCGTGTAACAAAAATCTCGTGTAGCAAGAAAATTTTACGGCAACAATTGCTCTTAAGGCCAAAAGCGCATTTCATTATCCATAATTACTGTTTTAATGCAAGTTATTTAACATTATAAGTGGGCATGTTTTTAAGATATTTTCTGCGAAGCACCGTCTAAGCATCCCTTCCTTTCCCTTCGCGCATATTTTGTAACGGAAGTGGAGCTTCAAGCTGCTTCCTTTGCGCCTCGGAGCAATGCGGCTGCGTGCAACTGGTTATTGTTTCATAAATTCTTTGTTCTTTTATCACCTCCGTAATTCCTTTTATAATGTATTCTTCCGCAAGCTGTGTACACACCTGTTTTTATATTTTATTTCGTTCCGACTGGAGCACTTGAGCTGAGTTGATCGCTGAACCGAAAGTTAAATACACTGGATAAAACTGCCAATTTGTTTTCATTCAAATCAAAAATTCCTATATAAATATCTTTTCTTATTTTGAATTCTGAGCACATCCTTGTATCTCCGTAAACGTTTTCTTAATTCGCTAAATGTCCGATGAAGCATTTTTTTTAACGGGCCTAGGTTGGTCATTTCATTTTGAACTTTAAGAAGACTCAAGAAAACTTGTATTGTGTAAATATCCAATAACGCTTATTCGTTTTATTGAAATATATCACTATGCAATGTTGGGATGACTATATCAAATTATTACGAAATGATAGAAGATAATCGTTTGTATTAAGCAACAGCATCTGCTCTTGTATTAAATTAAGCGTATACTAGCATAGCTGTACGAGAACTCTCGGCATGCTATACCCCACCCTCATCCTTATTTTTCCATTTCCATACTATGCCCGTTATATATATTTTTCTTCAAGACCCTCTAATCCTCCGTCACTTGTTCTATAGGTCGCATTGCAATTGATAACAATATAGTACACTCGTGTAATTCAATCGCATAAAATATCAAGTAATTAGTATTTTCACATACAGTTGCAGATTCTACAGGGTCTGAATAGGTGGGATAGAATCGTGAAGCGGCGAACCAGCAAAAATGTATAGAATGGTCAAGAAGATCTCATCCTGTAGATTAGGGAGTGAGGAACGTTTCTGTGAAGCCTTTGGCCTTTGGCCTCAAAAGTTTAGTTTTTAATGCCCTAGAACGCTTCGTTTAGAAGATACTTAACGATATGGATTCAAAACTCCTGACGTGCGTTGCGGGTTGCGTTTTACTTCAATGTTTAGATTTTCTAACAAATCCTTCATATTTTAAGGTCAAAGTGCAATTCGTCACGTCTCCGTGAGATTCTCTTTCTTTAGAGACCTTATTTATTGAGATATGTTGCATGCGAGAGCCGCAAAGGGAAGGTATACAACTGAAATAATATAGGAGGTGATTATGCCAAATCTCATTTTGGGGTTTCTTTCAGTTTTCCGGCAGTTATGAGGGAACGTCGAGATGAGCGGACTTAGGTATCTTGTAGCTACCTACACAAGTGCGCAGTAGATTGGTATTCTGCAGTTGGTACGCTAAACCCACACGGTGGTGTGAACACCCGCTTACGGTGCTAAGGTGTTTCCTGGGTTAACCGTGGCCATCGTTTTCAGCCTTTCCGTTTACGTCTGAAGATCAACTTTGTTTGTTTTGGCGATATTCTTTTGTACCATTCTCCTATTCCAGGATGGCCAATTATTCTACTCAAACCTGCTGATTCCATGATGGAAAAATGGTGGATGAAGAACAACTGATTGTCTATTTGGATCTTCTTTCCCGAATTCCACTACTCGTCAGTTGCTTGTATGCCGTACTTTCTGGATACATTGTAGTGTAGTACGGTGACCACTCTGCCATGACGTTCTTCGTAACTTTTGTTCATAATAATCGTACAGAAGTAATTATTATTTCTTTTGATTGCATATTCTCTGCTTGCAGTAATCGGTGGTCTTGTGTCTTTCAATTCTAACTGGCCTTAAACCTGGTCTTTAATTTCTTCCCCGTAAACTATCCCAGAGCCAGTTTCAAGTGAGATGGCGGTCGGCTATCCCTTAGATATCTTGGGCATATTTTTCTACGAAATGTCTTGGAATGACCCCATAATGGGCATTGTCTTGTCTCCTAGTTATTAAGTGCATGCTTCTGCACTTAAGTATTCCCTCCCATTAAAAACTTACTCGCCATACGATTTTTTAAGAATTAAAGTAATTATTTTCAAGAAAACAATTAATCTAAGCTACAAAGAATCCACCTCTATCCTCTGGATGAAGCGCACGGGGAGTAGCGCTGAAAATTTAAATGGGAAGCCCCGATTTTATCGCAGATTTTAATTCTACATCAAATTATAGACGTTTGTCGGAAACATTTTTATTCAATTCGATATAGATGGCACGGAATATATGCAATGTAGACGAGTATGTCGCTACATTAATACTTTCAACAACGGAAGAAAAAATCGGTAATACTGCACGGGAGTTACTCTGAAACTTGATTTTTTTCAGTAAATTACTCACAGTTTTGGAAGGTAATTAAAGCAGGAATTATTGATTGCAAAGAGATTTTTTAGCAGACTGATTGCAAAGATTGTTAGAATATTTTTGGTAAAGCAATATTTAATACACTAAATGTGTAAATAATTTTATCAATTTTCACTTCAGCCCTTTTTTAAGACGTCAAAGTGGGTTGTCAAGAGCGCCTTCGAAGGCTATTTGTTAATATGAACAGCATTTTTGAGGCACTCAGGGAGCCAGAGAACCAGTGGCAGAGAATAGCGGTGCCAATCCTTCAGCAACGTGAAGACGCTCTAGAGAACAGCCCCTTCAGGGTTATCGCAAGCCCCTGCGCGTCCTGGCTGGACGTTCCTGAGCGGGGAGCCAGAGATGATAGCTGCGCTTAGGAGCGACGCCGATAGTAGCGTCTGCGCCCCAACCACTTTGCCCGCGTCGCCCGAGGCGATTAGCACTCCACTTCTCAGCCCCTCCCCCTGCCGTGTCCCTGACCCATTCCCAACGCTCCTCCGCCTTCTCCCTCCTTCATCTTCTCTCCCCTCATTCCTCTTTCATATTTCCCGTGTTCTTGTCCATTCTTCTGTTTTCTTCTTTTTTCTTTTCTTCTCTTTTCTTTTCTTCTCTTTTCTTTTCTTCTCTTTTCTTTTCTTCTCTTTTCTTTTCTTCTCTTTTCTTTTGTCTTCTGTTCTTTTCTTTGTTGTATTCCTTTCTGCTTTTCTCCACTCTTTTCCTATCGGGGCACACTGTCCCCTCTACTAGTCTTGTTTTTTCATCCTCTCGTTTTCACATCGCCACACTGCCTTTGTCTCTTTTCATCCATCCATTTCTCTTTCAACAGTTTCTCTTTGGACCCAGGTCGCCCTTCCCCTCCCTTTCCCCTGAAAATACCACTATGTAGTTCCTCAGCTTGTGTTCCGCGGTTAATCGTCGCCTGCTTTCTGCCAACTGCCATAAAACATTTAATTTTACTCCTCTACAAAGTTGTACTATGTCAATAGTATACCACCACTCAAGGCATGTCAAACCGCGCCCACCCGAGCTACTTGCCCGCCTGGGAGAATGGCAACTCTCCCTGACTCCGCTCTCACGTCCCCACCACATTCAGTACATACGCGGAAGCTTAAGACGCTTCTTAAGAAAATGCGTTTGCCAAATTTGTTCTATCAGACAATCGATATTTGAATTTATGTTCTCTATTATTTATTACTAGCGTATTTCATGTTTATTTTCTTATAAACATTTTTGCCAAGTGACAGGAATATGTTTGAATGTTGAATTATTTCCTTGTTTTCATTCTGTGTTTCGTTTTATTAAATCATTAAGTTATTTGTTGTCTTTAGAAAAAATGTAAAATAAATTAACAAGACATGAGTGACTACAATTTTTACTTATGGGCGGAGAACTCTTTTAACAAACCTCCTAACTTGGACGTACGGAGTTAAGCAATTATTGCACCTCTTAAGTAAATACGATTACAAAATCAAGATACTTTCGATGCAAAATGTTTAATTTTGCTCTCAATTGTCAATTTGAAACCTGACATGTATTATTTAATTTTAATGGATCATTTTTTTTTGTTTTAGTAGAAGATATGGGAATTAATGTAGATAAATTTGGGACAATAACTGTCAACTGACTTCTCCAAAAGGGCCATGCATCTAATTATATACCATCACTCTAGAGCAATTTGTACAACTCTTACTTCTAAGCTCATGCCAGTTCCACAAACGCACTTCCCACAAACTTGAGTGAGTAAGTTACCTTTCCCGCGACCTTGACATGCTTGGTGTACTCCATACTCACTTCCGACTTCTTTTCAGCTTCCAAGTTCACTCAGTTAACAGATGCATTTTCATGCTTTTAGTCCTTGTGTACATCAGGACGATTTTCATTTTCTTCTCCACCTCCATCTTGTCTTTTTCGGTCTCGATTATTTTCTGATCTCGTTTACTTACTCTCATTCATTCCCTCTTTAGTTCTCCGTTTGGCGATTGCACTGTCATTTTTCATACTGTCAAAACTTTTCTGACTTTGCTTGTCCACTCCTCGTCTTTTCCTGTATTCGGAATTTTACCTATTCGCCGAGTTCGTTCTCTCTACCGTCACACTGCGTGTCAACCGTTTCTCTTCCCTTCGTTTCGCTTGTCCTTCCTCGAACTTTGCCATATCTGCCGCTTTACAAAAGTCCACTGTAAACTTTAGATAAATTAAAGCGTATCTTAAACTCAGAGTGTTATATGACGAGATAAATCCTAGACCACCATAAATCACAAACATAAACATAAATCCTTCGAATAAAAACAAGTGTATTCAAGCCTAATTGCATTTGTTTATTTCATGTTTACAGATTCCTATTCGTAGATATAGAGCTAGTTACTTTTATTTCTTTATTATCGAAATTTAGCGCCATGGCTCGCCCGAACACAACCTCTCGTCGCTCCTGGCTCGATGTCGTGTCCTGACACGTTGTCGATGAAAGATGCAACATGCGTTGGACAGGAACTCGATAGAAAAGCAAGAAATCCCTTGAAAGCCGCAGGAAAACCCTTTCATTCAGCTCTTACACTGCTCCCAAGAGTTGAAGAATTTATCATTGGTACCAAGAAACAAAAAGAACCTATGCCTTGGTCCTACACTGATCGCACATTCAACAGAACAGTCGTGAACTTCTTTTATTAAGTCATTTCCAGATGTTTTGGAATGGGCGCCTTTAATACGTGAACTGGTTTGACATGAATATTATGATGCAATTCCTGAATATACTTGGATTTACATCGCAGAAAATAATTTATTATTAATTTATATTTTCTCTGTATACTCCAACACAATGTATATATTTATATTTTAAAGCATTAACTTTAAAGTTGCTTCAAACTCTTCAGTTTCTTCCAATTGAAACACATCTGGCAGTCGAATTCAAGCGCGGATATTGTAGTATAACAAAGAGTTGGTACGCTTCGGATTCGTTAGTGTAATTTATATAATAATTGAAATAATACCCGACGTCGCAAGCTACGATCTGTGAAGTCACGGTATCAACTCGAGACAACGCGTCTTCATGGATGGGTGACCATCTGGGAACTTCGGGGATCTGACGGCTCCGAGCGTCTGGCCGAAGGGATAAAAGGGATTGACTGATTACGATTGACGATGACTGACTAAGTAACGGAGGATTACTTCACTCTTCAGAGAATTACTTCGACGCTAGTACATGGTTATAGAATGTTGTTACAAAAAAGTAACAGAATAGTATTAGATCTGTTCTCCTGTCACATAAGCATTTGTTAGTATAACCCAACGTTTAGTCACTAAAGTTTTGGAAGCTGTTTCCATATCTCGGTATAGAGAGATTTTGCGAGGAAAACAAAACTAGTGCTGTAGCAGGCACATACGAGTACTTTCTCGCATTACATGTAACTTTTACAATTTTCGGAAATTTAGAGGGTTCAACGAAAAGAAGTCCTATGCTATTTTTTAAGCGTCCTTTGCTTGCAAATAATACAGGAGTACGAGTCTGGTATAAGTAAGGATGGAATGGAGAGAATAGTAAACTAAGTGTATTTTTAGAGTGATCAAGAAAAGAATCCGTGTCTTCTACTCACCCTTGAAGCATTGTGAGAGCACCCCCTCCTAGCCCTGACCGTGTGCAAGCGCAGCGCTATGAGACGGCCAATTGTCAACAGATCATAATTCACTTATTTGCGCCTTCGCTGGCATAACTGTTATTGTATCGGACTGTTATACCCAAGTTCGTGGCTTCAATCCCGATCAACGTTTGGAATTTTAAGGGCAAAAAATCCATCGTACGTCTTCCTTCAAAGGAAAGTAAAGCCGACTGAACCATGTTTTAGATTTTTGCATGTAAAAGATCATCAAGCCTAGAAGAAACTTCTGAGCCAAAGTCAAATCGCCTGTTTCGACGCCCCAGTGGTTCCTTCTTTGTTTGCTAGATAACGAAAGAAGTGGAAATACAGGCCTGAATGGCGTGAGCATCGCCACGTAAAATATTGCTTCATTGAAATGATTTGAGTTCCGCTCGGAAATCTCTTCAAAAGTTTTTAGAAATTTTGTTCAGTGAGTCCAGTTTTGTTGTACCGGTTATTTCCTTGTTGTGGTGTTTCTAAAATGAGTTTCATATTTGGGTTCAAATATAATATTTATCCAAAAACCCGTATGTAGCAGAATACAAAAGAGTTAGGGAACAAAAAATAACAGTTCACCGGTCTTCGTCCTTAGATATTTTCACTTAACTTAAAGACTGAAGAAAGATGGTAAGAAAAAGTTTAATTTGAAAAAATGTAAAAAAAAAAATTGTTTGCAAACAGTAACTTAATTAATCAACTTGGTAAATTTAAAGAAATAGCAAATGTGATAGTTTCAAATTTTGTCAATTGAAGTATCTTCGAATTCATATATTATTTACTCTTGTACTATAATTGAAATGACTGCCACTTAATCTCTTTATCTTTGCAATCAAACATTTACCCCCTCCGGAATTTTTGTTCCGGGTGAAAACGAACATAGTTACGCCTCTGCTGGGGATGCGTCTGTTTTTCGTAGAAATTGGGAGTCGGTTTTGTCGCTGCCAGCCAGCAGCATCATAAGTGGTGCGTCGGTGTTCTGGAAAGCCGCGTTCAAACGACAGCCAGACCTCTTCTTCGCAGACTGGCATCGTTTTCGAATCCCTCGGCCCGACTCGTGACCTCTTTTGATACAAGACCGGAGTGCGGCCGCGGCCGGGGGAGGGGCAGTTCCTGTGTGCGAACAAATGCCACCCACATTCCGTTTGACCCACCGCACGCACGACCGCTGTCGGCTGCCATGAAAGACCGGCCGGGCGACTGTGGAGAAGGTGGCCGCGATAGTGAGAGCGACGGATATTGTGATTACACTAACGGGTGCGGACAGCGGCGACGGCGATGGGAGCGGTGATGGCGGTGCTGGCGATAGCGGCGTGACAGGCACAATAGGGACAGTGATAAGCGCGAGAGTGGCAAGGGGGAGGCGGGGGTGGATGAGATGTCGATAGCGATGGCGATGGGCACAGTGGCAATGGGCAGCAACCAGACGTCTCGGCGGCGACGGGCTGGCAAGGGGGAGCCTCGCGAGACGATTAACTCGCCAGATGTTTGCAACTCTTCATTCCCTGGTTTCACCCCGATGAAGCTCTTTGACTGCGTTCGTGTGTGTTTGGTAGACGGGGATTTAGATTGTGTGGTGCCGCGAGTGTCCGGCGGAATTGAAGGGAACAAGAAAAAAAATAGTACGTAACCTGCTCACGAGGTTTTCGGAGTTTTATCTTCGTGTATGGTTTTTAGTAAGCATTTTAAACAGTAGAGTTGAGAAGTGTCAAATTTTCGTAACCTGGAATAATGAATTTTAAAGAATGTTACGTTACATGCAGAATTTCGATATTCACTCTCCTTTTATATTTCCAATGGATTGTCGATGTGATTCTACTACAACCATACCAAGTACCTTTTGCCCAAGAAATAATTAACGACTGAACGATGTCCCCTTAGTTAAGAGAGACAATTGTGTTTAATAAAATGTATAGATGACATCTCTCGCATCACTCATTTTGCTCTATTGCGTTTTGCTCTGCAGTATACAAATAAATTGAGGCTCAATTTATTTTTACACTGGATTCATAATTATTACTTATTGATTAGATATATGAATAATTTCCTCTTTCATTTTCATGGTTGAATTTGGTGAATTTAATGAGTAGGTGAGCTTTAGAATACGTATTTATATTGCGTATGTAGTACATATAAAAATTCACTGTTCTCCTTTAAGTACTGCAATAAAGAGGGTGTGATGTACCCGTATTCTAAACGAGAACAATGATTATTTATTATTTTGAATATGTACATTTACTCTACACAGTTTTCTGCAACTCATAGTTTATTTTTATTGTTTAAGATATTTTTTTGCTCTATTAAATTTACAATTTTTTTTGAAAAGAAAAATAGTATCGGCCAGTGTAACAATACTTTTAATTTGTTTTTCACCACCAGTTATTTAATTTTTTGGAATTTGTAGCTATTTAATAACAGCTTGTTGTAATTTTCCCATCAAGCTATGAAACCCACCAAAGAAGAGCATAGAAAGTGCTATTATTGACAGATAACTTTGTTGAATGTTATATTTTCCTAATTTATATTGTCGAATGAAATAATAGAATTATTTTGTTCGCAGAAAAGAGATACTCGCTCCACATTTCAGAGCTTGATGGATTTATGTCCATTTATTACGTAACATTCAATTACAGCGCAAAAATTCTCCTTTGATGTACTAATGGAAAGTCGTTATTATTAATTTCGATTCACTCATTTACACTGGTTGAAACACCGAAAAAATTACAATCTTTTATTCTCTGTGGGATTAATACCGACCTGTTGGTTTAGTCTCATTCGTGGATGATGATATCTACCCATCTTTTTTTTAGCGTGTGAATATGTAGAATATTCATTATGCCTCCCGTGTGCATTACTAATACATTAAATGCAGTTGAAAATATATTGAATATCCTGTAAAATCTTTAGGTCGAAAAACGTTTACATTTGCTGTAACTACTTTTACTTTCCTGATGCAGAGCTTATTTAATTTCAGACGTTGTAATGTACGCTTTATGATTAACCTTTCTTCAGTTCATAAACTAAAGATTGTATTCATGCTTTATATTCTGTAAAGCGTAAAATATTTCAATGTTGGACGGAGTTTATCAATAATTTCGAAAGGTCATTAGGATACCATTAGTTTCCTTTCTAGTAAATATTTTAATTGCGAAACAGACGTAAAATACACGTTTTCTAATATAAATATTCGTATTATATAATCAAACTCTTTCTGCTTAAGAGACAAAATCTACGGTGATATATGTATTAAAATCAACAATGCAAAGTAAAAATATTTCAGGTTTGCTAATGCGGGAATTAATTCTTAGAGATGTTAGAAAACAGCGTGCTGAATCATTCGTTTCTGCAGTATGACTGGGAAACGTTCGACCAGGGAAGCAGATAAATGAACGTCATATGAGAGTACACAGAGTATGATGAACACATAACAGTGCCATCTTCTAAATTGTGATTGCTCGTTGTCCCAACGATGGCAAAACACCTGTTGCTGTTTCATTCGTACTACGCTTACACAAGTACATCATTCTTCGAATTCGCACAGAATGTCGGATGCGTACCAAAACATGATATATGAAGGTAAATCACTGTGGTATGAACTGGTTATGTGTCACTTTGATGATTTTGGTTATTCATATCACACTATCGCAAGCTCTTTATATTTCCATGAATATGTCTTCCTTCGATTTCAGTATCGACTGTTATTGAGATGTCTATTTGTTTCAAAAGATAATTTATTCGAACTATTTTAATACCAGAGCGATAATTCTGTTTAGAAAAATGGAAATTTTTACTTGCCTGATTTCCGTAGTCTAGTTAGGTTGAGTGTTATCTTACACACTGATTTGTGAATGCTTTTGAACCTTCCTCTGCAAGCATATTTGTATAATTCATCTCATTCGATTGGGAAATCAGCAGTTTAGTAAGTTTCTTTAACATAATTTTATTGACTTTATTTCTTCAAATATTAAATGTGTTAAAATTGTTAATTATGACTGATTGTTAATTATGATTGTTAATTAAATATTTGTAATGCCGACAGATCTTGGTAGTTATCACAGGAGAGATGATCTTGTGGATTCAGTTCATTATAAAAACAAACTCTGCTCTTCCATGATTTATTGTATCAAATATTTTTTTTTTCTTGTTTGTAATTTATTCACCTCTGGTTGTTATTCATGATTTCGATCAGTCTTTGACTTGGGGAAAGTAAAATGGAAGTTAGAATTTTCCTTAAAATGCCATCCATTTTTTCAATAGTATCGAGTCTTTTGCCCATATTTAAAAATTTTTCCGTTCACGCAATGCATTATTTATTGGATGCAGTGTTAATTCTCCAGGCTCTTGAATAAATATAACGCTACTGCCTGGTTTGGTAATTTTTATCCATTTCCTTTTAAGCGCGTGCGCAACGTGCGGAATAATAAAGAGGGGAATGTACGGAACGAGGAAGCATTAAACATTGGGAGAAATAGGGCACAGAAGCAATTGAATAGAAGATAGGGATCAAGAAAAGGTATAAAAGGTACAAACGAGATCTAGATGGATAGGTGGTAAAAAGAATAACGAGTATGAAACGAGAACATTCGGAATTCATATACAGTGCCATTGTTCACGGCACAGTAATTATGAAAATATTTACACACAATAATAAATGTGTCAGACGAACTTGCTATTATCAAACGGTAAATATTCTGATATGCTTAAGAAACAGATTTTTTTTAGGGGTGACTGAAGCCATCTATCATGATTTCCCCTTTCAAATTTTTGCGAATAAATTAAATAATTTTGATGAAATAAATTATAGTCATTTGTAAAATGGAGCTCTTAATGCATTTTATATACAACTTCCTGTGCATACAAGAAGTTATTCAGGCAGTATACCAAAATAATCAGAGGTGCATAAGTTGAGTTTGGGAAATTTTCAGGGTAAAGTAGTCGTCTTACCTGAGCAAAATTTAAATTTTAGACGGGATATTTATGTAATAATACTCGTTCATATTTTGATGACTGAAAAACATATTCCCTTATTTATAGGAATTCTAATGCTTTCTACAGGGTATCTTAATAAGGTCCTTATAAAACAACAGAGCAATTGAAATACTTTTTACGCCAACTAACGTTTGTGCACCCAATTCTAGGTGCTGAGCTCCGCCCTCTGTAACGGGGGAAATCACACGTGAATTGTAACCCCCCCCCCCCCGCCAGTTGCAGAAGTTTATTTGCTCACTTCTGTTCGGTCACAAGGATATGAATTTGCTGCAAAGGAACAAATGTTCTTTGGCCACTCATCAAAAATCAGTGCGAATTCAGAAACTTTAGGGTAGTGTCATTTTTTTACTTTTCACACTCGCAAACATATTTACCTTTTTTAAATATATGATGGCCTCACTTTACCAGACTCCGTACGTAGTATTGCAAAAGGCTAAAACTTTATTTACAATATCAATGATATGTTTTCTGGGTAAATAGTTCTGCAAATCAACTGGTTTGATCTCTTAGATCCAGTCTCTCCAACATTTCATAGAATAATTGTGGTGTGACAAAAACGGAAGAAAACCAACAATCAATTATATATGTAGAAATTTTCTTTTGCAGAAATTGATGAATTTAAAGAAGCCTTGACATGAAAAAATAAGAATGCAAATAAAAGAACTCAATTCAGATCTCTTTAAATTTGGTGCATTTAATTTTCAGCTGAAATTTCTTAATTTTATTACCTGCCAGAAAAAAATGTTTGTATTTTTCGAAGACCTCGTGGAAAAGTTATACTTATTTTCAGGCAGCGACAGAATCTTACAAAATCTATTGAGACATGCCTTCTTGATGTAGTCTGTATGATGCATGCTAAAATTGTTTCTAGGAAGATATTGCAGAGAAAATGGAAGAGCAGAACGTATTAAGGAAGGCAGATACTGCATGGAAGGTACATTTGTATTAAAACAGATTACAGAAAAGGGACTAAGAAATAAATTAAGAATCAATTTATTACATCCAATCTGAAGGTAGCTGCACCCACACTAAAAACCACCAATATAATATAATTAATATGAAGTGGGATAAATAGTAATGTAAAGTTAACTTTAGGCTAATTAAGCCCTGAATTCTCGAATATAACAACCTTCAGTTTTCTTCAGAATCGGCGGTGGTGCTAGCTTAAGATTGCTAATGAGTCATGCTAAAGCCCCAAATGGTTCAAAGCACAAAATTTAAACTCTCAGAAAATCGAACTTTGCAGCATTGGCTCTTGAACAGAAAACCCAGTATTTACGTATTTATTGAAACAAAAATCTGTATGTTTCATATAGGGGTATACAAACTGAAATAAGAGTTCATGAATGTGAAACGTGAAAGGATGCACAAAAATGTATTGTATAAAAAGTGAAATATTAGAAAGGAATCAGAACTCGAAAATATAAGTGGTAGTTACTAATACAATTAAAATACATACTAATTAGTGAAAATGAAAGTCTATACAAGCAAATCTGAAGGATAGATAGAAGCTAGTTCACTCAGAGAAAATGCGTGATTTGATTCAATTGTATTTGTTTATTTGACGTCAAAAATTAGTTTAAAACTATGTTAAATATGAGGAAGAAATGTCACAGGCCGAAAGACCTAAAAATAGTTGATATTGATGATGACAACAATGATGATAATCACTCAAATCAAGGGTGGGAACTTCATCACTAAACTGTTACTTTCAGCAGAGGCGATAATGTAAAATTGGTAGTCCGTTAATAAGATGAATTTTTATAATTAACAAAAAATAACTCAACTATTTTTGATAAATGTGACTCATATGAATTTTATTCTACGTATTTTATTAATTCTGATGATGTTAGATATAAGACGTGTGGTGAGTGAATTCGTTAATTTAACTTTCATTGATATAACTTAAATGTCTGAGTAGCAGTTTGTTCTGGGATGTGACTGTTTAATGTGAAGTAATGCTTTCTGCTAACGCCATTGTCCTTAGTTTTTAAGTCACATTCGCTGTGCGTATAGAGAAAGACATAAACATGGAAGGAAAAAGAAATAGAGGCGTTCTATGTTGCAGGTGCTGTTTGTGATGGTTGCTTTTCCCATTTTAGCACACGTAGATCTGGAAATTACCCTGTCACCGAATCCTTCTCCACTTGAGGGGATTTTCTGGAAAGCCGGGGTCATGAGTCCGCGCGCGTCGTGCTACACGATGTTCCTTTTACCTCGGGCAACGTATTCAGCCGGCGGCGGCCCGCAATGCCGTCCCCTCCCGAGCCTTTCCATCACCTGCTCACCACTTCCGCATGTCGCCTCCCACGCGGACCCCGTCCCCAAACCGCCAGTCCGCCCCGCCATCCCCCATGCCCTGCCGCTGCCTCGCTCTCCCCGCCACAGCGACCTGCGCCGCCCGTCCCGCCCCGCCCCGCCCCGCCCCCCTCCGACCCTCGCGTTGCAGCCCTCGCACGGCGCCCTCCGCGGCCCCGCCCTCTCCGTGCGCTGACCAGCCAGAGGCTGCCGCTCGCCCGCCCTCGCCCGCCCTCACCCGCCCTCGCCCGTCCTCGCCCGCCCTCACCCGCCCTCGCGTGCCTCCACCAAATTTTCACTTAACAGTCACGCACGGCCGGGAAATAATAGCGCGCTGGCACGAGGGATCGCGCCCGCCGCGCCGGCCCCTCTGCAGGCGCCTGTAATGTTGCAAAGATCAGGATTCTAACGATGTGTATTCTTTCCGTTCGGCGCTGCGGCGGCGGTCCCCGGTGCGAGCCCGCGCCCGCGCCAGCGCCCGCGCAGGATGGCGGCGGCCGTGGGGCGGCGGCGAGGCAGGTGCGGGCGGGGGCGGCCGGAGGAGTCAGCGGGGACAGCGCGGAGGGTGGGTGGGGCGGGGACGACTGGTTCGACCGGGCCGGCTGAGGAGGCGGGAGGACAGCGAAGGCGATGGGCGGGGGCGGCGGGGGCGGCTGCGAGTGGAAGAGTGCACGCTTCCGCGGGAGAGCGCGCGAGGGTTTCTGGAACCTCAAAGCGTATCGTGTCGACGAGTTTCGCATTTACCTCAAGACTCGCAGGGCTCATGCATAGTTCCTTCACCCTGACACGCAGGGCAATTTGCACGACACCCATGTTCAGGACTTTCCGAACACCCGAAAACGCCTTTGGCCAAAATCTGATGCGCCCCTAACAAAATTTGGAGCGTGCAATTTTGTGGAATAATTTTCGAAGATTTTATTGTTTTTAGATACGTTGTGCATTGCGAATTTATATCCAATGTCCGTCTGAAATTAAATTTCAGTGGCTCTGTTTGTGTGCAATATACCTGGCAAACGAAATACGAGTCGGTGACTTCATAATTCTCACTCCTTATTTCCAAATTTCATTCACTGAATATAAGGACCGGGCGACTTGTTTAAATCTTGTGGTATGCATAGGATTAGTTGCTGCATATTCTCATTAATCTGAACCATGAATAGAGGAAACTCGCACTGATTTGATGCTTTTAATGCGTTGAAGTTTTATCTCTCGTTTTTTGTCCTTCACTAAAAGTGATGCCATCCAACAGCATGGGCTGCGATAGAACCGCGGAGCCGATTTTGATTAAAACACACACCATTATGTATGTTTGTGAATATTGTGTTTTCACTTTGTGAGCAACAGCTAATAATGAAATATATTGTGTTTCAATAGTAGTTTGAGCTGTGAAGACTTTTAGTACGTGCATTATATATGACAAAAAGGTATTTTAATAATGTATATTTGCTGTATTCATGTAATAAATTATAATTTGTTATTGACTATAATTTCAGCCCATTTGAAAATGAAATACATTCGTCAATGACGTTTCCAGGAGTTGCTAAATCTTTGGTAACACTTGCCTGAACATTTTTCTAGATATGGTGTGGTTTATGCGATGTCCACAATAATACTAGGCATCGGAGAATCAGTCATTAAACTTTACAACAAAGTAATACATCGTGAATTCAATGCAGATGTGTACACCAATGGAAAGCTATTGATCCTTTTCTGATACCGTCTATTCAGTGGTTGCGATTATGTGAGGATCAGTGGATATCAAGTGTTTTCAGCCAACAGGATTCGTCGCAACCTCCCCTTTTATGGGCCTTCTGTATGTATCGCGAATGTAATCGATCATTTCTGAATACGGACCAATACTCTCTATTGAACTGGATATTCCCACAGCTCATTGGCGCTTGTTCTCCATAACGAGAATGTAATCACATTCTAGTAATGTTTAGCCATTTATAAAACACGTTGATTTTTTACAGCAAATGTTATTTATGTACTTTAGAATTGTGCTTCTTTCAAAAAACTTATCGATATCGTATATCTCTCTGTGCTCACAGTACTACTCACGTGCTGATCTTTGAAGTCAAAGCACTGATTTTGGGTTAGGGACATGAATAAAAGCAGAGTTTCACTGAATAAAATTTAAGTCTTGAAATGAGGGATATATGTACTTACCCGTGTGCTTATGACCATTTTTTTGAAGCATTTGGGATAGAGGTTCCGAATAATTATAGTTCGAATATTTGCCACTAGACGATTCTGGTTTTATGTCTCACTTCGTGCAAGATACAGAATACGTATTTTTAGTTAATTTCCGGTCAACAATCTGAAACTGATGCAAGATAGTTTCACTTAAAATGGTTTACAAACACACATCAAATACTTCGAGTTTAATGAAAGTGTATTTAGTAGAGTGACTTTACATTTTTAATTCCAGTGGGAATCTAAAATAAATTGAGTAAAACCATGTGAATTGCTGTATTTCGAGGTATTTAAAGACCCAGATTGCCAGGCAGGTCGCATCAATTGACAAAGTAAGTACGCATCAGAAAGTCGACGAGCTTTTGATTAACTCCAGCTGGATACAGCAAGACAGTCACTCTATCAAGTCGGCTCAAAACCAATATCTATGTTCGACGCCTGTGGGAGAGTGGAAGACGCGGTTCGAATGACGAGGACAACGCGGGTGGAGCGGCGAGCGCAGGAGGGGGAGCGGGGAGCGGGGAACGGGGTGAAGGGCGGGGCGGGGCGGAGGGGCGGTGGTGGACGGTGCGTCGCGAAGAAAGGGCGGCAGTGTCTGCGCAGCGTGGAGGAGATGGCGGGACTCGGGGGAATTCGGGGCGACGGGCAGCGAGGATGACGAGAACGCCAGAGGCGCGGCGCGTGGGGTTGGCAGTGATGGCGTGGGGCGGGACGAGGCGGGGGCGGGGCGGGGGCGGGGCGGGGGCGGGGCGGGGGCGGGGCGGGGCGGGGCGGGGCGGGGGCGGGGCGGGGCGGGGCGGGGCGGGCGCGGCGGCGCGACGAGCGTGCTGAGAGGCTGGCGGCGGCGCCGCGATAAGACGAGCAATCTCATCACGCGGCCCGCGCACCGAGCTCCCTCGGCGGCAGACTCGCGTATCATATTTCCGAATCTAATAACAGACCTGATGTGCAGGAACCCCCAGGTGATCACGTCTACCGCTGCTCTCGCAGATATTCTCCGCGGGGCCTGTTAACTCCAGTCACGTGATCGGCGCGGCTCGATGGCTGCGTCCCGCCGTACCCTGCCCCTCTCCTCTTTCTTACCGCCCCGCTCCGCCCGATTCCGACCCTGCCCCCGCTCCGTGGCGCGCTACCGTCGGGGAAGGACGGTGTCAATTCCTCCTCCGCAGCTGGAAATTTACTTCGCCCGCTTCGGTGTTCTTGTGTTTTCACACGTGCCCGCTTACTTGCACGCGCCTTGAATGCCATGTGGTGCGCCGTCTCTTACGAGAGGCGTTAGTCGCGGCGGAACACCAGCGGAGGTGGTGAGGCGTCCCTCTGTGCCGCCTTGTTTTACACCCCATTATCTTCGTGATACGACTTCCACGTCAATAGTTTCAATGAATTCTTTACCGCTCATCACTCTTCGCCGTCAGCTCCCTTTGTACGCCCTGACATAGCTCTCCGCGAATACACCCGCTTTCTCCAATGTTACTCTCGTTCGCCTCACCTCCATTCATTCCCTTTATTCGTTCGTTTGAGGAAATCCACAGGAGCAGCCTTGCAGCTCTCCGCGCGGGTAGGAGCAACGGGCTTTGGCCGTACCTTCGCGCTGGTGCTCCGCGCTGTCCCCTCGCGTCCGGTGGAGCTCGATGCGGTGGGCACCCTGAGCCCTCTCCGCGAGTTGGCCGTCCTCCCGTCCCCGCCGCCCGCGCCTTCGCTCTTCCCTCCCTCAGCGGCGCCCCGCCTCGCCAACATCCGATCGCAGGCACCGCACTGCCCCCCCCCCTGCCGCATGAGCCGCTCTGGCCGGGGCCAACGCTCCTCGCCCCGCTCCCTCGCCCCGCGCCCCGCACCCATCCATTTCCATCCGCGTGCGCATCCGCACATCCGGCCGCCCAAACCGGCGCGCATACGCACGCGGCCCTGCGCTCCCGCGTCATAGCGAGCGCGTGCACGCACATTCACAATCGCGCCCCCGCCACCCCGCCCCGCCGCGCCCTCGCTCTCATGCGCCCCGCGCCCGCGCGCAATGATTACTCCCCGCCCCCCCGCAGCCCTCGCCGCGCCTCGCGCCGCACGCGTCCCACTGGCCGCCACGCCCCACCTGCAGCCCGACAATGGCCAGTCCCTCGCGTGGCCCGGCCGCGGGAACCGCTCCAATGAGAAATTTCACGGTGCTGGCTTCCGCGAGCGAGTTAAAGTTCGTTGCGGCTTCCGATGCCCCCCGCGCGCGTTCCTTTCCCGCCGTTTGCCTGCCGAACACATGGAGAGGACGTCGAAAACTGCGGAATCGATTCTTCTCTCGGAGACCCCACGTTTGAACTTGGAAGTTTTGTAATAATGGTGGACAGGAACGAACTGACAGCGAATGCTTCTCAGTTTGAAAACTGTATTCCACCAGGGAAAAGGATTGTCTCGATTAAGAAACAAAGTCGAGCAAACTGTATCGCCGGTTACATCTATTTCCTTCTTCCTCAACAGCGGACAGATATTTCGAATCACGAACTCTACGTAGCATCTGCAATATAAAACTTTACGTCTTCGAATAAACAGGCAATTTAATGTAAACACATACTTTACATTAATGCCTATCAAGGAATGTTATTCAATATACGCGAAGCAAAATTCCTAATTTATGAAACTTATCACCAGTGAGTTCTCCCTTGTTGCTGTTGTGTAATTACGTGTCCTAATACTCTGTTTGTACGGCCAACCAAACGTAGTGCGGCCATAAGTGTCAGTAGGAAAGTGATGTGTGTATGACAGACCGAAGTGTCGTTCCACTAAGTCTCAGTATCTGCTCGGTTGATCTGACATTTGATAAATTTGGGAATGTATTCGAAATGATTGAAGATGGAAGATGATGTTGATTTATCGAAATATTTTTGCACTGGACGTACGTGTGTACCGTCTTTAAAGATTCTATCACATAAAATTCTTAGCATACGCGATATAGTTGTATTACCTATGCTTGTGTTCACGCTTCGTATCCGTGGAAGAAGGGGAATATGCTGTCCAGCATCAGACGTGCCGTGATTGAAGTTTCTAGCACTAAGATTCTCTTTGATTGGCTTCTGAAATTGATTTATTTTTTCTTCTTTTTTTCTCTTGAAACTATTGTTTTAACCACCCCAGTTTAGCGTCTTACTCGTCTAAAAAGTTACAGTAACACTAGCCGTGACAAGTCGATAATTTAGTGACCACGTACTGTGGAATGTTTTGTGACGTCATCCGTTGGTATTAGAAAAGTAGTCTAATTGATTAAATGTTACCTTAATAAACACATTATAGCTTATGTATTTTCGTTTCATGAGCTTCGCTGCAGAATTTCGTTTTAGAATCAATTCGATTGAAACGTTTCATGGCAGTGTTGCGAGAACTGTGGCAATGCAATATGCAGAAGGAGAGAATAATCATAACTGTGAAAAGGCATAAGTGATCAAATCCGCATGGCTGCCATTACTTCCCGCGCGCCCGCCACGTGTCCGTGCACAATGAACGTATTATCCGATTGATGCAGAATAGTCTGTTTCTCTGTGAGACTTCTATCCGAGTACAAATGAAGATGATTTGAAACATCTGACGCGTTCATATTTCACACCCTGTCGGGCGGCATTGTGCGCGTGAAAACGCATCATTTTGATCGCATTCTGTCGAAATGAGATTATCACGCATTATCTGCTCAGCATGGTGCGCGCGCATGGTGTGCATTATCCTAGGTGGTTGATCGCGGGTCACCGGTGGGTTTGGTCCGGGCTTCGTTTGAGAACGACCACTTCGAAACGTGGCCCCATTCCCCGCAACTGCCGGCTCTGCAGGACGCTTCCCGGAATATTATTTATTTATTTATTTATTTATTTGTCAAAAAAACAGTAAAAACTGTATATGACGTGTGGGGAAAGAAATTTATCTGCGCACATTTTCTTGAGGGCCAGAATTAAAAAAAAAAAAAAAAAAAAAAAAAAAAAAAAAAAAAAAAAGCAAAAATGAATTTAGAAAATAATTATTTTAGAAATAAAGATATTTGAAAAATGTTTGTTCCCGAGTTATAGAAAATCAATTTTTAACTGTAAATGAACTACAAGCAAAAGGAGGTGCTCAACAAAACGTGCGTACAGTGAAGCTACATTTACGTCCAGAAGCAAAACAAGGGGCCATCTCAGCATTTGCTCAATGTATCAGGAAAACTGGACAAAAACCTGATCGAGATGGGGGTCATTGACCCGGAAGCTGAAGTACATTACTTGTTACAGGCGTATTAAATATTTTTTTAAATGTATACAATGCAAACATAAACTAATTCATTATATATCTTTGTTTTGTTACATTAAACATTATTTTTCTTTTTCACGATCAGTATAGTCTCTAATTGTATAGAAACAGTTTTGCAGCAGAAAAGATTTTACTTTTAACTTAAATTTGTGTACCGACTTTAATTGTTTTATGTCATCTGGCAATGCGTTGTAAGTAACGTACATGTATTGTATGTTGATTTCTTGTACTGAGCTGTTGATACTGACACTTGATGCACGTGATTTCTACGGCGTGTGTTGTAATTATAAATATCAATATTGCATGAAAATATGTTCCCTCCGTTAAGTAGGTCATTTTTGACAAATATTACAGATTCGTAAATAAATAGACAAGGCAATGGTAGGATTCCCAGCTCAATGAAAAGAGGCTTGCAGGAATCACGTGGAAGGCATTTTTTCATTATTCGAATAATTTTCTTTTGCAATCTGAAGGTCTGAATACTATAGGATGAGCTTCCCCAGAATATTATGCCATATCTCAGGCGGGAATGCACATTTGCAAAATAAACGCAACGAGCTGCATGAAGGCTGACAGAATTTGAAAGAATTCTGAATGCATAGCATAATGAACTTAATTTAGTGTTTAATTCTGTTATATGTACATTCCATTTGAGGTTTGATTGAATTGAAAGACCTAAAAATTTTGTTGCCTCAACATCAGCTAATTGCATATTGTTCATTTTCAATGGAACATGCGATTTCCGATTTGAGATGCAAAAATGCATTGAAACAGTTTTTCTTCGTTAACAATTAATTTGTTATTATTAAACCAATTTGAAACTTCTGAAATTGTACTATTTACTGCTTCTTTTTTGCAAAGAACATTCGTGTCATCAGCAAACAGAACCGTTCTTCCATTTTTAATAGACGAGGGCATATCGTTTACATATAACAGAAAGAGAATAGGACCTAAGATCGAACCTTGCGGGACCCCATGCACAATTGGCAAAGAATTGGAAATATAAGTATGTAATGTCCTTTCCTGCCGTATGGTATTTCTACTCTTTGAGTCCGATGTTTAAGGTAAGAAGTTATCCAATCTAGGGCAATACCACGAATTCCATACGAAGGTAATTTTGAGAGCAAGATCTTATGGTCAATAACGTCAAAAGCTTTCGACAGATCTAAGAATATTCCAATGGGTACTTCATTTTGGTCTATTGATGAAGCAACATCTTTGAGAAAGATGTGGAAAACAGTAAGTTACTTATCTACAGTAGGAAAGCTCACTGTAAAGTGAAAAAAACTATTGTACTTAAATGTTGAAAATGATTATGTATTGACTCTCCATTCCGCACAATATCACTGTAGACACCGACCACGTCTTGTTTCTGAAACTAAAAAGCGAGTCTGGTATTCGAAAACCGTGTAAATTAAAAAAGAATGAGACTTTTGAAGAATTATGAATATAGACCTTCAAGGAATAGTAAAAAAATGTTGATTTTCCCCATTTCCTAACATTTTTTGCAGAAAAGTGTCCATCATAGTTATAAAATCTTAATTAATTTTATTTTTAATATTTTTATTTATTTATTTTTTTTAACTTTTATTCATCTCTCAACTACTTATAGTTAAAATGTTGGAAACAGATTCTGGAACTCAAGAAATCACAACAGATGGTACTTCTCCCTCATACGTCACATACAGTTTTTACTGTTTTAGACTAAATAAATAAAAATAAATAAAAAATAAATCAAAATCAAAGATATTTTATAAAAAACTGTTGTTTTTAAGTCGAAGTATTATTAACAGTTCTCTGAAGAAAATGGAAAATTAGATTGACAATTTTATTTTATTAGTAAATGAAACTTTTTTGGTAGCCTTGGTGATACCTTTATTAATCATTCATCTGTGTAAGTTAAAGCAATAGTAAAAGAACTGAGTAGGTATCGTAGAGGTCATGAAAACGTGTGCGGGTTATACTTTTCCTACGTCTAAGAGTTTTCTGTGTTTTGATAAATAAACCAAACAAAAGTACAACACAACAGCAGCCACTGTTGTCGTTTGCTAGAAAATACCAATTCTCTTGAAAACATGACAATAACTTCCAAACACAACATGTGAGTATAGTTTAATAACATATAATGTGTTTTTGATTTTCAACGATTTAAGAACTCTCGTACTAACCCATGGCCCTTTGAAGATTCTATTTAGTAATTCTTCGTAATGGCGAAACTTTGCTACGTCAGCCTACTAAATCTTGAATGTTTAATACTACCAGGTACAGAGAATTGCACTTTTCGCTCTCGAATATACTTATAAACTCAAATCCGTTTTAAGCTTCTGGAATCCCTTGATAAATCCTCCTAATCCTTCAATTAAAAAGAAAGTCTTCTTTGCTGGTGTATGGCCCTGTATCAATCACGAAGATATCTCGAGACAATTAATTATTCCTAAATTCATTCTCAAAGTGGATCCCACTAACATCTCGTTTCCTTTTTACGCCTGCACCACAAGCGCTGCCACCATTTCCATTAATCTACCATAATCAACTTGAAACCTTTTCCTTCCTTTTACATCTCCATCCTCGCTTCCCGGTCGACCTCCATCCAACTCTACCTCCAACTTTACTCTCACTTCCACCTTCATTTTTACTTCCGTCTCCATCCCAGCTCTACAACCAGTTCCGCTTTCATCTGCTGCAACATTATCACTACCTTATTTGCTACTGTTAACAATGCGATCGTGTCTACCGCCATCATTAAGCCATGTCAATTGACCAAGGTAGAAATGTGTAATCAATTGATTTCAAAAGACATACTACGTAATACAGTGAATATTGAGAAACAATCTGACGTGAGCTCTTCGAGCATTTCTCCAAGAGCTTTTCTGTGTTTAATTTCACGGAGATTATCACCGAATAGTATAAACAAAGTCTTATTGATCATTTGGCTTGTGTGGGCAAAAAAGGCGTGATTAAAAAATTCGCTGGACGAATCTTGTGCTGCGGAAATCTGCAAAACCACGGTAATAGCTTGGAGGGTGATTTGGAAGGAAGGATTGAAAAGAGACTTCAAGCATTCAGTCTCAGGGATTCTGCAGGTCTATCCATACTAAACACGGTTAAAACGCCCTAATGTTGACTGGAGCTGGGTGAGAGCTTTGAGTGCGTTACCCGCCTGGTGGCCGCCTTTGCGACACGCCGCGGCGCCGTGCGCAGCCGGCTGCGAAAAAGGCGGGCGGAAGGTTGCGAAGCTGGAGGCGGGCGTCTCTCCGTGCCATGCCTCTCCCTGCTGCCGCTACCGCCACCGCCGCTGCCGCCGCCGCCACCGCCGCCGCCGGTGACAGGGTTAAGCAACGCTGGAGCGGCGTAGGCCTCAAAGCCAATCAGGGCTACGAGCCCGCGCAACGCATACGCGCACAATCTCATCGTGCGCCCGAGCCGCGGCCGGCGTGCCTGCGAGAGCCCGCGAGAGCCCGCGAGAGCCCTCCGAGCCAAGCGCTGGGGGCGAGCAGCACGCAAGCGGGTTACAGGGCAGGCGCCCAACAGACGCACGCTGCGCGCACGCCGGACGGAGCTGGGGTTGCACGAAGGTGTGACACTGTGGAGGTCACCACAAGGGATGAAAAGCGGAGGACAAGAAGTTGAAAGTGGTCGGCATGCTTATT
This sequence comes from Acheta domesticus, assembly GCA_031308135.1. Classification (NCBI taxonomy): domain Eukaryota; kingdom Metazoa; phylum Arthropoda; class Insecta; order Orthoptera; family Gryllidae; genus Acheta; species Acheta domesticus. Next base: position 138,711,292 of record JAHLJT010008446.1, read on the forward strand.
TAAACAACTAGTTGAACACGAAAAAATAAAATTGGATATGCCCGATAAAGATATGCGACGCGACGATGGGCCTCGGAAAGCAGTAGTGAAAAACCTGAAGGAAAACGATGATAAAGTAGAATGAAATGGATAGTCTTAGAGGGTGAGATGAATGGGAAATATTGGTCTGAAATGCTCAGAGAACACATGAGAAAGCCCAAACACACCTTTTTGGAAGGCAAATTGTCACTGGAAAGACGTCAGGTGTCAGTAGAGATGTTATGGGATCGCGAAACCAGATCAAGATAGGAGTATGTATGAGACAAAAGCAAGAAAGAGACAGGAGAGTGAATTACGGGCGTTAATGGTCTTCGAGAATAAGAGCACAACGCCAGAGGAGCTAGAGAGCGCGGATGCGAAACATCCTCCATGTGCAGAGCGAGACTGCAAGGCGAGATACTGCAAGGCGCAGATTTTGCAAGGCCAGCGCAAGCCTGGCATCTCGCTGGAAGCTTGGGGCTTTTGGCATAGCTTCCGTGCAAGCGAGGTAAGCAGTTAGGATACGCCACGCTAGATGTCCCTAACGAGAAGTTATGGCTCAGTTAAGTGCTGCTCATTGATGCCCTGCGGGCTTCAGATTGGGGTGTCCTCGTCGATGAACACAGTCAAACCTTGATTTATTAGCATTATCAAGAATTCCTTGATTACAATATCGCTTAAATTAAGTTGTTTAATAAGCCTACTCGTATGATTACGAAAAAAGAAACAGAGACCTTACAACCCGTTGTTGTAGGATGCAAGAACTTTTTTTTTAATTGAAATAAATAAAATAGCGATAAATGAAAAAATATCTCTTAGCAGATACCTGGTGGCCGAGATCGCTGAAACAGTAGTGTCATAGCGAACTCGGACCCAAGGATCGCGGGTTCGAGTCCCACCTCGAGCATGCTTTGTATTTGTGTTCGTCCTTTCACCCCTGTCATAACTATATCATGCCATCTTCAGTTACATAACGTTAAACCCAATAGTGGTCGCTAATGACCTTGATGTTGATGCGACCTGAAATAACAAAAAAAATAATCTTAGTCACCCGACAGGAGAAAGTAAAGAAGAATTACAAACAGTAAAATTGTCTGATGACTGAAAATCTAAGTGTTCAGCAAATGTTAAAGAATAAGTGTAATTTTGTGACTAATCACCAGTGGAATGCTACATTTAGAGGGAATTTTCTCTGATCTCACTTGATGAACGCAGAGGAGTGGTGGAATTGATCTTGTTGCGTCGTTTTCGCCGAACCAGGCTCATGATTACTTGGAAGGCATACATACGAGGTGGCGTAATTCATAAGCCTCTTGAACATGGCTGCTCCCACAGAGACGAAAAAGTGGGATATGCAGAGGTTCACAAAGCTCGGGAAGAAGCGCCACTTGGCAGTCTATCGTTCACAGCCGAATATGAAGAGGAAAGATAGGATTACATTTTGGTCAGTTGAGGCGCGTTTGTAACATTTCGGGGCGCCCGTTAGCTGCTCTTTGTTCTCCTCTCATACGCAAGAAACTGCCTCTGAAGCCTTTAATGAATTTCGGTGAAATTTAATATAAAGAACTTTTATGTAAAGTTGCCAACGGGACTCCGTTTTTGTTAAAATCTGGTAATATTACTAAATGGTACTTCACATGAGGATCAACCTTTGCTTCATCATCTCGGTGCGTTGGATGGGTTCAGAGAAAGACCTCTCGGATCATAGTTTGTTTTGGATTTTCAAGAGATACAACGTTGGAAGTTTTCGTACTTTAGCAATATAGTACTATTGATGCCGGTGAGAAGTTATTGCTACAGCCAAAACAATTATCCTGGTACAGTATACATATTCGGTGTATTGTTTTATTTAGTCGGTAATTTGTTTTGCAGATCAAGTTTTCGAAGGATGATATTTTAGAACCTGTTCAAATTTTCACTGTGTTAAAATTAAATTATTTGTTAAGATTTGCATTGCATTATGCGAAAAAGGTTATGGTCACGATGAAGTCTGCTAAAAACTTAATACAGTAATCCCATGACATCCACGAATTCGCTATTCGCGAGTTCCGAATATTCGCGATTAGAGAAATGCTACCTGTTTTAACAGTACGTCTTTTAGTCGTACAACATTTTTTTGAAAGCAAGCACATTTCATTTTCTTTATCAGCGTCATCTGGAAACCGAACTCGGTAGACACCTGAGCCCAAAGTATCTTGTTCTGCAAAAATGTCAATGTTGGAATGTCAGATTAATAGAAAAACAAAATTGTAAAATAATTCAATTCAGTTGCGTCCAGTTGGAGGTAAGGGTTTGGCCACACGAACAGAAAAGCCATTCAGGATCTCATTGTATGATTTCATTGAAGAGTAGCTTCGGTAAAAATCAGCGAAGAAAACCTCGAACGTACTGATGAACTAACGGAAGCGCAACTGCGTCCTGGAACAACTTCAGTGTCAAAACTGTTAATTGCGTTCTACAACTTCAACAAGCTCTGATGGAAATGGCATTTGCATATGATCTGAACATGGAAATTGCTTCGAAATTTAAGAGAGAAATAGAAGCAACAACTCTTGATGAAACAAAAAATATTGATGCAACTCTTGATGAAACAAAAAACATTGATGCAACTCTTGATGAAACAAAAAATATTGATGCAACTCTTGACCAAATAACCAAATCCTATATCCAATCACTTTCAACTTTGAAATAAATTTCAAATATTTTATTTCTTCTCTTTGGGATGTTAATTGTGAATTCGATAGTAGTGCTTACTCAGTTCTATTGAAATTGTTTGTCATTTTTTCTTTCTTTGTTAAACAGTTTTGCAACATCCAGGAACCTAAGTCATCTTTTTTCATCAAAAGATAGACTCAACCTTGGCGGATTTGACATTCGCGACACTTTTCGGGAACCTAACTCTCGGGAACGTTGAGGGATTACTGTAAAAGTTTCTAGACTGTATAACATATGTTTTTGACCCTCATCGTCTTTCACATGCGATTCTATTTTCGTAAATTCACTCACTAGCTAATACCAGATATCTGGCAAACACGTTAATCCACTTCGCTCTTCTTGCTGTTCCTTCTTGCTCCTCCTTGCAGCAACTGCTGTCTCTTTTCGGGTAAGAACCTCATTTATCGACCTGACGCTTGGGAAGGAGTTCGGATGCGGTCAGCAGTATCCTCCGACCCCTTTACCTTGGAGAAAGAGCCCCGGTACACAGTGGACAGAACGCTGAGTATGCAACGTAGCAGGCCCGCAGGGGATCAAGAATTACGTCCCAGCCCTTGCGCTCCTCGGCCGCCGAACTTGGGTCGCTTTGCGGCTCGCCAGGCAGCGGCGCGCGGCGGGGCGGGATGGGCACGGCGGCGGCGGCGCGGGCGGGCGCGGGCGGTCGCGTGGCTACTCGGCCAGCGCGGAGGAAAGGTTCAGGGCACACGCGCCACGCCTACTTGACTGGGAGGTGGCTTTTCTAATTGATTGATTAGTTTCCAGGCGCGTCAACTGCTAAGGTCATTTGTCCTAAGTAGTGTAGTACATATGATGACATTCGGGCGTGACCTCCCGTCGGCTAAATGGGTTTCCCTCAACAAGGTATCTTCCACTAGCGGAGCACCGCTCCAGCCGGGACATGCTCTAAGCTCCCGACCGGTCTCCCGGCATGTGTGGTAATGTAGTGCAGGTCAGTGTACGTAAGAAGTGATGTTTGAACAAGGAAGAGGAAGGAAAGATCGCGCGCGGACCGTGGCCCGTTTGTTGCGGTACTGCTCCGGCATTCATCTGGTTTTGATCCGAGAAACTACAAAAAACTACCGATCAGAGCAGCCGGTTGCTATAATTCTCCTCTATACAGTGAATTCGTCCTAGCTATCTAGCTAGTGTCGAAAACCCTTCCACCTTCGATATTCGAACCTTCAGGTCAGAGGCACTGCAGAGACATCAGTTGATCCCCTGATCCACCTCTCCCGGTTTGATAGTGGCAAAGGGGTCACAAGGGGGCGGGGCGCCCAGTGCGCTAAGAAAGATTTGGGGACCTTCTTTTAACGCTTCATGGGCAAATTGTTTTCTCGCCAATTTGTAAGTTCTGTAACATTGGTGGGTTCCTTTGTTTTCTAAATGAGATTCAGATCTTGGGTAAGCACTGCACAGAACACAACGAAATTCACTCATACATTACGTGCAGCATATTTCTTGCAGATGTTTCACTGTACTTTCCTATGAAACGTGAAATGCCAGTTATTATTTGCGCCCGAACTCCTCAAATGTAATTATGTATATTGAAATTTATTGAAGTGGTTGGGTGGAAGAGCAGGCCTAATGGCATAACAGTTCTCACAAAGGCATTTTATAATAATAATAATTATTTATTATTATTATTAATTATTTATTATTATTAATTATTATTTATTATTATTAATTATTATTTATTATTATTAATTATTATTTATTATTATTAATTATTATTTATTATTATTAATTATTATTATTATTATTAATTATTATTATAATTATTATTATTATTCCTCTATATCACGACTACAGATGTTATGAGTCGGCTGAATATAAATCTACTCCAGGTTGCAACCAGCTACCTACGGAGCAGATCTAGGGACTCGGTGCCTCTATAATACTTTGCGCAAAATGTGAGCTGTTCCAAATAAATTATTATTATTATTATTATTATTATTATTATTATTATTATTATTATTATTATTTGGTTCAACGAAGACGATAATCCATACGTATTAGAGACAGACCGTAACGCCTCCGGAACCACTCAATCCTTTCCATATGACCCTGCAATAACTGCCCTATCATATCCTACTGGCCCTTAGCTGATTCAAGCAGTGATGCGAGAATGAGGATGGGGTTCCATTTGTTCTTCCATCGCGAAAACCCCCTCACGCTGCTTAGGGGATTGTCCCTCGTCTTCTAACTTCTCTCCTCGTCTCTCGAGCTAGACCCTTCGGCGTCCGATGGCAATTTTCAGCCGCTCCACGCTGCTCCATCACGTGTCAGTGGCCGTTCAACTCTTGCTTGTGAAATAAAACATGAAATGAGAAAGTGGTTATTAAACAATTATTGCTTCATGAAAATATTACTATTGAATTACTTGTTGATAATACTCTTTTTAATAGTACTCGTAAACGATTTTATAAACATTTTAAACTTCATTGATATTAATGTTACATTAATGGTTTCAATTTTACAAATTAACATAATAATTATAAAAAATCAAAGTTATTTTTAGATTTACGTTTACTAAACTAATAATTGTGTGGTACTTAAGTTATAATAATAGTAAAATTGAAAACTGTTTTTATTGTTTTTGCACGCTTTACAACTTGATTTTAATTAATTATTTGCTTAACATTTAGTAATGTTTAATCATTAAAATAGTTTGTTTTTAAATGTTTATTGTTGAAAGAGTTTTTCAGACTTATAAATTAAAGATGTAGTTTATTACAACTGCAAATTGTTAAATTTGTTAAATTTTTAATTATTTAATATTTTTAGTGGATGAATATATAAAGAATTCATGTACGAAATACTAAACCTGTCATCACAATCATGTTTTCTGAAAATGTTGCAACAAGAGGTACTTCAGAAATTTCAAATAGCTCCAAATCATCGACATGAAGTAGAGGTCATATGATTGCGATTCTACATATTAAGGGGAAATATGTGAAAAAGCACGAAAAGTAAATTTAATAAATTAAGAAAAAATCTCGTTGATGATCCAATCGGACAAAAAAAGATAATTTAAGACGTTATAAGTTTTCGTCTCGTTATTTAAGACGAGAATAAGAATTATTTATGACGTTATAGAAATTTAATAAATAAAGTTGTCAATGTCATAAAATAATTATATTTTACTAAATTGAAATTTGAAATGAGCAAAATGAACACGAAAAGGATTTGACAAAACTTGTGGGACCCCGTCCTCACTCTGGTATCACTGGATTCAACCCCCACTCTCCTAAGAAAGAGGAGGAAGAAAGTGGACTCTGAAGACCGTCACAAGATGAAACGAACTCTGACCGCGCTATTGGTTGCTTAACACTTTCCTTTTCCCCGTGGCTGGTTATTTTTTATAGTAAGGCCCATTACAATTGGCCAGACTTAAAAAATGATTTATTTTTCACTGTTACAAAGCACAATGCGGAGTAAAGAGTAAGAAGTACTTAGTCTGTGGTTATAGAACGACTTCATTCTGCATCTATGCAATTTCGCAGTTTAGTGGGAGCCTCATACCTCAATTTATATCTCCACAGTGTAGTTTTGCTACTTTTCTATTTTTTGTCGAGATCAACACAGTATGTTTTGCCTCTCTGAATCACATAGTTCCCTCTCATAATCACTTCCACTACACCTGGCGCATGCTCCATCATATCTCAATTCTTTTTTACTCAGTTCTGAATCCAGCCATTCTGAGTTCAGCCATTTTCAATTTCATGTCGAAAAAGTATAAACTGTGAATATAGTGTGTAGTCTATAAGAATTTAATTTATGTAATAATGAAAACAATGAAAAAGCGTTGCTTGGGAATAATTAATGTGAGTAGGCGCAGGCGACAGCGACGCGGCGGAGGCCTTTGTGCATTGACCGCCACAGGGCCTGGCAATGACCAGCGGTGCAGGGCTCGTGCCAGCCCCCCTTCTCCCCCTCCCCCTCCACCCCTCTTTCCCCCTTCTCGGCCCTTCACCGCGCGCGTCTCCATAGCGACGTGTTTGCGATCGCCTGTCGGCAGCCAGCGCCACTCCCGTGTCTTTTTTTGTTTTCTCTACAGTTAAGTGCAACATTTCACGAAGACTTTTACAATTATTTACCGTCGGCAGCGGGCTACCGGCGGGACTGTTTCCCCTCTTCTTCCAGCCTAGTCTCTATTTCTCTCTCGCCTTTTGTCTGCCAACGCCTGTCTCTCGATGTTCCACAACATGCTGATGTAAACGTCTAAAATACACAGAATTTGACGCGCTAACACGGGCTGGGGACGAGCCGGTGGCCTTGCGCGGAAAGGTAGATGAAGAAGGACAGTGTGTGGAAACGAGGTCAATGGAGAGGGCAGGCACTAGGGCTAGGGAGAGTAAGCCGAAAATGCCGTGTGTGAGGAGAAACAAAGAAGTGTAGAGATAACTTGGTCAAATCCTGGCGTGACGGGATCTATAACTAAATTACAATAGAACAGATGGAATGTTACACTTCAGAAAAAGAAAGATTATGGAGGAAAAATAACGTGTTAAGGGAAAAGAAACGTTCACAAGTGTAATTAAAAAGAAATGCGACGATAATAACCGACAGTGAAATGATGGGGAAGAAAAATATTTTCTTCGTTTAGAACACGCACCTGTACCGACACAGCCATAATTTAGAGGAAACTGAGTAAAAGATGAAGCTAGCTGAAGACTGTATTTTATGAGAAAAATACGAAAATAACGAGCAGGTAAAGGCGCCCAAACTCTTATTCTGAAAAGGTACAAGCTGTCGGAAACAAGAAACAGGTAAAAAAACGACTCGAAAAAGCGATGTATGAAAAGGCAACAGGAAATTGGCGAGTACGACTTTGGTGTGATCCAGACAGAAAAGTTGCGTTCTGCGGAAGTCGTGTGTGTGTTGGGGGACGTACCAGGGGTGAAGGTCGGTGGCAACTGCGGGAGCGGTGGGAAGAGGAAGGGCGCGAGGATGCGGCGAGTGATGGGTGCGGAGCGGAACGAGAGCGAAAGCAGGAGGCGAAGTGGGAGCGGGGAGGGGGCGGGGGCGGGGTTGGGGGCGGGGTTGGGGGCGGGAACGAGCAACGCTAGCGCACGCGGCTGGGCGCGCCGGAGCGCACAGGTGTCGTCCAGTCAGTGCTCGCCTTCTCTATTGATTTCTTGAAACGTCGCGAAGCACTGTTGTTTCAAACTGTGTAAACTTCATTACCATGGAATTGTAATAGGGAGGCTGGGCCGACGACGGCGGCAGTGGAGGTGGGGACGGCGCGGGTGGAGAAGGGATGGAGACAAGGTGGGGGTGAGGACGGAATGAGTGCAAGGCCAAGGGTGGGAGCAAGGGCGCGGGTGGTGATGAGGGAGAAGGCGGTGAAGGGGCCGGAGGAGGCGGGGAAGGGGCGGAGACCAGGTGAGGGCGAGCAAGAAGTGGGTGCAGGGCCAAGGTATGGAGCAAGGAAGGGAATAAGGGGGAAGGTGGGGAAGGGGCCGACGCCAGGTGGGGGCGAGCAAGAAGTGGGTGCAGGGACGCGGATGAGGATGTGGTGGGAGGTGGGGAAGGCGGAGCCCAGGTGGGGACGAGGTGGCCGCAGGGCCAAGGGAGGGAGCAAGGGAGCGCGTGGGCGTGGGGGCGGGCGGGGGAGAGCAGCCCCGAGGCGGTGCAAACGTCATGCAGCGCTCAGCCGTCCTCGCCGCAGGAGCGGCCGTAGCGCCCCGCCGCACCGTGCCGCGCAGCGCGACCGACTGCGAAGACGGGGGCTGTTCTGCGCGCCAAGGCTCTTCGGCGCTGCCACCGCCCTTCCCGACCCCCTAGAGCGACGGCTTGACGCGATTAGGCGGCGAATATTAATGGCGAGAGGGATATTGGCGCCGCAGATAATCGAACAATCATGCTTGCTGCACTTTTGGGGACTCGGTGAATACTGAGCAAGTAGCACGAACTGACAGAGAAAATGAAATACACAGCTCTCGACTTTCCTGGAATGGATAATTGTCTTTTTGAAAGGCAGATCGTGAAATTCGCTTTAGTGCTGAGTGTTGGGACAATAAATAAGTCAGGAACCGCCAATGTGAGTTAGCAGTTCTGGCGCTGCCTGGATTCAGAATTCCAAAATAACAGTGAACTGCTTCACGATGGTCATTCTTTTGGCGAAATCGTATTTCCTTACACTCTCTAAATCAAACACGAATGTATATACAATATTTGTTAGTGTTTTTGTATTTCAAGGATAAATATTTAATAATTGGTATTTTGCACGAATAGTACTTTATTGCTACATGACACGTGCGCCCGTATGCAAAAAATGCGTGCTCATACTTGGGGATAGGGATAATATTTGAAGACAATCTGTTGCTTACTTTCAACTTGTTATATAGGTGAATATAAAACTACGTTCACTTTTTTACATATGTTGAATACAGTAGGATTTTATTGTTGAAGTGCCATATTGAGCGATATTGATACTGCAATTCTATTGAGCTAAAAGCGGTACAATAAGGCTTGATCTTGTTCCCTCGCTCCGTTTATCAAAAGAGAATGACTGTGATACCATTCGAGTAAATTTCTAGTACATAGAAGTACTCAATTACTTCTTAAATATTTTTTCTGATGGTTACGTGAACATACACACATACATGAAATAGGATACGTCGAAGATATTTTGACATGTCCTCTGTCTACATGTTACAAATTCTTCATCCAACGTTTCATTCGAATTACCGTGTAATTCGCAAAAAAAATAATAATAATTTATGGACAACAATCCAATATACATGAATATGGTAACAACAAATTCTACGAATGTCTATAAAGAATAAAATTGAGTTTGGAATGAAAATTAATTATAATTTAATGCAGAAGTGAGAAAACAAGACGAGCGAGAAAGCAATAAATTATTTGCAATGTAATGCGAAGCAGAGAGAAAGGAGGAAGAGGAAGGCTGTAACAGCGCCCCACGAGAGTGAAGTTGGAGACGTAAGCTGTGTGGAAAAATGCAATGAGGTGAGCCCGCACTGCATTGACGGCGGCGTCATTCGCCACGCCAGGGGTTGCGGCGCTGTGTTGGCGTTGATGGCGGTGGTGAAGTGGCTTTGCGGCTGGGGAGACGGGAGGCCGCCGCCGCTGTTAGATGTGCTTCTGTTGGCCCCGCCCTGCGTTCGTCCCCCGCGCCACCCCTCCCCCTCCCCCTCCCTCCACCCCTCCGCGCACGCGCTTGTACTCCCTCTCGGCCAGCGACAAGAGGACACGCTCCGCCCTCCCTTCATTAACCGCCCGGCTGTAACGACGTGGGATTAGTGACGGCGCGGGATCGGGCGGCGGGCGCGCGTTCTCAGAAGCCCTCCGCCGCCCTCCGCCGCCCTCCGCCGCCCTCCGCCGCCCACCGCCGCCCCGCGCCGCCCCCGCGCCGCCCCGCGCCACCACCTCACGCGCGTGCCCAGCCGCGCTTCTCGGAAGTGAATATTGAAATTCGGCCGGTGGCGGAAAAAGCAGACGCGTGGGTTGCGGTGGCCGGTGGCGGACGCAGCCGAAGGGCGGAGGCGGGGGCGGTGGTGGGGGCCGAGGCGGGGGCCGGGGCGGGGCGCAGGCAGCGACGGCGTCCCGCAGCAGGCGACAGGCCGCCCGCCTCGTTGCGGGTTTTGTCAACCAGACGTTTCGCTCGTTTCTCCGAGTAGGGGTGACTTGCTTCGTTACCCCGCGGCTCACAAATAATCACTTTGCGTGATGCTCTTTCTATGGAAGGAAAGGGCAAGCGTAGTTTGTTTCCGGAACAAAACACGGAACATTTAATGGCAGCGTTTGAATATTTAGCGGGGGGCGGCCGAGGCCGAGGCCGCGGCGGGGGCGGCGAGCGGGGCGGGGGCGGTGACTGGCGCCGCGCGGATCGACGGGCGCCCGCTGGGCGATGTGACGCCGGCGCCCGTTCGGCACATGTTGCCACGATGGACGCGGTGAGGACGCGGAGGGCGGCGCTGGGGCGGCGCGCGGAGGACTGGTGACGGGGCGACAGTGAGACGGGGCAGCGGAGGGCTGTAGAGGAGTGGAGGACGCTGATTGCAGAAATTTTGGATTATTTGAATCTTTTTGTAGTATTTTATGAGTACGTGGTATTGTTCTGGTGTATGAGGTGCTGTTAACGTGCAATCAATGTCCAAGGCCATGCTCAGCATACTACCAGTTATACGAGTATTTACATGTTACGAAAAATGGAATATAAGTGCATAAATTCATTTTAGTTCGTATAAATCATTGTATTTTACTTGATCTGTATATTCTATTCTTGCACCAAGTCAACTCGTAGGTGTTAATTTTACTCACATTTTAACTAAGATATTGTGTATCTACGTAGTTACTTTCTTCCTTCTAATTTCATGTAACGGTTTCGCTGGAACAATTGGAAATCCGTTTCATTAAACTGAATCACCGACCCTATTAATATCAAAAAATGTGGTCACTTCACAAGTTTCATGCTATTAATTTGCAGATAATAAATTTAAGTATAAGTAGCACACCCAGATATAAATTTTATATTTTTGAATTTCTCGTCAGAACTCTCTGAAATGCAGTTGAGACTGAATTTTTCGGTCGAAAATTATAGACCCGACCCAAGAATCTGATTTCATTTTTAGTGATTTTCCTTCGATGAGAGAGAGTCTTCTAAATGGGAAATGAAGTGATATCAGAGTATTTCATAGGTTTTTATTGTTTAATGAAGACCTGTTGACCTCACTGACTCCATTCAAACAATCCTTTGAAGGGACATTTTCGTTTTATTTCCATTTTTGCTGTTAGTATCTTTTTTCGCGTTTGTTTTATTGTGGGTTATCACTGTGGGTTTTGTTATAGTAATCCACTTGCTTAATTTTCTGCCCTTCGTTAACTAATTTAAATAAACATTTCTTCTCATTGAACGTAAAATTTGAGAACATCTGTCCTGTTACCTTTTATTTTTCATGAAGTAAGGAGTGCCTCTGTCCGGGAGGTCTTACGATTTGCGTCCCAACGGTGGCAAGATTTTCGACACTAGTTTGTCAGCTTGGTCAAATTCAGGCCGCTGTGAGGAGGAGAATTTTAGCGGCCGGCTGCTATTATCGATAGTTTTCCGTGCTTTTTTGATCAACATCAGCCGAATGCCGGAGCAGTACCCTAACAAACGGGCCATGGGAGGCGCGCGATCTTCTTTCCTCATCCTTATCCTATCCTCACCCCTTACACACTCACTCGCACTTCTCTCCCACAATTGTCGGTAGAGCAGTTGGGAGATTAGAGCTTGTCGCGGCTGGGGCGATGCCTCGTGTGGTAAGAGATACCTGGTTGGGGAAATGTCCGTAGGCCGGATCTGGCTATCAAGTGAGAGAAGATCGCTACCACAATCTGTGGTAGAAACATGCATTATATTTACGGGACTAATGAACTTAGCAGTTGACGCGCCTGGAATTAGTAATCAATCATGAAGTTACAATTAATGTGTAACCTCGTTCATCCTCTCGGTCATGTGCTTTGTATGAACTCGGAACTTGCCATTTTGAAAATAAAATCATTTTCGGAAAAAAATTCCTTTCAGTTTAGTTTGGTACTGCGGAGGAATGAATACAATGATAGTAACTATAAGTTTTGAATGGCATACCATTTATGTACTCAGAACATTTTAATAACGATGTGACATGATGATATACACTGTCCAATATTTTCCATTAGCCCTCGTCTCAATTCTGTGCTATCAAAGGATATGCTTTTCCCTACGATGGAAAGCGTTTCCAGCGCCGCCCGCGTCCTCTCAACTTTTATAGAAGAGCGGCAATGAAGATGGAAATATCGGCTCTTCTTTGCGGAAATTACCTAGCTTTCTTTGAGTGCCGTGGACGTTGACAGTTTTTCAAGCGGTTACTTTAACTGGACAATTTACGGAACTTGTGTGACTAAAGCGTTTCGGTGAAATTGTGACAGATTTCAATTACG
>JAHLJT010008446.1:138724954-138776805 GCA_031308135.1 Acheta domesticus
AATTAATTCGCTAGCACAAACAACGCTCAAAAAATGATGTAGTCCTAATTTTGGTTGAACTCTATGAATATTCGAATATTGCGAATGTTATAAATAATGAGAGAAAGTATGCGTTTCACCACTACTTCCTGTATCAAATGTCTTACTGCTGGAAAACTTGCAGTTCTTGCCGTGGAAGAATAGAAAACGAATGTAAGAAATGTGTTACATTTGAGATTTTATTCGTATATGGTGACTTAATTTTATGTATTCCAGAGAAAACATTGATGACATACTTAGTTAACATATTTTATAACTTCCGTCCCAGACTACAATTTACCTTTGAGAAAGAAAAATCAATTTCTTAAATCTAAGTTCGAAAATTGAAAATGCCGGCCTGAATAGCCGAGGTCCCTAAGTCTGAAGGGCCGTAGCTTCCTCGGCTGGAAGAGTCGCGGATTCGAATCCCGTCTGGGGCATGGATGCTTGTGTGTGTTCGTATTTACTTGTTCTTCCTACAGTTCCAACTACAGTTAAAGCAATCACAGTGGTCGCTGTATGACCAAGGTGTTAAAAAAGCGCCCCTCACCCCAAAAATTGAAAGTATTAATATTATTACTAACTGAAACAGAAATAGTACATGGTCTGGTAGATTATTAAATTTCTTTTCACACCATCCAATAATGAGACTATCAAACAAAAACTAACATCTTCAAAATCTGTTCATAGAGAACTAACTTTACTTAATAATAATAATTACTCACTTTCGTTTATGATTACATACACAAATATCACGTTCAACAACAAAACCAAGAAATTACAGAGGATGCATACCAAAAATCAACAGGCTTATAACATATCTCTTCCTTCTGGTAGTTCTTCTAATGATAAAATTAGACAATTATTCAAGAATATAACTTTACCCCAATATTTTACAATAATATTCAAACAATAAGGGTATTAAAAAAGGTTATATTAATAATGAAATCTTATGAAGAAATGTGCGTGAGAATTCACTTATAAATATAGAACGAAATGAAAGTACGTATTCAGAGAGCCAGTTGTAAAATATATCATCGTGATTCCTTATTAGATTTATTTATTTATTTAAGGTCGAAACAATTAAAAACTATGTGTGACGTGCTATGGGGAGAAGTGTATACTGTGCACGTTTTCTGAAATTCTGGAATTCCTACCCTAACCCATATACAAGGTGAATTCTGAATACAGATGAAATGTGCATTTTGGCAAGATGTGATAAGGAAATTCGCTTCAGTGTAATAAAAACTATTTGCAAAGACAAATCAGCAATACATTTTGACGATTTCGTGAAGAAATCGTGAAGGACTTCCTGCCGTGAGAACGTAAAGGACGATAATTTGAATAACTAGATTACCCGCAGAACTCTAAAAGACGTGTACAGATAGTGAAGTTACATTTATTCCTTGAAATTACGTTAGTTCCTTGATATCTTGATTTACCGGTAATCGTTCTACCAATACCTACATGTCTGAAATTTTATGTCCGAAGACCACCAGCATCACATTCAAGTTTGGAATTTATTTTTATCTCTGCAAAATGTTCAATTAAGTTCAGGTTCACCAAACCATCACAAGATAAGCGTTAAAATTCAAGCTTATATTGAGTATAAATTATTCAACTAAAGTTCATTAATTAATTTCGTAACAAAAGTTTACGAAAATTAATGCATTCAATGCTTTTGTTATACTTGTCTTATTGGTCTCCGGTGTCAGTTCCTTGTACTTTCAAAATAAAATACCGTTTGTAACAGTCTCATCTTTATTCCTTGGGACTTTTTTAAAAATTTAAAACTCAATTAAATATAATACACCTACTCTCATATAAAAGTCAATATTTTAGAACAATAATATTATTTTTGAGACAGAATGTACTGGATTAAATCGCTAGAGCTTTTATGATTCTTTTCTTGAAAACGCAGCCCTTCCTCCTCGGCAAGTGTCAGAGGTGCGGCCATCCGAGTATCTTTGGCACGGGCGTTTATTGTGTCCTAATTGCATCAGTTGCGCAGGTTATGCCCGACAACGCCCGGATCACTCCAAAGCCGGGCCAATGGGGGGAGACGATTTCTGATCCCAGACTCAGCGAACAGTGGAGGTGGACGCGTGATAGCACGGGGCGAGCGGGTGCCTGGGTGCTGGAGCCACCGGCGACTAACCGTGCCATTACGCGCACACGCGCCGACCAATCGTTTGAGACTCAAAAGGCGTTCGCCCTCTCACCCCACGCACCGTGGGAGCATAGGGAGTTTTAGGAACGTTGGGAGCGCATGCCAACCCGAGAGCGCTGTCGGCCGGTATTAGCTTACAAGATAGCCGAGCTGCGACGCCACGGCGAATCGTTTGCATCGCCATCGCCACACATCGAAAAGCACAACGCAAACAAACGCCGGACGGCTGGCGGGGCGGGTGGCGGCGACGACGCTGCAGCGGTCTGCCCGCTGGAACCGGATATGTGCGAAGAGGATTTTGCCCGGGGCGCCGGCGCGACGCGGCGCGGCGCGGTCGAACAGGCGGTTCGATTCGCTTTGGGCGGGCCGTCGGCGGGCGGCGAGCGGCGTGCAGCGGGCGCCGGCGCAGCGGCAAATCAAAGAAACAACAACAACGCGGGCCCCGAGGCGGGGGCGGGGGGCGGGGCCGTGGCCGGGCGGGGGAGGAGGAGGAGGGGAGGGGTGGAGCGCCGCCGATCGCCGGTGGAAGGCCCCCGCGCCTCACCACGCCTCCCTCTCCCCCCAGCGACCGCTCCACGCCTCGACCAGCGGACGGTCTCGCGGCCACACCGCGCCCAACTCCGTCTTGCCTCCGGAAAACAGACGTACTTTCGTGGAGCTCGTTTCTCGCTACCGAAAAAAAAAGAACTTTGAGATGATACGGTTTATCATATTCTCACAAAGAACTCTCGAGTTTTCGTACATTCAGTTCAGATCTTAACATTTGCACCTTCATACGTGCTGGGTGAATATTGATGTATTGTCCGCGTAATTTTAACAAAATTATGTATGTGGCATGTATTAAAATTTGATTCATTGACTCTATTACGAGACATCCGAAACGTGCCGCAAAATGTCTAAAATAAACTAATGTGCAACAGTAGCAAATATATTCTCGCAATATTTGTAACTTTTGCAATTTTCGAAAATTCAGAGAGTTCATCAAAAACGGAATTTGTGCCATTGTTATATGCGCACTTTGCACAATGCAAGAAAAAATAATAAAAAAATTGGGAGCCATATTTGAGAAAAAATTGAAAATTATAAAAAGGCTTCATCTCAAGCAATCCTAAAAATCAAATTACTCGTCTCAAATTCCTAGAGTTCAGCCGGGGAGTAGCAATTTAACAGAAAATCGTCTGAACCGTTTAGGCGCTAGCGTTGGCCGTAGCCACAGACTGATGGATGGGCGGACGGACGAACAGACGGATAGACAGATAGACAGACGGATATATGGATAGCTATTTGATCGGTTTTTCGTTACATTTGAACCGCGTTTTGCCGTCAACCAATTTTTCGCTCTCAAGGACCCATAAAAGGTGGGTTTATGAATACATTGTGTTTTAGAGGAAAGTAATGTGTTAGAGGAAGTTCATGAAGGAACAAGATTAATCCAGTTTTATCTGAAACTCACAATACGGGGTTTTCTGGTAAAAAATGTCCACTTTCTGCTGCAACATTACAATACTTTCTCTTTACTACGTTTTCTCTTGTAGGCAGGAAAGTAAATAGAAACAAAATTGTAGAAAAAGAGAGAATGTAGGATAAAGAGAGAGGAAGACATAACGGAAGGAGACAGGTCGAGAAATTAAAGAATAAGTGAAATATAGAGCTAGAGAGAGAGAGAGAGAGAGAGCGAGTGAAAAAGCGAGAGAGAAAGAGCAAGAGAGCGAGCGAGAGTGAGACCAAGAGAGAGAGAGAGTGAAAATGAGAGTGAGAGGAAGAGGGGGAAGAAGAAAAAAGTGTGAATGTACAATAAGAATGGGAGTTGGATTAATATGTAAAGATGGAAATGCAACGGAGAAGATGGAAATCGTAGAAAAGTCCACAAGGAACAGGACACAAAGCTGAATGAACTGGGAAAGCGCGGAACAATGGGTAGTGCTGAAGTGAAAAAAGGAAGAAGCAGAGGCATTAAGGGCAATGTAGCGAGAGCTAATGTAGAATGGTGAGAGGGAGTCTGGGCGGGGCGCACTTGCTAAAGTTTTCCAATGGCTCGAAGGTCGTCTCATGCGCTGGTTTCCGCGTGGCGCAGCAGCGCTGGACCGCGGGGGCGAGAGTGTCCGTCGCACGGCCCCACGTGAGGGATCGCGGCGCGCAGTCGGAAGCCACGGAGCCGCTACCGCCGCCGTCGCCGTCCCGCGGGCCTCTGGGGGGCGTGGGCGAGGGCGGGCGAGGGTGGGCGGCGGCAGAGGGCGGAGGGACCGAGCCGGCTGCCGGCCTATCGCGGGGGAGGCGGGGCGGGTGGCAAGTGCATCAAGGAAATTGCGCGCTGTCAGGCGGACGACAGGGGTCTGAGCGCGAGGGTGGGTGGGCGGGCGAGGCGGGGCGGGGCAAGGCAGGAACGGGAGAGGGAAGGGCGGCCGACCAGCCCAGGTACGCTTCCTTGCAGGAGCGCCGGCTTCTGTGGGGGCAGCGGCTCAGGAGCGCGCGCTCCGACAGCCGTGCGAGAAGTCGGGAAACGCCAGTCGGCCGGCCGCCGTCCCCGCCCCCGCCGCTACCGCCTCCGCCGTCTCCGCCGTCCCCGCACACTCCCGCCCCCGCCCCGCCGCTCGCGAAACGGAGCAAGCAAGGCAACGCAGCAACCCCTCCTACGCGCGCTTCCGCGGCTGTCGCGCAGGCCCCTGCTGGCGAGGCAGCGACACGACCAACTTGATTTCCTCTTGCCGTTCTTTGATCAGGAGCCTCTTGGGTGTACTATGCTCGGACGATGCCAACACACGTACAACGTGTGGATAAACTAATGTTTTAAGGGAAACGAGAAACACGCCATTTTTGCGCCACAGGAAAGAGAAAAACAAACATCTATCATGTGCGTTATGTGACTTGCAGGACTGGAGAAAACCTGGAATATTCGATTATGACACTTAAGTCATTACGGAAATTACTAAAATGACTCTAACTTTTAATTAACGTTTCAAGTATATCTGCTAGAAAGTTTTTCAGTTTTCTAAAGTAAATGGCATTTATCAAATGTATTATTAGGAATATTTTGGGGGTATTTGCTCGATAACTGTCACAATATTTGTAATATTTATTCAGCTTAATCCTCGAAAGTAAATGAAAAATTATTTTTAATAGTAACCTACAATTAATAACATTAACATCTATTTATTTAATAGACGCAAAAAACTATTAAAACTGTATGTTACGTACAATGAGAGAGAAATGTAGTGTGTGCAAGAAGTTCACAACCAATATGTTGCTACCTTTGTTGATGTTGAAAATCGTTTTTCATTATATTGAATCGGTGCCAATGGAATAAAAAGAGAATGCCCACTTTGAACTCACATTACGTTATTTTACACTACATTGCCAGATGACATTAAACAATTAAAACTGATGCAAAGTTTAAAAGCCAAGTAAGATCTTTCATTCTTCATAACTGTTTCTATACAATTAGAGAATGAGACTCTAACGAGGTAAACGCTGAACACTCTAACGAAACTGAGCTCTAAAAAGCAAATGCTGAGATGGCAAGTTTTGCTTCTAGACTCTATTAATGTATGTTCGCTATTCGCACGTGTTGTTGAGATCTCTTTTGTAAAGTGCTGAAGGAATAGATCCGGCGGGGGAGGGGTGTTATTGCGCCAGCAATACTACAAAATCAAATCTATAATTCATGTGCCGATGCGTATGCCGATGCGTAACATGTAATTTTCAAATTTTGCTATCCTCTCTTTTTTGGTAGTTTTATTCATCATTCAACTGTATATTGTGTAAGGGGGGAAGAGATTCTGGATCTCAAGTGAATGTACGCAGGTTTTGCTTCTCTGCCTTACATTAAGTTCAGTTTTCAGGTTTTTTTGACTGTAAATAATTCAAATAAGGCTATAGGTTGCAAAGATAATTGCTCTCAAATTAGTTTACACGATAGGAATCCTTGAACGTTATTGTCGGGTATTTAAGGAGTGAAATTGTTTACATAATATTTATTAGTTGTGTGGAACGTGTTATTAAATTATTATTAAGCATTCCTTAAATATATAACAATATTTCATGGTTTTTATATTGTTATCGCTATAACTAGTCACAACTATCGCACAAGTATTTTCACTTTTAGTACTTTCTTACGTGTAAAACCTAGTGAAACAATGCAGAGGGGTCTGCGGATGTAAATTTGCGGCAAATAATTTTCAAAAACTTTTATCTTTTACTTATTCTGATTTATCCGATGTTCCGCTGTTTAGAAAATTATATGCAAGATACTGAAAATTGCTTTTCTCATCTGATTTTCAGAGCGAGTCCGTGTGGTAAATCTGCAAAAGTTGTGATGGGAACTAGCAGCTCGCAACCGTGTTCATGAACCCTTTTCTTGAAGTCTGCCTTCCAGAGAGCTTCGCAAGTTTTGAAATTTGCATATAATGCAAAAATTTTAGCGCGTTTACCCATTTATTACTTGGAGATTTCATCGCTTGTTCCTTCTTTTTACCTCGTTCTCTTTTATAAAGGAGTGAAAGGGTGCAGGCAGGCCTGCTATCGTTGGGAGGGCAGCGATTTGTAGGAGCGAAGTTCTTTTTGGGTTGCCACAGCTGCATGCAAAAAGAGCTAATCCGCCTCCACTGCGTGAGCGTCTGGTTTTGTAAGCGAAATTCAAACGTGACTTTCAGAACCTTTAAATTGTGATCGTTAGAAGTAACATTTCTATTCCTTTTTTAATTTATCGTTGTAATGCCACAAAATTACATGTGGTGTACTAACCAGTTGCCGTCAAATTCCGAAGTATTAAGAAAGTGAAACCAAGGGAAACAGCTTTTCGATTTTATTGTGCTCTGTTACGGTTGTCAGTATAAGGAATGCGTACTGGACTGCGTTAGCAAATTCTATCGAACAATCGAAATAGAATACACAATTATAGTGCACCAGAAAAGTCTCTCTGCAGTGGAACCAGTGACAGGTGAGAGCGCTAGCAACAGAAATTACGTTGGTTACACGAATTGCAGCTTGTAAAAAATGAAAAAGTAAATTGTGTACTCCTCACAATCCTAACAGATGCTGGAAATGTTGCCCTCTTTACGTGTTTCCCAGTGATCTGGTTGCTATGAACATAAATGCAATTGTTAGTAACAGCCAGTGATTCGGCACAATACAGAGAGACTTTTCTGGCACACGTTACTTTGATGTTGTTGGACTTAGTAACTATAACTTTGATCCAACTTCAAAATGCATTCATGCGCACTCGATGTCGGAATGGGCCAATAGATGTGATATGGGCAAGCGGATTACCTAATTACAAAAACTGTAATTAGATATTAAAATAAAATTTTGATTTATAAAAGAAAATGAGCATGAATTTTACTAAACTGGCAAGATGGAAATTAAAGTCGTAATTAGTATGTTAGAGCGAGATATTTAGTGTAATATTTTCATATTCGGCTATCATTTCTCCAGAAAACTGTAAAAAGCACGAAAATTAGACAATTCAACATGTATGTTTCTGTGACTAATTTTCCGTTGGTATCGTCGAATACAATGCTTCATTACAAAACATTTCAAAGGCACCCTAACATTTGCTTTGATTATATTATTGTTTAGGATCCGCCATCGCTTGAAGGATATCTATAGACTCTATGTGCGGTCCTATTTTGACGTCTGTGTATTATGATGTTATGAAAATGACGAATGTGCTGCCGTGATGAAACTGATGAGACGTTTCTTTCTCGATATTTCTAATTTGCCGTCTTATGTTAGGAAGCGTCATATATGATGCCCAGTATAACACGTGTTAAGCAATTCCTGAACATGTTCCTGGATATTCTCATCACGACAGTGAGTGCTGTTATTCCCCACACTATGTCCTGCTCTTCCCTATTTGTTTCTTACATAATTTTTTCAGAAGAACGCATTGTGTTTGTCCGACGAAACTTGTTGTTAATTTGGAGTTAAAATGCCTGCATTATAACGCGGCGGGTGAGACGGGAGCCTTAAAGAAGGTGCGTCCCATGGCACGCTTCTCCGGCAGTGGATGGACTAGCTGGCGTCTTCATTATAAAGTCACTTTCGCCGGGCGAGAGCCATCGCTCCGGGAAGCCCCTAAATTGAAGGACGCTCCGCGGGAGCCTCTTTCTCGCTCGCACCGCGCCGCCGCCGCCGCCGCCGCCGTGGCCGCCACCGCTGCCGCCGGGAAGTTGGGCGGCGAATCCGCGCCTGAGGGAACCGCCTGTCGCACGGGCTCAGGATGGCGGGTGGGCGGACGGGCAGTGCGGGACGGGATGGTGCTACTTCTCCCATCTCATCTACGAGACGTTCGTCAGAGCTCTGAGCTCAAAGCCAGCCAAGTTTCGGGCCATGCAGCGCAAATTACGACGTTTGGTTTGCAATAAGCCGGTAGCCCAGAGGTATGAAAGTTCCTGGGCGCCAGTCAGCCCTCCTGGCTTGGTTGCTCTTGGCTTGGTTTCACTACCTGTTGAACGTCGAGGTCTGAATGGGAAATAGGAATCCTGATTATCAATGCCTCGCAATGGTGGGTGATCTCAGCGGCAGCGGCATAATTACTCAGCAGTAAAGGTGTCGACCAATCTAGTGTTTTAGAAAACATTTTTGCCACGTGGTGTGCTTCGATGGAAGACGCGTTCTTAAGGTTCCTTCATCCAAAATTTCCAAGCATTTAGAATTGAGGAAAAATGTAGATTGCGCTGCAATTTTGAAGCACGTTTTTTCACTTTAATTAGACATTTCATTGGTATTTTGCGTCTTTGCCATACTTGCTCTGTCAGGTCATTCCATGCACTAGTGATACAGGAAGTCTCTTCCATGTGATTGAAATTTCAGTGATAGAAGATACACATATTAAATGTAATTCAACTCAAGTTATATTGTTTGTTCCGGCATTATTGTTTAATTAAAAAAAATGCTTCAGATCGATTTTATTGCAAGTCGTGTGCATTTGGTATATGTTTATGTAGTACAACACATGTGTATAGTCTGTACCGTGTATGTGCGTGGATGAATGACCATGTGAGTGTACGTGGATGAATAACTTCGAAAATAAGCTCTTAGATCAATTTTAAGCATATTTTGTCTGATAAACTCCTTCGAGATTTCGAATGTCTGAGCTGCCACAAGGACTCAAAAGTTGGTTTGAAAACAATACTTCCTGTGCAAAAATTTGCCTTTCAGAAACATAAAAACGCTCCGGAAATGTGTAAATTGTTTATTATTTACAATATAAATCAATATTTTTTGTTTACAAAGAAATAGCACAAAAAATAAATAACTCCCAATTTACACATTTCAGTTG
Source organism: Acheta domesticus (assembly GCA_031308135.1). Taxonomy (NCBI): domain Eukaryota; kingdom Metazoa; phylum Arthropoda; class Insecta; order Orthoptera; family Gryllidae; genus Acheta; species Acheta domesticus. The sequence continues at coordinate 138,734,422 of JAHLJT010008446.1, forward strand.
CTTTTTATTTCTGTGTTAATTTTTCTATATTACACACACGTACAAGTAATATACTACACATTTGAGCAATATTTATCCCCTTTTTCGAGGACCCATAACACTACATTTTTGTCTAAAATCGCTACTTTCTCCATATATATCCACGTATATCCTCTAGCGGAACACCACCCCAGCCGGCTAAGCTCCAAATTCCCGACCTGGTCTCCCGATATGTCTGGTAGTGCAGTGCGTTTAATTGTAAGTGGTTGTGTAAGGGGAAAGGTGGGGGCAAAGATGAGGAAGGAAATATCGTGCGAGGTTCATTGCCTATTTGTTAGAGTACTACTCCGGCATTTACCTGGTATTGATCGAAGAAATCACAAGAAACTATCTAGCCGGTCGCTAGAATTTTCCTCCAGACAAGCTGAAATCGAACCTGTAATGTAGGAAATGACGAAAATCCAACATTATCGCGACTCGAACTCTAGAATCTCCCTGTCAGCGATGCTGCAAAGGAAACGATTTTGCCGTTGAGATATAGCAGTCAATGAGTATGTTACGGATAAAGTGCGAATCTGACTAATTCGCAAATTAGCCGATTATTTATTCACATTGTCCAAAATTATTATAGGTAATTCCAACAATGAATTAAAGAAAATAAAAAATGTGTTTAACTGTGAGCTTTTTAAAAATAATTTTAATTGTTACTACAAAATAAAACGTTTCATGGTCTGATGCCTCCACATGTTCAGGTTTACAGATGTCTAGAAATAAAAATAAACCAAAAGTTTTTAAAACAATTATAATAATGATCTTGAAATGGTTAGAAATTTTATTAAAACAATCTATTTGTAAGTACGAAGCACAAGAAAAACTAAGAGCTTAATTTTTTTATTTTTTTAAAAAAACACAATCTTATTAACATAACTTTTTTAAATCTAAAAATAATATTTTTGAAACACATAATCTCAATGACTAAAGGCTAACTTAATTTTCTTCGTCCCTAGGTTAAATGGACACTGAAAATTTACAGGAAGCCTGGTTCCAAAATAGAATAGTTTTCTACTTTGTGTAATTTTTTTATGTTTAAATTTTCCAATCATTCTCTCATATACATAGGTACGTTATAGAATACTTTTGAATATTGTCGATGATGCGCGATCTCTTCTAGAAGTTAACGATAAGGCAGGACTTTGTGACTAAACCTAAGCGAGAGCTACGTTTATGAATCCGTATTGCTTTATCGTAGTAGTGACATTATGATGAAATGTAGTTAGGTTTGGATTGAGCTATTGCTCGCAGTGGCATGATGGGAAATTGTGAACGGGTCTCTCTCATACAGGCTATGAAAGATAAAATTAAATGCGTTATCTGCAGTTAAATCGTGGGCGTGTGAGTGATTCGTGGGCGAGTTATCTTTTCTCTCTTATCTGCCTTTTTGCCTTGCTTCCCATGCATGCGTGTTATCTACCTTTCATCATCGACAGACACTGAACATATCAGCCATCTTACAAATCATACTTTTGCTTCCCAAAACGCGTGTCTATTGATGAAAAGAAATATTACCCAGCGTTGCTCCAGCCACAAAGCACTACATGTGATGTTGTAATTACACTTGCGTTACCTTGTTTGTAATCCAGTTGAAGAATTTTTCGTGATTTAATAAATAAACGGTTACAAATATTCCCATACTTTACTATCAATTTTGCATATACCGAATCATTTTGTAGTGGATGTGTAGGTCCTGAATTCCCGAAGTTTGAGTACGTATTAGGGAACCGCATACATTAATAAAATTTACAGAGATTTGTTATATTTTTTATGATTTCCGTGCCGTTTCTCTTTGGAATACCTCTTGCAGATGGCGAATGTTGAAAAGATGATATGCCTCGTTGGTGGACACTGGTATGAGGGGCAACGTAGACAGTTACTGTTTGCATGAAATCTCCCGCTCTTTACGAATACGCAGCCCAGGGTGATCCCTCCCTCCCCCTCGTGACGGACGGAGATAGTCGTCATCTCTCCCTGCTCCCCTGCTTACCTTGACCACGAAACGCCCCTGAGTGGTGCTCGTATTGTACGCCGCAATGAATATACCTAGCGTGACGCGAATGGCTAGCAGTAAAGACGTTACTGGCTTTGTGTTTCACGCTATCATTTTGCGCCAGATTGCCCAGCTATGCGGAAGGGGCACGATATTTCAGTCGTTTTATGAATTTTTTTTGAATTTGAAATGACAGCGAGGACGGTCTCATGGATCCTACTTCACCCCACGGTCGGTCTCTTGCGCGGCGAACCGTTTCGGGCAGGGGTGGATAAATAAGCAGGGGAAAGCAGGGCAAAGGAGGCAAGGCGAGTCAGAGAAGTACAAGCAGAACGTGTACTCTGCATGCATAACGTGGGTTTTGTTTCGTTCGACTATATACACCCTCTAGAATTGACTCTACCCGTTAATTACATTTACTCAAATGACTGAAGCATGGTGGATAATATATTCTTTGCCTTTTTACTAGACAACCCTTGTACCAAAAACGCTATATTCCCAGGTATGGGTGTTTACACCTTTATCTATGTTTTCCTAAATACTATAGTCCCCTACAAAAATCTTCAAATTATGTATCTACAAAAAAATAGTACACTAGAGAAGATACGTATTCTAGAAAAACTACGTTTTCTACAAATTATTATTCTACCAAAAACGTTAACTGGTCTACAACATTACAGGTTTACAAAATTTCTGATATATTTTACCCTTCCATTAAAAGCACTTGAATTACGAGATTAGGGAAACCACAAAAACCTTCATCAGAGAATCTGATCTCTAGACACCGCTACCATGAAAGACGTACCTTGCTCCTGCTAATTAACTGGGTTAAGAATCCATTCACTATCGATATTCGAACGCAAGACCTCCGAAATCCGTAAGGCGAGGGTTCGGGCCGATGGGATGAGCGTCGCCAGCTGTGAATCTGATGGTGAGGATTTTGAGGACAGTAATTCCTTACTCAAGCACGACACTTACAAGTTTAAACCTTGGAGATATGTCCTTTCTGTTTTTGATGTGATATGTAGAAGTGTTTTTACTTTCGCTGATCGAATATAGTTTTTCATTGGTAAAGAAGTTATTTTCTTGCCTTGTTAGGTTTTATGAATGAATATTTTGAGTTTCTAAGTATAAAAAGTAGTGATAGTATATTTTTTGTTACCCATAAACTTGTTTATTTCATAATGAATAATGCAATATTGACTTTCATATGTAGACATAACGTTATTTGGAATATGTAGACTTAGAAAATTTAGATTTTTTGTTTGTTTTTAAGAGCTGTAGCTCTTGCAGGATACATCAAAAATTGAAAACGTGATCTTTTTAAGAAACTCAGTTCACTTTCTGTGGAGCAAATCTTGGGAAATTTAATGAGATGGTATTTACTCTTTTATTCAGGACTTGTATAAAACAAAACATACGATATAACATTTTGATCACGTCTTAGTCTCTCCGATTTGCCGATTAGGACAGTGCGACATGACGGAGGCATCGAAAGCTGTGAAAACAAGTGATGATTCAGAATGAAATAATTGTATACGCAACACCGTAAGAGACCCTCTGTCTCTTCCAACCAAAGTTGGCGTTGCATTGTCTTTGTGACGAGCCGCGGGACGTCGTTGGCGGTTGCGGGGTGCGCGGCGGGGGGGGGGTACGGGTGAATGCCATCGTTGAGGGCACCCACTTGTCCGCCCCTGGCTTCACAGGTCGCCTCGTAAAGCGCAGAACGCACTCCGGGCGCAGGCTCCCCGCGGAGGGGCGGCGGCTGCGCTCGGCGGCGGAGGTCTGCGTTACGGGCGCGCCATAAAGGCTTCGGCTGCGCGCGGGGTTCCCGGTCGCGCCGGTTAACCCATAACATCCGGCGTAGACGCGGGCGGGTGCAGAGGCGCAGGGGGGTGGCGCAGACAGTGACGGAGGCGGTGGCAGAGGCGAAGAAAGAGGTGGAGGCGGAGGCGCAGCAGGAGACGGAGGAAGACGCGAAGCGAGAGTGGAAACGAAGGTGCTGGTTGACGGATGGAGCGGGGGTCGTAGCACGGTAGAGACGTGGGGCGAAACGAAGGCGGGGCAGAGGCGGGGCGGAGGCGGGGCGGAGGCGGGGCGGAGGCGGGGCGGAGGCGGGGCGGAGGCGGGGCGGAGGCGGGGCGGAGGCGGGGCGGAGGCGGGGCGGAGGCGGGGCGGAGGCGGGGCGGAGGCGGGACGGAGGCGGGGCGGAGGCGGGGCGGAGGCGGGGCGGAGGCGGGGCGGAGGCGGGTCGGAGGCGGGTCGGAGGCGGGTCGGAGGCGGGTCGGAGGCGGGTCGGAGGCGGGTCGGAGGCGGGGCGGAGGCGGGGCGGCGGCGGGGCGGAGGCGGGGCGGAGGGCGGGGCGGAGGCGGGACGGAGGGGTTCCGCAGAAGGGGGCGCGGCGGCTGAGGCTCCGGAGGCATTGAAGGGGCGCGGGCCACCACAAGTGACCTGTTACACCTGCAATTGACGCGCAGTTTATGGCGCGGGGCGGCGTCTGCCCCTTCGCTCGGATTTATTTGCAGGGACCGCTCGCGTGCTCGCCGCGCTTTTTCGCCAGGCTTCTCCTAGTGTCCGTAAGCTGCTACGAAGTCCCCCTAGGTAGGAAGCCTTGGTGTGAGAGTAGCAATCAAGAGAGTTTCAGAAAATATTAATCAGTTGACGTTTACTTGTTTGAACAAAATCCAAGGGAATGTTCCCCCCTCAAAAAGTTAATTCGGAATATTCCCAAATTTGAAACCCGTTGCATCAGATCTTGCAGTCTAACATATGCTAACTTCTTTAACTGTATTTGTTCTCAATTGGTAGTTTTTTTTATGCCATGTGTGCCTTTTTCTGTTTTGTTCTCAAGATATCAAATAACGTACTTTATCCTATATTCTTAGTAAGCTGAGGGAGGATAAAAATGTCATTGCTAACTCTGATATCAATTTATATACTCCGTCTATCTCTGCTCCAACTTCAATATTCGTATACTTCACTCCGTGGTAATGATACAGTAGATATTAGTTTGTTTACGGAACCTCTGGATTGACTATTACGAAATACAAAATGGGTCGCCGCATTGAATTCATGAAAATAGGCCGCTTTACCCAACTTTTGAATACTCACTCCTATCCTTATCCTCCTTAATGAAGGCTTCAGGGGTATAGGACATAGAGGCGCATTGAAATTTCCACATTGTTTCTCGGTTTCAATGTAAAATACGACGTGGGGCCTTCTTTGTAGTTTGAAGGTATTTCTCCTTAGAAGCTTGGGTCTAGTAATTGTGAGTTCCACTGCGACGTTGTGTTAGGCAGCAAAATTTCCTCACTAAATGGACTAAATTGTTTTTTAAATTGTAAATATTTAAATTGTTTTTTAAAGCTGTGTAACATAATTTGTTTCATACACAGTAAGTAAATAGTAGTTCTTTTTATTATTGTGCTAAATGGATGAGAAATGAATCAGAGCAGTGCACCTGGTAAGTTGTGTGCTGGAGGAAGTTTAAGGCCCGCCGAAACTGAGAGGTTAGCATGGGATTACCTTTAAATTCATCAGTAGGCGCGGGAGCGTTGATTACATGGTTTTTCTTCGCGATAACAGCAAATTACATAGTTGTGACATTATTCGTAGAATTGAGATAAGAATCGTCATTTGAAGTTAAAAAGTGCGTTTACTTAATTATTCTGTCGAGGGATCAATGGTCGACCCGAATAGCGTTCGGTTGTGCGGGTTGCGTTGGGAATTAGAATTTTATTCACTGGATTACCGTTTTGAATCCCGCGTATGGCAAAGTTCTTTTCCTCTTCAGTCCATTGACTAAGAAACAATGGAAACCTACATGAATCGATTATAAGCATTCTTATAATTCATTTCATCAAGGACAAGGAAAGAAATATGTCAGATCACTGTACGTTCCTTTAGAGAAATGGGAGAACTTACCTATGCTGTGGGACTGAATGTAGAAAACGTAATTTATTTTATGACAAATCAATCGAATTACTTTGTGGAAGGATGTTCTGTTGGAGGGGTATTGGTAGAAGAATATAATTTTATAGAAATCCTCGTAATTCGAAATGTGATATTGGTATAAAGAGGCATGGAGGCATTTGTGTAGCTTCATTGAGCCGTCGCACGTGTTCACCTGAGGCTCCGTAACGGCTTCATTGTGTGCCCGGGAGGCTGGGAGGAGGGTCTGCCGCGGAGCGGAGCGCTTTCTTTGCAGCTGTCGATGCGGCGCTCGCCGAGACGCCCGCAGCCCTATAACGAGCCCAGCGAGCGCCCTTCCTCCTCGGGCCGCCTCGCTCCCGCCTCGCTCCCGCGGAATCGGTCGCGCTCCGCCAGACATTTCATGATAAATAATAAAAGATTGATGTATGAAATAATAAAGAATGGGAATCCCAAAGAATGTAGGCTTTCTATTTTTAGCCTCACGCAGCTTTACGAAGGTGCGGAATAGGCGGCGGCGGAATTAAATTTTCCGTCATGGCTGGTCAATGGTTGATGCATGGCGATGGGTCGGGCAGAGCGGCAGGCAATATATCTCCATTAGCGACAGGCGCGCGGGGGATGCGCTCCCCAGATGTTTCTGCTGCTCGGGACCGCCTTGTTCTACAACTGCTGTCGCGGGCGGGGGCGGGGGCGTGGCGGGGGCGGGGGGCGGCAGCGAGCGCAGGGGGAGCGGCGGGCGGTCGCGAGGAGGTCTGCTCGCGGTGCAGCGTGCGCCGGCGGCGGTGATCGCTGGGCTGCGCTCCGTCTGCGGCGCGCCCGCTCGCCCGCTCGCCAGGAGGCTGGTTTGCATACGTCGATACAGGTCGCTGCTGCGTCGCTTGAGACGATGCACGCTGGCCTGGGCTGATGGAGCGCTCCGGCATAGCCGCATACGTGGGCCCTCTTCGCGTTCAGGTTTGCGAATGTTGAAAATTCTTCTTAGGCTGCTTGTTGTTTGCTAAACGACAAATTGTAGGTTGTGTCATTGTATGTCTAATGTGCAATTAATTTCAATAGCTCACCACGTTTTAGTTTCGAATTAGTGCTCCCATTTTTTTCTAACCCATTCTAGCTGATTTAGAAACCTTGTAATATTGTTAGTATCTCTTAAAGGACTGCTATTCTTTCAGTTTATTAAACGGAAGAAACCCTATGAATATGTGATGATCAGTCACCTCGTTGTTACCAAGAGGGCGAGTACCCAAACTCGTAAATCGGTATACAAATATAGCACACAATGGGACCTCCCTCCCACTCGTACTCCCAAATACCAGATCTGTCGCCGCTTCGTGAAAGTGTGTCTCATCACATGGTTGTCAACAATTATTTCATTGCCCAGGTGTTTGCTGTATTGAATGCACCATGATCCTGGTGGTTGCTAGACTGCATGCACTGAAAAAATTTGAATAATATTTTATATAATATCCGGGTTTGGCCTTGAGGATTAGAAAGCCAGAAAGTATTTCAATGATATCACCGACGTTATTTATAAAATACTCACCACATATACTCTTAAGAATACTTATATGTTATTGACAAAACAAAAAATGTACATAACGAAAAAAAATTCTTGCTTCCTGCAAAAGAAATACAAAACGTATGCAAATCTTGTGAAATAATAACGAATCAACTTACAAAAATATAGATGCACTTTGAATACAATTATACTATTTTAATAGTTTGACTTGCACTTCAACTGCACTGTAACTAGGCTTTAATCACATTGAATTACTTAATCATTACTATTTTTTTATCTGGAAACTTGCGTTTAAACTTGGCCTGTTTTCATTTCATCTATATCTCGCTATGGATACCTTTTGTATGTTTCAGTACTATGGTTGAATTACCCTAATCATATTACACAGTAGTTTACAATAAGTTAATATAAGGAAACTTAACAACACTAATTTCTACTAATATTATTTACAACCAAATAAATTTCTCTAATGTCTTACAACTTTCCAATTACATCAAAAAACATTACATAGAAAATACATAAGATAGGTTAATCCTTTCCCTTCTCTCCCCTACCTCCCCTTCCTTCAATTTCTCCAGTTTTTGTTGATTCCGCACGAACGTGAACGTTCCGTCCAGCGAACTACGAACGTTTGGTCCAGCGAATGGGTCTTACAGTTATTCTGTCGCGTGCCTCACTGCAAACGACTTTGAGCATCTTCTCAGTCTGCCCACCTCGGTGACTCGCGGAGCGGTCGCGAGGCCCTCGCAGACCCACGAGCCCAGAAAGGAGAAATGGATGTGGGAGGGAACTGCGGGGTTGTTAAATGCGTTCAGAACAGCCATCGGCTGCTCAGCGCATGATGCAGGAGGAGCGAATTATGTTTTGCTTTTCGACCTTCGGAGGAGGCAGTGAGGGTAAATATGCAAAACGGCGCGAACAGAATTCAAAAACAATATAATAGGTTTAGCGATTTTAAGACCATTAATAGTGATATTGAACTTCTTGCAAATCCTTTTGCTGTGGACATCGTACAAATCATATCATCAGAATTGAAGTGTGAAATTAAATATTTACAGATACGCTTCCAAAAGCAATATGCAAAAACTTTGTATTTCAAGAAATTTAGAAGTTTCGGAAATGATGTGTTCCACAGCCTCATGGATGTTTTATTAATCGTGATGTCGTCACTTCGATTCGCAATGAATCAATGTCTAGCAAGGAATCAAAATATCAAGTTAAAAGTGTTCAGCAAAAAAGTATTTTGGCACAAAATGCACAGACTCAAGGATCTTTTATGTTAATCGAGTAGGCCGAAGGCCGGAGCCTGCCCGTGTCATTGGACACGCGAAGCGAAGCGTCACTGCTCCTTTAAAGTTTGAGGTTATAAATATGGCGCCATTCCGCACGTGGTGCAGTGGTGTTGTCGCTCGCCACGTTCTCGCGGTAGGAAGCGGATTATTTTCTCTTCCGTTACGATAAGGGACAAGATGCCTTTTTGTTTTAATTTAATAATAAATTACAAATTTGCCCCTTCTCTGAAATTTTACATCACTCACTTGGATGAAAATCAATTTTGGAACAATTTTCTTTCTGAACTTTGTCTTTCGTATTTTTTTTTAAAAAAAAAGATGGTAATAGTACACAAATACAAACAAATCGAATAATTTATTTTCAAAACTTTTGTTCGTTTTCTTTTGTAATTACCTTTAAATCATTCCTGCGCCATTGTTTGTGTAATGAAAACATGTCCTGGGTATTACAGAGAAAGCATAAGGGGGTCGATGAAGGAATCTATTCTTTTAAAAATGGTTGATGCAAGGAAAGGTTGGGAGTCGCTGGCCTGGCACCAGTTCCACGTCATTCGACCCGAGAGCCGAGGTTGCCATCCAGAGCAGAGCCGCTTGCAGACGGGTCGCCCCCAGCCAGAGTCCGATACGCGGTGTGTGGCGGCAGGGTAGGTCTGATGGAGAGGCAGGGAGGACGCGCACCAGCAAGGTTCGCTCGGCGTCACGGTCGCAGCGGGCGGGGGTGAGGGCACCCGGCCGAAGACCGGCCTTCCGCGCCACCCCGCGCAACTCGCCACCAACTGGAAACTCTCCCGCCCACTGCGAGGCTGCCGCGGACAGCACCGCTGCGCCGGACAGCGCTACTGCCCGCAACTCTCGATTTCGTTTAGCATCGTTTATTTCTGGGCTGGGAGGTTGTGGGCATGGCAGAGAAATTGACAATGATACGTTGGTCAACGGAGATTGCACGATCTCCAGACTATGAGGCACACCTCCGTTTCCTGTCTTTCACTCAATTACTACTGCACGGGAGGAGTGACATTTATGTTTAAGAACGAATTATATTCTATCGTCTTCTATCTATATTAATAAAATTGGAGTGTCTGTCTGTGGTTTCAAAATAAATGCATTGTTATAATAGTATATGCTCATTACTTCCTCGTTCGAGTAATATACGTTGTACAGGGAAAGTTATGTAATGCTGGCCGAAAAACGACGGATTATCGGCAGAAAAAAAATCATTACGAGGCCCTGATAACGAAAAAAGTGGATAAATCCCGATGTTAAATTAAGAAAACATCCCCTAACATGTGATGTAGCCAGAATCCGTCTTTTGTTGGTCCTTGCTACCGAAAAAACAATACAAAGCAAAATAACCGTCTGTCCATCCGTCTTCCTGTGAACATTACTAGCGCCTAAACAATACGTAGGATTATTTTTCAAATTCAGGAAACACCTGTCGATCCGGCTTGAGTCGAAGCTTTAAGATTTTGAAAAAGATTCTATAAAATTTGGGGGTACTTTACATGAAGCCCCCTGGATAATTTTCGAAACTGCAAAAATTTGAATTTTTTTCGGCATCTTCCTCTAACTACAAAATTGAAAATAGAGATTTTTTCTTCAAATAAAATTTGTTCTCCAAAGTAAGTTCCTTTTTTAAAGTCATGTACATTTTTTTGAAACATTTAGTAGTTTTCTTGCAATATTGCGTGTCATATGTGCAATTTAAAAAAAATTACAAAAACACGATTTTTTCAAAACCGGCTCCAAATTTTTTCTTTTAAGTTTTGGTAGGGATACAGAAATGTAATTTTTTGAGTTGTCTCTCACATCGTTAATATTACATTAGAGGTGATTTGTTCACATCATTATATTTATGAGCACATGTGCTTTAAATAATGTCAAGAAAAATTTCTCGAAAAATGAACCGTTTTCTGTGAAAACTAGCTCAAATTCCGTATTTCCTGAAACGCTCAAACGCCATTTTCTAAAAAATGGCTCCAACTTTTTCTTCAAACTTTTCGAACGGATAGTGTTAGTTACACTTTCTAATATGACGTAAAGTTCATTTTGGGGTATTTTTTCAAAAATCACACAAATATAATTTTTTTAAGATCCGTTAATATACACATTTCCATTAATTTGTAAACACTATTATAATTATGAGTTCGTGTACTTAAAATGACTTCAAATTAAGTTTTTCGAAAACACAAAAGATACCTGTGAGAAAGAGCTTCAAATTTCACATTTTCATTGGCGCTGAAATGGCTCCAAATTTTCCAAAGAATATTGTCATTTATGATGAGGTTTTATTGTTCTTTAATCTTCCTAAAATAATATTTCTGTTTTACTATTAAGAAACCGAAAAATTAATAAAATGTCAAAAATATTTTGGGCGACGATAGATGGCAGTTGGTAAGAGTATATGGCAAGTCCGAATAGCTAGCCGAGACCAAAGAAAATAGAAAACTAACACGTGAAAGTCTGTGCCACTCTGTTACAACACTAGTTTTAATAATATAAAACAATTGAAATTGTTTTGTCTATTTTCTCCGTCAGTTTGGCGGGGTAATCTCTGAAACCGCGGAATTGATTTCCGTACATTTTTCACTGAAAGGTAAAGTGTTTTGTCGGGCATAACGTTTCATAGAAATATACAGTTTTATTCTGATTTTAATGCAATTTTGTACAAGGGACCTTAAAAACAAGGAAATATTAGCTGTCTACATGATATTTCGTAAGCTTCCTCGTCTCTCCTACCTCTTGTTAGTAAATTTCAATGCGCACTCATTCATTTTTTCGCCAACATCGCGAAAACGTTGAGGAATTTTACCAAAGTTAATAAACCTTGTTTTAAAGCCCATAAAATGACCTTCTGAATGCTTTTTCATTCCAGTAGTGTCATTACGCGTTGAGTTATTTCAGGTCAAAATTGTAACTAGAAGTTTGCCGATGGTAGGCAACAATGCATTCGTTTGCAGCTGCCCGTAGACCGTAAGATCGTAGCGAACATGGTAGGGAAGGTACTACAGTGCGGTGTGAAAAGGTAGGGAAGTACGATGACGGAAGGAAGGAGCAGGCCAGGGCATACACTGTACTACATTGAATTCATAATTTTCTTTCTTAACTCACAATTTTGTTAAATAACCTGGCAATGTAAAGTAATTCTTCTTTTCTGTTTTTTTAAATGTATTTTTGTCAATGAACATTATAAAGTGTAAGTGACGTATGGGAAGAAGCACAATCTGCGCACGTTTTCATGAGCTCGAAGATATCTTCCTCCCTTTTAACAATAAATAGTTGATTGATGAATAAAAGTACCAAAAAACGAGGTAAGCTACATTTGAAAACTAGGCATTTTTGCTGACGAGTTACAAAAATGTATTTGCGTCCATAAACGAACTACAGATTTGATTTTTTAGTATTACTAACAAAATAGTAACCCATACCTCCGGCTCTACTCCTCTCACAACTTACAAAAGAAGAGTTTAACAAAACGTGCGCATAGCGAATCTACATTTATATCCAGGAGAAAAATAGGGGCCATCTCAGCTTTTGCTCCATGGAGCAGGGAAACTGGAATAAAACCTGATCGTGATGGGGGTCATTGACCCAGAAGCTGAAATTACATTATTTATTACAGGCATATTAAGTCATTTAAAAATTATACAATAAAAATGTGAGCTAGTGCAATATAAATATTTTTTAAAATAAATTTTATTTTTCTTCGTGATGGCCAGTGTAGTTTCTAAATGGATAGAAACAGTTAGTTATCAATAAGTTTTCTTTTCTTATAAAAATGTTTTCTGACGCAGCAACATGTACATGAAATAACATTTCGAATAATTCGTTCAGAAGTTCTGTATGTTTATTGAAGAAATTTCAATAATAAAAGGAAATGTAGAATGAAAGTGTTACTTATTTGTTGGAGTAGTGGAAACACCATTGTTTAGAATACTGTTCCCAAAAATATCTCTGAAAGTCTTATTGAACATTTCGCTCGTGAGCTGCAATTGTGGTACAATTTAAAAAATGTGAATTTTAGGTTAATGCTCTCTCCAGAATTGGAGATAGATCTTCCTTCCAGCAGTAACAGCACCATTCTATCAACAAATGACAGTACAGTATTCCGCCAACAAATGGAAGAAATGTGAATGCAGGAATGATGCATTTCAGTGCAAGGTGAAACTTCAAACTCATTTATCTCAACATTTGATTTTACTTTCTTGCCTTGCGAAGTTTTTTGAGTTGTGCCACTATTGCACGCAACAGAACAGGCACGAGAATTACTTATTTACAAAACAGAAGATAAAACAACAGAGTAACACGGTATATGTTAATTTGATTTCATCTTAATCGCAAATGCACTTATTTAATACCTTTTCCATTGACTCCGCTTGTGCGTATTCTAATAATAAATTTTTGCTCACTTTCCTTCTTAACATTATATCTGTTTCTCCGTATATCTCTCTATTGCTCAATTACAACTCAATCTGCGCCTCTATCATATTTTTATAATATTCGCCACCCCTTGTATAAATGACACTATACTCGTACATGAAATATAGTAGATATGCATCCCCATGATTTCACGTCAAGTCTACTACTGTGCAACGAGGTACTACTGTGCACTTAGGAAGTACCCTAGCTTCTCTTACGAAAGAATTGTCGCACATGCATGGAGAATTCGTTCTACCAACGGTAAAATGCAGGGATTTAAAAAAAAAGTATTTGGATGAATTACCGTTTTAGAGTACCGAGAATTTATTCTGATTTACTTCAATATTGATACATATTCTTGTTAGAATACTTTTGAAGTCTTTTAGGGAAGTCTTTTAGTATTCATCACATGAGCCCAAACGATAGTGGAAGTAAAAAAAACTGCAATCACTATCTTAATCGAAAATGTTATTTCGCCTTTCTAAAGAATTTACGTTTTGTCAGTGACCACAGAGCATCGTTGAACAAATCCGTTGTGTTCATCCTCTACAAGAGCAAATCAAATAGAATAACTTTTAGAATGTTTTTTTTTGTTGCTAGTCTTACCATTCCTAAGAGTGGTAAAACCGCGTCTATATATAAATTAAACCGAATTGTTTTGTGTATTCTCGTCAATGAGCAGAATTTATTTTTCACGGGTCATTAACCGATTTTTAGCACACGTGAGCATATTATTCCAAAATCTCACGTCCATGCGACCTGTAATTCTTCTCCATTTCAACATCAGTCTTCTGCAAAAGTCGATTTTTGTGCTCATTGAATTTCCAGTGGGCCGACAACGCGGAGAGAAATGCGTATGCGTATTTTGTTGCCCACCTTTTTCATCTGTTTAATTCTCGAGCGACTGCGTCACATTAGGAGCGACTGTATTTACGAATGGAAGCCGAGTTTCTTTCGAGTGCCGCTTGGCACGAACGTGGATGTTTATGGCACGCCACGGTCTTTCCTCGCTGGCTTTGAAACGAGTTGCATGCTGATGGCGCGCCGGGCGATGAACGCTGGAGGAAGGCCGGAACCGTGGGCCGGAGGCGCCGCGCCTAATGCTTTAATAAGTATAGAATTGGCTCTGTGTATCATCTGATAACTCGCCCTCGTTGCCAGCGTTGTGCGAAGGCCACTTTTCTTTCAGCCGTAGGACCGGATCTTATTTAATTTCTAGGAAAGTTAGAGAATATCTGTTTATACTAGTTAGCTGCCTTTGTGTAGATTAAATATAATGAAATTTTCTTAATTTTAACGAGATTAGCAGATAAACAGAAAATTATTCGATGAGTTTTCGTTTGTAGAATGTAGCCCAACTGTTTACCATTTCTGGAGACGCGGAGAGCATCTGTTCGGAGTTTTGTCTCGCGCCTGGACCGGTCGCTGCATCACGGGCGATGTACGACGCTCGCGCCCCCCTACCCCCGCCCCCGCCCCAGTCCTTTCCTTCCTCCTCCTCCGCCCTCACCCTTCGCCGACCGCACTTCGCCCCACTTTCCGCGCAGTGCTTCTTCCCTTTGCTGAATTTACAGCTCAAGTTCGATCCTCTCTTGCGGAGAATTCATTCATCGCTGTTTCCTTCCTTTCTTACTTCTTTACTTTTTGCTTTACTTTCCCTCGCCATTCAACTTACATATACTTGCATGTTACTCCGTCGAGGTTTTTAACCTTTCATTTCCATTCTTCCTTTTTTCGTCTTCTATCTAATTACTTTTCTTATTCACACTACATAGTCCGTTAATTTACCTTGTCTGTTTTTGTGTTCCTTTTCCACATCGTATTAATCAAAGTAAAGAAAAAAACAGATGTTCTGTGTTTAAGTAAATTACAAAACGTTTTCAAGGATGAACCAAAATGACAGACTAACACATCCACTGATATTATCAGTACCTAACTTGTTGCAGCACGTTACAGTTTATTTTTATCATCTAACTTGCAGGAGGCGGTTTTGCACATTCAGCACCTGTGGTTGTCATAGTGTTCACAGAGATGGTAGTAACCTCTGAAAGCTTTCCTGTTCCAGTTGATGCGGCTTGCGCTTCTGATCAAAGAGCATAAGCAATGTGTGATATTCGTACTCCCTTCAACGACATTACACAGCGTTTACGTAATTAAGGGCTTCTGGCATTTCGTATTAATCGCGCATGTGAGGCGCGCCAGAAAACGTACTCAATAGCAATTTCACGTATTTGAAAGAAAATATATTTAAAACTCAATTCAAAATTAATATCAAGATCAAAAAGAGAGATGCAGAATGAGAGACAGGAAGCGCAGTTTTAGGGAACAAGAAATCAGCGAAGTAATAAGCTTTAAACACACACACAGATATACGATGCATTTACTCTATTAAAATAAAACTTGAATATCACTTTAAAATGTGATTAAATTAAACTACTTTTCCTCCAAATCTTCTCTTTTTTCTTTTCCTCTCGTTCCTTCTCTCCGTCTTATCTTTCCCCACCGGTATCACCGCTGCTTCTACTGTCTTCGCATTCTTCCGGACAACCTCCTCTACCATTTTCAACACGTTCGCTTCCAATACCTTCAACACATTCGCCTTCATCGCCTTCCATACCCTCCGCCAATATCCGCCTATATCCTTAGCGCCAATATCCGCCTCCGCCTATATCCTTAGCGTCCAGTCTTTATCACTTCCTCCATCTCCGCTTGCATAATTATCAGTCTCTCGTCATATGTAAGATTTTCTAGAATTGTTTCTTAATTTTACTTCCTCGTATACTCCGTATTGAGAAAGTAATATAATGCTTTAGAAAAGGCGCGTAGGTATTTTGAAAAAAAACCAACACGTTTTGTTGGTACCTGATACAGAAATAGTTCGAAATAGATCGCTCTCGTTAATGTAGTATAGTATTACTTTCTCTAGGACGTAGTACAGGCAAAATAGGCATTATGTGTCCTTGATACCAAAAGAATTTTTCTTAAAACATGTGTTCGTCCATCTGAGAACATATATATATATATATATATATATATATATATATATATATATATATATATATATATATAATATAACAGGATGTTGGTATATATATAAGAGCAAAACTCCCACACCGGTGGACCGATCTCCATGAAAGTTGGCACTTCTACGTGTTTTTTTCTGTTGTAATTCCACAACATGGCGCTACGTATTCACTACATATCAGCTACATATCCATGTCAAATGCAACCCGCAACCCACTTGGCAGCATTTGAATCTATATCGTTAAATAACTC
The DNA here is from genome assembly GCA_031308135.1 of Acheta domesticus. Lineage (NCBI taxonomy): Eukaryota > Metazoa > Arthropoda > Insecta > Orthoptera > Gryllidae > Acheta > Acheta domesticus. The sequence goes on from JAHLJT010008446.1 coordinate 138,750,878, forward strand.
CTAAACGAGGCGTTCTAGGACCTTAAAAACTAAAATTTTGAGGCTGTAAGCCTCAAAGAAACGTTTCTCACACCGTATTTTACAGAATGAACTCTTCCTGAACATTCTATTACATTTTTGCTGGTACGGCGCTTCCTGATATTACCTCACCTGCTCAGAGACGTACAAAATCTGCAAGTAAATGTGAATGAGAGGGACAGAGAGTGGCAGAGCCAGAGACACACAGACAGACAGGGAAAGGTGAGGGAGGGAGGGAGAGACAGTGAGAAAGGTTGATGGGAGGGGAAAGAGGGAGATGAAGGGTAGAACAATGTGTGCGGGGTTTTCCTCCTGTAATGTATTCCTCTATATTATATATTTGATACATTTCATTTACTTGTTTCAAAATAGTAGTTTTCGCGTAATTTTGAGGTATAGCGGAACAGATTTCAATTTTTTGAACGTTCCACAACCACTGGTTCACGATCGTATTTAGTAATACTTTGCAGACCTCAACGGGCAGGGTAGTCGTGTGGTTTACGTTTTCACCACTTAAGGGCGAAGTTCGTTTCACAGCATTCCTAGAGGATTTTTTTTCTTTATTTTCTTTCTTCAAGTAGGGAAAAGTGCGTTTGTAAAAATGATTTAAGTCCGATTTCCATTCAACTCGGAAATTGCAATTTACAATCTCCCGCGCTTCTTTTGCAGAAGAGATTTATTCAAGACTTCTCGAAAAAAAATAGTACGATCCAAATTTCAATATTACAATGCGAGATGAATGTTGCAAATAATATAAGAGTGCCTCCTATTGCAACACCACTAATTACTGAATTGAATTTAGTCATGGATATTCACCATATGGCAAATTTCATTTGTAGATGAATACGCTTGTGGGAATGTGAGAGGATGCTATTTTTGCTTTTATCAATTATTCTGCTTCTAGGAAATGTGTGATCAATATTTCTTATCAGGCAAAGTGTTCCATGTGTGAATCTGTTTTGTTCTCCAAAACAAAAGGGCGTAAAAAGTCAAACGAAAGATTGCATTTGGCGCATAAATTACATCGAAAGCAAAGCGCGCGAAACTCGCTTATCTCGTTCCGCCTGAATGGCGCATATTACTGGAACTTTTATTATTGTCCCTGGTGATGAGACTCATGAGAACTGCACGCAATGGTGAACTTCCGAAACGTTAAAACTGCCATGTTTGGCTCTGTGTGCCTGCAAATAATTTGCTTTTCCCAGCTTGCTATAAAAACAACTTTGTCATGCGCAACTATTCTTTGATGGTCACGTAATACCTGGAGAACGAACAGCAGCATAACGCAAAATAATGGATTAAAGTAGAGTGCGTTTTTTATGGAACAGTCGTTTCTATATTAACTACAGGTCCCGTGAAAAACGATGGTTGTTTTCGCCTACGCTACATTACACGAAGTGATAGTACCGTACAGTTGGAGAGTTATTGATAAAATTTCTATTCTTCGCGCATATGTTGTTCATGGCGCTTTGCAATAATTCTACCAAATGTACTATGTATTATTTCCGCTTGTTTTAGTGCTTAAAAGTCCCAAAAAAGCAGAAGTGTAAATATGAAGCGTCAATCACAGGTCTTTCCATGAGAGGATTAGTTATCAGAATTAAAACTGAATGTATGTGTTTTAAGGAGATAGTCCTTACTGCTATGTATTGAGTTATCTTTTCTAAACCATTCGTTTCATTCCTGCTAAATAATATGTATATGCTCAGTTATAGCTGTATGAAGTTTAGTACTATATTGTATTCATGCTGAAAACTGCTTCGACACATTTGGTTGATCGTACACAATTTTTTCCGCATCCTATTTCCATGGTAATGAATCTCGCATAAAAATGCAAATTTTCCTTTGGCATAACCTTGCAAGTTTAATCCTAAAAGTATTTGTACCGAAAAATTTGATTTTTATGATTCCAAACAACAAACACCGCAAGTAATTATTCCCAATAGCTACATTGCGCTAGTTCAAGCTCGAAAAATAGAACCTTCAACATGATTTAGCAAATTATAGTATTTAAAATATGTTCCACAAAGACAGATTAATCAGATTTTCCTTCGAAGAAAATGTATGCACTACACTTACGGGACTAATGACCTTAGCTGTTGATGCGCCCGGAATCACTAAATAACAATCAAATCAATCAATCAGAGGTCTTGGCGTTTTTCAAACACAAAGGACCTGCACGAGCGGAAATAACTCATTAACATTGATACTCGGAAAAATTAGAATCATTGTAAGACTGATGAGAGAAGGGATCGCGGTTCTAGCAATCACTGACTGTAAGCCACGGCTGTGCACCCGCTGACTGTCCCCAACGTCTCGCTGGCCACAGTCATATCGCCTTATTGCAATACAGGTGAGTTCCTGATTGTTTCTTCTGACCCTTGACGTCAAGATTCTCCATGCGCTGTCTCATTTCCCAGCTGCTTTTTATTCACCTTCTTTGCTTCTGTACAGTTTCTAGCTTCCCCCTTCTCTTCGGCTGATAACTTCATGCGTGGTGAACATCTGCAATGTCAACAGTAATTATCAATTCAATTTTCTTTAATAAGTACTACATAAAGTTATTCCATTCCTCCCAACTTACAAAATACTTTTTACAAAGCCATTCCTTTGTATAGTAAGCGATTATAGCTTGCCTCTTTTCCACTTTTGTCAGACTAAATGAAGTAATGCCTGTGGATTTTAATTTACGATTAACCTTGACCTTAGTACAGATCGATGTGCGTGTGGTGAACGTGTTGTTTAAGAAAGAAATAATGACAATTAATTTTACTTGTTGTCATGACTGATACAAAACGTTTCTACTGATGAAGGACCTGCGATTGAAAACTTTATAAGTCCTTTCTCAAGAATGATTGAATGAACTATAGTCAATAGTAAGTACTGTTGATTAGGCTATTCCAAGACAATTGCAAATCGGTGGCGAAGTCGATAGGAAGAGAATTAGCTTATTGTGTGTTGGTGTGATCCAGTGTGCTGTGTGCGCTGTGTGCAAGCGGTGGTCAGCTGTCGCCCCGTCTGAGGTCACACCGAGGCCCAAAGCGAACAGACGGCGCAGCGGCCGCGTGTTCTTCCTCCGGTCAGTTCGATACCCTGCGTGCGGCTTTCCGCGCCGCGGCCACCTCCGCCGCCGCCTCCACCCGCGGGTCCGCCTCCCGACGCCTTCGCCAGCACCTCCTCCTCCACCTCTGTCTCCGCCCCCGCCGTCCCCTCCACCTCCGCCACCTCCAACTCCACATCCACCTTCACCTCCACCCCGATCACCACCACCTCCGCCTCCCCAAACGTCACCGCCTCCACCTTCTCCTCCGCTTCCTCCGCCTCCACCACTGACCCGTCTCCGCTACCGACCCTGCATCCTCTCCCGTCGCCGGCTCCATCACCTCTGCCACCTCCTCCGCCTCCACCACCACCACCGGCATCACCTCCGCCTCCACCACCGCTACCGCCGACGACAACGCGCCTGGGAATCGGGTCGTCCGAAGGCGGTCGGCGGCCGAGGTGGCTGCTAATGAATTTCTGTTTGTTATCGCTGATGCGATGGGACGCACGCACGCGCCCACTGGGCCCGCCGCCCACCTTCTCGCCCCCGCCCCGTTCCCGCCTCCGCCCGAGCCGTTGAGTGAATAATTGCGCAGGAGCCGCCGCCGCTGCATGATCGCCCCCCGCCGCCCCCGCCCCCGCCGCCGTCACCAACCTTTCCCTTTCCCTCCGCGCCCTCCTCCCCCACCGGCTCCACCCCCGCCTCCCCTCGCTCGCCCACCCCACCCGGAACGGTTCGATTCCCCTCAGGGCTGGGCGCGCGGCGGCGGCAACGGCGACCAGGGGGCGCTGGCGGCAAGTACAGGTCTCCACCTCGCAGACACGAAATGCTGGCCAACACTTTTCAATTTACGCGAGCTCCGTGCAAGATGTAATCAGCAGCGGCGGCACGCGACCGGCCGTGTGTCGTGCCATGTCGTTCCGTGTCACATCGTGACGTGACGCCGTCCGCCGCCGTAGGGTAAGCCGAGGGCAGAAGCAGTGACGTTCTTCCGTCAGCGATAAGCGGCTGCTGGCGATTCGGCGCGGTTCGGGAATACCGATCGATGGTAAGATGGATGGTCATCAGCCGACATGAAAACAAGGTACACGAGTTCTGCCTATTTAAGTTGACATTAAGAATGTGTGCGCCGCAGCGTACCTGTCGGCCGAGGTCAGATCCCACGGTTTTTGCTGCTGCGCTTGGGATTATTTAGCTTCTCGTGCGGAGCCAGGAGGATATTTTGGAAAGTTTGCCTTTAAAACGAATTTCATAAATACTGTTGCGTCTAGCGTAGGTTGTGTACGATAACGTCACGTAATGTAAAAAATTCTACGGTATGGGAGTGGGGTTGCTAGCGTTGTGTCTGCGCTGCGGGGAGCTGAATGTTTTTGTGGCTGAAGCTCATCGCAAATGCAGCACAAGAGAAAATTTTCAAAAGTGTGGATGTGGATGTTCTTGCTAGGTGCTTGCGGAGGTGTACCGAAAGAAATAATAACACGTCTACTATGTAAAAGTCTGGAGACCTGAAGTGTGTATTCATGTTAATAATATCTGTTAAGAATTACAAAAAAAATACGAATCCCATTGTTCTTTTTGTGGATTTAATAGAGATGTCTCACAGATTTTCATGGGTATGCATCTTGTTGTTATAAAAGTGTAAATGCCAAGTGTATTCCCTGTACTTGGAATTTCTCAAAATAAAATCATATTTTACATCCAGTAATAACATTTAATTTCTCTGACGAAAAAAAATTAGTTGGTTCATTTATAATATATTTCTTGTGAATATACTTACTATTTGAATTTAAATAAATTTAGAATCATGCTGTAAAGCACTGGGAAAGATGAAAAATAATAATTGTGAATCAGTTAGTAGCGGTGCTGGAATGATGGAAAGATTTTTTCCGGGAAATTGTAGGACGAACGAAATGAATCGGTGTACTGATCATCACGCCACTGTGTGATGAGAATTCAGATTATGATAGCAGAACAACACGTAGGCAAAATAATAGTGAACCCATCAAGAAATCGTATTGAGAGAGCAAAGTAAAGAATTAAAAACAATTTATCATCTGGCCCAGATAGCTGCTAAATGTGAAAGCAAACGTGAATTCTAGAAAATAGAGTAATCCTGAAGCTCAAGGAAAAGGATTTTCTAAACGACATAAAGGCTGTGCGAACTGCTTAACAAAATATTTTCGTTTAACAGAAGTATTTCCTATTTATATTTCGTATTTTCAATCCAAAAGTGCTATCTAATTTGACCACCTGAGAGAAACAAATTAAATTCAGAATGAGAATATCCCCAGAATATTTACCAAAACTTGATATAATTATAAAGGTATAATTGTTTTACAAATTTCGCATTAAATGTGGGAGGCGAATGCAATGAAAAGAATTTACTCGTTCGCTTTCACTAAATTGAGACTCGATGCCTGGCAATGCGAGCGCAGTGTTGTATATTATGCCGATGCTCCTTCCTTTCCTTTCATTATAATACTTTCAGGTGCTGAAGTCTATTTGATCTCAAGGCGAACTACAGTTACCTGTCGTGCAAACCTTGCTTAGCACCAAGGTATTCTTCGGATGAATATGACGATAACCAGATTGCTCTTTTTTTTTCATTTTATTTTACATTTAAAGACAGTACAACGTTCAGCCGTGAGGCTCTTCAGTTGATTGGTCGAGCAACTTTGCATCAGAAAATTGTGAAGGGGTAACTGTTTGTTACCTCTCTGATAGTGATTTCATTTGTTGTACCTTCAACCAAGGTTATTGCGAGGGAATTATGTTAGAGCAATGACAGGATTAAAAAGAAAATACGATGGGAGGGACAGGTAATTGCTAGAAATGTTCCTACCTTATCTTATATCAGAGAGATATTGAAGGAAAATATGGAATGGGAGTCTGTTTCTTAGGCGGGAGAGTGGGGGCTGATACCAGATTGCTCACTGACAAACTAGCTGCTGATAAGAATAATTCGAATCAAATACTTATATATCGTATATGGCGTTTTACAAACATTTTGTTTTTATAATGATTCGGAAATAAAATCTCTATATTAGATTCTTAAAGAAAATACGAGTATTTAATATTTTTTAATACAATTGCATATCTTAATGGGCGAAAGTGTGATTAGTCAATTCAAATTAAAGCAGTAGCAATTTATGAAATTTAAAGCAGTATTTATCTCATCAAGGATAGAACCAGGGTTTATGGTTAACATCCAGTTGGTTTTGCCACTAAGCTACTGTGACGGGTTCATAGGCTCCGAGCGGTTTCAAAGGCCCGCTGTAATGCCCATTATTTTATACTCAGTTGTCACCACCCTGCCAACTTGTTGAATTGGCAATTATGACGGTAAAATATCCCACATAGTAAATGTCATCCACGATGTGGCCTTGTTATAGTGTAAGAAATGTTGTTAATGATTCAAATTGTTGGAAACATTTGTCACCCCAACCAGGAATCGATCCTAGGTCCAGTCCCTGCTGTTGGCACATGGCTGACCTCCCCTTGAGTTCATTTGTTTATCTATTCATACCTTTCATCACCAATTCATGTGCCATCCCTCCAACTCCGTCTGCGGAGGGTGACAGTGCCCACAGGTACCGTCATCTGTCACTGGGAGCAACCGCTGTCCTGCGGGGCCCCTGCTCCGGAATGGCCTCAGGGCAAGAGGAAAATCGGGGTGCAGGGAGCAGAATGACATTCAGGCTTACGTTTTCATGACGCGAGTTATAGTATTCTATCTTCGAACAGCGATTTTAGATAACTCGTTATTCCAATGGAAGTAAAGATATTTTACGAGTAATAATTCACACTGGTATAGATTCAACATTATTTTCTCCCTTTCCGTCACGAACCCGACTGGCTGCGCCCGTGGCTGGGCTCTTTGTTGTGGATACCTGCGGGGGCGGGCAGAAAATCGCACCTCTATTACGCCGTCCACACGAGCGGGGAATTTCATTTCGGTGACTATTTGCTGTACGTGCGTATCGTATAGCTCGTTGTTCGCAGGCGCGGGGAACGGGAGCTCAGGATTAACGACGTGGCGGGAGCCGCCCGGGGTCGTAATACGGTAAGGCTTGGGTGCGCAAGGCGACACGGCAGGCGACCCCGTGACCGGGGGCGTGAGACGGGCACGCGGGAAGGAGCGGCGGGGGCGGGGAGGCCCAGGAACGAGTGAGGAAGGAGGCAGGCTCCGCGGAAGAAATCGATCGCCGACGACGGTGGGCTTGACGGCGGCATGGCATCGTGACGGGCGCCCTACATCGGCGGCGGGCTGCCGCGCCGCCCCGCGCCCGCAAGCCTGCAAGTCCCACGCGGACGCGCGCTCATTCAGCTGCGTCCTCAGTCAGTTCAGACCCTGTTTGAGATTCTGGCAGGCCCCCTTCTGGGAGGAAGTTTGTATACATTTCTTAAGTTTATATAATCATAATATAAATACAATTTAATATGATTGCGTACGCTTCCGCGGCCGGAGTTTATATTATTGAGGCTATCCGGGACGAGCCGCGTCTCTGCCGTAATGGCTGACATTTCGGCCAACATATTTGTGACCTTCCTCAGAGCGTACTGCTTCAGTACGCTACGAGGAAGGTCACAATATGTTGACTGAAACGCCAGTAACTACGACAGAAGCGCAGCTCGTTCTGTATCGTCTAGATAATATATAATTTAATATAATTTTTAATTACAAACTTTTTAGTATTTTTACAACTATTTCATTGAGAGTCGTATATAGTTAAAAGAGATACAAACATTGGATTTTATGATATTGTTTCGCGTATTTTACGATTTTTTTCCCCAGGACATGTGCCTCTCAGGGATGGGTGCCGCTAAGCAACTGCTTGTTCTGCTTGTAGGTAAATTCGATCCTGAGTGGGCCGCTCCGCTTCAAGAGAATTCCAAGTTTAAGGGCGCTTGTTACGCGCTTCGTATATCACATGGCCTGTCTTCAACTCATTTGAGTTTGAGCGTGTAGGAGGTAAACAAAAAACATTTTCTACCTCACACTATAAATGTTGACGAACAACGAGGGCGCGCGTTTTCTACTACTTGGGAGCATCGCAGTACTCCTCAAACCGAGTCTTCAAGGTCATTCCATAAAGGAAACAACATTTCAAGAATCGTTTACTGAATGTGACTCGATTAAACCAAGTAGTCGTTTTAACTTTCTCGTACAGTACGTGCTCCGAATATCCACAGAAGTACAGGGAAAGTTGTGCTGCAAATATTGTTATCGAAATTTATGAGAAGTAAACCTTTTGTAGGTCCCTGATACTGAAAAAGTTATATACTATGTTTAAAACATCCATCTGCTCATGTACCAGCTTTGATATTATAATGGTTATCATGCCGGGTGATACCAAGTCCGCAGGTTCAAAACTTCTCAAAGTCGGAGGTTTGTGTTGACAAAAATCGACGGCATGCATGTGGACGCATATAAAACATATCCCAGAAAAGGCACTTGGCCGATCCCGGCAAAATTAAATACTCTACCAATTTAGCACCAATCAGAGTTTCGATATGAATTACCGAATAAAATTGCTGATATTGTATCTTGACCAGCTCTATCTGGTATTAAAATCAAACGTCAAAATTGGAATACTAGCGCTCCTAGGGAAAGCAATGGCATACTACCCTAGGTATATTTGCTCGGGATAAATCTCACATTAAGGCGTAAGGAATGTGATTCTACTTAATGGGGAAAATTCTATTGTTATGGATTCCTATTTACACTTGAGGCAAAACCAAAGTCCAGTATTGTTTTAACCCAAATCCGAAAACTACCACAAATATATTTCAACTCTCTTTAATTACAGTCAGTCAAATATAATTGTACGAAATGTCATCGCATGCATACAAATTCTTTATTAAAAACTCCTTGGGATAGTATTATGACATAATCGGGTAATTAATAAAATTAGCTATTTTTTATTGACTATAACTTTTTACGCACTCGTATTTCTTTTACATACTCACTATTCAGAGCTCTTATAAGCAAATCATTTTAAAAAATACAATAATGTTCAGGTGTTTTTAGATAATACATTTTAACGTACAGCTCTAACCCCTGTGCCAACGTTTTATTCACCAAATAGATAAAGTTTTGTAATGTAGCAGGAAAACGTGCAGATCTGTTTACAAAAATAACAAACAATCACATTTTGTGTCTCTCTGATTCCGAGTAATTTTCATGTTTCTATATTACTTTCTGGAGTACGTTGTTTTGTCAAAATACACGTTTTGGGGGTCTTGTAACCGAAAACGTTTTTCTAGAAACATCTGTCCGTCCGTCTCTGTCTGGTCGAACATAAGCGGCCTAAATCGCACTAGAATTTCCTCAAAATGAGTATAATCTCATCAACATTGATGATGTTGCGGCTCTTCCAATTAAAAGCGGGTATTTAAATTTTTGGAGTTACTTTACGTTACGTGACATCACTAGGGAGTTTTCAAATTTTTCTCAAAAATTGACAAATGTCTTAAAATGTGTATGCTTAAATAGAGCAAACTACGTTTATAAAAATTGTGCTTGTTTGATTTTGAGAAAAATCTTTGAATTTTTGAAAATTGCCAAATTTTTATGAATGGAGGTTTTTTCTTAATGACAATTGTTCTTCAAAATGTATGTTGAAACAATTTCATGTACAATTTTTCGAAAGTATGGGTAGTTTTTGCGTAATTGTGAGTGAAATCGTGTGCATTTAAAATAAAATACATAAATTACAATTGTTCCAAACCTGTTCCCGTTTTTCTTTGAATTTTTTGCTGCAATTGAAGCGCGTTTAATAATGAAGCGTAGGTTCGATTTTCATTAAAACCTCTGAAATTTCCAAACTTGCAAATGTTTAGCTCTTTATGATACGTCGGGAGCGCTGGTATTCTTACCTGCACTGGTGTAACGGATTAGACAATATATCATTGAGTCTCTGCTCTGGAATTCTTCTCCCAGAGCACTAATTGTTATTTATGCACCAACGGCGTTATAAGAGTTCTAATGATCTCTGGCGTCAAAAATCCCTCGGGCGTTTTGTTGCCAGAGTTCATTAGAACCAGTTAACACCCGTGGTATATACATGATTTTATTTTTTACGTAATTTTAATGATTTCGATTGACTTACTAATTAACTAGTTTTTAACTTGACTCGGTTTGCCTTTTCATATTTACCTTCCATAATTCCCTTTCATTATTTCCTCTTGTAATTCCGTCCATAAAGAACATGTAGCACCATTCAACTGTTTTCATATTTCTCTCGTAACCACAATGCTCTCGATCCAGGCAAGTTATGTAGTGTACATCGAACTTCGTATCGAAGGCATAATAAGTATCAGTAAAAAATAAATGTTTTTGAGGATGGAAACAGTTCTACGGGTTACACTCTTATTATCATATGATATAATCGTTACAAATAATTTCAGTAGTAAGTGGAATTGTAGCATCTCTGATTTTATAATTATTTGATGTTTGAGTTCCAAACTCACCATCTTCGATAATTTCGATAATACTGTCATCGCTAATTTGAATGGTTGTAAATATACGAAATTTATAGCAGCAGAAAATCGGCGGACATAGTAGCGGAAAATCGTTTATTCGTTCAACTTTCATTCACTTATTGCTACTGAATTACTACGAGTTTCTTTAACATCTGGTAGAAAATAAAAATAGTTTTAAGGAATCTAATGTATTACGTTTTAAAAACTTCTGCTGGTGTTCTAACTGCAATTTAAAAATATAAATGTCAATGCAAGTTCTTTCCTTAGTTTCAAAACGTATTGAATTTATACATAAATGGATATTTTAATCTATAATTTGAGCTAATTACACTGTTTTCGTTTGTACACAATGTGAGATACAATGTGTGAACATAATATGTTTTAAATTCTGGACCTCAAGAAAATGTGCGCAGATAATCTCCTCCCCCATGAGTCGTATAGAGTTTTTACATTTTTTGACCAAATAAATAAATATCAAATATGAAAATCAAGTTAGTAAATGTTATGTTGAGCGCACTTTTGAGAAAAATTAAATCAATTTTTATTTCCAGAATACCAGTAACAATTTATACAAATATGATTGCGTAAGTATACACATTTAACAAACAGATTTTGTGTAAAAATACTGATTTAATTCAATGGGTTGTACGCTTGTCCGATTTGGTAAGGAATTATTCTTAAATGATGTCGGTAAACACTGAAATGTTGTTGCAGTCAAACATACAGACTTTTGTTTGAAATAATGATTTCCTCTGTGTTCATCTCGGAATTGTTATTGAATCCACACTACACACCTACCGTCTGTGTGCGTAAATAATGACAGAGCTGGCTCCCAGGTGGAGCTCATTACCGTTCTTCTTATGAGTTTTATGATTGCCATCATTATTATCGTCATTACACGCTTCCCATCTGAACTACGCCGCCAGAACTCATCCTACGACGATGCCGGGCGGATTCCACTCCCTCTATCTCCCTTCCTCCACATTCTCCCTACGCTTTACACGTTTCCCCCGAACCATCGCCTTCTCTCCGCGCGCCTTCACTTTCGCTGCCGTTTCCATTACCTCCTCCGCTCCTCGCAGTTTTGAGATCGAGGCCAGCGGTCAGCTACCAATGCAGAGCGCCAGTGCTGCCGAACGGTGTCCATCGCTTGTAATACATATATAGTGAATGTATATAGTGAAGTGTAGTGCTATGTGATTGAGAATATGAATGAGTTGAAAATATAAAGTATAAATGTGTGTGTGAATGAGAAAACAAAAAGGAACCATCAAAGAAAGAATGTAAGAACTTGTAATTCATGTTATCTAAAGATCTCTATGTATAACTCTCAGACCCAAAGAGACATTGTAAATAGTTATAGTTAGTATATAAGATAGTTTTTAAGTAGTATTTTTAAGATATACCCTAATGAGCTGCAAAAGCTTAATCAGCTGCAACGCAAAATGTACCCCCTTTAAATGAATAAATTCCCTCCCCTCCAGGGTTACTGGAGAGGGAAAAATGGAAATAAAACAGCCCATCGCTCAGTTGCCTTGGCCGCAGCCCTCCGCCAACGCCCGCGCGCAGAGGCAGCGCCGAGCGGGCGCAAAGAAGGTGTAATGAGTGCGAGTGACGGGCGAATTGGGAAGCGATTACGGCATTGGGCCGGGGATTGAGCCGGGCCACGGTCCATCAGCTGTTGGGGACGAGCGGGGGAGGTCGAAGCAGGGCACGCGGCGCCAATGAGCGAGGTCGGCGGCGTTGGTGACCGGGGAGAACGCCCGTTGAAGTTTCGATTTCCGCGCGACGCGGTGACGGTGCTGGTGCTGGCAGCGAGAGCGCGGCCGCCGACGGGCAGGCAGGCAGGCAGGCAGGCGGGTCGGCGCGCTGGCGGGCGAGCGGGCGGGCGGGCAGGCGGGCTCAGGCGGGCGGGCGGGCAGGCCGGCCGCGGCGCGGCTCGCCTGCTTAAAGGACACGATCGATCGCGGCAACGTGGGACTCGTGATTCCCAGCCTTTGGAAGCCTCCCACGTAGCTGCTGACCGCAGGGCAGGCGCGCCGTGGCGCCGCCGCGACCGCGCCGCCAGCCCCGCCGGCCCCGCCGGCCCCGCCCCGCTCCCCCACTCACCCCCGCCGCTCCCGCCCCTCCCGCCCCGCTCCGCTCCAGGCCCGTTCCCGCCCTGCCCCCGCTCCACCCACGCTCCGCCTACCACCTCCCCCCGTTCCCCGCTCCCGCCTTGCTTACGCCCCGGTTCGTCCCCTGCACCGCACGATCTTATCTCTCGCTAGTGCATCTGCAGGACGCGCGCGTAGCCCCTTTGATCACGTTCCGCGGCGTTAAGCGGACGCCACAATATGCTTAATATCCCCACCGAGAGGCGTTTGAATGCAAGCGAGTAACGAGGTAGAATTCCTCACCCGCGCTCGGCCGCTCGCCCCCTCCCCCTCTTCCCGTCCCGCGGCCGCGGGGACGCCGGCGGCGGCGCGGCGCGGCACACGCCCGCGGGCAGCGCTGGCGCCGCGCGCCTCGCCGCTCGCCTCGCCGCGGAAGAAGCGTCCACGCCAAACGCCAACGAAGGTAATCAACGCGCGAGGGCGGCGGACTGTGGACTTGCCAACGGAAAAAAACGATAAGAGAAAGTCGATCGATCGCCGGATTTGCTAAACACCGCGACAGCGTACAGAACGCACGGGCGCTGCGAAAACAAAATGTGAAGTGCGCATAAAAGGAATTGGCTGGAATATCGTTTTCATTTTCGTTCAAGTGTAAAACCACTTCCACGTTTAAAGAAACCGTATGACTTTTAAAGAAAGGTGAACAGGTGTTTTGTATTTCAGAAGTAATCAGAGAGTTTCATGTTGAATATTTCCCCCCACTAAAGAATTGCATACCGTCTGGTCGATAAACAGATGACGTATTAGCTAATTTTCCATAAGACCGCTCTCGACGGGAGGAACCTAACAAGGAAGTTTTGTGCGAGGGCTTGCAGAGGGCGGCTTGCTGATACGTGATGTTTCGCTCTCCAGTTCCCAGATTTTCCGATGTTGAGGAAAAACTTTTGACAATAAATAATCGGCTCAATTTTTTAAGCGCTTCGCAAGATTAAAGTGTCCGGTCTAAACCGTGAACAGTTTAATGAAACGGAAATTTTCATTAACAATATATAATTACTCTTCTTAACAACGCAACATACATGCCATTCACATCTGCGCCCATAAGATTTATTACGTGTCACCTCTGTGAACGCAACCCTGCTCTTTTTCTGCTCCTGACGTCTTGCCTTTTTCGCATAAAGTAAGGGACTAGATTGATAAGTACGGGTACATTATGACCGTTGATGAATGATAATCGTGTTCGTGAATGAAAATTACTTACATTCCCACTATTAATGAAAAAAATTCTATAAGTTTTTCTAGTGCCTGGAATGTAAAGGATATCACCCATTAAATTCTCGAGTGCCATTTAAACAAACGAATGAATTTAGAACTATACCGCCGGCCCGAACTGACTTCAATCTTTGCCTTCTCACTCCTGAATATTTCAGAGAATACATTTATTTCGACCGAAGCGATCTACGCTGTTCTGGTAAATTCCATTATCTTCAAGGCAAGTGCCTTATTGCTCATCATCGTCTTCTGTATTATTTCAGTAGTATACTTTTCCTTTGCGGCTCTCACGCACAACCAATCTTTATTCATAAGGTCTCAAAAGAAAGAGAATTTCCCGGTGACGTGACAAATTGCATTTTGACTACAAAAATGTGAAAGATTTGTTGCAAAAAGCGCATCTAAATATTGATTTCAAATGCAACCCGCATCACACGACAGCATGTCAAAATACATATAGTTAAATAACTCCTCAGCGAAGCGTATTAGGGCCTTAAAAACGACAATTTTGAGGCCTCAAAGAAATGTTCCTCACACCGTAATCTACAGAATGGGATACTTTTAGCCATTATATTATATTTTTGCTGGCCGGCGCTTAGTGATATTATCGAATACCAACTATATTACTCGGTGCTGGAGGCGATCTTTGTTTGTGTCGTCATGTTTAGAAGGTTTAGATTTCGCCACATTGTATGTATGCTTTCTGTGTACATTAATTGAAGATTATGCAAATAAACGTAAATGCTCTCGCAGCAACAATTAGAGGTATTAAATAGTTGCCTCATATCGATGAAGATTGCTTTTTATGTGTATAGTGCAACCGTTCATCTGTCGAATGTAAGTACTGGCAGTCTGTGTACTGTTACTATGAAAAGTTTGTGATACAGTATTCATGCACTTGGTATGGTTAATCACAAAACGCTCATGTTGTTCTTATTCAAAATCTTTTTGTCCGTTTTTATCGCTCACCCTTCAAATTTTAAACTCCGCTAATTTAAGTCAATATACTTTCATGGACAGGGCTATTCAAAAGGGAATTTTTTTAAATCATGAATTAAAAATGAAATTCGACGAAAGCATGGGCCTGTATTTCTTTCACAATATTGCTTATTTTTTTCTGGTGTTGTTGATTTTAAAGATACAACATAAATCGTTCAAGAGAAATGATTGTTTTACCTTGTTTATTTGATTTCATTTCTTTAAAGGTGGGTGCAATTCACTTTGATAAAAGGCAAATTCGCTGCAACTCCTTACGCTATGATGAAAAGTCACGAAAGGAGCTACAGTGCACTACAAGACAACAGAGATTCAAAGAAGGAACCATCTCCAAGAAATCGGCAGAATGTTCTGCGTGTCAATTCAAAAGATAAGGAAGAGAGCTCAAGAAAATTTGAGAAGGGCGTTATCAGAAAGCTTAGAAACTAAGTCAAATTATGATGGAAGAGAGCTCTTAGATCTTTTGTTGTTCTTCGTCAAAAAGAAAAACGAAATTGGCAAATAATACACAATTGTGTACAGTGCAGAGTGAAGAAGTGTGTCTTATTAGGATTGGATTCTGTTTACCTGTGCCTGTATTTTCATTATCAGCAGTGATTCATTGAAATTTTCCAGTCAGCGTGTTCAGTCATGATATTGCATTGAAAATGCTGGGATGTAATACTTTTCCTAGAGTGATTAGCAATTTCAACTAGTTAATTTATATCTTGGACCAGTTGAAGCATTTGCAAGAAAATTAGGACTACGTTGGACATTTAGTACTCGAAATGCTGTTTTTAGGAGGCCAAAGATCTAGATCTAAATTTATTATTAAACAGATCAATATATTAATCATTGAAATAGGTTGAAGTATATTTGATACAGCGTATGATAGTCCAGATGCTGCTACTTCATCTCAGGTATCATCATTCAGGTTTCATTATTATTTATATTATTTAAAATCCTCCCCTATATTATTTCAGTAGTATAGATGCGTTTTGCGTAGACGCAACCGATCTTCATGAATGCCATCTCTAAAAAAAGAATATATCCATAACTTTTGGAATATACCCATAAAGATTAATATAGACGTAATATTTGTTTTCAAGTTATCTTGGAATCAGTAGGAAAATTGTTTATTTTATACATTTGATTGTATATTTAAGAACTACTGCCCCTAGAAAAATATTGAAAAGTGTACAAGAGCATGGTGGGGCAAGGAAAGAGATATGATAGGAGCAAATGGTTGGATCAAAGACGTACATGTAGGGAACGGACAACGTGAAGCAGGGGACGGAGAGCAATCAAAACAAAATGTAAAAGCGGAAGGAGGGAGGAGCGGGGAGCGCAACCAGAAGGCACCAGCGGTGGAGCAGAGGAGAACCGCATGGCGCGCGGCGAACGGGAAAGGGGGCGCTGTCAGCGGCGATGAAGGACCGACAGAGGGGCAAACCAGCCCGGTGAACTAGGGCCTGGGCCGAGGGAACCGCTAGGCGAAGTTCGGGGCATGGGGAGTGAAGTGAAGAGGAGATGAAGAGGGCCCGGGAGGCCGAGTGCTGCCGGTGAAGCTGGGCTGGCTGCGTCCGAGGCAAGGGCACGTCCTCGCCCTCGCCCTCGCCCTCGCCCTGCCCTCGCCGCCGCCGTCTTTGTCAGCGGAGCGGGCCGCGCACCCGCCGCCCCCGCCGCGGCCGCAATGAGCCGTTGCTGTGCCAATTCGCGAAGTGGCGGCGACGCCGCCCCGCGCTCCCGAGGAGATCCTTGCCTACGAAAACTTACAGCCGGTGTTTTGAAATAAAAACGACGGGAAAGCGATGCGATCAGTCAGCGAACGCTGTCCATTTGCGGCGGCGCACGGAGGAATAAAAGCGAGTTGTAACTCTTCTTTGGCAGTCTGCCTTTGGGCGGCCGGTGGGGAACGGAGCCGCGTAAGGTGGCCGCGCGGGGGGGGGGGGAGAGGGGGGAGCGCGAGGCGCGCGGAGGTGACGCACTTCTGTGGGATCGAGAGCCGTAGCGAGCGCTGGGAGCTGCCCTACTCGACCGACACAAAGAATGGAAGCGAACACAGCACTGATGAGCTTGCAAGGGTGGTTCTATTTCAACAGCGCTGCTGCATTCCAACATCCGCGCTCTCCCCCGTCGCGGGGGAGGCCCTCCGCCAGGTGAAAAATGAGTTTCATACTGACGAGAAAAAATGATGGTGCTATTTGGACGCGACTAGGGAGCACTTCCGCGCCAGGTGCGGCTTCCCACCATCGCCGCCGCCACCGGCGCGCGCCGCGTCCTGGGCTGCCCCCGCCTCGCCCCCGCCTCGCCCTCGCCCACACTCCGAGCTCGTCCCCGTCCCGTCCCGCCTCGCCCCGTCTCGCTGGCGCCGCCGTCGTCACTGCAAATCAAAACGATGAAAGCGCTGACTGCGGCTCGCTAATCGACTACTCCCCTCGCGATGATTGCGGCGCGCTGGCGGCGGCGTCCCCCCCCCCGGCCCCCGCAACTCGCCGCTGCCCGCCGGACCATGCCTCACGCGCCGACCCACCGCATAGGGCTCGGCGCACTCGTGAGAACGCTTACTAACCCACACGTGACAAGGATCGAGAGGAATATGTTGCGCGTTTGCAAACAAATCAATAACAGTAGGGATTACAAAAAGAATTCTACATAATATTCTTCAGTAAGGTTTCCTTGAGCTGGACGCTCCTGGGCCTATGTGTAATTGTGACTTCCCAATTAACAAATTATTACAAGATGTCAAAAATGAAAAGTAAAGTAGAAAGTTCAAAGTTGCTGTACTTTGCTGTGGAAATAATGTTACTACGTAAAAAATTGTGTTCATCATTTCAAGCGGTGGATACTCGCGGTGTATCAGAGTGATGCCTAGCACGGGTAGTCCATTTCTTGAACAATCCAACTTAGCACCACTTTCTAAAAAGCATTCCCTGATTCGTGTCGAGCGCATTTCTCTTGCCGTCTGCGTGGGTTTTAAAAACAGCCGGGACGATTTATTCGTGTTGTGTAGTTTTTGTGTGTGTGCAGCCACAGAAACCTGTGTGCTCGCCTGCCGTTATCGGCCTCTTCCTTTCCCCGGCGCCTGACTCCAAGAGGAAGAGCGCCCGGCAGCGGTTTCTCGTGGATAACCGGGGACGCTGCGCGGCGCGGCGCGGCGCGCGGGGCGATGGGCTGACGGATGACAGCGCGCGTTGTGAGGCTGGAAGTGCGCGGGCGGTTGCGGCGAGAGGGTGGGGGACGATCGCCCCGCGGGGAGGGTCTGCAGTTCGCTGCTCTCACGTGACAACGGGGCCGGGGCGATCGAAGGAGCGCGGGCTGATGGCTGACTCAACGACCCAGGATGATGTTCTTCTGAACATCAATGACGATGCCTCTCGAAATACAACTGGTCATCAATGTCAGTATCGTATTCGGTGATACATATTGGCAGATGAGTTCATCTCATAAAGTCCAACGTGGATGACTCGACGAACTAATATGCTTATAGCCTTCCTTCTTTCCTTCCTTCCCTCCTTTTATTTATGTATAAATTCGATGGATTAGTCGATGGATCAACCTACTCACTGGATATTTCATTTTTCTCTCTCATTGATTGATCACTTTTTTTAAAAGGAAACTCTCATTACCCATAAGCATATCTACGAAACTGTCGAACGAACAATGGCAAGTGAAATATTCAGCAATGAAGTTGAGATTAATGAACTCGAACTCGACTATTCGAAAATGGACTTGTTTTTCTGGAAGCGTCGTTTATGGAAAAGGACGGTTTCCTACTTGCATTATCTTTAGCGTATTTTCCTGTAGCGAAGTGACTCTGCATATAAAATATATTTGTCTTATGTTTAATTCAGTGATATGGTGCCCAGATTTATAATGGTTGGTTTGCATTCATTACGGCTATTCTCTATCACCAGGCTCACAACAATAAATCGTCATTAAGAACTTACGGGAGGGCGGGGCTATTATTCTTCGGGCTTCAATTAGGAAACCAAAACAACGATATAACAAAAACGTTCGATATACCAGAAATTCTGATTTAATACATGAAAAAGTGTATCTTATGAAAACTTGAGTTTCAATTAAACATATTCTCTTAAATACCGTGTAAAACATTATATTTTCATTGAAACAATGGCATTCACAATTATGCCACCGACAGCGATCAACATTTTTTTATGCACAACTAATTATTTTTATTTTCTTAATTTCATCGTGGTTATTGTATCTAATAACAGAGCATGACATCTTTTTTCCCCCATATCCTCGGGACCTATCATTTGTTCTACGCAAACATTTTAATATAAAGCGAATGTGCTGGTATGTTCTCCAATGCTGCACTACGCCGGTTCTCCTCAACAAATACATTTTGCAAGTTTTCCACCCACCGGCTTCTCAATATGATTTGGCCAAAATTAGTCCAATAACCGCTCACGTGGCTGAATGGAGTATGCAACGCAGCCGCACAGCCTGCAGGAACGTCGGGAGCCGCTGCTCACTCTTGCCTCCCAGGAGCCGTCACCCGGCAGGGGCAATGACGTCATAGGTACATGCGGCCGCACAGTGGGCTGCGTCGTGATATTTCAGTGCATTTTCCATTGTTCAGACTGAAATCGTTTCACAGTTTTGGTTGAAAGCTTTAATAGTGTTATTAAATTCACCTTCGACTACCGAGGTATTTTGCACACGTCGAATACCAAGCCTCTTTCACTTGATACTATTCTGTAACGTCATTTACGTTTTCCTCGTCTTCAGCACAAATAATATCGTGAACTTTATCTATAACGTATACATTATCTTCATCATTCTCACAAAACAATCTACCCTTCACGATCTTCTTCATACAAATCGTCTGGATTGTAAATACTTAATAACTTTTCAAAACCTCTAAGACTATAATTCTTCGACATGTTTACACACTAACGCACCAGTACTACAATAACACTCCATTGTAATGTCCACAACACTATCTCCCACCTTCCGCTGATAACATAACCTCAAACCACGTTATTAAATCCCGAACGTCCAATACCAACGGGGGTAAGGTAGTAACCCCAGCTATAAATTTAAGCCGCGAAGTGACTACAAGCCAAAACTTTTTTTTTCAACACGATAGTTTAATTAAATATGTAAAAAACATGCACAGTATATTAGAAATGTAAGAAAATTATAAGATGATAAATAATAAAGTATGCGTTGGGGTAACCCAGTTTTAAAATTGTATTCTTTCTCAAAACTGTTTGAAAAACAGTCCAACGTTCCTCGTTCTTCCCGTGTACACTTATACATTTATTACATTTTATGACTGTGCTCCGAAATTGTAGTTCTTTATTTCGACAAATATTTCGGGTGGTGTCAAAAAGTTATGGTTAGAGAAACACTGTTAAAAATCAACAATATTGATTTTCTTTATTTCAATGAGATTTTTATTTAAATATTCTATCAATAAATTAATTGTTGGATGTGTGAAGGGTGTTAGGCAAACAACACGTTATTCAGATATAAAATCATACTATAACATAGAAGATTTTATTTTTAATAATCATTAAAAAATAAATTATTAATATTATTTCGTAATTTCAACAATAATTTCTTAATTATTTTTAATTTTAATTCTTAGACTTATGGGAAAAGCTTGAGATTACGTATTTATCAGCTTTTTAAGTACACTGTATTTATTATGTAGTTAGTATTACGTAAGTACGATTAAATAATGAAAATTATATAAAGCATTTAATTTTTATTTATGTTCATTGCACTGATAAACTATGTTCGTTTATATTACTTCGGGAGAGCATTTATATCCTCTGTATTAATGAAAATATTGCATATGTAAGTAAAATATTACGCTTGTAATTTACGTGCCATTTACTAAATAAATTAACAAAAGTATATGCAAAGTTGTATATCTTGTTTTGTCTTGTAATGAGCAGGGGAGATCGAAGTTGGTTGACACCAGCTAGTACTTTTATTTTTGACGCAACTCCGGGTTAGTAGATAGTATCAATGGAAAGTACATTTATTAGGCTGTCTTAAGATATTTTTTTATTCGTGGATGCTTGACTGTCAAATTTTTAGAACCGTTAAAAGTCATCAAGTCCTGTGCAAACCACCCTCACATGTGGAGCTGGTTGGCACAGACCTTGGGGTAGGTTGGTACTAGAATAGGGTAGGATGGCACCCTCCGTCCGTGGGAGTGGGGAGTAATATAGCAGTGTCAAAATAAATGATTATTCAATACTTTATTTACACAAATAAATGCAAATAATTTTATCACCGTTTGGTCTTGCCGAACTGGCAATTACAGCAGTCTTGATAATTTCAAAATTAAGTACTTAAACATCATTCATTAATTTCATTTCATCAGACTTTCAATTCTTTAATAAAATAATGCTTCTTGTCTTTTTTGGAACATTTCACTCCAAAGGGAAATTTAAGTTATCATAGATGGACAAACAATGTTGCAAGTTTAAGCTACAAAGAAAAAATGTATTTAAAAAATAAATCAAGGATTACGCTTTAGAACACTAACCACAATCGGTTGAAAAAAATAGAGCCCTTTCAGGTCTCCTAAGTACTAGTCTCCATATCGTAAGAGGAATGACAGGGGGAGAACCCTTACCCTTAAGTCGAGCTCCCCACCAAGTCACCGCCCCCGCGGACGACGTGCTGTTGCAGCTAGTATATGAAATGTAGTATCGCCTGATCATGTCATCCCACTGTGCTGCCGTGCATTGGGCCAAAACACGGACCCATACCACAGCAACTAAACAGAAATGCCATGAAAATGTTTCGTTTTCAAAAAACATGTTTTTGTTTTTAAAAATATATCAGAAATGACTAAATTTTATTTTATCAAAATGGTAGTTGGTAGAACACCAGTAGTGGCCACTACGTCAGTAATGACCACTTCAAGCTCAAAATTTGAATTGGATAATAAGAATTGGAATATAATATAATAATTCCAATAAGAATTGGAAGCTTCCCAACTGTTTCGAAAGTACAATGGAGTTTATGCCTTCTAATGAGTATCTTTTATATAGAAAGAATAGGTTGTAAACATGTTTGGCATTACAATAATGCAACGTGAACGGATAATTTTTAAGGGCTTAATGCCTCAACCACATACAGAGGGTGGAATATCGAATAGCCGTTTCTGAGTAAAGTATCTGAACGTTACCAAACTTTTGCAATTTTCAAGTAGCTACTACTGAATCAAAATCGGGGTTTGGAATCGAATTAATATATAATAGGACGAATTGAAAATTGGCCTTAGTTTGGTAAGTAATTTATTCAGACAGTGTTACGCTAATAGCCCAATGAGTTTCACATAATGAATTTAGTTCTGTAACCCAATAACTTTGAGAAAACCATGAAAATGTTTTTAATTCTGACAATTGCTGGTGCTTTCACCTTAGGTTAAAATAGAAACGTCAAAAAAATAGTTTTATTTTGTCACGATAGTTGGCAGGTAGGGGATGAGTTTGAATGACGCTGTGCCAAGCAGCCCCAATTGAAATGTGCTAATTAGTCCTGAACGGGATTTTGGTTAAAAGTGGCCGCAGTGATGACAAGAGAACTCGAAACGAAAACCTGATGCAGGAAAATCAAGAGCTTTGTTGAAGGTTTCAGATGCAAAAGAGCGAGAAGCAACATTTTTCCTCTTCAGTGTTACAGAAGACACTCAATTAATTTCGAAAAATTAACTTTCTAAACTCGATAACACTTTTGAGATCATGGACATGACACAAAGCTAAGAATTATGGAAGGAATTGGTCGATGTAGGACGCTCAGTGCTAACCAGCCTCGGCCTCCCATAATAATGATAATAATAATAATAATAATAATAATAATAATAATAATAATAATAATAATAATAATAACTCCACCTAGGGAGTACACGACCTTGCAGTTGGTGGTGGAGCTTGAGTACCCCCATGAGCCTTAAAGCTATGTCAGTGGTAGCCTAGCTACCGGTGGGGCCTCCCTTGCTGAATGGGTTGAAGGTGAGGGGTCAGACGAAGAAGTACTCCATTTTGAGGAGAGTGGGAAGTAAGTAGAGAGGGAAGGGTCATGAACCTTTGGACTTCCTGTTGTCGGCCCATAGAGGGTACAGGAGAGAAACTGGTTTGGCACACCAGGCCACTGATTAGAGTGGAGGCCCGAACCTTGCATTAGCCAGCGAAGGAGGCTGCCTTCAGCAGTCAGTGAAAATCCCGTAGGGTTTAGTAATGCCGACTGGCGATCGGAGGGACCCCTTGCTGGGCCCTGCGGGGGATGCCCCGAGGCCACTGTGGGTCGCAGTAACGGATGGCAGGAAACAACCCGAGGGTTAAGTGTGATCTGTGAACTCGAACTTGCGTCCTGCGAATCTTCAATTCAACCAATGAGCAAAATGGATAGAACAAGCAATGTAATGAATTTTAACGTGCCTTGTTCTACCAATGTCCCATACCTGCTCAGAAACCGAGCTAATGTCACCTTGTCGACGTCTGGCCATCCCACGGATGCTAGTCCCAGGGACCCAGAGCCGGCAGTAGCTCGAAGCCATCGTCAGAGATGGACCCGGGATGAATTAAAGGAGGTGATGTGGTGCTTTTACTACGCAAAAGCGAAAAATGGGGGCTCTGAAATAGAAGTTTTCAAGGTATGGAGAGAGCGGAACCCAGATATGAGACCTACCCTAGACTCAAAGAAGCTTGCCAGTCAACGACGATACATACTCAGCAGTGGAAAATTCACAGCAGATCAACTTGCTGACATTGAGAGAAATGCGGAATATGTACTTCGCTCGAACAATCCACATGACGAACATGTAGAACTTGAAAATGATGATCCCGTGGAAGGTTCATCGCTTTCCAGTGAAACACACGTCAGTGGTGAAAACTCATCTGGCAATGAATTACACGATAAGGACATGATGCGAAATCTCCTTCGGCGCGAGATAGAAAGAGTTAGTCAACTTCCGTTTGAATCTCGCGAACCGTTGAGGAGAATATACGAAAATGCCAAAGCTAAAAGAGTGATAGAAACAGTGAATTCTGTCTTAAATGAGGTGGTGGAGACCCCAGGCAGAGATCTAGATATTACTGAAATCAATCACATCATATATGCAACTGGATATCTAGTATCTCAGATAATTTTGGGGCCAGCCAAGAACACCGACGGCCGACAGCAAAACAGAGTAAACAGCTCTGTACCCCCATGGATGAACAGAATTATGAAACGGATAGCCGACACCCGGCGTGAAATATCATTCTTAGCTGAGGCATCTTCTAATTCAACGCACACCTCTAAAGTTCAACGAAAAATATTCAATGTTGAACAAAAATACCAATTGAAAATGACACCAGCAGGCTAATGGTAGTTGAGAAGCTAAAAGAGAAAATTCAAGCATGGGCTCAACGAATAAGAAGGTACAAACGTAGAATAGATTTCCGTGTACAGAACCGGTTGTTTGAAACAGACGCGAAGAGATTCTATCGCAATCTGACTCAAAACCGAATGGCAAAGCTGTTACTCCTTCAAAAGATGACGTCGAAGCATTTTGGGCAGGAATCTGGGAAGAGAGCAGATCCTACAACAAAGACGCATCTTGGCTTCAATCTGAAGTTGATGCTGCCGATGAACTTGTAGAAACAGTGGAAGATGTTCACCAATTCTCGGAAGAGGACCTCTTCCAAGCAATTAAGAACATGGGAAACTGGAAGTCCCCCGGGATTGATAAGATCCAGATTTATTGGATTAAGAAATTAACAGCAATACATTCTCATCTAGCAAAGGCTGTTAATAAAATTTTTGAAAACCCAAAGGAAATCCCGGAATGGCTCACACGCGGCATCACGTATTTGCTACCCAAAGCGGGAGACAGCTCTTTGGCGAAGAACTACAGGCCAATTACTTGTCTGCCAGTACTGTACAAAGTTATAACTTCAGCTATAGCTGACAAAATGTATAGACATCTAGATAAGAATCATCTAATGCCAGCTGAACAAAAAGGATGTCGTAAAGGCTCTTATGGGTGTAAGGAAATCTTGCTACTGAATAAAGTCATCTTGAATGATGTAAAGAAACGCAAACGTAATTTGAGCATGGCTTGGATTGACTACCAAAAGGCCTTTGATAGTGTACCACACGATTGGATTTTGAAGACCCTGGAGATCTATCGATTTCATCCTAGACTTGTTGAGTTTTGCAAGGCTAGTATGAAGTCGTGGAGTACCAGGTTACTAATCCACAGCGGAAAGGAAGCAGTAGAAACCAGAAGTATTCAGATTAACAGGGGTATTTTTCAAGGAGATTCACTATCCCCTCTGCTGTTTTGCATTAGTTTGATCCCACTATCGAGACAGTTGTCGCAAGCTGACT
Source organism: Acheta domesticus (assembly GCA_031308135.1). Taxonomy (NCBI): domain Eukaryota; kingdom Metazoa; phylum Arthropoda; class Insecta; order Orthoptera; family Gryllidae; genus Acheta; species Acheta domesticus. The sequence goes on from JAHLJT010008446.1 coordinate 138,776,135, forward strand.
TTGGTTTTAAGCTCCATGGTGATGAAAGGCCAGTATCACATTTGTTTTACATGGATGATCTGAAAGTGTTTGCCAAGAATGAAGCGATTCTCTCCCAAATGCTGTCTGTCGTGAATGACTTTAGCAATGACATCTGCATGAAGTTTGGTCTTGACAAGTGTGCAAAAATCAATTTAAAAAGAGGGAAACTCACAACGTCTGAGAACATTGAAATTGATACGCACACTGTGATTCAAGATCTTGAGCCAGGTAAAACTTACAAATATCTGGGCATTGAAGAATGTGAAACCATCTCGAATGACAGAATGAAAGAGAGAATTCGTAGGGAGTATTATAGAAGAGTGAGACTGGTCCTGCAGTCCGCTCTGAATTCCAGGAATAAAATATCTGCAATAGGTAGTTTGGCGGTACCTGTAGCCGAATACAGTTTTGGACTAGTGGACTGGACTGAGCAAGAAATTCGCACCATGGATCGAAAAACCAGAAAACTGCTGACAATGCATCATGTTTCCCACCCTCGAGCTGATATACATAGACTTTATGTGGCACGTAAGGAAGGAGGAAGAGGCCTCAGACAAATTGAGGCCTCCTGGCACAACGCAATAGTCGGGTTGGGTAAGTATGTAGTCAGCCATCAAGACGACCCTCTAATGAGGCAGGTCATGAAATCC
>JAHLJT010008446.1:138777805-138814086 GCA_031308135.1 Acheta domesticus
TTCCTATGGCTGTAAGGAAATCTTGCTTCTGAATAAAATAATTTGAATGATGTAAAGAAACGAAAAACGTAATTTAAGCATGGCTTGGATTGACTACCAGAAAGCCTTTGACAGTGTACCACACGATTGGATTTTGAAGACCCTGGAGATCTATCGATTTCATCCTAGACTTGTTGAGTTTTGCAAGGCTAGTATGAAGTCGTGGAGCACCAGGTTACTAATCTACAGCGGAAAGGGAGTAGTAGAAACCAGAAGTATTCAGATTAACAGGGGAATTTTTCAAGGAGATTCACTATCCCCCTCTGTTGTTTTGCATTAGTTTGATTCCTCTGTCAAGACAGCTGTCGCACACTGACTTTGGTTACAAGCTCCATGGTGATGAAAGGCCTGTATCACATTATTTTACATGGATGATCTGAAAGTGTTTGCTAAGAATGAAGCGATTCTCTCCCAAATGCTGTCTGTCATCAATGAATTTAGCAATGACATCTGCATGAAGTTTGGTCTTGACAAGTGTGCAAAAGTCAACTTAAAAAGAGGCAAAATGACAACGTCAGAGAACATTGAAGTTGATAGACACACTGTGATACAAGATCTTGAGCCAGGTAAAACTTACAAATATCTGGGCATTGAAGAATGTGAGACCATCTCGAACGACACAATGAAAGAGAGAATTCGCAGGGAGTATTATAGACGAGTGAGACTTGTCCTGCAGTCCGCTCTGAACTCAAGGAATAAGATATCAGCAATAGGTAATTTGGCGGTGCCTGTAGCCGAATACAGTTTCGGACTAGTAGACTGGACTGAACAGGAAATTCGCATCATGGATCGAAAAAACCAGAAAACTGCTTACAATGCATCATGTCGCCCACCCCCGAGCTGATGTACATAGACTTTATGTGTCACGTAAGGAAGGAGGAAGAGGCCTGAGACAAATTGAAGCCTCCTGGCACAATGCAATAACCGGGATGGGAAAGTATGTAGTCAGCCATCAAGATGACCCACTAATGAGGCAGGTCATGAAATCTGACCGAAGAATGGGAAACAGAGGCATTGTAAGTGTAGCGAGAAGCATTGCGAACAAGACTATGCAAGACACCCAGAATGACAGAGACACTGAACTTCTGATGCTACTTAACATGAAATTTGAGACACAGAAAATGTTAAAGAAATCGTGGAGACACAAACCACTCCACGGACAATACCTAAAAAGAATGGACAAGGTGCAGATCAATAAAGATCAATCATTTATGTGGCTTAAAAGGGGAAGAATGAAGCCAGAATCGGAAGCACTTGTAATAGCTGCCCAAGATCAGGCCTTGAGAACACGACATTATGATAAAGCGGTTCTCAAAATTTCCCAAGATGATAAATGCCGCATTTGTCAGGAACACGTAGAAACCATTGATCATATTGTCTCAGCTTGTCCAATTCTAGCAAAGACCGAATATTTGAAAAGACACGACAGGGTGTGTAGCTACCTCCACTGGCAGATCTGTACCGCCCTCGAAGTTCCAAACACATGCCCCAAGTGGTACGAACACTCACCGAAACCGGTGACGTCTGTTGGATTGTGTACGATATTGTACGACCAACAAATTCAAACTGATCGCACGATAGCAGCAAACAAACCGGATATAGTCATCCGGGATATGGAGAAAAAATCATGTGTACTTGTCGATGTTGCTGTACCTTGCGATCAAAACGTCGTTACCAAGGAGGCAGAGAAACGTCTTAAATACAAGAGTTTGGAAATCGAGATCAGCCGAATGTGGGGCGTAAAAGCACAGGTCGTACCGATAGTTATCGGAGCTCTGGGATTTGTTCCGCAAAATTTGAGTAAGAACTTGTCTAAACTCCCAGGTAATTCAAAGGACTGGGAAGTGCAAGAAATAGCTTTATTTGGAACAGCCCACATTTTGCGCAAAGTACTGTAGAGGCACCGATAGTCCCTAGATCTACTCCTTAGGTAGCTGGTTGCAACCTGGAGTAGATTTTATATTCAGCCGACTTATAACATCTTTAGTCGTGATGTAATGGAAAAATAACAATAATAATAGTATCATCAAATGCTACTTGTTTTTCTAATGTTCAATTAATGTTCTAAATGTCTATTTTGGTCTTTGTTAATAAACAACCTGTAGACGGTTTAATCTGGGATAACTTTGATCAATACTTAAAAAAAACGAAATAAATGAGTAAAATACCATTAGATTTAATTTAATATTAATAATATGATTGATTATTAAAATAGAATTATTTGAGATTATTTAAGTAGAATTATTTAGATATATTGATTGAAATGGTTTAATTTAATTAGCATGATTTAACACATTTGATTTGAATCATTTAATTTATGCCACGGCGTCAGTAATTTCAATATTGATTTTCTACGTTATCTCGTAATAATTTTATGACAAATATTATCCTAATTATGTATAAAAATGTTTAATATAAAATTTGCTCTAGGTTTTCTTGGCTAAAATTGTGGCTTTTGTCCCAATATTTTCTGAATATCTTTAATAGACATTTGACAAGAAAGTGTAAAAACGGGTTAATTATATTTCGAAATGATATCAAAATATTTTTTGAATTTACTTCATGAAATATTTTAAAGCATTCTTGTATAAGTGAGAACAAAATTAGAGTACAAATGTATGATTGTTTAAACGAATATAATAATAATTTTTAACGAATATTGTCCATATAATTAAAAAGTTGGAAATCAAATTATCGTAAATTATGGAAAATTCGATAACCTACAGTATTTGCCACGGAAATCTAAATTTGCCGCATCCCCGACGCTGACGAGACCCATCACGTTTGAGCGCATTCATTAGTTGCAACCAATGACAGTACCAGGATAGCTTCCTGCATAGTTGTGGACATAGTGCATTTTAATTCTTACCTCTGAAACATTATATCCTAAATTCAGACCACATGAGCGAACAGCGCTACCTACACTCAGAGAGGATACAAATTTTAGATGAAATATATTAACATTAGAGTTCAGATTTTCGCCATTTTTTATGATTTTTTGAAGATGAGAATATTATATTTCAATGTAGCGTCCAATGTTTCTGTTGGTAAAAACTTGTACCAATCACTGATGTTAATCTGTTTTGAATGTGAGGCTTCTAAGACCGGAAAAAACCGAAAATATAGGAGGGAAATGCGGAAGCTGCATGGGGGAGATGATTTTGAAGGCTCATTAGCGGCAATCTGTTCGCGATAAATCATAAATGACAGATCATTTTGAAGATCGTGTCATTTCAGCCTGATGTTCGAGGCAGAAATTAGTTTAATGAGGCTCAAAACACTGAATTTTCATTTCTTTGTGCCGTGGTTAATGGGTCCCTTCATTAGTAAATGCATGATTAGTAATACGTGATGTTACATTGAGGACTTTGTATAGAAAATTTAAAATAAATAATGTATAACTTTAATACCACTTTAACGCATTATAATCTATTTCTCTTAGGTGCTCAGCAATATTAACTATATTATTACCTATGCAGTAATATTACTGAACAAAATGTGGAAAATATCTCTCACGTGAAGAAACATATCTTGTTTAAAGAATATTTTATTACATATCATTTCAATTTTCTTTTCTGGAAGAAAATGAGCTACTATTTGAGTCGTTTGACACCATGGAGCAGCTGTGTCTATTGTAATAAATCGACTTTCAATACCTCTGATTTATCGACCTGACACTTGGCTTTGCGTCCGAGCGCTAGCAACGAGCCTCCAGCCTTTGGCCTTCGCGAATGCTAAAAAATGATGTTATTTGTGTTTATTATTCTGAGATAATTACGTTGTGAAGAATTACGGTTGATAAAGATGATGATACACAAGATACAGATGATAAAAATTACCATTGGAATAGTTGCACAGCATCGGGCCTCGTCAAGTACCTTTTAAACAGCAAACGTGTTCAAGAGTTGCATTTGTGTGCATATCAGTTAATTGGAGCGGTAAGGTTCTCGTTTTTGTTTTTATTTGATTTACAGTAGTCGCTTCATGTAAATATTGCTTTGACGATGCAAACGAGCGGAGCGCATAATTGCGGTAACCAACTTCTGCGGGAATCGAGTAGAACTTTTTGCCGGTATGTTGTTTCTGGTTGTCTCGTCCCTGTTATTAATAAGCAGAAAATATTTCGTTTATTCACATGCTTTGTGAATCACTAAAAGAACAACAATTTTGTCGAAATTAAGAATATATTGACATTTCTTGGCACTCTCGGAGATATAAGTTTAAATGGGTACATTTTTCTGATTATGTAGCGTCAATAACGTTTTTCTCCCAAAAGCTATTTCTATAGATTTTATTTTCAGCTTTAATTTCACATCCTATAACGAATTTTATTTCTTGTGGAAATGAAATAAAAAAAACTTTTCTTCATTTCGAAGAGCATAATTATTTAATACGATCTAAATATAACTTGTTATGCTCATAATTGCCTAAATATGAATATTAATTAGAATATTGCACTTCTTCCCCATACATCACACACAGTTTTTAGACGATGAAAAATAATAGTCATTTAAATACTCTACCTTAATAAATTGTTACTAGAGGGGCTCGTACTAATATGCAAACTATGTTAAATATCATTGTTTTAAAAATTAAAATACCTTTATGCTGGAACCCAATTTCGAAAGTTTCTGACAACCCGTGCTGGGAAGTGGGATACCCTCCCCAAAATGTAAAAGAACTTCCCAAAACAAATGATTCTGAAAACTGAAACACATCACTCATGTTCATTCAGAGAGACGAAAACGAGGACTGAAAACGCTGAAACGCATAGTTTGCGATTTCGGCCGAAGGTCAAGTGTGTTGAGGAGTAACGTGTGTTGCGGGTTGCTTCTGCACATCCTTTCCCCGTACACCTTAGAAAATTGACGCCTTTTTACTTTCTCATATACGTACATATATAAAGAATAATATACTTAGTACAGAGAAAGTTATATAATGCTGCGAAACGGCGAAATTTTGGCAGAAAAAATTCATTGCCGGGCCGTGATAACGAAATGTTGATAAATCAAGTTGCTAAATTAAGAAAATAAATCTTCTAACGTATGATGTAGCCAGAATCCCTCTTTACTAGGTTCTTGATACCAAAAAACCAATTGAAGGCAAAAGGTCCGTCCATATGTCTGTCCGTCCGTCTGTGAACAAAATTGAAGAGAGAGATGTTTCCTTGAAATATAATTTGTTCTCCATATGTAATCCTTTTGTTAAGGTCATGTAGTTCATTTTTTTTAATTTAATAGTTTTCGCCCAATATTGCGTGCAATATGTGCAATGTTAAAAAATAACAAAAACATAATTTTCTCGAAAAGGTCTCCAAATTATTTCTTTACACGATTGATAGGAATGGTGCTAAATATACTCTATAAGATGACATAAACGCCAGATTGTTCTATTCGTTTGTTTTTTCAATAATTACAAAAATGTAATTTTTTGACTTGTTTCTCACATCGGTAATATTTACATTAACGGCGATATTGATATATTTATGACTACTGTGCTTTAAATAATGTCAGATAAAGGTTCTGGGAAACTCAACAGTTTTCTGTGAAAATGAGCTGAAATTTCCGCATTTTGAGAAATGCTTAAATGCCATTTCCTCAAAAATGGTTTCAATTTTTTTTCCAAACTTTTCCAACAAATAGCGTTAATACTCTGTTTAATATGGCGTAGAGTTCATTTTTGGGTATTCTTTTTTTAAAAAATTACACAAATGTAATTTTTTTAAATATGTTTCACACCATTAATAAGCACATTTCGAACGATAAACAAACACTACTACATTTGTATGTGGAAGTGCTTCAAACTTCCTCGCCAGCAGTAACACTTATTGGGTTTAGCTGTGAGCTAGCGTTGTCGCAATCTCTACAGCAACTCTGACCGGAATATCCCAGGATTCGAGTCGACGTTGGCAGGATTTATCAGTCACTAGCTAGGTCACTACGTGGAATTCAGCCGCTCTCTGGAAAAGAATGAGCACTCTCATTTACTAAACATTGTTGAAATTTATTTAAAAACACAATGGAATGATATAGTAAAATATGTTTTTAACCTCTCTCTCCATTGAATGCTACCAAAAGTTTGGGGGGTAAACAGATTCTGTAGTCGAAACTATTCAGACTTTTCTAGTAAGAAATACGAATAATACATATTCAAATTAACGGATAAAAATACATAATAAAATATAATTACGAAGAAATCCATTGAGATTAGGGTACCACTACTGTACTCATACTTACGTTTATGACGAATATCATATCTTAAATCCCGTTCATATCTTACTACAATGACGTATGTTGCTTTTATCAACATATTCAACAGTCTTGGCTTAATGGTCTTGTGAAATGAAGTCAACTACGTCTTATTTACTGTTTTCGTTTTAAAACATGAAAGTTATCGGTAGATCCAAAAACGTAAATGGAATTTTAGTAGATTTAAACAGATTATACGATTCTGTCTAAATGCTTGTTCGTAATAGGTATTTTGGGAGAATAGTTGTCTTTACTGTGCTATTTAATCATACGAATATTTTCGTCTGTCTCATTTGTCAGTAGCTTCTACGGTCTTATCTTTCCATTTTACACAAGTAGATGATTCACAAGAAATTATGATTCTTATTCATATATTTAATTTCAATTACACACATTTGCGTAATTTCAATGTGTGGTTGTACACGCTGTGCAGGGGAAGAACTAGGACGATGGATGATGAGCACTGAGTTGGGCCAAAGGGAAATACAGATAGGAACAGGGATGTGCACGGTAGTGTGGGTTACTCAAGAATCGTTCTGCAACTATGCTTTATTCACTTTAAGTTTTTATTTGACAATCGCTAGGCAAGAACTGATTGTTAAGATATCATTAAACATATGATCACATATCCGTATTTATTGTCCCTCGTACGTATTGTTTCTAATTCATTAGCTGATCTAAAAAGTAACAGTGCCAAAATCAGGTATTAATTTTAAAATCTATTAACCCGGGAATTCTTTGTTTCCTTTCCCTTGAACAAAGTGCTTTGGAATCTCGTGCAGGTGAATCAAATCCATCTCCATTCCGAGACGAATCCCGCTGCTCGGCGTCGGCGAGCACGTTCGCCTCTCCCCCACCCCCGCCCTCCCCGCCCCCGCCCCGCCCCGCCCGCGCGCACCCCTTGTAGACACACGGCGACCCGACACGCGCGTTCTAGGCTCGCGGCGCCTGAGCGGCGGAGCGCCGAAGCGAGAAGCGCCGGGGGCGGGGCGCGGCGGGGGCGGGCGCCCCTTCGACAGACCGTCTTCCGGAGTCGGGCAGCACGCAAAGCGTCCCCGAACTCGCTCGCGCATCCCAGTCACGTTGGCGACCTTCACCGCATTCTCGGCCTTGCGGCGCCCCATCTTAACGGAGCACTTCTCGTCGCCTTCCTTCCCCATCGCGCCTGTCGTCATGGAAATGATGGGTGGAGGAGCGATGATTTTTACCCCACGGGCCGTGGAAGCGCTGGCGATGGACATTGCCACGAGGGGCTACGTTTGTTTGCACACTCCGTGTGTCCAAGGGTTTTCGCCTGAAGTCGCTATTCAATTGACTCACAGGCTTCAGCTTCAATAATATTCAATTCCACATTATCATCTATTCAGCTTTTGCATTTTTTAGTTATGTCTGATAAAAAATAGTTTGTAACAGCATGATATTTGGACATATATAATATTTGATATATAATGTAATACGGTGTAACATTTGGACTTCTTAGTTCGCAGAGTCACTTTTTCCTATTTTATGTTCAAATTTTTCTTCACTGCGTGGATACTATTAATGTAGCAATACGGATATTTGTATCCGTAAAACAGTATCTCTGAAAAAGAGAGAACAAACATTTATATGATAGCAGTATAATTTAAATTAAAACTATATCGCATTTATTTTGTAACTTTACTGAATTAACGTTATACTTCTATTACATATTACTGAGGTCATGAGTAGTTGTTGGCATTTATCGACTTTTTCTGGGTAATAGACTTTGTTTGATATGCAAATTTCCATGGCAATATGTACGTTTGTTGGGAGAATGTCTGGTTGACAGAAACGATCTGAGAAAATTTGCATAGAAGATCCAAGAAGAATGTATTTTTTGCTGTATGCAAGTTTCCTCCTTACGATACGTTGGCGATACGCTCACTTCGTTCAATTTTCTCGAATCTAACACCCAATTTAATTCAATACCCATTCATTGCATAAGAAATTTCTTTCTATGAAAAGTACAAATGCATCATTAATCTTGCGTGTCGCTTGAATAAGGTATAGATGGCATAAAGGTAAACGTAAACATTTACATAGTACTGCCTGTCATGACTAAGTAGACAATACTAACTGATGTGGTTAAATGAATTCAATAAAATATAATCGCTTTGGTTTGCGAAAAACCTGATAATGATGTTTACTTCTTGTTATAAACCCAATATGTTATACATTGACGTATACTATTAGAAGCTACAGCCCAAGTAATTTCATTGAACATTAACATCACATAATAATACTAAAACGCGCATGAATTCACTATTTAATATTAGCAAAGATTAAAATACGGTAAATTTCTTTTGCTTTCTTTTCGCAAATGCGAGATTTTCGTACTTAATTATTTACGGTTTTGTATTAAATATCACACAAGATGTATTTTAAAAATAGTTGTTCACTCCATATTTATGATAATTCAATTAACGTTCTCCTTGAAGATGCGTTTTTCTGCCTTTACTGCTGTTTAACGTAACGATCCGTGCAGTGGAAACATGCAATAATTCGGAAGGGTCTTCTCATTTGTCCCTTATTACTTAACTACGTTCCAAACGACCATCCTCTGTAACTCAGAAAATAGGAGTTAATTCATAAAATCTGGGCTCTAGACCCACAAGTTCCTGGTCCCAAGCCTAACGTAGTTTCTGGATTTTAAAATTATGCAAATTTCATCACGCGTTCATGTAGATGCTTAGTAACTTACGGTATTACGAAACTTGCGTTAATCCCTTACACTGAATGAACACTGGAAATGTCGACGAGTAATTCCCAATTTACGGCAGGTTCAAATGGTCTACGTTCGGTCTTGCGATGAAATAGCTTTTCAGATCTCTCTGGAATTAATTCCATAAATCACTAATGATTGCAGCATGGAAATTTCCTATTTTTCTGGAACGACGATAATTTCACTTAATAAAAGTATTCGTACCTTATTTATTGATATTGAACATCCCAAACTCCGGTAGATGTAAAACAATTCTCTAAATAATTGTGGAAGCCCTTTCTTCCTGACCAATGAGAAATGTAACCACGCTCTCGAAGAAACTTCTGAATAATGGTATTCAAATCGAGGCATACAGATGAAAATGATCAATTACGTCCAGTTGTTGGAAATTACTTTCGATAGTAGATTGTATTCGAAGTTTGCGTTTACCCAAAGACGGACGGTTTATCTGTAAATATAAAACTGATTTCATGATGATAATGTGGAAGAATTGAGAATAAATTGACGAACACCTATTTTCAGCCATACTTCAGCAAGGGCATAGCAACCTTTGAACAGTCAGTGTAAATATCATATGTAAAAATAATCACGAGAAATTCTCTTTATCACCGAAAACACCTCTGTGTAAACACTGAGCATGCATGTTCACTCCCTAGTCAACACGCAAAAAGGCGCACCCTGCGAGGTGCTGTAAGTCCCTTGTGTGCCAAGGGTTGCGCAACATGGCGTTCGCGGTGCGCTTTTGTGGCGCAGTCCCGCGCCGCGGCGCGCCGGCCAGAGAGGAAGCGCTGGGTGGCTTCTCTGCGTATTCCCATGATGTACTGGAGTACGCAGACCCGACAGACCGTGCAGCCCTGCACTACACAAACGGCAGCGGACAAACTTGAGCTACATACACAATCGTTTTTAGTGTGATGAATATCGCCTGAGAACCTCATGACAATCTGTCATGATCTCTTCAAAAGAAAATGAAAATGCGATGGAGTAGCTCGGGTCTGTAAATATGTAGTTAGTAGTGATGATTTGAAATAAACAGTGAAGATCATTTTTATCGTTAAATGATTAAACGGACATTTGAGAAAAAAATCAAGCAACTAATGCGTTATTTGTCTTCCCAAGAAACTCTTTTTGACAAAACAACAAAAACGTGGGAAAAGGGTATAGCCGTATTAGGTGATAAAAATTGTTCCAAACAATCCCCCCCCATCAATTCCCCTCCTCTTATCTGGATCACATTTTTCGTTCCGTTTTCCTTTATCGATTTAGCAAATGCTGAGTGGACCCTTTTTTGATTCTGAAAATTAAATAGCTCTTTTTGCTTTTCAAACTTTTTCTGGAGAGACAAAAAACGTTTCAGTCTTCATTCTTTCGTAATTTTGTTTTATAAGGTTACTGCATTCACTATACTTACTAAAGACACTACTTATAAGATGCGATATAATTGGGAACGGTGTAGAACATATGTGATAACCCAAAAACAAAATCATTTCGTAGCTAAATTGTGCTTAAGATATATTTTTTTCTCTACCTACATCTATCCGTAGTACTAACAATTTCGAAATTTTGCCAGGTTGAATGACGCTGTAAGACCATTCCAATTCAGTAAAAATTGTTTTTAGAAAAGTGCCTCTGACGACAATTTGCTTATTAATCGTCAATACCATTGGTCATAATTGTCTATGTTGGCACCTTAGCATTCGATCTCAAACTGCGCAGATACCTTTTTGGCATGAACAGCGATTTCATCCTTGACGAACAGACACAGTGCCGGCTCCTCAAGTGGTGGATTTAAGTGGAATTCCTCATGAATTGGGAACTTCTCATCTGTATATAATTAGGTGCCTTCCTCACACATACGAGGGAAGACTTTTTTCTTCGCTGGAAACACTAATACTCTTCGGGAAAGAAACGCAGTGAACAATGCCATTTTGAACTTTTTTTGACTGGTTGTGAAATGAAATCTACTTATTACATGTGAAAAAAAATATCAGCAATGAATTTTAACTTTTCTTAGAAGAATATTCTGATACATCATCATATGAACAATAAACAGTTCGTTCAAGTCCAAAAGACATTTTTATGCTTTTCATTTCAATACGAAATGGAAGGAGTGTTTGACAGATATGAATATTTGATTTCTTGTCTATCCAGTTAGCATACGACGCTTTGCCTGTATTTTGTGATTGTCCACTTGTGGCTGAAATATGGCATAATGGGACAGGAACCTATGATTAGTTCCATAGTTTGTGTTATATCTGTACATTTGCGATATTTTTCATCAAATAACTTTTATTTTTAACACTAGAGTGATACTGAATGTAGAATCTGAATGTTTTTAATACCGAAAAGTTCTAAATGTGAAGTCAATCCGAAATTTTGGAAAAATTATAATATTCAGATATAACAGTAAAAACAGGTAAAACGAAAATCGCTGTACGCGACATTTAGGAATTTAACAAAATAAAAATATATTCTCTAAGATGGATATGATATGTCAAAATTATGCGGAAAATAGTAGCTTGGAATTTTGTAAAATTTTTATTAGAAAATAATACAAATATATTTCATGATAAAATTGAGAAATAAATATTCCTGTAAAATTACTTCTTCTGTAAAAATCATAAATTAAGCATGAGGAGGAGACGAGCGGTGTAACTTAAGGCTTCAACATCGCTGGAATTTCTCAGAAAGGCGTGAAGCTGTTTCAGTTGCAGCGTGTCATTGAACAGTGGTCAGCGCGAACGGAGGGCACTAGACTCAAGGCCTGCTTCAACTGTTCCGCACAGACCTCTCTCACTCACCGCCTAGGTCATTGAAAGATCGTATAACCGTGTGATTAAACGCAGCGTGCGCCGTATAAATGACCGCATGCAGAGGGAAACCATAGCAAAGATCGACCGTAGTTGGGCCGTCGATTACATCTGTTCTCAGAAAAACGAGCAAGATTGAAAAACGCGCCCGCAAAACCCTACACATATTGCATACACAAAATAAAGCACTGGAAATATAGGTTCTGTGCCCATAGTTGAAAGTGCTTTTCACAATGTTGGCGATAATATGGAATTCAATTAAACGATGGTGAATTAATAATTATAATTATAATTATAACAACAACTTGACTAAACTCCCAGGTAATTCAAAAGACTGGGAAGTGCAAGAAATTGCTTTATTTGGAACAGCCACATTTTGCACAAATTATTACAGAGTAAATCTAAGTTATTTTATGATCACTACACCTTACACTTTCGCCATATATCCAATGTTGTTTTAATTACAAACTAATGACATATCACAATACCACAGACGTACCACTAAGGGTTCACTAATTCGTTAAAATATTCCACAAAGTCTACCAAAGAACTTCACTTATAATTACCAATCCACCAGAAAATGATATTTTTAATATCTTAAATATTGCATTTCGGTAGGTAAAGATATTTGTATGTAACGAAATATGTGTATTAATAGGAAATATATGTAAAAATATGTAATTGCTCCAAAATAAGTAAAAAGATGTATATGCTTTGTATTCGTTCCCTTGTAATAGTTAAACAGTCATGTGTAACTTGCAGTACGTATGCCTCATTAGATGAAGATTATAAATGATTACACTTCACTAAAGTAATTTATTGAAGGATTTTCTCACCTAATAAATTTGAAAAGATGGTAATTTTGATTACATGGATTGAAAATATGTAAAAAAGACAACGTTTCGGGGAATTCTCCCCTCTTGAGGCTATTTGCAGTAAAAATAATAAAATATCATTGTCATGTACAGAGTTTTGGCATTCATTCGCTGAGATAAACATCTTGTTATGATTTTAATTGGTTTGGTACGGTGTATTTTACGACTCTTGTCGTGTTCAGAATATGTAAAAAATAATAGTTTTAATGCATTCAGAATATGATGAAAATTCTAGAACAAATTTTTGAATGCATGTATCATGTAGATGAAAAAATGTGTTTACATGAAAACCCGTTCTCTTCTAATGAGCGTCCTTGAAAAATATTTTAAGTATTTTATTGGAATTAACGTAAACCAATGAGAAAATTACTAGGTATTCTACATGTACGATGTGTTCCTGTTACAAGCTTTGCATATCCAGGTACTTGAATCAAGCCTAAAAAAAATAACGCAAGTTACCGAGAGTCAAAAGAGTGATGGTCCCACGATGTTTTGGTCTTCAGCACTCCCAATTCTTTCCGCACGTGTCACCATCATCTCCCCGCGCATTCCGGTCCCCGTTCCAGCTCTGACCACGCCGCCCCGCGCTCCGCCCCGCGCTCCGCCCCGCGCTCCGCCCCGCGTCGATAGCCGTCCCCAGAAAAATATGGGCGGGCTTAAAAATTCACGCGCGAATTACATATTTCACGCACGAAACAGAAACCCGGCGTTGGATCGGTGGCGCAACAGCGGCGCGGCACTGATGGGAGAGGCGACGTCCCCGCCTCCGCCGGTCCGCCCGCCCCGCGAGGACAACGCGGGCGACGAGGACGCGCAGGTAGGAAGCGGGCGCGCGCGATGAGAATGCGTGCGGGGCCAGCGTGAGCGGATGGGATCTACCCTGGCGAGAATGGGGATGTGCGAGCAGACGCGAGGACGCGAGCGCGTGGAGAGGAAGAATGGCCCGTGGGAAGGGTGGGCTGAACGCTGGCCGCCGAAGGAGCGTTCGAGCACGGCAGGAATAAGCTGGAGTGAGCTGAATAGTTTTCGCCTAAGACGTGGTGTGCAGCGGTTCCAAGGAATCGAAACTCACATACGGTAAAAATGAAAGAGCGGAGGTTGAATTGGCACAAAACTCGGACTGAACACTTGTTATTTTGAAAGGAAATGTTGGACTTGTTAAGCTGCCGTTTTTTGTTTTACGTCTCTGTGAGATTTTTACATCAATGAAAGTTTTCCTTTTCAGAATAATGAATTTCTTCATTAATGTAATAGGGTCAGAAAAAGTAAATAACGCTACATCCTCGTACGTCGATTGAAAAAGTAATGAATGTGTGGACAACTGGGTCTATTTGTGTAGTATACTAAAGATCACTTAGTATACGATCATATTATTTTTGCGACGAATGTTTTCTCTCTGAAGAATGCGATTAGTCCAAATACATTGATGCATCAGTACTCATGTTTCATCGTCGCGTGTATTAAGTATGCAAAGAGTGCACGAACATAAACAAAGATACATGAATGTACAGGTGGACACTTACATATTGAACATACAAAATGGACAAAATATTACATTCCGTTTTCACACGGTATTATCTTCGGAAACATCTGTTGTAATAAGAGAAATCTTACATTGGGTATGGATTGTTTTCCTCTGTTATTTGCAGTGTGAAATTTGTGATTCGTATCACTGAAGAAATGACACGTTAAACAATGGAGCAACATGCATTCATCGTTCAGAACAGCTACCGGCACGAAAGTCCACAAGCGGTCTGACGATCATTTCAAACAAACTTGCTCGTAGGAAAATTGTCTGACAGCCAGGCTCTAACCATTTAGTCATTGAATTTTTTCGAACATTTTTTATCGCAAATATTATGATTGATTAGGTTGACCGAAAAGCAATATAAGTTTGAACGATGAATCTCTTTCAAGGAAAATCCATCTAATCCTTTACGAGAGCACTGTTAGTGCTCCAGACACACACATGATATGGGCATTGAATTACGACATCCATAAAATATTCAGATTCAGATACCATTGGCACAGACATAGTCCAGGAGAGGCGTTGATAGTTTTCTCTTTTTCAGAATGAATTGTGTTAAAACCTTTCTCGAAAAAATGCTGTATCTTAAAGAGAAGACCAAAATTGATATTCCCCAATCGATCTGACTGATGTCCTGGCCCCTTGAATTTGAAACTGATATTTTAATTTTGGAAGACTACATAAACCCCCTGGGACGTTTTCAAAAAAATGTCTCCATCGTTTTTGATTAAATTTCGTTGGATTGTGTGAAGGGCGTTTAAGAGAATGATGATGGTCTCATGTTCGTTGAAAACCCTGTTTTTTCGAAAATTTCAAAAGTTCAAAATTTTGCTTGGAGTCTTTCTACAACCAAAATATACAAGATAGTTTTTTTCCCTTAATGAAATCTGTTCCTTAAAGATAGATTTTGAAGTAAGGTTATGTACAATTTTTCGAAAATGTGAATACTTTTCACGTAATTTTGCGTGAAAGTACAGGCGAAAACATACGTGCTGCTTTAGCCCCACTAGTTAAATAGTGTTAATAAAAATTATGTGGGTGTTGGTAGAGTTGCGCGAACGCAGCGCGCTGTGCGCGAGGCCTGTCGGCAACGCGCCACCTGCCCCGCAGCGGAGCCCCGCACGGAAGCGAGCGTGGCCGACCATTTGAACGCATGAGGACGCCGCTGCCCGTATTTAGCCGCGCGCCCGCACTCGCCTCTTCTAAGGCGCAATCGCTCCGAGGCCGCAGGACGGGCGAAAGACAGACCGCGAGGGGCGGGATCGAACGAGAACAAGGGCGAGGGGCAAAGGCGAGGGCAACGGCAATGGCGGGGCAGGGGACAGGGCGAGAGGGGTGAGGAAGTCGTGGGATGAGGCGTGAGCGAAGGCGGGCGGCACCGGGTAAGCCCCACTGGAAGAGACGGGCCGCGTGGAGCGGGGTGTGGGATTTGCAAAGGACAGGGCAGGGAGGACAGACACGGGAGGCGAGGTTAGACGGAGGTCACGTGGAGGGACTGTGCGAGGTGGTGCGTGGCGGCGTGGTGCAGGTGTGCGGATGGGTGCGGGCTCGGTGTGGTTGCGGGGGAGTGCAGTTGGTGTTCTGGGCTGGGAGGTGCAGGGCAGGATGTGCGGGGCCGGGTGGGGCGGGGGCAGCATGGCGGAGTACTCAAGTGCGTGGGGAGGATGAGAGGGAGTCCGGGGTGGGGTGGTGCAGGGCGGGGTGGTGCGGGGCCGACTGGTGCGGGGGCAGCAGGGCGGAGTGCTGCAGTGCGTAGCGGGGAGGTGCGAGGAGTGCGAGGCAGGGCGCAGGGATGGTGGGCTGCGGGGGTGTGGGACGAAGTGGTGTGATGCGGGGGGGGGGGCGAGCCCGACGCGGCCTAGCGTTGCGTGCGGCGTGGGGAAGGTACTTAACAGGCCGTTCCGTGAGCGGCCCAGCGCGTTGCTGTGTCTCACGCTATATTCCAAGTGCGGAGTGTTACTGGGAGCTCGGCGCCCTAGCATTTTGAGGAAGGCGGCCATTGAACCGTGTAATTTGTCTATAAATGGACGCTGTAGTGACGGATAATGATTTGAGGTGTGGTTTGTACTTAAAGCTTTGGTGAATGATGTGCAGCATGAACTCGTGGACTGGGTTTCCCACGATTAATTAGGAAAATTTCCATCTTTCTTCCTAATCTTTGATATGTAGTTTATGGCGACTCCTTTTTGTATTCATATTTATGACATAGTGCAATACAGGTTGATGGTATCTATCTAAAGGGAGGCTCACAAGAAAATATCTGTTCAAAGTTCTCGTTTACCGATAAACGAACTGATACGTTTAAAAACGATATAATTTTAAGTACTTCCCAACACTTTGTTAGGCACTGCGAGTACGTATTCGCAAATAAAAACACGGAACTTAATTTGTTTTTCCTATGTATAAAAAATACTGTTTTGTTTATTTACTATATTAATCTTCCCAATTTTTGTTACCTTCATATTTCAGTCAAAATGTCCATATTGTTTATGAAAAACTGTCATATTCGTTATATATGAAATTCTGACAACACTTTTGCGAAAAGAAGATGCCAGTTTTGTTACTTCCTTCTTCGTATTTCACTTTGAATTACTTCTACAAATATTACGCATTTTATTCTCATCCGTGGATGTTTTGCATGCACAAGTATTTGTCCACAAAAAAATTTCTATTGATGAAGTGTTCAGAAGTACTGTAAATTCTCCCACAAACTGCGAGGCTACATCCTGTCACTTTGATGTGGGGGTATGTATATTGTTCACACGCGTGCGCTACATATTATTAATACTAAGTGACCCCTAAAATGTATTGACATGTTGGTTGAACGATTAACCTAATCTATTTTGTTTCTGCTTTGGCATTCTCTTCTTGCCATTGCAAGCACACAAATCGATGAGGTGGGTAATTTTCATATTTGACTGCGTGGTGTTAAAATTAATTGCATTAGATGAAGCGAATAATGCTGTAAAAGTTATATTGCTCTCTCGTACCAAATATGTCCCCTCGTCCGTCCCATGCACATGAATCCGTCATTTACACTAGCGATCTGAGTGAGAACAATGGTATATCCGGAAAGCTCATTGCAGTGCTGGGTGCACTCATGACATTATATACGTGGGGGGACTCAAGTTTATAAATATTGACGACGTTTCTTGCGGGTTGCTTAAATGCCATCTACAAATTGATGAAGTGACTTGATGTAGCAGCTTAAATAAAGTGAAGTGTAGACAGATAATTACTGCGAATAAAATGGTGCACGTACTCAGAAAAACAGCATGCTTCTGAAAGATAAGTTTAACGAGCAAGAGGGCTCTTGATTTTTGTTCTTTTATTTTTTATTTATTTTCTGGGACGCAAGGGCTGGTTCGTTTCTCACTCAAAACTCCATCTTTTGTAATCGATTTTCATTTGACAAGAATAAGAAGCGGGAAGAAAAATCTTCCTTTTGTGACAACAGGGGAGCGCCAAGAGGGGCGAGTGTAAAGTAATGCTAGATGACAGGCACGTGACTAATGACATCAGATACGGCGCGACGCGGCCTGCCGGCTGCCGTGGCTGGTCGCGCCCGCGCCCGCGCCTGCATCCGCATCCACGAGCACTTTGTCCACCTGCGTCGCTTTGTTCGATCGCCCAGCGCACCCCGAAGCGCTTGCCACCGCGGGCTCCGCGCGTGGACAGACGCGCTCTGCACCGCACGCTCCTCTAGCTTTTCTCTCCGTCTCGCGCCCAAACGAGCTGGGATCTTGGTAAACACGATAAGTAGTTACAAACAGGCCGTAATGCGCGCCAACGATTTGTCTCGTGGTCGATCCGAACGTGTAATACGTTCGATACTGTTTCCTGAAATGGATGGCTGTTTAATGCATCGTACGAATGATCTCTCAAAATATATAATATTTCCTTTTTGCTTTACGCAACACAGAGTTATGGTACAAACATGAAGTCTGTTCCTCTTACATTCTGTCTGACTCATTATATCAAATTCTTAATTGATGAATGCGAAATGTGTATGTGACATAATATTTCTTTTCAAAAATTCATTTCGTAAATTGAATGAAAGAATGTGTGTTGAAATCCTTCAAATCTGAAGTAGTATCTTACTCGATCGTGAATTGACTGATATCATTGGCGCTGAAATGCGGATATTAGAATAAGGATGACGGAAATAAATGTGTATTAGCTTCTAGCATCGTACTATTTCTGCACTATTATTCAGCAAATCAAGTGTAATGGTGTTTTAATTTTTTTTAGATTTCAAAGGATTAAAAAATTTCCCCGAGAAATACCGAAAAATAACATAAAGGGGCAAACCAGGAATAAAACTTTAACTATTATTATGTTACTACAGGTAACTATTATATATTCATATAGTTACTATAATTGACTGTAGACATGACGGTTACTATGTGCCACTGATTAGTCCATTCTAAATGATTTTTTCGGTTTCATGTTTTAATTCTTAAAATAGGACGGAAAATCGAGGAAGACCACGGTACTTGTTACTGCAGAAAGAATATCGTCTCATTTTGTAAACAAAGGAGTAGTACTGAGAACCACCCGCGTTAGAACGATGTTTGTGAGCAATGATTTTGCTTTTTAAGATATTTTAATTTTATCTTACTCATTTTAACATGGAAACATCTGAAATTAAGTTTGATTCTCTCCACCACCCAGTTGTTACGTAAAATTGCAATTTTGAAATATATATTTTTATTCATTGTACAAGTTTTTGTTCATTAATGCTTTCATTGGCGTTGTATATTTGTGTTGTGAAAAATAGGACTCTTCCTTTGCTGTCACAGAGCATTTGGTTACAGAATTGGGGGTCCCGGTATCTGATCCAACAAATGCTTTACATTAGATCCACCTTTTCCAAAATCAACGGCTTCTAATTTAAATCTCAATTTCATCACAGATGCTACTTTTGAAAACTACTCTATTTAGAGAGAATTGCAGAAAAGTAACAAAAATGTTAATAAAACTTACAGAAAATGGGTATGTCACATCAAATAAGGTCCAATGGGACGGCCTGGGTAGCCTAGTCGCTAACGCTGAAGGGTCATAGCTGCCTTGTGCCTGAAGGGTTACGGATTCGAATACCGCCCGGGGTATGGATGTTTGTGTGTGTCCGTATAAGAGTATGCGAGTTCTGCTATCGTTACCATTACCCCCAAAGTTACAAAACCTGTGTTACTTATAGTTGTCGCTGTATAACCTTAGTAGTTGAAAAGCGACCTTAAATGAGTAAAAAAATCCAGTGGACTTTTCTTAAATAGTATTTGTTTAGTGTACATTAAATTTAATTCCTTGTTTTGATGTAGAATTTTCGAATTATATGGATTTAAGTTTTGTGAAGATAAATTATTGAATAAACTAATGGTACGTCTGGCTAAAAGTCGTTAATTTTTAAATAAAAACAATAATATATTATGTCCAGACGTTAAATTAAGACAAAATCAAAATGTTGCAAGATATTCGGAGTTTTACCGCACTATACCAATAAAGAAATTCCGTAGTAGCAGCAGAGATATTGTGGTAATTCTTACACATACCAGTAAAAGTTATACAGGCAAATCTTAAAAGTAACTATCCTCCGTACATTTACAGCAACAATTATACCTTTGAAATATATTCTTTATTTTATACCTCATTGCCGAGTCCTTGAGAGAGCATTTGCAACTGCAAAATCAACGTTCTTTTAACTATTGACCATGCATAAAATAGACTGAATTTACTTTGGTGAGAATAAAAAAATTTAGTCTCCATGGGTTGTGCAGGGGTTTGGAGCATCGTCCTTGAACACGGACCCGAAGGTCCAGTCCCATGTAAGACCTTGAACCCAATTTTTTCAACTTGTGTTTGGGGCATGTTGCCATAAATTAACCACTATTCCGGTCAAATTCATGGCTCAACATATTCCTCTTTCATGGTCACGTCTACCTTCATGCAGCCAGTGGAAGGCGAAGGGTGGTCACCGGTCCTGGAAAGGTGTTACGAAGGACATACAAGCTGCATCTCGTCAGTCGCCTCTGCTCAGAAATTACGATGGTGCTCTCATCATTCCAACTATTACCTGCCGTGAATACATATAATTGAATACTCGTAGTAACTATATACATAGTAATTGTGTGTGTATTCTTTGCGGACGTGAAAGTTGAATAATTAATACACTATACTGCGATTTTTCTAACATTGCCCCTCAAGGCCCATCTTCGCGCTGGAATATTTCGCAATATTTCGCATCTTTCTCAGTCGTGCCGCTAGATTTCGCGTGAACGCGACCGTATCAAGCAGTGCTTGCGATCGTGCGACTTCTGCCGGCAAGACCGAAAAGACGCGAAATGTGTGATATTCCATCGCAGCCATAGGGGCTTGAGGGGCAGAGTTAGAAAAATCGCACTATATGTAGTACGTAGAATCTTCTAGACATATATGAAAATCGTCTATCAGCAAAATATTTTTTAAATTTTTGTTTTGGGGATTTTGCGTTATATGTTTAGCTTTTAGAATACCCCATTTATAGAATTTAGTAGAACCTGGCCACGTTTTCCGATAATAACACGGATGAAAGAGGATTAAGTTTATACAAAGGGTATTACTGTTGCAGGGAATCAGTGTACTTTTCACATATTTCTAGCGTATAAATTTTTAATGTTTCCGTTGAAGTTATTTAGCGAAATTAGGGTTTATTTATGTAAAAAAAGAGGAGCGGAAGGCGCAAATGGATATTTGCTTTGATGACTTTCCCATATCTATGTTTTAATATATTTCCATTACTAACGTTTAATAGAACTAACGGAAAACACTTTTTCTAGTACATTAGATATTGTCACAATAAAGGAATTTACAACGGTGTCTCCTTGGGAATGTTTTCATCTGTTGAGCTTGTTAGGATATGCAAGATTTCATTAAGAGCCATTGCATTTAATGCAGAGTAATACGGAATAAGTTCACATCACAATACAGTACGTGGTATTAGCTCTCGCAAATACGAACTGAAATGAATATGCCTTAAATCGTTTCAGTTCTTGAGTTTTCTCCTTCTCTCATACGTTTTCTTGCGGGACGTAAGATAAAGTACGAGTAATGTGAGAGCGCTTTGTAGGCGTTTGGCGGACCCATGTCGCTATGTTCGCGAGCGGGGGCGAGGAGCCGGGAAGGGGTGGGAGGGGAGGGGAGGGGAGGGAGACGAGCGGCGACGACGTGGCCGTGGCGTCGCGCCGTTTCCCCTTGGGCGGAGCGCGCGGGCGGCGGCGCGGGTGGCGTGGGTGTGGGCGGGGGCGGGGGGCGGGGCGGAGGCGCCGCGTGCGGAAGGTGACGCCCATCGATTGGCGCGTGCGAGCGGCCGCGTTTGCGTTGAATTTCCGGGCCGCCACCGTCGCCGCCATCACCACCGCCGCCGGCCGTATGTGCATTAAAGCGAACGGGACGATTTGTGGCGCCGCCGCCGCCGCCGCCTTCCGCCGTGCCGCATGTGCCCCGCCGCTCGGCCGTGCCTTTCTTTCCCACCACTTGCGACTGATTGCCGTCCTCCAATCTACCGTAAATTTTACTCTTGCCGTACTTGGCGCTTGGGAATGTTGGCAGGCGCGGGGAAAGCATTTCCGTGTGATACCTTTTCCTTAAAATCCTTTGGGATTTGCTTTTTACACATGTTGCGTAAATCACTGATATTTATTTAATTATTCGTATTGTGTAAATACTGTGTTGCAAGAAACAATAAATAAATTTATTCTTTAAAAAGTGTGGAATAAATACAATATTTGTAATATCTCTGTATAGACATTTTGGATCACATGTTTAGCGGTAAGATTTCACATTAATTAGAAAAGGGTACATTTCAAAAGCTTTGTATTGCGTTCCTTAATAATTACATGAATGAATATCCATTTAATTATATACGATGAAAGTGGAACACAAAAAACAGTTTTTACACAACTTTTTTTGTTTCATTATTAAATGCAAAGAAATTAAAGACTTGTAGCCTTTTCGATGGATGAAGTTCCTTTTCATTTGATTTTCGCGTATCGTTCTCGAGTATTGTTTTACTGTACTTTGCTTACCGACAAATTGTCCCCAAAAAAATATTTAAGGCATTGCAATGAGAATACCGATCCTGAAAGATTAGTGCTGAGTTCTGATTGATCACGATTAGAATAAGTGTTAAAATATACTCTGTCCCAAATTTGGTCATTGGTGTGGCGAGTTTTAATAGAGTAATAAGTGGTTTAATTTATTTAATATTTTAACTTTTTTAATTTTTAATTTTATAATATAACTTAATTTTTTGTCTCTCAATTCTGCAATTATTTTATTTGGTTTGTATATGAGATAACGACCTCATCTCTCGTATACTATTACTAGAGTATTTTACTTTGTTCGTATTCTGTGACTAAAATATTTGGTTTAGTGAAATCAGGATTATGCAGTTTTATAGACCTATTACCTTTGTTATCTCTTCGCGAAAAATTTTATTGAATATATTTTCACATTAAAACATTTGAAATTAATAGTAAATAAATAATTTCCTAATGTGCTGATGTGTTAATTCACTACATCACCATAACATGATAAAGAGCTCTTTTCTGAATTACAAATTCACATTTTGTATGTCTAGAACTTAAAGTTTCAAACATTATTTTATTTCTTCCACTTGAGATCACTTTTGTAAATGGTCCAGATGTCACGCCATGCATTCAGTTCGTAGTATACTCTGCACCCTCAGGCACCTATGTGAAGGTCTTCATGTAGATGAACGCAATTTGGGATGGCCGACACCATAACACATACGTGGGTTTGCAACAGAGATTCCTAAACATACGTGTACACTGAGTGTGGCGCCTGCCCATTAAGGAAGTCTGCTATGCAGAACGAGGAGCGACGGGAGGACGGAGGAGGAGCGGGGGTGGAGGCTCCTCCCAGCTGTCAGGCGCATCGGCTTCCAGCAGCCTGCTCCCTCGCAGCCCTTCCCCGATGCGCGGCCCGCCTTCTCCCTTCACGCCGTCTCCACGCCCCCTCCACGCCAC
Organism: Acheta domesticus; assembly: GCA_031308135.1. Classification (NCBI taxonomy): domain Eukaryota; kingdom Metazoa; phylum Arthropoda; class Insecta; order Orthoptera; family Gryllidae; genus Acheta; species Acheta domesticus. The sequence goes on from JAHLJT010008446.1 coordinate 138,801,075, forward strand.
CCTCACCCCACCTTCACGCTACCCCCACGCCACCCTCACGCCTCCTCCACGCCAGTCCTCACGACCTTCACACCACTTCCACGCCATCCCTACGCCACCACGCCACCCTCACACCACCTCCGTGCCACCTCCATACAACCTTCACACCATCTCCACGCCCCCTTCACGTCTCCTCACCACAATCTCCACGGTACTTCGACGCCACCTCCATGCCACCTCCACGCCACCTTCACATCTCCGTCCGCCGAACTACAAGGTGCCTCTGCGCGGAGCTCCCCCTCTGCAGCGCGGCGCTGCAGCATTTCTTGGAGTTTGCCCCTCACAAAACGTTTCCCTCCATACACGTTTTCATATTCTGTAGAGAAAATGTATTATTAACGCTTAGAACTCACACTTCATCTGATTGAAACAATATAATATTGAATTAGGCACACATTAGGAAAATTAGGTGAAGTGATCACTTTCCATCCTTGTTCTATTTCCGTCTCCCACCCGATCTCCACTGCGCAATACTATTTCTTGGCAGTGACCACTCGAACTTGTTATTGGCACTTAAATTTATTACTGATTACAGTGCCTTTTTTTAGTGAAAAACAATTCATTTCACGAAACTCAGAAATATTCATTTTTTCTTCGTTTTATGCTTCTGGATATTAGTGTGTCTTCTTATGATGGCGTTGATCAAGTTGACATAAAGTTTCCATTGTTTTCGCCCAAATTTGTATTTCCAGAACTTACTGTCTGCAATATTGCATACCTTTGGAGAGTCCTAATCCCTTCCTCAGGAAGGAAGTTGGAACCCTGGAATCTCATAGTAATTTGCTAGATAAAACTGCTGTTTGCCAACTAGCAGTGATAAAACATATTTGATTACTTCCTGTAGACATGATTTATTTATTTATTAATTTATTTAAGATAAGCTCTTCAACTACTGAGGTCGCTCAGGCCTAAAGGAGATGATCTAATGAACAGATGATAGCGATAGTGAAGTGAAATGCGACGGAGAAATGGAACGATGAAAGGGAGGGAAACGGAAAACCGCGTGAAAACGTGTCGAAAGCCGCTTGGCCCACCACACACAAATTTCGCATGGGTTGGCTGGGAGTGGAACCCGGCCCTCAGCGGGGGAGAGCGTGTGTGCTAGCCATTACGCCACGAATTCCCCGCGAACACAGGCTTTCAATATTTCAGTTCTTTTTTATTCCAGTTATCACGCCTCCGCTCAGTGCTAATCCAGGAACAGCGATCCTGGATACGGTTACGATTCTGCGGGTTCATTTGTCAAGGGACATTTTCTAAACCCTAAAGAGAAAATGGATAAGATGCGCTGCATTCTTCTAATGGGTGTACGAGAAGTGCATCTAACGCCAGTCCAAAAATATTATTGAAAACTCTGATTTCTGAATATAGGCGAAAGAATCATGATCGTGAAGTTATGTCACATCTATTTATTTATGTGGTATCTTCCTTGTTATAAATTATGCGTTAACTGAAATCATTTCTTGTGATATATTTCAATACTGTGCAATGATATTTAGTTTTAATGTGTACATTTTACAGAATTGTAATTTTATTAATAAAATATTATATTCTATCATATGAGTTGGTTTTAGACCAGTTTTGAGCCTCTTACTGACAAAAGGTCTGGGAAGAAATTTGGAACAAGAGGACTAAATTAGAAGCATGTTTTTATAAATCAATGAAATCACAGGTTTCACGTCTTCATTTTTCTTCACAATAGAAAGGGATACCTATAAATGGATGCCCGGACACTTTATTCAAATGCTGCAGATTGCTAATATTTTTTTTTATATTTGCGTTTCTTTGGTTTGCATGTAAACGAAATACCGGAGGATCCTATATATCAACTACATTTCACTGAATTTTGGTATCGATTTTATATTTCCACTTCATTTTTCAGGTAAACGTCCAGTCGCATGTTATGTCCAGCTCCACTCGGTTCCACTACAGTTAGCATCTCCGTCATTCCCACTTCCTAATTGGATTTATCTCACCCTAATTCCTTCAGTTTTGCCGTCTTTCCAAGAGACTCACTCATCAATAACTACTCGCAGATTGCTGACTTCTCTGCCAATGTCGCCATTCTCCTTCCAATAGACAGCAGCAATTATCGCCAAAGTCACCTATGCCCCCTTCCTCCGTCGCCTTCCCTTCGCGCCACTCTCCGCCTGCCATAGCCCTATCCCTTTCCCTCACCGCCTCCACCCCGCCTTCACCTCCCCTCCCTGTCCCCCTCCCCCTCCCCTCTGCCCCGCCGCCACCGCCGAGCGCTCCGACAGCCCGCGCGTCACAATGCGAAGTAACGATCGACGCCTGAATCGTTTGTAGGTTTACGCGGAAGCGTTGTTTTAATTAACTTTCTATTGTATTGAGAAACCAGCCAAATAATATTTGTCGTGCTTTGTTGGGGAAACTGCGGTTCCGTTCATTTACCTACTCTCAGCTAACAGTACAACTTTGACTCCAAAGCTGAAATGAATATTTCTCGTGAATAACTTTTATTGAAATATAAATGAACTCACTGGAGTGAATATTTAAAAATATTACTCAATAAACTTTCGTATTGATGACAATTTTTTAATGGAATTTTTAATCGAAATTGCAATGTAACAATATATCTTGTCTGTTCAAATATTTAATCAATATGTAGCATTGAAAACCTACTAATGAAATATTGGTAAATTTACTCGGAATCTGGCATAGATCTTATTGGTATGTTTGTATCTGACCATTATTAATTTTCTCTTCTCAGTACACTCAGTTCTCTGCATGAATCACCCTTAATCATATTATCCAAACGATTGTAATGCTTTTCCATGAATCACTATGGCTTTATCTTGTTCGTGCTTCAACGTGTAATACAGTTCGCGTTCTTTTATTTTTAAGAAATTAGCGAATGCCATACGCTAGCGTGTACTTCGAAATTCTTGCGCGCGCGTTTGACGCGAGAATGCACGTGGACACTGAGGATGGGAGTTGGCGGGGGCGTTGCGGGGCGCTAGGCGCCGCCACATTGGCGTCGGGGATCGCGGCAAGGGCGGCGAGATGAGGGGTGGCTGCATCGGCGGGATGCGGGATGGGGGGCACGGGCGGCGAGGGCGGCGTCGCGGTGCGGCGGTCGGGAGGGGCGTGGCGGCGCCGGCGGGGAGCGCCGGTAGTGCGGGGGCGGGGCGGGGCGGGGAGGGGCGGGGGCGCTGCGGTGTCAGCGGGAGCGGCCGCTGCGTCTCGCGCACACGTCGCTACGTGATGGATGCGTCCCCGGGGCTCGATGATTGATTGCTGAAGAAACAGAACCCATTTTCCACACCCGTCGTGGACATCACTAGCAGCAGCCTTGTTTTGTCTGGATTGCTGCTGGCCTAGGAGACTCCGGCTTAGGAAGCTCCGCCGGCAGCGCCGCTGTCTTTGTGGCGCGCGTGGCCCGTGGCGCGTGGCGGGTGGCGCGTGCTGCCCGGCCCTCCAGCACCTCCAGCGCCTCCAGCGCCACCCGCCTCCGCTGCAGCCTGCCTCCGGCAGCCGCTCCCTCTTGCAGCTTACCTTGAGCAGCGGGCGACGGCTCCCGCTTCCGTTCGTCCCCGCGTCGCAGCTACCTGTGTCGTCAGCCTGTCTGCCGTCATTACCATTGCCGCCGCCAATGCGGACACTTTTCTTGTTTTCGCCTCATTTGCCGCCATCATCTTCACTGCCTTCATTAGGCTCACTCTCGCGTCCTTCGTCCCCTTCGCCCTCCCTTCCCCTTGCCCTCCTCTGCAACGGTCTCTGCGCATCACGTTGCCTCCCCCCGCGCTCTCTCTCACACATTCTCTCTCGATTCGCGCTCTCGACTTCATGTGATTTTCAAACACTTGCCGTCTGTGTTCGCGCATGAGGGACATGTTTGCGAACCGTGTAATGATCTAATTAGGTATTAATGAAAAGAAGCCGGCAGAAAAGCAGCAACTCTGCGCTCTCTGAAGACTAGGAAGTTCCAGAATGGGACTGAAACAATATTTCGTTAGATGGAAAGTACATATGTGCGTAAGGCGTTATAAACAAGATGAGGTAAATAATTACATGTGCATACAAGAACATGTAGGAAATTGTTGGCACTGCAAGCAGAGAAAATACATGAAGAGGTGCGCTATGAAATCAACATGTATCTTTCGAGAAGTTTATTTAGAGTAGTCGACTCTCTGCCACTCAGCATTGTGAAAATTAATATAATTTGCTTGAGTCGTATTCATATTTTGTTGCACGATTAAATATCAAAGTTTCATAGTAATATACTCGTATTGATTGTTTCTTGTTCTTTGAGTCTGTAAATTGTTTGCGTTAAGAAGTTACAATTATATTATTTATTTGTAAAGGAATAATCTAATGATAATAGTAATGATAAAAATAAAAATTATAATGATACCACCTATGCAGTACTGGAATAAATAAGAGATATAGCTATTTGATAGTACATTGATATAATATTTATTTTTATTACTGTAATGCAATTGTTGAGTAAATTAAAAGCGGACAATAAATATGCAATGCAGTGTTGCCGGCCACTTTGTGCACAGTACTGAAAAGATATTTGTAAACAAGTGCGAGTTTTCAAGTCTTGGGAATATTCAAATTGCTAAACATTTCCTAAATTTTTAAAATTTTTACTTTCCTAGTTTGAGGAAAATTTTAAATTGTAAATTTTTCCTAAAATTGAATTGATAATATCCAATATTTTTAATTTCTTTTTTACTTAATAACAAAATAGATTTATAACACGTTCTCATATTATTAAAATTATGAAATACAAGTAAAATAATTACCATTATCTTCCGATGTTTTTCGTTTCTCTCAAGACTTGAACTATTTACTTGATTTTTTTTTCCGCTTTTACGCTGACGAGATTTCCTCCTTTTCTCTTGTTTTAGAGGTGATTCAAAAATATGTACACGATCTTAGCTTCCTAAAAACTTCTTTAAACAATTAGTAGCACTTATTAACATTTCACTGATTTAAACAAGTTCCTTCTAATTCTCTTCTAAACCTAGGTTATTCAATAAAAAATCCTCTAAATTTCAGTAAAATCTCATTGTGTTCAATCTGATATATTTGTGATTAACATTTAATACGTCCCTAACTTCAAATTAGTAACTTAATCACATGCTGTAAGAGCATTCCTTTTTATCAACTCCTTCCTCCCTTGCTTTCACTCCTGTCTCCTATATGAGAAACCCTTCATCCAAATTATGTATGTATTTTTCATTTAATGATATTTTTTTCATACACTATTGTAATAAAAATATTTGAAAGTGGCCAGGCGGAAGAGCAGGCTAAATGGCCTGAGCCTCGCCACCAATAAAGACTATTTTTTATTTATTTATTTATTATCGAATGGGAATTATTATACGTATATATTCCACATGATCAATTTATTTAAAATTGCTTTTTGCATGAAAATTGCACTTTAGTACTGTATGTGATGCACTTCGGATTTGTGTGTGTAAGGATAAGCAAAATTGATTATTAATTAAGAAACTATTAATTGCTTCCGGGCGAGTCAGCTTCTATGACTACACTGTCCTACGATGGGTTCATTGCCGCCATCTTGTATTGCTTTTTAAAATTACTTTTGCACCCTGAATCAGGATCTGACGTTGTTTTTCCCACATCACGTTACGTTTTATTTTAAATCTTATATTACGTTTTTATTTCATTTATTTACCAATGCAATTCTTACATTGCACTTCTTACTAGTTGCTTCATTAAGATTTCTAGATTAATTAACTAATTCAATGTCCTGCAGCCATCTGACAATTCTCTATAAACCGCTTGTGCCTAGAGCCGGCAACACGGCACAATGCAGCATGTTTTGCTGAGTGGCGAAATTTTGTTGTGGTTTGTCCGCTGGTCTAAGTTCCGCTTCGCTTGCTAGGGAAAAGAGATTTTTTGTCTTCATGAGTGTTCTATAGTGAGTGACATACGATGTTTAACACGTAAAAAAGAGTATGTTTTTATTGAAATTAAATCGAAGTCCTACCTCGTGGCTACAAGAACAGCCCAGATTCCTTCTGTTATGTGTGTGGAAGTTTCGTACCGATAAGACAGCAGCGCAGAATAACCGAGTTTCGTGAGAAAGGGCTACTATGACTATTTCGACAGCAAATTAAGAGACCAAGTCTAGCCGCGGGCCCAGCATATGGCCTATAGAACGTGTATAGAGCCGTTACGGCAATGTATGAATGGTGACAGCGTTACCATTCGGAATTTAATGGTGTGGCTACCTACAGACCACAGTACTGACTGCTACTTCTGTTCTGTGAATGTGACGAGATTTAACAGCAATCCCAAAAGTATTATTATGTATCCAAACAATCTTCAATCTGCATTTTCACCTGTTCGTCATGGTCCTGATATACCAGTCCCAAAAATCCAGAAAATTTACAAGGTCTGTCTCTCTTCTGAATGTGAATTGATGCAGAAATGGTCGAGCTTATTTCTGACTGTGATTTCTCTATTGAAGATATTGAAAGGAACCTAAACGTGTCAAGCAAAGTGCATTAAATGATTTTGTACTAGACCTTCCCTACCAAGAAATCTTCCGAGGTACTCCGGTGTTGACTTCGTGAAAATAACACCAAGGATGACGTAATATTGGTACAGATATCGCGAACAAGAATTGACACCTATCTTTTCTAAAGAGGGTAGCATAAAAGTTAAATGTTACATTCACATCTGGGCTATTCCCTGAGAATCTAGGAATTTTGAGTGAAGAGCTTCGTAAAGCGTAAATGTAGCTTCACGGTGCGCACGTTTTCTTGAGCACTCTTTTTGCTTGTAGTTCATTTACAGTTGAAATTGATTTTGTATAAATCGGTAACAAACGTTTTCAAATATTTTTATTTTTCTAAAATAATTATTTCTAAATTCATTTTTCGTATTCTATTTTCGTAGTTTTTTTTATTTGTTCTGGGCCTCAAGAAAATGTGCGCAGATAAATCTCTTTCCCCACACGTCATATACAGTTTTTACTGTTTTTTGACAAATAAATAAAGAGCAAGGAGAAAGATTGGGAAAAAAGGAATTGGAACGCAAATATCAAGGGAAATGGAACAAAAACATGCTTGCAGATTAATGTGGTTACTAATGAGGGATTTACTTGATATACTAAAGAGGGTTACTAAAGATCCAACTACATCTCACATGCGAAAAGACAAAGAAGTTCCTTAAACTTAGTTGAGAAGTTATAAAATTGAAAATGTGGTCTTTTCTCAATACGTTATGAAGAATTTGGTCCATTTGACTGTGTTTTTCTTCTAATCTGTACACGCAATTCAATTCTTTCTACGTTATGTTCATGAAGTATCTAATATAGTAGCGTTTAGACGAGTTAAATAACAAAAACGAAGCATTCCTTACATATGATAATGAATTAATTGTTATCTTGCGTGTTCGCGTGTCTCATATTTCCCGAATTTTCATTTTGATTTCCAAAAAAACATGATGAAATAGAGAAAAACTGATTTCAGTTCCGGAATCAGCATGTCAGAGATATTAAAAATCACTACTGGAAAATTATGCAATGATCAGAAAGTTTAAATTCGCAGGTCAATGTTATTAGTCCCGAAAGTACAGTGCCTTTTTTAGCCCGGAAGGTGTCAGTGTTTGTCCCTCGCTGGAATTTCAGATCCAGCGCCGACTTACTTGTCGCTCAGCGGGCTTTTCCGCCTCAAGTATCTCGCTCAGCGGGCATTTGACTCACCCGGATCGAGCTCTAAGCCTCCAATACTGGATAGTGGAGTGCATGAAAGTGTGTGTAAGGAAAAAGGAGAGGACAAGGATTATAAAGGAAAGATCGAAAGTCAGCCGGTCACTAGAATTCCCCTTGAGATAATAATGGATTCAACCAAGCTAGTAGCTAATGTCGGAAATTCGCAATGGGGACTCGAATCGTAGGACTTCCCTGTTAGCAACGCTGCAGAGATAAAGGCAATGCTGCCATTGAGGCATCGCACTCGATGCCTGTCTCGAAAACGTCTCTTCAATCTGTTTAGTGCAGTTAGGACTGCAAAAATGCCCTAACTAGTGTGTGGTTTATAGTATTATATTACTTAAATTAAACTACGCTAAATATTGTCTGGTTTCATAAACTACACTAAATATTGTCTGGTTTCATTGTCCATAGAGCGCGATATTTAAATACAGTTTCGATGCTTTCAGATTGCATGGTTGAATGCAATTTAATGGTTAAAATGTATACCTTAGTTACTTCTAAATTATTTAAACAAATCAGTCTATCATTTTTTCCTTACCAGCCATAGACGTCACATAATATACCATCGACAACTATTTAAAGAATACGTCTCTCCTGATAAATGACAATAAGCTGGAGTGGTCTTCATTGCACTAAATAGCTCGAAATAGAGAATAAGAGTACATCTTCCACCAGCACCCTGTTTACGTCAAAACGATTAGGTTTGTGTGGAGCTTGAAGTATAACGACAGACCTAGAATGGTTCTACATTTACATTCAACGTACTGCTCTTTTACTTCCTCTCCTTACGAATACTTCGTAAGTAGAGAAAGTTATGTAATCGGTGCGCCGGAAAACGGGGAATTTTCGCCAGAAAACTCTTATAGCAGGGTCTGGTAACGAAAAAGTGGATAAAACCTGTTGCTAAATTTAGAAGAAAATCCTCTATCTCGTGGTGTAGTCAAAATCCATGTTTTGTTGCTTCTTGATACTGCAAAAGCGATTGACGGCAAAACGTCACTTCTCCCCATAGCTCGTCACACAAAGTTTTTACTGTTTTTGACGTAAATAAATAAATAAATAAACGTCCGTCTGTGGTCAACGCTAGCGCCTAAACCGTTTCAGCCGATTTTTTAAAGGAGAAATGGCCGAACATGACGCGAAGATTTATAATATGGGGACTGATTTGTAAAACGTCGCGCCAAGAAAAATATTTCGCGCACTTACTAGAAAAATAACTATTACAAGTTACGAACAAAAGGTTAGTATTAAAGCAAATACGTAGTCATAGGTTACAAAGCGTGATTTTACAATATATTTTGGACTCTGTTTTACTGAAGCGTAGACATAAATAATTTATTTTCCATCATTACAAATATATCATTATTTCCGAGTTGACTGTAGTTGTTATGTTTCACCCCTCTGGTGTACGCGGGTGCAGGCGCACTACATCGCTAATGCAAGGGATTTCTGTTCGAAATAGTGTGTTGAGAGGGAGCAAATCGCAACAAAACATGGAGTTTCAAAGATAAATTTATGTTTTCAGGCATTGCGAGCTAGCACTTTTACGCGTACATTAGGCCGCACACAAATCTCTGTACTGGGCACGTTTCTACAGTTTATGCCATTACCCTCTTCGCTAGTTTTGACATGAGCTCTCGTTCCGATGCGGCGTCCGCTAGTATGCATTGCTGCAGTTACCGACGCGACGCCCCCCCCCGCCCCGCCCACACTTGCTGGCGCGTGCGCGCCCACCAGCGGTCAGATATTCCAGGGATTTTTTTCTGCGAGCGCTGCTGTTATTATATCGAATTCATTTCACCCGTTTTATACCCTGGAATTTCTCAATTGAACACGTTGGGACTCTGGTTCGACGTCGAGCAAAATGGGGCCTTCATTAAAGTGCGCATTAAATCGCTCTGGCGAGCACGCTCGCGGGATCACAGGGCCGGCAGAGGCGTTAGTGGAACATCGGTTCCCAGTTCTTATGGAAATTATTGAAACAAAGCGAGGCAAGAGGGACACTGAAAACTTTGAATGTTCCTGGTAAAGGCAATCAGTAGACTATTGTAATGGCATTTTCGAAGTTCGGAGTGAAGAAAACGATGTAGGTGAAAACGGATGTGGTAAGTTAAGAAATTGTATTTTCAGCACTCACGCATGGAAACGAGTTCTTACCCTGTTTATTGATTGAAAGTGTTACTCTGCGGCACGTGTAAAGCAAATAGAATTGGTCGTGTGCTCAGCGCAAAGATGTCATGGTCATATAAAGCAATTGAGTGCTGTAAAGTAAACAAAACACTGGGGCGATATGAATCGACATGGCTTCCGCCTCGAATATTCAGAAAGATCCCAAGAGTATATACTTGTGAATTTCCATGAATTATTTCGAAGAAAATAGTGTATGCAAGTCGTACGAAAGTGCATTTGATGTACTTGTTTCAAGATGTCAGTCAAAACAAATTAACATTTCATTCCTTCATATAATGCTCACTTTCTGCACTAGTTACGTAAATAACTATAATTTTGCAATTGTGAACATCAGAACTTCAGAGAAATAAAGTACATGACATTTTACAAATTGTGGAAACGATGGAAGAATTGTAATAAAAAAGGGAATATTGTTGTAACCAGCCAGTATGCCTATAATTTTAGTTCTCGACACTTCCTCATAATCTCACATGGCTCTGTACGTCTTCTAATGAATTCTGGTTCTAGAACTCAAACAAATTGTGGTTGAGAGAGTTCCTGCAATAAGTCTCGAAATAGAAGGAGGTTTCCCAACACATCACTATCATATTCACTTAATTTGAGGTAATAATTAATTTCGTTGTTAATGCACTCCGAAAAGCATGTTATTGAACATTGGATTTATAGAACAGTATTACGAGAACTATCGCGCAAATGGCCAGAACTGTGTCATTAATTATAAAATTAATACTGAAAGAATATGGTTCTAGAATTGATTTTTTTAATACTTTTGTGAATAAACGAAAATTCCAATTAATTGGTAATACATTATGCTGATAATTTCATATCTTTAAAATAATTGCCAAACGTTTTAAAATCTCTTAAAAATTAATTAAGAGATTATAATATATTTTAAAAGTAAGCAAAATATTGATTATTAATGATAAGCTGTAGGAAATAAATGCCGTGACTTTCTGTATTGCATACAGACTAAAGTACTTTTAAACAGAAATCTGAGAGCTTTCATCCTTTCCCGCGCATATATTCATTTTAATAGATTATGTTAATGGACCATAAACATGTTTCTGATGTTACTGTTTCAACTTCAAAATTTCATTATATTATTCTCGTATGTAATGGTACTTATTCCATTATACCGTTCTCATACATAATGGTATAAGGTCATCTTGTTTAACACTGAATATTATTCTACGTTAAGGTTTTTAATTGTTTAATATACCTGCAGAATTATACATTAAAGAAATTCCTAATGTCGCGTCAACAAATATTCTTGAGAGTTATTATACTTGTAGTATTTTAGAAATAAAGCACAACGATATTATATATGAACATTTTGTGATTTATAGTCGTGAATTTTATTAAGTTATTAACATGGCTATTTCCTGGAGCGCCATCTGCCACAGAAGCCAGGATTAGGGCAGTGAGTATTATGCGATTGGTGAAATAGCCTGGAATAATTTAATAGCAATGCCTGTTTGCGTGCTATGCATTGTCGATCGAAGAGAGAAAAAGTGAATGGATTTGCTGCCCTCGTCCGGGACACCTGTATTTGACTTATTCCATGATAGAATGTTCCGGCAAATCCTCATATTCAAGATTTTTTTACTCAAACTTTAGTACCACTTTCATTCATTGTGAATGGATACAAAAAAAATTTATTTCAAATTATAAATAATTAATTAGAAGCGAAAGCCATTATTGAGAGACACATTTATACGGATACTCAGTAATACTAAGTTTTTATCAGAGCTAATAAAGCATTCAAAGAAAAACGAGGTTCGTTCTTTATGTAACTAATATGTAAGAAACTGTTCCTCACACAATTAAATCTGTTGAATTAGGTATTCATAAAACTACCGACGTTTCAACACGTAGATACATGTTCAACCAACTTTACAAAGCTTGATCGAAATGGATGGATTAATTCCCTGTAAAACCATAGTACGTAAACGGATTTCTAACCACTAGTCTAATGCTCTTTCCGCAGCATTACGGGAAGATGATAAACTACATCCACTAACAGTTCACATTAATTTAGGCAGGGATGTCTGCTTTTCGAGGTAGACCACAAAATCCACGTCCATCCCTTCGAAAGAGAACGCAATAAGGCCGTAAACGTCACAACCTCTCGTTTGGCATAACATTTAAATTATTAATAGGAATAGATCACGAAATTTACTACTATTGTTGATGGTGTCGAAAGCAAAACAACAGTGAGTTACCGTGAAACATACTAGCAAACACTCCCGTGTAACTGCTTTGCGTGAAGATCATTCATATTGCAGTATTTTCTGGCATGGAAAAAGTAAATAACGTGAAAAAGGGAAGGAATTTTTGGAAAATTTAATTTTAGGAGTGAAAGTCGTTGAAAGCTCTGATGTAGTTTTCTCATAAGAGATAACAGTGAAGAACACATAAGGTAATAATGCATGTCGGTAGCTTTTCCTACACACTATCTCTGTATGCTGTCGACCTTGCTATCTAGATGACTTCTTAGAAAAAGGATTCCTAAAAAGTATAATAGTTCTCGTCTCCACCGAAGTTTCATTATTTCAATTTAAAAAAAGTTACATGGAGAATGATAACAAAAATATTATTTCCAGGTTGTGAAACTGGGTTAACAACAGAATAGAGTTCTCAGACTTATAATATTCAGTCGTTATTAATTACAGTGGACCTGAGCGCCAGTAATTGGTTTTGTATATACAAGAATTAGAAAATACATTCATTAATTTTTTTAAACTATTTTCAGTTTCGAAGATTTCGTAGTTGAGGTTCAAAACATACATTTTTACAGGACTCTATCTGTTCTGAAAATCGAAGAAAAATTCAAATTTCCTCATTTCACGTAAGCAATAACGATTTATGCAAAATAATTGACGAAGACTTGGCGAGAGAACAGCAAGGCAAGGGCATTATGAGAGCATGGCGAGGGTATGGGAAGGGAAGGCGAGTGCGAGGCGTGGGCAAGGCGAAGGCAAGGCGTGGGGCAAGGCGTGGGCAAGGCGAGGGGCAAGGAGAGAGCAAGGCAAGGGGGATTATGATCATGGTGAGGGCAAG
>JAHLJT010008446.1:138814186-138954315 GCA_031308135.1 Acheta domesticus
CTGGGGTAAGGGAGTCATGTAGGGAGCATGACGTTCCCCATCATCTATCTTACATCGCCTGCTGAAGTTTTTTCTTCGTCACACAGATACAGAAACTGAGACGATTTGTATTAGAATACTACAGCACTATTTACACAGTAAACAGTTCTTTCATACGAAAAATATCAAAAAATGTGCTGTTACATAACCCAACACGTGAATAACAAAGATTCAATAGGGGGCGGTCTCGATCTTGCAGTCTTCTTGATGCACAACATCAGCTGTGTTGTAAGTGGTGGATTCACTGAGTATGAGAATTCCATCGGCATCTATGAGATGTGACGGGAACAAACAGAATGAATATTTGCATATTTCAGTTAAAATAGAACATTTTTCATTGTTTCTGGATTTTACCGAGTTCTTGTGTATCTAACAAAACAGTAGGTATCTCTCACAAACTCGGAGGCAGCATAATATACGTTCAGTTTCTCCGTACATTCAAATTTAAAAATATACAGTGGCTAGCAGCGACCTCTTAGTATCTATGAATTTAGACGTTTTTCTTTCGCACTTCATTTTAATAAATTTTGAATGATATGGAGGGGTCGTCACTTGAAAAATTCGAACACAGCCTCTTTGAATCAGGATTATATTCATCGTTGACTTTAATGCTCTTTTTTTTTAACAATTAACGGTAAATGAATATTTCCAGGTTTTACCAATTTCATATCAATGAATGATTATAATGACCATTTTTATAAATGAAATTAGTCTACAAATGAAATGTTTGCATTATAAAAGTTTATATTGTTACAAAGAAAATGAAAAATTGGAGACTCTAAGATGATCCATTTTATAGGTTTGTTTTTATCAGTAATTTATACAATTCACAATAAAACGAGTAGTGTTACTTTCTAGCATTATTTCTAAGTTATGCATTTTGCGATTATTCAGAAAATTTTACGAAAATGAATCCTGCTCCGTTTCATGCATCCTTCGCTCAATTCGTAGGAAACAATTTAAGGAAAAAAATTAAAGCCATTTTTCAGAAAATAATTGTTTAAAATTGCCTATATTTCACGCATAATTATACAAAAACTACTCATAAGTCGGGAAGTTGTTCAAGGACGTGTCATTGAGCAACATATTTCACCAAGGAAAAATTCTTTACCTTCAATATTGTATAGGAGTACAAGTTTGAAATCTCCCTTTTGGAAGGTGCTTACTTTCGCGGGTTTCTCCCACCGCTCCTACAGTGCCAAAATACCTGACCTACTGCGCGCGCGCGATTCGTCGCCCTCCCCCAGCAAGGAGGAGCTACTCGTATAAGTCATCAATGTCACTGCAGCCTTCGCTGTATGACGTCATTGTCGTCCTCAGGGGAACTGCCCCGCAAAGAAACGATAATTTTGTGCACCTTTGCTTTCGTCGACATGTCTGTTTTCATATATTCTTCTTCGATTTTCATAACGTGTTCACCAACACTTCTTCCATTGATTTGGGCAATATTTAGAAAATAATATTCGGCATACATTTTCTTTAACTCATAGACGGGTACCGATGCTTTCTTTCGTAACATGTTTCCTAATGGAACTCCAAACTAAATCGATGGAATAGAGATCGGGATGGTAAAGTGGGTGCTTGATGTTCAGGTTATATTAACTGCAAACTGTTGTCCTAGTGTTAGAAACAAATACACACAATATTACGCCTGTGAACTTCACTGAAAATTAGGCCTACGCTAAGAGACGCCACGCTGCACAGCACTCGAAGACGAAAGAGACAGGACTGAGGACCAGGGGCGATGCTTCCAATACATGTTTCTTTTACTGAATCTTAATATATTAAGAGTTAGCGTTTGTGCACAGACAGCTGAAACGGTTTGATTTGGATGGCTGACACTTTTACTGCTGCGCATTGGGCCACGAACAAAGCAGCCTGTCTGTGCGTTAAGAACCCCCTCCCCTCGACCGGCCACGTCGCCTGGCGCGCAGAGCGAGTGAGACAGCGATATTTTCAGGGGAAGTGAGCGGTTGATGGTGGGCGTCACCCCTCCTCGCGCATGCGCATTCGGAGGGAGTTTTGTAAAATGTCCTGCAATAGTTGAAATAAGTTGCCGAAAAATTTTGAACTTTTGCAATTCCAGAAAATTTAGAGAGTTTAGCAAAAATTGGACCTACGCCATTCTCTTAAACGTTCTTTACGCTATTTGAGGAAAAAAAATAAATAAAAAAATTAGGAATGATGTTTGAGAAACTGATGAAATTTTGTTGAGGCTTCTTGTAAAATGCTCCCAAAATCATAATATCAGTTTCAAACTAGTAGGACCTTGAGCTCGACCAAATTCATCAGGGAACATATATTTTGGAGAAAATCATGTGAACGGCTTAGACGCTAGCGTTGTGCAGAGACGAACGGAGACAGACACCCATACGTTTTCCGGTGAATCGATATTTCTGTATCAAGGACACACAAAACGTGGATTCTCGCTACACAACGTGTTGGAGGAAGTAGTTTTGTATTTTTAGGAACTGGTTTTAATCCACTTTTTTATTTCATTTGTGCACTACGAGTTTTTCTGCTGAAAATTTCTGCCGCAGCGTTACAATACTCTTGTCTTTGCCACGTACGTACGCAATAAGCGAGAAAGTAAAAAGAGTGAAACGTGTGTTCTATCAGGCGACATCAGTATATTTTCTTTCTATTTTTCTTTGAATTCTTTAAAGATCATATTTTTAACAATTCTGTCTGGCGCAAAGAAAGCTCAGACAGAATGGACATCATTTTCTGAATCTTTCAGCAATATTGCACACATTTTCAAGCATGGTATACCATAAATTAAAGCCAAATTACTGCCTGTATCTGTATTCTAATCCATTTTGCAACAGGTTTCTCTATTCTGAAGCCACACTGATGTGATGGACTGTTGAAGATGATGTGGATCTCGGTGACAGCCAATGAAGCGAATTACGCCCCCTCTGTCCATTCTTTGAAAGATATTATATGCAATACGTTTATCGCCTGTCAGTGTAATGTCTAGATGGCAGGATTTGATCGTTTGCTTACTGAAATTATATTCATAGTGGGGAAAATGTCTAAAGAATCAGTGCCAACGCTACAAAGTATTCTGATTTTTTCTGTGATAGATCAAAATCACAACGAAGAGATGTCAGGAAAGAAATAAATAAAATATGGACGCATAAATGAACGAGGACGAAATAATAATTGCTGGCTTTAATATTCCGAAAATGAATTAACACAAAATGTAATCAACCGTATCTCTCACAAATTTACATGTCTTCGCCGTACTTTTACTCAAAATAAAAGCACAAGTTCTTTTCATTTAGATGTTACCATTTACATCAAACAAGGAATGAGGAACTTGCGGAAAATAGCAGTAGGGCAGTGGAGAATATAGCGTTGCATGTAAGGAAGGCGGAGGATTACCGGATGCATGGGCGCGGGGGAGGGGGTCGGGAGGCGGTTTGCGCGGAGGCGAGAAGCGGAGGCTGGGAGCGGAGGCGGGGAGCGGAGGCGAGGAGCGGAGGCGGGGAGCGGAGGCAGGGAGCGGAGGCGAGGAGCGGAGACGGGGAGCGATGGCGGGAGCGTAGGCGGGGAGCGGAGACGGGGAGCGGAGACGGGGAGCGAAGGCGGGGAGCGGAGGCGGGGAGGGGAGGCGGGGAGCGGAGGCGGGGAGCGGAGGCAGGGAGCAGAGGCGGGGTGCGGAGGCGGGGAGCGGAGGCGGGGAGCGTAGGCGGGGAGCGGAGACGGGGAGCGGAGGCGGGGAGCGGAGGCGGGGAGCGGAGGCGGGGAGCGGAGGCGGGGAGCGGAGGCGGGGAACGGAGGCGAGGAGCGTAGGCGGGGAGCGGAGGCGTGGAGCGGAGGCGGGGAGCGGAGGCGAGGAGCGGAGGCGGGGAGCGGAGGCGAGGAGCGGAGGCGGAGGTGGCGGAGAGCGCAGCAGGAGTTGAGTGGATAAAGAGGTGCGCCGCGCGTGAGCCACCGGCGTGGCGGAAAGAGAGCGTGACCGCGGATGCAATTGGCGGCGCGCGGTGCGAAACAGCGATTCGACGCGTGTTCCTATGATGCGCGGGCCGTGCGCGTGGGGCGGCGTGTGGGTGCGTGGAGGCGTGGGCGGGGCCGTGGCGTGGGCGCGGCCGCGGGCGCGTGGCGCCACACTGAGCAGGGTTCGAGCCTCTAAGGGCGCCGCGCCCACCCGCCATTGTCCCGCGCCGCTTTGAGCGCGCGCCGCCTGATGGAATTGCGCTGATTTCAGGAATGAAACCGGTGGCCCAGATGTTTTCGAGTGTAACGAATCGCGTACATCTGCCTAATGGACATTGTACGTGCTACTTTGGTGTGGTGAAATCAGGGAGGGGCGGGCGCGCGCCAGAGGCTCTGCCGGTATAAAGGTAATGGCCACCGTTTTAGTGACGTCGTGAGCGTTGACGTGCTCATTATCCCGACAAACGGTAAGAATAGACCAATTAGTATTATTGTAGAGCGTTTTAGCTAATTATTTCAAGGTTAATGCGACTACAAACGCACGTTGTTATTTAGAGAATGGCTCTATCATTGCGCCATGCTCGTCACGCACCTGCTTCGTCGAGTTGATTATTTCTGAATCACATAATAATCCGGAGAATTTGAGGTAAACGAGCTCTGCTTCCAAGGACACGAAGGCTACGTGCTTTCCGAACTATTTGGGATTATGCGAAAATTTTAAACACAACCAATACTCGTGTTTTATGCACATCTGTCACTATCCCTCCCGACAGGATAATAGTCTTTAGCAGTTTCCCGCACGAAACAAACAAATCAAAGGCAAAACGTGAATTTCAACGCCCAGCCACGTACAATACTGAAAGTTATTGTGATGCAAATATTTTTATTGCAGCATATATCTCCAGGCAAACGGTCGCTGCCGGGCTCTTGCTACGTGTATCTCGCAATGTCGCCACGATTTATACACGAGGCGCGAGCGAAACACGGCGACGAAGCACTCAAGCACTAAAGCCGGCTGATATTTTGCGCACCTCAGGGGCCAGGGATCAATAGCGAGAATCGATGGGCACCGCCCGCGGCTGGCGTGGGTGCCGCCGCCGCGCCGGCTTCCCCTCGCAGCGCTGCCGCTCCTCGCCCTTCGCCACGCTGTGCTATTCGCTCGCCGCCTCACCAACGCGTGCTTGTGTCCCGCGCCAATGGGGCCTGCACAGCGAGCCACTTCTGTCTAGCCAGTTATCTACCACTTCTATGTAGCTTCCACTAGGAAACCCTATCTAGCTTGCCCGAAATTGCCTCCCACGCCCCTTATCTAAGCCTGGCTTTCACTTTACATTTTTAATGTTGTATTATTACGTTTGTTATATAACTTTGAATTATATGGGTTGGCCTTGTTTTTCAAAAGACATATGGAATCACCAAAAAATTACGTAATGTTTTAAACCACACTTGGGATATTTTTCAAAAGCGAAAACTGAGTCCAAGGCGCGAGAGGAATCATGTAGACTTTGGTTATAATTAACACAGTTAAAATTTCGATAAAATCATCAAACGTGAATAATGAATGTGTTCATAACATATTGACCCCTCCTACCAGCAAGTTGTGCATCATCCCTCCCATTCACTTTGCCTTTATTTCATCCTATTCACTTTCCAGCAAGCCAATTTGCATGTCTGTGTTTCCTTTAGTAGGCCCAGCTTTAGTACATTGAGCAAGACTTTTGTCCATTCTCCTCTTACCTGTTAATATGTATATCGTGATGTTGCTCATGACGTGATGCACTGTGTTGAACGCGCAGATCCCACGATAATCGCAACTCCTCTCTCAACCTTTGGGAAGCCCCGCGACGTCCCACTTGAACCCGTTCGCTCGCGCCTGTCCAGCGGCACCTTGCCCAGCTGTGCCGCCCCCGCCTTTCACGCTGCGCCGCGTCTCCCACGCCTGCCTCCGTCTCGGACCGCTCCATTCTGCCCCGCAGTGCTCTCTGCCTGAGGACTCCCACGCGCCGCCACTGCTATGCCCTGCGCCCCTTCAGCTCAGTGCAGGCACGTGGAGAACCCTTGGGAGTTCGAAAAGACCATAGTCTGGTACATTTCCTCTTCAGTAGGAACATCACCAAAAATCATCAATAAAATTCTCTTAAAACATTTTTATTATGCCCTAAAAGCAAAGACAAATGACGTGAAAATTTCGATGAAAACCAGTTCAGATACACAATTCAAGTTGTTGGATACGTTACTAATATAACAGAGGCTTCTTCCTTTCGTTCAAGAGAACTCAGCTAGCGAACTTTTAGTTTGGACTGTTTATTCCCAGGGGAATTTGTGGCTTTAGTTATCCCGGAATCGCCGACAATGGCGCTGATAGTCGTCACAGGAACCTTACAATAATACTCAGAACAGCTGTCATTATTATTTCTGGGCGAAGAAATCGAATAGGCTATTCAGGAATTCTGTGGAGAACATTTTTTGCTTATCGTAAAAAATTATTTGAAGTAAGGTTCATTAAAATGATATTAAAATGAATGAAATCAGCAAAATACGTTTTAAAAGTGACGGAAAAGGGTAAAAAATGACTTATCAGTCAAAATGAACGAAAATCTCAAAACAATTTATAAAATGCGTCATTTGCTTTTGTCATAACATAAAATTAATGTCTTTACTAAAAGGCATTGTTCTCTAGAGAAAAGAAAAAAATGACATTTCATTAAAATCCGCCCGTACTCATCAGTAACATTTTCATTCATTTACGTCCTTCAGTATTTTTACGTGTTCGTACCACTTCTTCCATTGTGTACAAGAGTACTGTGCAAATAGTTTTTTGGCTAATGAACGTGAAGAGAAGGTACGGAAGATCATTTGCCTGAACGTGGCAATTGTCAGAAGCCGTCTCGACTTGCTGGGATGAACCAAGATGTATCCGTCAACATTCGAGTGCAAGGCCAGATCAGGTGAGATGAGGCTGTCTTCTCTCCTTTGTAGGTGCCGGCTCCTCAGGCTGCAGTTGGGCCACAAAAAGGAGAACCTTCCTTTCTGGTTCTTTCTCGCGGTACTGAACTTACGCAGCCCAGCTGTTTTTTAAAGTTGTCGAGTAATAATACACGAAAGAGTGCGGTCGCAATACAGCCTACGATAATTATGCAGCAATAATCATATAGTGTTAAAGGGTATGAACGTAGTTCATCACGCATTCTTGCAATTATGTGAGCAGACAAAAGATTACTATTGGAGAAGGCAACGCATCGCTCGGTGTTTGTGAGGTTTCTCGTTTTCTGTGGAGGTTTCTACAATTCCCTCGCCCTGTTCTTTGTGGAGAACTTCCAAAACCTTTGTACCCGTGGTTAGGTTCTTACTGCACCCGCGTATTGCAATGTATAAAGTGTCATACTCACGATTCCGATGCTAAGTGGTACGTCGAAATGATCTGCCAGTTTCTGGGATGCTCACTATGCAAAACCTTTGGAACTATTCCTCTTGCTTGTGCTGCCTGTCTACCTTACTCGGAAGATTAATCATTTCTGAGAATACAGTAATAATTGCTGATTCATGATCAGGTCCCAGGAGGGGACCTGAACGTCCTAGGAGATGCCCTTATATAACCAGCAAGCGTTTGAGGAAAGGGCACGACCTAATGGAGCCCTTTGATCAGTTAAGCGAGAAATACAACTATTCATCATTGGTAAATACAACAAGTCCGCCATATACGTTCCAGGCATTTTTGTATGGATACAACATATTTTTATTGTAAATTGCGAGTGCTTGACGTCTTACATGATGTAAGAAATAATTTTACACAATAATTGTCGATTTTTGCAGAAAACGATTTGCAGAACTTATAACGAAAAAAATACGTTCATAGAATTTTGTGTTATAGTTTTTTCTTGTTATTGTATGAAGTAAATTACTTTCTCGTATACGCAATGTCGTCAAAGTTCACATTTTTTTATTTCCAGAACATGTTTTCGATTTATTAGTAGTTTTGATGTAATTTGGAATCGCTACGAAATTATTATTCTTAACAAACTTGATGCATTAATATGATGTATAAATATCTTTAACTGTGACGTATATAAAATACAGGGTTCTCCTACATGTTTCAAAAAACCTGCTTACATAGTAATAAATAGTAAATATCTACCTATAACTAGTGAAAATTTTATTGTACTATTATATATTAAATTTTTGAATACTAATTTCTTCAGGACGTTGTAGCATAACGGCTCGTGATGTCTAAGGTTTCTGAAGGACGGGATTCGATTGCTGCCATTGCCAAAGAACTTTTTTTTTCGTTTAGCAGAGCAAATGTGCTTGTAATATGTGATGTGTCCGATTTTCTTTAAAATCTGTGAACTTTTGCAAAAAGAAAATATAGTATTGCATGTTCAAATCTCTTCTTCCTGTCTTGCTGAAGGGATTGTTTCATGAGAAGGCCGAATAATTAGTTAGATTGCATTTTGCAATATTGTATTACTTATCCGTTACAAATAACGCCAGAAATTATGTGTTGTTGTAGCACTAATATTTTATATTCCTTTATTTTAATCTTGTCGAAGCCGTAGTGCAGACTTTCTTGTACATACTCTCTGACCATGTGAAGAGGCAAGATTGCTTACTTGTTTCAAAGGATTGGCTGCTTGCTTGGTTACAAGCTGTGAAATGCCCACCACTTCGTGTTCTCTTATAAGCAGGGTCAGCACGCCATTCATATTGCAGCATCTGCCATTCATCAGGTGATATTTTCGAAAATGGTTAACGTATATACACCTGAAGTTAGCGTGAACTTACATGCGTTACGTAGTGTAAGAATGTATTTGTCAAAATATTTCTTTTTGAGCTGTTGAACAATAAATGCAATTATGTGACAGTTTTTAATGTTATTTATCTCTAATACTCTTAACGACACATATTCATATACAATATAGAATTCATTTGGAAAGTTGGGCTGAGTAGTTCGCCTTGCATACGCTAAAAAATATTGAGAGGAGTTTCCCTTAAGCAAAGTATCGTGCCACAAAGTCTGATTAGGTTCAAATACACGAAGAAAAATTAAATGTTCGCTAATGTTACCATGAGGTGAATTTTCGAACTCTGCTGACAAGCCAATGTTTTAAAAAGTAAGTATGCAAGGGAATCAGAATTTATGTAAGTGTGAATTATTTTGAAATAGGCAGTAGATAATGTTATATGATTTATCCGTTTAGTTCAACTAATTTTTCCACGTAAATAATCGATTGGAACGATTTTGCTTGTGATCTGAAGCAAAGAAAAGGGTAATGTAGAATGACGACGAGAGGTAATTACGCAACTCCACTACTTAGTATTTAAGATGAACATTTTAAATGCACAGTATATATATGTTAAATGTGTACCTATCAAATGTAATATATTAACTCTGAACGTTTTCAGGAATGAAAAATATGTTAAAGAAATCGTTTGTCTGAATGATGTCCACTAAACTACGGGCAACATCGTGGTGTTTGCATGGCAAGAACTGTACTTCTAATTTCGATTTTTGGAGCCCTAAATTTAAATAAAATTAAATGGTCAAAGGAAGAAAGAATTAATTTCTTGAAGGTGATGGTGGTGCGCGGAAATTTAGGAAAAATTATGTAAAATTAGTATGGGTTTAGCGGCACATACCGAGAAGTAGTGGCTATGTTCAGCTGCTCTTGAGACGCAGTCAGAGAAAATAGCAGCAACGCCATCTTAACGCCGGTGTCTATCAAAATTATAAAAATAATAGAAAGTTCAGATAAAGAAAATCAAATCAGTTCAGAAAATAAAATAAGTTCATGTAAATCAGTCTTCTTCGACAACACCAACCTTGCCAACATAAAAAAACAAGTATGGTCGCAATGTTAGTGATGTAGCGATCAACATATAATTTTACATCTTGGAATACTCAACAATCAATATGTATATGTTTAACAGTTAACAGACGAGCAGACATTTAACGTGTAGAAATTGCATTTGTGCCCCACATGTCATACTCGTACTTAGTGTTAAACAGTTTTTGACGTTTAATAAAGCTTCTTCTTTTAGTGAGATACACTGATCAGTGCAAAGGCGAGTCTCCAGAAGCCCCCAGCGGCTTCTTGTGAGACTTGTCCCGAGCAAGTATATCTAAGGTAGTTTGCCATTGCTTTTCCCTAGGGGTGCTAGTGCGCCAATTTTGACGTTTGATTTGAATATCAGATAGCGCAATCTTATCAATTTAATCCAGTAATTCATATCTTAACTCTGGTTGGTGCAAAATTTGCTGGACGATTTAATTTTGCCAGGATTGGCCAAGTACCTTTCCTGGAATCTATTTTACATGCCAACAAGCGTCTTCATGTAACCCCGTCCGCATGTCCGCATGCATGCCGTCGATTTTTGGCACCTCGAAAATCTCCCAACTCTGACTGGGTTTGAACCCGTGAACTTGGGATCAGTTGCCCGGTAGGACAACCACTACACCATGAAAGCCAGTTGAATAAATAAATTAGTAAATAAATAAGTAAATAAATAAGTAAATAAATAGGTAAATAAATAGGTAAATAAATAGGTAAATAAATAGGTAAATAAATAAGTAAATAAATAAGTAAATAAATAACGAGTGAATGTGATGACGGTAGGTGTAAGTAGCGGCGAGACGGCGCGGCGCGGCGCGGGGGGCGGGGCGGCGCGCAGAGCAGGTGAAGGCGCGTTGACGAGCGTCGGCGATTGACACGGCCGCGCATCACAGGGAGCAGCGGCGTCCGCCACGCGCCACACAAAGGGCGTCATGTGGACACGCGCGCCACGCCCGCGCAACGCCCGCGCAACGCCCGCGCGCGTCTGCTGCGGACAGCGGCGGCGGCCGCGCGTTGTTCTTGTGAGTTGCCACTGCGACGCGCCCCGCCTCGCCTCGCCTCGCCTCGTCTGCTCCCGACGCTGCACCTTCAACACGCACTCGCAGCACGAAGGGGAGATTGATTCGGGATTTACTGCCGTCTGCAATATATTGGAGCAGATTGAACCCGACGGCCAAGCAGAATGTAACGAAGGTGATCTAGAAAGTAAGTTCCGTTAGGTTGTTAAACAAAAAAAAAAAAAAAATATATATATATATATATATATATATATATATATATATATATATTAAAAAATGTTTAATTACAATGTAAAGTACAAACATTAAATTATCTTTCCATTTAAATGTTCAGTCATCTGTCACAGCAGGCGACCAGTTCTTGTATTCCCTCGTCATAAAACGTTCCCAGTTGTGATGCAAACAAGCAGATACAGTATTTTTACGCCATCGCCCTTGTAGAGCTGATGATGAAATAGAAATAATGTTAGGTGGAGATACAAATGAAAATCTCTCTGTGCTATACGTGGCCTTAAAGAAGTATAGTGAACCCACATTCACCCAAACCCGTTTAACGGAGGTATGACTTGGGCGGGGTACATAGATGTTACGTATTTAATCATTGGAGCGTAATTTACAATCAATTGTATCTTCGAATATTTTAAAATATTGAATGTATCATTACAAATTACCAAAAGTGAATTTAATGTATTTCAGTGTGATACGTCTTGAATCTTACACATACATTCTTTAGAGGACCCAAAACACAACCACTGTCATTAAGTGGAAAATTTGTTTTAAGAGTTAATGAGAAGAAATGCACATAACAATATTTTCTGAATCAATGAAACGTAGGGAAAACTAATTTACTTTGTCAATTAGGAGGTATCAAAAATGTCAAGCTCAGAAGTTTGTGTATTATTTTCTTTTGTGCCAAAACAGCATGTCTTCCATTATTGCACCAAGAGTACCCTCCTTCTTTGTCATCTGCTAATTACAAACTCAAATGAAGAATCCAGAGCTTTTGAAAAGTTTGCCCCTGTTAAATCTATAGCATATTCATTGGTGCGTGTCGTTTGTTCTGGCACTGTTGAAGCAGTTGGAAATATTCGTGGGGATATTCGAATCTCGGGTGCGACTGTCTCCCGCGGAGCGTCCCAATGCGGGACTCACGTGGGGCGGGGCGGCGCTGGGCCGAGAAATGCCGCGGAGCGGAGTCCGTTCACAGCCACTTACCACGGCGGTCTGGGCGGGGCGGGGCAGGACGGCGCTCCCTGATCGGGGGCGGAGGCGCGTGACCAAGCGGCTCCTCCTCTCTTCGCGGACCGCCGCCCCCGCTGCGCCCCGCCCCCGCCCCCGCCACCGCCCCCGCGCCGCGCCGCACCTCGCCCACCCGCGTTTGTTCCGGAACATTTGAACGGCGCGGCGTCACGGCAGAGCGCTCGGGGCGGTCGCTCCAGCCTGCGCCGCGCCGACGTCGGCACGCACGCCCCCACGCAGGCACGCGTGCACCGGCGGCCGCGCACGCCGCAGCGCCCGCCCGGCTCGATAGCGCCGCCCGGCATCCTGCCCGCCGGGCTCGCCCCCGGCCCCGCTCCTCTCCTTCCACTCCTCCACTCCGCCCGCACCCAATCACCCCCTCCCCTACTGCTATCTTCATTGGAAGCATACTGTTTCCACGTCGCCTCCCGCCGCCCTCCCCGCCAGCTGCCGCCCCGTCGCCCTTCGATTGCTCGCGCTCTCTAGCCTTTTGACGCCTCGCCTCCAGTAACGCGAGCAGAGTAACTCGAGCACCTTTTCGCGAGGTGCATCTGGTGCTCGCACGACGACATCCTTGCCAGTTCGGCCAATTCTAAGGACCTCTCCAATGCTATTTGTCCTCATACGTCACATCGTGGATGACTACTCTTCTCATTTTCTCGATGTCTGTGCCTTGTCTTCTATTTGGTGATTACCAGGACTCGAATTCGATTGACATATAATCGTTTCATTGGTGCATTCTAAACGTAGCTAATTTGTAAGTTTGTGTTTATCATATGTAGTTCATAGAAATGTGTACTTATTGGGTCATTTATAATTTTTTGCAGTTTTTCAATTTTTAGGTCATTTTTTGGACCTTTGCGTCATTTTTTTCATTTTATGTGTTTGGTTTCCTTTTCGTGTTCTTATTTGTTAGTGAATGTTTCATGAATTTACAATGACACACTAAAACAAAGTTTTATTGTATCAACACTTCATGAGGAAATTCACTACTGCAGTGGACTCTGTTTTCGGAACTCTCAAAATACACGGATCTTCCGTAACTTTCTGGATCTTTCAAAACTGACGGTTGGAAGATGGGAGCTAAGGATTATATTTCCTCTTAGAATAAAGAATTTATATTAAATGTAATTTTATATAAATAAAATGTATTTAATATTGTAAAATTCGTTGAATAAATAAACATTTCCATACAATTTTTTTAGTATTTTTTAAAATAAAATAGGTAGTTTTCCCCCATTTTTTAAATCATACAATGAATTTTTAGGTCATCAGAATCCGAGCCCTGGTGGTTACCAGTCCGTTTTCATTTCGGCTTGCTCTCAATCTCTGCGTTTGCGTTTCACCCAGGTATTTGTGTGTTTCTGTGGGGTGACACTGAAGGGAGTCGTCGCGTCCTTGCCACACCCACTACTTCGCGCCCTAGGTCCTGCGCGCCTCTTTCGAAGCGTGCGTCGTCTGCCGGGCGAACGTCGCCGCCGCCGCCGCCGCCGCCGGCGCCTCAGAGGCGGCCTGTCGCCCGCGCCAGCTGTCTGCGTGGCGCGTCTCCTCCATCGCTCTCAGCGCAGGCCGCCTCCGCCGCCTCCGCCGCCCTCCCGCGCGCGGCGTGTCGTTATCCTTTGTATCTCGGCACGTGTCCTTCCACGCCTCCCCCGCTCCCGGGCTGCCCTTCCCCCCGCCCCGCCCGCACCGCTCCTAGGCCCAGCGCAGCCGCTGCGAGCGGCCTCAAATGGTTCACGGCAACAACTGTTGCCATGCGGCCCTCCTCGGGTTCGAGTCCTAACGGTGGCGGATTTTCGACCTGGCTAGGCAGCGAGGAGAATTCTAGAGACCGGCTGCTCTCAAACGGTAGTTTCACGTGTTTTTCGGATCAATGTCAGATGAATGCCTTACCTTAATAATCGGAGAACTGATCATACGCCTTCTTTCCTTCCTCATTCCTGTCCCCTCCGCTTCCCTTACACAGGTAAATACATACACTTACGTGAACTACACTACCACATATTTCGGGAGCTGTTGCGGGAACTCAGAGCATGTTCCGTTTGGGGTTGGGTTCCCCCTGGGCACAACTCCGCAAGCCGATGTATAGACCGTTGCCGGATCTCACGCTCCAACTGGAAAGGATCTAGCTAGGATAACTCTCGGTATATAACGTGTAATACACCTCCGGAATGAACTGGCAAAGCCAGTTGACGCGCGGAAACAAGATAAGCAAGCATCCGCGACGTGCGGGTGACAGTGAGACAGCGCGAAGAGGTGGCGCGCGGCGCCTCACGGGGAGGCGTTGGCGGCCGCAGCCGGTGAAGGCAGACGCGCGCACGCTCTCCTCACCTCCGCCCCCGCGCAAGCAGGCTCGCGCCTCGCGCGCCCTCCACGCTCGCCCTCCACGCTCGCCCTCCACGCTCGCCTCCACGTTGGGATTTGCACCTTCATTTCGTGTCTTCAATCAATATACAGAATGGGTTTTATCCTGAGTGGAATCGTGTATTCCACTGCCAAAGAGAAAGTGTTTTAGCATGGCCGCCTTTAATAAGGCCTCGCCCACAAGCTACTGACAACATTGCATCTGTACTCCCGTACGTCTGGCTACTCTCCTCTCGTCCGTGCAGAATACATGGGAGTCAGTAGCATCAAATTATTGGGGGGGGGGGGTAAATGGAATTCAATTGATGAGGTAAAAAAATTCCCCCTGTATGAATATCCAACAAAATATTAAAGGGACGCGTATGCCGTGGTGGAGGAGCCAAGAATATCTATTATTTTATCCTTTAATTTAATTTATTATGATATAAATTGAGATTTTTTTGAAAATAGGAAGTTAAAGATGGCAAATGCTTACCCATATTTTTTTAAAATCATATGTGCAAATAATTAAAATTCACCAGTTTCATCAATATTAACAATTTCGGCATCTTGTATACATTAACCATCAACATATCATTTCTCAAGTTAGTATTTAAAGTAATATTTGATGCAGTTCCTGTTGCCATTTTAACTGTGTCAATATTTTTCTTTCCACAAATACAAAGCTGCAGAACAATATAATTAATAGAGTCTCCAATAATACTCCCGTTCTCTCTTAGAAAAAAGAAAAGAAGTTTGTGACTTCCATGAGTAGACAAAAAAAAGCGTTTTCTGAAGCCAAGATCTGCGAATATTTCCGTAACATGCCTTTTTATTGGAATACCAAGTTGTGTAGAACTGACATACTACCACGATTTAAAATAAGAAAATATATCTGCTTACATTCCAGTTCCTCAAAATGTATAAACAATCTTGTGCGTATCCCGAAAAACATATTTTCTACAAATAGATATAACACGAACAATTTAAATAAACTATCTAATATTTCAAAAAACATTAAAATGTCTTTATTAATAAGATCCTTGGTGAAATAGGTATTTGTTAATAATTTGAATAATATTATTTATTTTTTCTTTGTATTTCGTGTATTCTTCCATATTTTTTAGATCGCTACGCGATCAAAAATACCCTAAGTTTAAAAATATATTTGATACTGGACAACACCTTTTATTTATTTAATTATTTATTTAAAATATCTTTAATTATACTGAAAGAATTATATATGTGTTAAATGCATTACGTGATTATAAATGCGTTAAAGCAAGGAAAGTAACTCTGACTAGCATTATTATTGCATATAAACTAGGATCATCGATGTTGTACATGAATGGACAATGATATACTCTCTAAGATCTCTTGGCAGTGCCTCAGGTGATGAAGGTAAGTAATTTATCTATTTTTCTCGGTTTTCATCGAAGAGGCATGGAAAAGCACTGAACGCACTTAAACCAGCCCGGCTTCAGGACGTATGCGCGGTGTTGCCGCTTTTCTCTGGGCTAGGCCTTGTTAAAGGTGGCCAGGTGGTTTTAGTCTTTACACCGGATGTCTCGTGCATTATCTGTATGAAATTTTCCTTATAAATGTACCGTAATAAAAGGATGTACAAAAGAAGACCGAATAAGAAATGAGCTACAAGTGATTGTAGTTAATACTAGAATGCAAGACTATAGGCAAAGATGGCTAGAATACGTAGCGAGAATGGGGTGATAATAGACTTCCAAAGACAGCTTTACGTTACGCACCAATAGGAACAACAGATGTAGGAAGGCAAGGAAAATATGAAGAGACATTATGAGGACGGAACAAGCAATAGCCTAAACCGTGAAATAAAGAAGACAAGAAGAAGAAGAAAGTAACGTATTTTATTTACATAATTCTTCACTCAACTAAATTGACGATTTTTGTATGACGATTTTTGAGATGTGTCTTTACATGTATTGTGGATTGTTGATTGCAATGTATTAAAAGTGAGTTATGGGTAACAATAAATGACTGGTTTGATAGGATTCATGGTTGCGTCCCATTACGGTCACTCCCATCTTATTCTTCTATTTGTATTAAAATACACTTCTAAATTCAATTAATGTTCAAATATTGTCCTTTGAAATATGAGAAAAGAATTTACGATGTATATTGAGAACAGTGAACTGTATTTTAAATTTATTCGAAAGCTTTTTAAGTTTTATGAAACAAACTCAGGAAAGGAGAAATCCGAAATAAAATAATGTAGACCGTCGAGAACGTATCTTCTACGGTCTACATCTTCTTTAGAACGGTATTTCACATTTTCTAGACGAGCATTTAAAGCACACGTAGGTGAATGTGCTGTGAAATGTTCCCTAGATGTTGCAGCGTTTAGTGACTGCGATCTTCCACACGGCTTAACGTTTTTTCAAGAGACCGTCGATAGAAGATAACGCTGCACCTGCCCCTACAAACGACAAAGCCACTCTCTCTTTGCCAGAGAAGCTGCGTCTCATACTGCGGATCTGTTAATACCACAGAGGGATCAAACGCCCGCAGTCGGTGATCAGAGGGCTGTATGTTAGCACGGGGTCTCTTTTTGCTCCACTTACTGGTTCGCCAGAAACTCAAAGAATCCCGCGGAGGAACTTTGCTATTCTTCACGAGAAAAATTCCCGCGACATCCCTGCAAACTTCTTTAAAACAACTGCGTCGGAGCTGAATGCACTCGCAGATACGAAAACTTGACAGTTCACATATCCCGAAAAGGAAATAAAAGCAATTATGATGAAAATATTTCCTATAAATTAAATTGTAATATTTTGTGTTTTGAATGTATTTGTTCACCCGTTACCCAAGACGTTTTACAAATACCTATTTCATAATCAGTAGACAACTATTTATATGCCCATGGTGCAGGCCCACAAACAAAGAATATTGGTTGTCACGCTAACAGTATCACTAACAGAAGGAGAATAGATGGTTTTGTACAGATTACTCTTCATTTTCGTGCATACATTCTCTGTATCTGTTTAAATATTACATTGCTATATTGAAAATACTTAAACAATGTAATGTAATTCTTTATTCTGTATGCAACGATAAGGAAACTCTACATAGCATGAAGAGAAATTGAGGGCTTATGGTTGGTTTCATACATATGATATTGCACAGGATGCTGTAAAACCGATCGCTTCTCGTAAACGGTGGCCGAGCCAAGAAGCGAGGCTCGGAGGCGTGCGGCGTCGGCTGTGGAGCAGTGGCGGCTCCGTTTGGTAGGCGTTGCCTACCCCGGTGAATATATACTAGTTTAATACATTTAATAATAATAATAATAATAATAATAATAATAATAATAATAATAACTGTGAAGAATAAAATAATAATATTAAAAATTAAATGACTCATAATTTTATTATGGTGTAAATATTATTCAGCTGGAAATGTATAATAAACATTTCATTATCGTGGCACGAATCATATTTCCATTTCAAGCGTTTTATAACAGCGCCTCGTCACTTCCCGCAGAGACATGCGCCCGCTTGCATCTCTCAGGGTAGGCACGTCCGGGCACTGCCTCGCTTCGCACCGTATTCTGAGTAAAAGCCCTGTAGTGGGCGTTGAGCAATCATATGCTGTGTCCATCTTCGACGCAGGCGCGTTGTGTATAGGCCAGCGGATTCTCTTGCTGCCTGCCTGCACAGAAGACTTCAATTTCCACTCACATGCAAGCCACGTAGAGCGAGTGTTTATTGCGTTGTTGACTTGTTAACAGGGGGAGAAAGAGATTATTATTTAGGAAGTACTTATTTTTCCATTTTCAAAATAGTACACTGCGGATTATTAGTGTTGATTTTTATATTTAAATTTGGTTTTAATTAATATTATGAGAGATTCAGTTAATGAACTACTACTTACCCCGTTTCTTCGTCTTAACGATGTTGAAAAGAGACAAATTTTGGACAATGATCGGCTGAACTCCTATGCTGAGTAGGTTTGTACATCATGCTGGCGAGAAAAAATGCAAGAAAATGTATTCTTTCGTGGTATGATGCTCACAAATGACTATCAAGTAGTGAAGATAGAGCTAATCTTTATTGTTGTCCATGTATTATCAATTAAAGAGAGCACTTGGAATAGAGAGTGATATTTTGACACTGAAAAACTATCAAGCTATACAAAAACATGAAATATCAAAAGCTCCCGTAATTCAATGAATCTTAAAAAAACTGAAAAGAAAAAATTGACTCCGATGTCGGAATTATTGTCAGAGCAACATAAAACTCCCAACGTCTTTTTTACAATATGAATGCCTTGAATTCACGTCTGCGCATGCTTCATGTAACTAAAGCTTGACGATATCAATGAACGAAATGAATGAAACGATATCAATGACGCAATTGTTTTGAATAAATTGAATAAAATTACAAAAAAAATGAATTGATGTTGGGCATGGCCCCCTTGCCCCCTTGCCCTCTTGCCCCCTTCCCGAGATCCTCCTCTGTTCAGTAATCTGTTTTGCCCCCCTGCACGTTTGTTCCCGCGCCGCCACTGCTGCGGAGCGGGCGGCCGCTTGCCTCCCCTGGCTTTTGACGGCGGCGCGCGGGGCGGCGGCGGCTTGCGGGCTGCGGGCTGCGTGCGGCAGCGCGGCCAAAACCAGCGGCGCCGCTCGTTAGTAAGACACGGGTCCAGAGCGCTCGCGAGGGGCTGCGATCGGAAGGCAGGCGGCCTCCCCCGCCCCGTCCGCCGCCGCCGCCGCCACCTCCACCGCCGCCGGAAGGCCCAATATCCCCGGCCAGCCGAGGGAGCGACCGAATGTCGACACGGTGGCGGCGGCCGCCGCCCCGGCGGGAGGTATACGACACGAGCGGCCGACGCCCCGCCCCGGCGCCGCCGCACCCTCCCCAAATACGTTAGGGCGATCGGAAAACAGTAGGGCTGCGTGGCCGAGCGTCCGGCGGGATAATATACAAGATAATATGGAAGGGGTGCGAAGGGAACACGAGACGCTAAAGGCGCCTCACACCGGAGGCGGCAGGGGCGGCGGTTACGCCCGTGTGAGTTTATGACGTGCGTGCGCAGCCATGCCACTCACGCTCCCGCCCACACGCCGTCCACCGCCCACCCCCGCACTCGTTGCCTAAGCTACAGGCATGGAACGGGCCTCAAACGCACGCCTTTGACACTTGCACTTTTTGGAATGAGGAGGTGCCCACTGGCAAAATCGAAGAAATGAGTTGTTAGTGTGATAAGGTTCTGTCCGAATTCTGCTACAAGTAGAACGTAGTCGTACTGCAATCTGCGGACTAATAGCTCCTGCAAAATCGCTACTGTAGGTGGAGAGATGAATGAATAGGTGGAGAGGTAAAGCTTTGACATCAATTGACTCCAAACGACTAACGTGTTAGTTAGAACGTTGTCATCCCAAAGGGTTGGTTTGTATGAACCTTTCAGTTACGCTCTATACTTATTTACGGCAATAACACCCCAATAAAGAAATCTTGACTTTCAAAAATCCTAAGGTTGCAATCTGCTCGTACGAACACGTTCATTTCTTCGGGCCCCGAATGTCCAGAATTGCCCTTCTACTACCAATCTTCCTCTGTACACAGAACTGTCGCTGTTTTCTCGACTGCATTTGTTTATCTAATCCAGGCCCCTCCATTTATCCGCGACGTCTTGACTTCTAAGCTCTTGGAATCTGTGAACTCAGTCACGTTGGCAATCCCACTCATCGCTCTCTAGAATTCGAAAACTGAAGTCCCGTTTCATCGATTAAGCTATTCTTCTATGCATCAGCTTAATTATCATCGAAGTCAGAAATTTGACATTGCTATCGCCATCACCATCACTAAGTAAATAAATATTAGTCGTGTATTAAAATGAAAACTTAAATAATGAGTGCCTTATGGTATGCCGGGCGTGCCAAGAAATCCTTGGAGTGCTGATTCAAAATCCTAATAACATCAGTACTCCCTATAGAGTTAAAATCTCTTCTCTAAAGCTGTATTCCACGTCACCTTTTTTCCCTCAGATCACTCATATCCGTGTTCCCTTTTTGTAGCGTCCTCCCTTCTGCACTCCCCTCCATTCCATTCGCCCGCCACTCGCGTTCGTCCATTTGGCAAACTATGCGCGCCACCCCACTCACGCATCCTGCCGCCAGCTGAGCTGCGGGAAAAAGGAGGCAGCGGTAGAGCTTACGTTTTTGTATAACTCCATACTGCGGTGGTACCTTTGATAATGGTTTTATCTCTTCCCGCCGGTGATGTACCCCTTTCTGGAGAGGTAAAAATTGCATTCACACTCATGTCTGCGGCGTCGTGGAAGTGCAATACTGAATCGCGCGCAAAACAGCGGGCGCCGCCTGCGCCCCGTGCCAGACGCTGCGCCGTTCCTAACTCCCCGCTTCCTCCCGCTCCTTTCCCCGCTGCTCCGCTTCCTCGGCCCGCTCTCCCCTCGCTCTCCCTCGGCGCCGCCCCTCCTCCGCTCCTCCGCGTGGAGTTTTGTCTTCCTGGCCGACGCTTTCCGCCGCGGCTGTAAATCCCTGAATTAGGAACAACATATTCACCTCGCCGCAGTGTGCGGCGGGGTAATAAAATCTCTTAGCCGGCCGCGCCGCCTCCCTGGCTCCCCGCCGCCCCGCCCCCTGCCCTTCTGGCCGTCGCCCCCTGTCGCCCTCCCCTCCCCGCCCCGCCTCGCTCGCCGCGAGAAGTCTGTCGGCCGCGGCTCGAGAGCAGGCGGGAGGGCCGTGGCCGAGGCCTCTGCAAGAGGCGGAGACGCAGCGGGTGAGGGGTGCGAGGGGCAGGGCGGCGGTGAACGAGCGGGGCGTGTGAGTGTATGTGGCCGGCGAAGGAGATAGGGCTCGGGGCGTGCGAGCACCTGACCCAAGAAAGGGCGGCGGCGGGCCGTTGGCCGCGCCGTGCGCCGCTTTCCAAGGCGCTTGCGAGCGCCCGGCCGGCCGGCGGGACGCGTGGGTGGTCGCCGCGATTTCCTCCGTGCCTGCGAGAGTGCGCGCGCTCGCCGCCACGCAGATGCAGAGGGACAGCGCCCGCCCCTCCGCAGGATGTTCTCGGGGCCATGTTGACAACGTCCTCTACAAATTGTACTCCCTTTCGGAGGGTGGCTTCTGAATGTGATGCTCTAGGGCGGCAGTTGCTTATTGTAGGCCATTTTTGTAGGGTGTTTCAGGATTTGTAGAGAGCGCAGAGGTTTTGTTGTCGTTTGTGACGCTCCCTGCCGCACCGTCTGCTTCTTGTCCTCGACTCTCCCCTTTACGGCCGATACATTTCACAACAGTGGCTGCGTAGACTGGGGACAATTAGATTTACAGGAATGGCGCTTTTAACGTTATCGAGATTTTCAGATTATTATAAATTTCAAAGACAAACGGAAAACATTGCTGAATATTTACAAATAATGTGAATGGGATACAAATCATAGTTCCCTTAGCCATAAACCCTACTAGTATTTTAATGCATATTCGTTCTTTCTAAATCGTTTCTGTATATTGAATCGTCTGAATTATTGCTGACAATATTGCTCACCAGATATCATTCTGTGTCCAATAAACGTCGTGTTCGTCTCTGCGGGAAGTCATCCGAGCAATGGGGTCGAGAGCTCATAAGTGCTACCGCAACGACAATACTGCCCGCGGCCGAAGCGAGCTGCCATCCCTCATCCTTTGGCTTTAAGTTTTCCGGACTTTCTGGGTTGGCGTCAGGTGCAACCGGCTGTAAAACTCGACCAGATCCATATATCATAGGGGCGCACCTGAGAGGCCGTCTCGCAGGTGTACTTCAGGGGCCAGCCCGCATATAAAAGTGGGATTAATAAAGCTGTGGAAGAAGAAAAGCTGAGGCGAAGCCCGAGAAAGAAGGGTATCTTTGTTAGAAAATGTCTGGCTGGATCAAGAAGTGATATTCAGGAAATTTGCATACATCTTCAAGCAACTCTCTAAATTGCAGTAAAAAAGTGATCAATTACTTATTTCAATTTTCAGGAGCAATCAAGTCGAATGTGGTCATTGATATTAATTTAATCGCTTTCCAATAGCTCATACTCAAGTGTGATCTTCGATAAGGTGTGCTTAGAAACTTGTTTTAATATGAAAGTGTGTGAACTTAGGTCCAGTAATTTTGGGCCAAAGAAATGTAGATTGCTTGTTGTGGATTTCGTATTTCAGCACATGAAATTTTCCTACAAATAGAAGCACGACTATATAATACCTCTTAAGCTGAACTTCTTTCCGTAAAATGATTTACTTGGCTTTTTACACAACAGAATATGTGAGTTTATGATGCTAAAATAATCCCGTAATAACAATTCTATTCCGTATTATCCAAATACATTAATCTTTTTATATAAGAATTACTCGATATATTTGATAACTAGATGTGATACAGAAACTTAAAAATTTAGTTCGAAAAGATTACTTTTCGTTCCCGAATCTCCTAAAAAATTAGAGCATTGCTCAATTTCCAATCTTCTTAGAATGGAATGAAGTGTATTTGATGCTATATATTTCTTCCTGAACTTCCCTACCATTTTGGAATACTCATGTCAGTATATTTTCTTTGTTTTATGAACAATAGGAAATATGCATTAAATCCTTCTAATCCTACAGGAACATATAGTACATTAAGAAATAATAATTTTCTGCCGCGTAACCTGTGTTCACTCAATACTATTAAAAGTTTCTACAACGTTTTTTTTGTGAAAATTCATTATTCCCTGGGTTAGTGGAGGCGTACCAACTCATTGGAAACAGATGTGAAAACTGGCGAGGCCTTCAGAATATTTTAAATAAGACAAATTAGGGCGATAAACATGCATGTGTTCCTAGTAGGGCAGATTCGTAATTAAGAACATACCCCTTGAGAGGTTATTAGCATATTCATAGTGTATTCAACAATTCCGCAAACTCTTTTCAAACTGCAGTCTATCGCAACCAACACTTCGCATTTGTTGTGCCTTAAAACTTCCGTGTTTGTTGAGGAAGTTTAGGGTAGGGTTGCTTTCCTCCGGTTAGTGCCACAAAATTGCAACTTTTCCGAGCGGGTCGGAGCGCGCTGGCCGCAGGCGGCGGGCGGGTGGGCGGGGCGGGGCGTCATCGGGGGGGAAGGGGCGCGGGAGGGGGGGGGGGGAGGCGCGCGGTAAGGCCGGCGCCGATACTGGGTCACCGCGCAGGGACAAGCGCAGCCACACCTAATGTGCCCTTTAGTAGTGTCATTCTGCGTCCGTTACGAGCCATACGGGCGTGCAATAAAGAATGGAAAGGCTCTGTTTGTGCGCTCTTAAGCAAGAAAGCGGCCGGCCGGCCGGCGTCTCGGCGCGGGGGCGGCGGGGAAATTGCTGCCCTCGAGGGCCTCCTCGCAAACGAACTCCCGGGCATTCAGCCTTCCTTTTACGCGCATAAGAACAGTTTTCTCCACGTGCTACCGCACTTCCTAAGTGCTTTGTTATTTCGTGCAGCAGTACAACTTATTCTATTAAATACGACACTACTATAGGCAAATTGTAAAAAGGGAGTTGTTGCAAATTGCTCTGCAGAAACTTTTACTTTCTCATTTTATTCTCCGTATAGAGAAAGTTACGTAATGCTGAAGAAAATGTGTTCATATTTTGACAGAAAAAACAGGTTTTGTAGTTTTCGTGGTACTTCAAAAGAATTTTCTTTTCCCTACACGTAGTATATTACATTCTTCTACACATGGAATAGTCATAACAAATGTTTTGAAGCGTCCTTGACACCAATTTGTTTTTCTCAGACCGTCTGTCTGTCCTGTGGAACAATATAAAATGCCTAAACCGTTCGCAGAATATCACCAAACTTGTTATTCTGTGAGAGATGATGTCCCACCCCTTGAATTTGAAACATCTTTTATTTTATGGAGATGTTTTAACATGAAGACCGTGGGATATTTCTCAAAGTTTTTCAAAATATCCCCCATTTTTACTTTCCCGTATCTACATATACACGGAGGATATACGTAGTATAGGGGAAAAATTATGTAATGCTGCGCGAAAAAATGGCCAATTTTCGGCGAAAAAAATTCATTTCCGGGCCGTGATAACGAAAACGTGAATAAAACCAGTTGCCTAAATTAAGAAACAAAATCCCCTAACACGTGGTGTAGCCAGAAACCATGTTTTGTGGGTCCTTGATACTGAAAAACCAATTGAAAGGAAAACGTCCGTCGGTCTGTCCGTCTGTCCGTCCGTCTGTCTGTCCGTCTGTGAACACTGCTAGCGCCTAAACCACACGTACGATTTCTTCCAGAATGGATATTCCCCGGTCGATCTGGTTCTAGTCGAAGCTTTGAGATTTTGAAAAAGATTCTGTAAAATTTTGGTAAAAATTCTGTAAAACTTTACATGAAGCCCCCCGGACATTTTAAACATTTCTCAAAAACGGCTCGAAATTTTTTTCATTAAATTCTTGTAAATACACTTATTAAGGTAGCATTGGTCCTATTTTCGCGGATAACTCTGAATTTTCGAAAATTGCAAAAGTTAAAAATTTTTCGGCGTCATTCTGGGAACTACAAAAACGTAGATAGAGAATTTTTCTTTTTAAATAATATTTGTTGTCCAAAGTGAGTTCTTTCATTAAGGTCATGTGCATTGTTTAGTAGTTTTCGCGAAATATTGCGTGCAATATGTGCAAGTTTAAAAAATTACAAAAACAAGACTTTCTCAAAAACGGTTCCAATTTTTTTTCTTTAAACTTTTGGTAGGGATAGTGCCTAATATATTTTATGAGATGACGAAACGTCATATTGCCTCTATTCTTTTTTTTTTCAAAAATTGGAAAGATATAATTTTTTTGACTTGTCTCTCACGTCGTTAATATTTACATTAGCGGCGATTTTTTTCACATTATTATATTTACGAGTACATGTGATTTATATAATGTGAAGTAAAGTTTCTCGAAAACACAACCGTTTTCTGTGAAAGTAGCTCAAAATTCCGCATTTTCAGAAACGCCCAAACGCCATTTCTCATAAATGGTTCAATTGTTTTCTTCAAACTTTTGGAGCGGATAGTGCTAAATTACACTCTTTAATATTACGTAAAGTTTATTTTGAGTTATTTTTTGTTTTTCAAAAATTATATAAATGTAATTTTTTTGAAAGATCTGAACATCTTTAATATGCACATTACAGCAATTTCTAAAAATTATTATAGTTATGAGTGTACGTCCTTCAAATAACTTCAAATAAGTATTTTGAAAACTCAAAACTTTTCTGTGAAAATGAACTTCAAATTCGCATTCTTAGTACCGCTTAAACGCAATTTTCTTTAAAAACGGTTCATAATTTTTAAAAAGAAAATTGTCATTTAGGACTAGGTTTTTGTGTTCTTTAATATTCTAAAATTAATATTTCCGTTCTACCAATAGGAAACCGAAAAATTAAGAAAATAACAAAAAACTGTAGTTTGTGCGGTGATATGTAGCAGCTGGCAAGAAAGAGTATGTGGCAATTCCAAATAGCTAACGAAGACCCAAGGAAATAGAAAACTAATACGGGAAAGTCTGTGTCATTCTGTTGCACCACTAGTTTTCTTTAATTTGTTCGATTAGAGCACAGAATGCTTTTGAAACAGGCGTCTGTTCGATTTTCAGTAAAACCTCTGAATGATTGAAAATTATTTTTTAAAAATTATTTCTGCACCCTCCTATAGTTACAGTACTGAAGATTTTTTCTTAATGAAATATGTTCTTCAAAATTAGACCTTTAAATAATGTCTTGACTATTATTGGAAATTGTCAGTAGATTTTGCATAGTTTTGAGTAAAATAGTACGAATGTTGTTAGGTTTCACAGTCATTGAATCATCTCATGAGGCTTAACGGCATTAAATAGCAGGGTAGCTAACGCGTTGCTCTCCGAAGCCTGATCGGCGAGTCTCTAAAGTTTTTTTTGTTTCTTTTAACTTTTGTGAGAATTGAGCATAAAGCAGTGTATTCAGTGAGAAAACAGTTTTCCTTTAAAATTTTGAATATATTTACGTAACCGTTACAAATTTTACGAGAAATTACGTGCTGTAGTACCTGAATTCCACGTCCCTTAGAAAAGTTGATACATACATAGATTTAAATAATCGTTTCCCACTTATTTGCTATACACAAGCAAATCACATATTACTCTAGTTAATAGATGAACCATTCCAAATATTCAACAGAAAAATAACTACAGGTAATATTTTGAGCAATTCTGCAAATTAATTGTCGGAAAATCGTTACTATAATTCTTAATTTAATCTTCACAGGTAGCACGTGAAAGAATGCTCTGTACAATTAAAATTGTTGCGTCGGAAACTGAATTAAATATTTGAAGTTTCGGAAGATGTGTCTGATGCATTTTGGAACTTGAATGAAATGTTTATTTTTTATTAGCCAATTCGTTCTGATGACTTTGTATGTTTTGAAACATGCTTCTTGTTTTCAAAAGTTTATATGTCAATCAAAGGTGCATTCGATAGAACGAATATAGAGATCGCCAATTTTTTTAAAACCTTACAAAGATGTCGTTAAGGGATATTATTGCCATATTGGCCAGTGGTGAGATGATGAGTTCGAAGTTCCAAGAACATTTTCGTAGCAAGATATGTAATTCAAAATTTGTTTATAAATGCAACATTACTTTTCGTTTCCTATATTGTCAAGACTGGTAATAGTACGACCGTGACTACTGAAGGTGCTGTCTGTAATACGGGCGTGGGATCTTTCCAATACACTCGCTCGCTGAATCGATAAAAGCCTCACGGAATATTTGAAAGCGAATACTGAAATACATGAATATGCTTTTTTTTATTTAAAGGGTTCTCTCAGGTCAACTCATTACCTCAGCGTGCGTCCTATGGCTCAATTATTAGTTCTTGAAATAGGTCTTTTACTGTACCTCTTTCTCTGGGTAATACAGAACTAATTATAGCAAAAAATGAAAAAGAATAGTGAAATAATTTTCTTGAAAGAACGATTTTTGAAACAATAGTTGTGCTTCTGAAGTAGGATTGTAACTCCACGATCTCGACAATGGCCGTCAGTATGTATTTTTTCAAAGCAAACGAAACAATAAAGCGGAACAATTCGCAGGTAACGAAGGTGTTGCGTTGCACAGATAAGCCTGCCGATCCGTGCGGCCCGGGGTTGGGCGCGCTTCGCAAGCGGAGTTTCATCCGTGTGGCGAGCCTTCGGCGAGGGCGCGGTGGGAACGGAACGCGGCGCCGCGGCGCTGCTAACGCTCGCAACCCGCCGCCGCCGCCGCTGCAAGAACATCTGCGTGCGAATGGCGAAGGCGTGGAGGCGGCACGCACGCCACGCTCCGTCGCTCGCACGCCCAGGAAGGCCCGCGCCAGCCCCTCCCGCTCCACCCCGTCCGGTCTGCCCCGGCCGCCGGCTCACCTGCTCCGGCTCGAACCGCCTCGCATCGCCGCGCCCAGCCCAGCGCTCGCCCATTCAGCCCTCCATGATTTAACCCTTCCCGCTCCGCTCCCCTCCCCCCGCCGCAACCCTCCCTGCCTGCTCCGCCCACCCATGCCGCCCTTTCCCACCGCTCTTTCCAGCCTCTCCTTCCCCGCCCTTCCCCTCGCCGTTGCCTCTCCTGTGGCCTCACCCGCTCTCTGCCTCAAGCTCGCGCTCTTCTCTCTCCTTCTCCTGTGTGCCCCGCGTTTCCCAACGCAAATTATTGCCCGTTCTGCACTGCCTCTTGTAGTCGCTCGCTACCCTGCCATCGCACTGCTCCATCAAACGACTTGCCTCTTATTTCTACACCTCTCAACATCTCTTGTCGCTCTTTCCACTGCAAGCCACCCCTCGCCCACTCGGTGCATTCTTGCTCTGCCTCACGCTCTCCTAACCATATCGACGTTTCCCCTCCCAGACCCTTTTGCATTACCTTCCCCCTCGGACGCACGTCCCGCATTCTCGGTCACCTCGACAATACCACCCGCTCGCAATGGATTTTCCGTCTCTTCTCCTCCTCGTAAACGCGATGGCTCATCGGGAGGCTATGGCTCTCATTTCCACACGTAAATAAACCCGGCAATAATATTGGCTCGCCAGCAATGCTCGTGGTTTTACATCGCATCGTCCTCTTTACGTACGTACGTCCTCTTTACGTACGTAGGCAGTGGACGCCTACGTACGTGTTCTCTCTCTATTCCTCGCAGAACTTTGAAGCTCGAGCACCTCCTTTGAGTGACCGGTCTGTTCGTTTCTCCGAAGGATATGGCCTTTTAAGCTCTCTGTTATCCGGAACCTTCCCACCGTTTCGTTTCGTCTCATTCAACTACCTCCCGCGTCGCTGCCGGGGCCATTCGGCATCACCTACGTCCGCGGCTTCCCCCGGAGCGAAGGCCTTCCGCGTGCGCTCGCCTTCGCAGACAGCGCGGCGTGAGGGAGAATTCTTCTGTAATTGGCGGAGGCCGCCAGGATCTGCGGCCCTCCGCCGCCCACTGCCCGCCGCTGCCCTGCGCAGCCCCCGCCACGCGGTCGCCAGTGCAGCCGGAGGAGCCAGCGGCGACTTTTTCCGACTTTAAGGGCATTACGGTTTCACGGGCGTTTGTAGGCGCTGCGGGTGGATTTGGCGGCGCAATCTGCTCGCGTGGACGCGCGTGCCCTGTGAGGAGCCTAATCTCCAGAGGGGCGGCGCGGGGGGCGGGAGCGGTGGGCGGGCGGCGTGGGGGCGGCGCGTGGACGGCGCAGGGGCGGCCGTAGGCGGCGCAGGGCCCGCCGGGGCGGTGGGGTGGGCGGCGGGGACGGCGGCGCGG
This sequence comes from Acheta domesticus, assembly GCA_031308135.1. Classification (NCBI taxonomy): domain Eukaryota; kingdom Metazoa; phylum Arthropoda; class Insecta; order Orthoptera; family Gryllidae; genus Acheta; species Acheta domesticus. Next base: position 138,843,362 of record JAHLJT010008446.1, read on the forward strand.
GGGCGGCGGAGCGGGAGCGGGGGCGGTGGCGCGGGGGCGACGGAGCGGGACGGAGAGAGGGTCGGCGCGGGGACGGCCGTGGGCGTGGCGGGAGCGGTTGGAGGGCGGCGCTGGCGCCGACCGCCGCAGGGCGTCGGGGTGCGCCGGAGGCTGCCAGACGCCTGCCGCCGCCGCCCTCGGAGGAGCGGAGGCGCCCCGGGGACTTCGCCGGCGAATGAGCGGAAGCCCCCGGCGCCAGCCCCCGAGCAGGGCTCGTTTATGGAGAGCCCGCAGAAAGCGGCGCTCGTGGTTTATGGCGTAGGCTTCGACTTAGCGCAGCGCTGAAACGCGGGATGCCGATTAGCAACAGAGCTGGTTGAAGATTACGAGCACCTCTGCACTCACACACCCACAACACACGCACGTGTTTCCTCTCGATGTGCGCAAAGTTTGCGCACTAGTTGAGTCAAAGGATTGCCTTTTCATGACCTCTGGCCTTAATGGAAAAAATATTTTTTGTTCTATTGCATATGCAATAGCAGATATCAAATCTCCTCGGGTCAAAATTATTCATGTATTTTCAATACGCACCATAATTTTTACTTACTGATTACTTGAAAATTCATTTATGTATTTACTGGAGGATGTTCAGTCAGACAACCGATTAGGAATTCCCTTGTGTTCATCATTCGTCAACCATAATTAATAATTCGCTTATGGATTTCTATAAGAAACAATGGAGAGACAATGCCATTGAACTGTTTGCCTCGGCATATAGGCCTTGGCCTTCACAATCCTGAGCAATTATGTGTGCTTGATTGGATAATATCGATTCTTAGTTGATTAACGCGTTGGTTGTGCATTGTCTTCTGCATCACAACATCGCTACAAACACACCCTCACGTAACGAGTAAATGGAGCAGGTCCCCTTCCCCAGGACTTGCAGTGGAATGGTTGGCAATGTCGCAGGGCGCTGCACTTGGTTGGACATACATAAAAGACACACCTTTCCTCCCCAGCGATTGTTTTTAAACATTTGACGATCATGGCGTGTATTCGCAATGTAGAACAAAAAACGCGCCGCCCCCCGACCGCTTAGCGCTCGCCGTGGCGGTAGTTGCTTCGTGATAGCGCTAGTAATTTGCTCATTACGGAGTCGGCCGGTAGGCGCGCGGCCGGCGTGGGGGCGGGGCAGGGGCGGGGCGGGGCGGGCCGGGCCGGGCCGTGGCCCTTGGCGCTGCGGGCGTGCCAGACGTAAATCTCGGCTGCGCTCCGCCGCGGAACTTCTCCTGCGTCGCCTGTTTTTCTTTCCGCCGCGGGACTCCCGGGAGGAAGCTGCGTGTAACGCTCCTTCATTATCGAAAGCGAAATTGGGGAGACTAGAGACGACTGCGGGCCCGCGTTTCTCAAAAAGCACCGAAAGAGAATGAAAGCTACGAGACTCTGGTGTGCGTCTCGTGCTGCCTGTTTTAAATACAATGTTGTTTACCACTCGGGATTTCCTTTTTCGTTTCGCTACATAGAGCTCCGGAACATGGAACGCGTTCCAGATAGTATGTGTTTTCTGAAGACAGGCCCCACGCTTATAATAGATTTTTCCTTTCTCCTAACACATAAGAAAATATCTTCAACATCTATATTTTAAGGAGATTTTCGCATTAATTTTTCTTAGGTCCATCATGGGTGGAAACACTGACTGCGTATTTTCGTTTGCAAATACCCGTAACCCCGTAACCCGTAAATACCCGTAACGCAATACCCGCAAATAAACTCAAGCTATATTAAACGCAGATTAAGATTGGATTTTAGAACAACTGAGTCTGGGTTTTAGAGACCTTAAACAGAGGCTGCGGGAGATAGAGACAATAAAATAAGCTGTGTGTTGATAAATTTAAGTTGATATAACCTCTGAAAAACAAAAATATCGCAAACGTTATCCTTTGGAAACACACTTCACAGATAGGAATCAGTGTCTGCCTGTGTAATATAATACGTACTAGAGTACGTATTTTAAATATATTATTAAATATATCTAAGACAATTCGTAGTAATAAGGGCGGTCTTTTTTCAATGGCTTGAACTATAAAACTAACAAAATTGCGCAGATCACAATATTCTGATGCAAAAAAATGTTAAGAATAGTCATAAGCGCTTTACAAAATAGTGGTAAACCATTTGCAAAATTGTTCTTTTGGAAGAGCATTCATGATCCTGTAAACAAGTTTGTACTCGCACACACACACACACACACTCACACACACACACACACTCACACACACACTCACACACAACACACACACACACACAATCACACCACACACACACGTTCAAGCAATCGGTGTGCAGATGAAAATTAGAAAAGAATCCCTTAATACGGATCATAAAAGACGAGTATAGTACAAATAACTTTTAGTACATATATGTAAATTGTTTTGGGGAAAGTGTAGCACGTTGAACATCATCATTCCTGAAGAGAATGGTTGAATGGTACTCTTAATTATTGCACGAGGAAGCGCCTCAGTAACACTGCCTTCGATATTGTTGCGCCCGTTTTCGTGCTATCCGGGCGGGCGGCTGTTCTTTATGTAATGTGTCTCCGCGGAGCGCGGCGGTCGCATTCAGTTGCTGCGTGGAAACTGCAGGGAGAGCCACTGCGGCGCTTCCGCGCCCATCTAGCGGCGCATTCAGCGGCCGCCCCACCCGGCGTTTTTCGGCTCCTGGTCGGCGCGGCGTCCCACATCCCACCCCGCCCCGCCCTCCCCCTCCCTGCCCCGCCTCCGCCCGCGCCCCGCCACCACAGCGTGCAACGCCGCCTCACAATGGGAGCGATTTGGGGAAATGCACTTGGAAATAATGCGTTATATACGCGGGAGGAGCCAGGGCGTCGCGCGGGCTGCGTCGCACTGCCACCACTTCCGCCCGCCCCGCGGCCCGCGGCGTCCCCGCTCCCGCCCCCCTTCTCCCCGCTCCCCCTCCGCTGGCGCTGCGACGCATCAGGCCGCTCTCGAGGAGCGCCCGGGAAGTCACCGCTCCCCTCCCCGCCGTTCCGCCCCCGCCCAACTCCATTCGCGGCGAGCAGCCTCGGAGTTGCTCTCCGCGCGCCCGCCCCACTCGGCGCCCGCCCTCGCCATGGTGGAAGCTGCCCCCGCCCCTGCGCTTGGCCCCCGCTGTCTTGGCTTCTCCCCCTGCACTTCGTTGACCCCTACGTGTTCCGTAGCCCGAATTCACCCGTGTTTGCACCGATATTTCCTTTCTGACTTCTACCCCCTTGCACATCAAGTTCGCTTCCACCTACGCCCCACTGCTTCGGAGAGTCTGTGTCCTCCACTGGCCTACAATCAGCTCCAAGCAGCTCCTCAGTTATCGTTCCTGATGAGGTGTCCCCCTTCAACCACTTTCACGTCATCCCTGCAACAGTCCTTCATTACTCCTCCATGCCTCAATTCGGTGTTTTCTTTCTTGATATAGGACAATAACTGCATCTCTCGCCCTACCTCTATGGCGTCACCCTCGTCGCCTTTACGATGCGCTACGCCTCCCACAAGCTTCGTACCTCTCTTGCTCACATCGCCCCCGCGCCGCCCCCCGCACCTCGCCCCGCCACGCAGCGCCAAGCACCCCGGGAGATCGTCGCCCCCTGGCATTGTGCGGCAATCCCGTACCAAGGAGCGCCCGCCCACGACGCCCCGCGGCCCCGTCCCTCCGCTCCCCCCCCCGGCCCTGCTGCCCCCTCCCCACCCCGCCACCCTAACGCCCCGCTCCCGCTCTCGCTACCACCGCGCGCTGGCCTGCAGTTTGCTTTATGCAGACATTAGGATGAGACAAAGGCAGCAGGCAGAATGATAAATTACTAACTAAAATTGGCGGAAACTTTGCATATACAGTATTACAGAGACAGAATGCGACAGTAGACGAGTATCATTACAACTCCTGCCAAGGGGACTAGAACAATAGCGCTAACCCACCCCAGCGCTACCTCTGGCACCCCCCGTGACCTCCGGCACGTCGACGGAGCAATCTTTCCTTGTGTGGGGCAGATATCTGCTCCTCCGGCAAGAACTTGTAAGCTTTTCACCTGCGTTAAAATGTTAACAGAAGAGGAAGATTTAGGCCCTCAGCGTTGCGACTTTAGTGTGAAGTTGCATGCGAGGCGGCGAGGGAGCTGCACAATGTATTTATTGTGCCTGGAAGTGGTGTGGATGGCGAGGTCACGTAAATATAATGGACGGCTTCCTCCGGAGAATTCGCGCCTGGCTCATTTAGAAAACTGATGATTTGTAATCAACGGAAGTAGCACGCGGTAAGCGGCGGGCCGCCTTTATCTTCTTCAAGGACATTTTCGAACTGAAATTTGAAACCGACGAAGCGTACAGCGAACAACTTTACGTATATAAAAGGATATACACTAATGACATATATTATGTACAATATACTATATCAGGAATTGTAACATCATCAATCGTCTCTCTTAAAACACTTATATTGTGATAATTTCTCCATCTTGATGATTTTGTTAATGTTCTTTGTTTTTATTAAGCATGTTTGTAGTTCCCTAGTAGTTATATATGTATGTAATAGTGTCGTGTGCATCGTACCTGCGTGTTTCAGATTCAAGGATTCTTTTTTTATTGTCTTGAACTCTCGATTGTAATTTGATTTATTCCGCCAAATTAATGTTTTCCTTCTTGTTTTTCGACTTGTTTTTAAATTGGAAATGGTTAGAAAACGACATTCATGGCGTTAGAATGAAAAGTTTTATTTATTCCTACTCCGTTTTGAAACTTCTATCTGGGGTTTGCCTTCTCTCTTTAATTCAGTTCAGGTAGACTGCACCCTTTGGCTTTGTTTGTGCTAGTTCATTAACTTTTTTTCAACTCAATAGTTTTGTTTTTTAGCATACGGCTAACGGAGTATATTGCCTGTAACGACGCGCAAAATTGAGTTTGTTATTTTCTGTAAATATGTTGTTTTGAAACATTGTTGACCAATGTTGTCTATTTTCTCGCCGCCGCCACCTTGGCCCCGTCAGGAGCTGGTGTGCCAGTACAGACAGACAGGCTTTTGTCTATTTCTGTGTAAATTGTAATTGGACAGTGGGTTGGAGTATTGTCGAACTATAAGAGTCTAGTACGTGAGTTCGTATCCGAAATACGGCATGCATTCAGTTGGGATTGTATGATGGCGGGAAGTGGCAATTACAAATAACGCCTTGGCCACTTTAATCGTCGCTCGACAGTATTTAACCAGAAAGCTTTATTATTTATTAGATTTGATTATTTGAGTTTTGTGTCACAGCAGAGATACGCTTCTAGTGCGCTAAGTAGAACTCTACTTCTACTTCTACTATCTACAGTAATCTACCATTCTTATTCGTACACTCACATTTAGCAACGAAAAGTGATCATATCTCGTCGTAAAATATTTTAAAATAATGTCTGTATTGAAATTGTGCACCAATTGCATTAGTAGCAAATATACAATGTCAATAACAATTATTATATGAATGTACGTTTAACATAATATTAATATTAAATAAAACTAGTCTCTTTAGCTCCAACTATGCTATTCGTACAGTCGAAGTGAGTGTCAATGTCTTCTGCGTCTCTGCGTCTTCTGCGTCTGAGTTACTCGGCTCTTGACCTGTTTTCCTAGATTTCAATGCGCTCTGTAGGGATACTTCCACCAGTAGGCAACAGTCGGCATCAAAATGGCCTAGCAGAAAGATCTCACTTCATTGAGAAAGAGGTAATTGTCAACTTGGCACTTAAGGGCTATTTTGGCGCCAAATAGGGCGAATAGTTAGCAAAAGCCACTCCACTGTGCAGTACATTGTAAGAAAGTTTGGAGAGGAAGGTTCTACGAAAAATTTGCCACGAAAACCAATGGGACGTAGGTTTAATGAACGCGAGGAACGATTTGTAACTCAAAAAGTTAGTAAAAACCCTCGGTTAAGTGCTCCTGAATTACGTGTATTAGTGGGAAATGTATCTAAAAGTAGATGTCCGTATGGTATTTATAATTCCAACAATGAGATGGATCGTACCAACCCCTTAGAAGACATACAACCCCACAACATAACTGTTCTACCATCATGTAGATACTGTATTAACAGTTCCTAAATGTAGATTCAAATATATTCAATAATTCTTGCTATGTGCCTGTCTTGTTTGTCATGGCAAATACTATTTGTCTTTCTATCTGCCGAGAAATAAATGTAAATACCGTAGTAAAAATGAAAAGTTTTGAAAAATAAGTCAATATTCTTCGTAAGCTCTAAAATTACTCGTAGTAAATGAAGTAGGGGAGACTGGAGTTAAATCGTCACCTGGATTCGTTCCTGACCTTTACTTCTAACACTCTTTTGTGAACTCTTCATTGAATCTGTGAATGGAGCATTAGTTGATTCACGGAGAGAGTCTGATACCAAAGTAGTATAGCATCACTTCCGGTATGCATATTTGAAAATACGTTCCCGGATGTAAATATTGAAAATTAACGATAATGGAAACTAATCGACTGGATGGTGACTCAAAACTTCAGGTGTGGGAGAAAATAAAATAAAATGGCACGAAAGTTTTCGTATCTTCGTGAGATTAATATTTCTTTGAGAAGAAGTCATTTAAGTCATTATGAAAACGTCATAATTCTCTTAATGCAGTTCTGAAGCTGCAAGTTCAGCATATTCTATTAATTACAGTGCATGGCTCTGTGCTGTGTGCTGTGCTGTGTGTATGGAAAGTCTACAGATCGGGTGCTGACAGGAAAGAGAAAAACGAACAGCGCAGAGAAAACGTGTAAAAGTAGTGTGAGTTTTACTAGAATGAAATTTCAAACAGGACTGAACGGAATGATCTTTTTATACGTAATAGAATGAATCCGACGAGGAAGTTGGATGAGGATGAAGTTCCAAATAGAAAGGAAACAAATTTCCACAGGCGAGAAAATAATACAAAATTCTTGGACAAGAAAGAAATATAAACTTCTGAACACAATTTTAGATGCATTTTTATATAATACATTATATTTGTCTAAACCGACGTATTTCATTTAAAAAACATTAATTGATTATGAAATTACTTATTAAGTTTATATAAGTTATGATTATCTAAATACTTATCTAGACAGAATGACGCGGAATTTTTGAAGTACATTCATTTCCTCTCTTTCGGTTCAATAATATGTCATAAAACATGCATCGTGTAACGTGGAATCTATTGTGCAAAAACGTCCTTCTAAAAAAAGATAATTTTTTAAATATGAAGAAAGGCTTATTTTCATTTTATTTTTGATGTTATAAAGCAAAACATTCGTTTATTTATTGAAGTAATTGTTTGGTTAACCTGTCTAATATTACAAACTGTTTTTCATCGATGTATTTCCATGTTTCAACTAATATGAGAAAAGCAGCAAATATTAAATTTTTTACCTGCAACAACGTTAATGAAGACAGATGTGCGAGTTTCATTATATATGCACAGAAAACGCAAGTGTGTGCTAATTGCTCATCAGTACATCGAAGTGCAAATCTTCTTTGGTGACGTGAGAAGATTGGTAAGAAAATAATCAGCACAGTGCGTTCACAGTACAATGTAAGCTTGTATTAACTCGCTTTGCAGCTTCTGAATAAATACGAGGAGAACGTTCTGTAATGCTAAGTTTCCAGTTCAGTTTCAGCATCGAAAGGGAATTAGGGCTGGAAATGAGGTATGCTCGCGCCTATTGAAGCTTTATACAATAAGCCCCTTTTCACGTAGAAGTTTAGCTTGGAGAGCTCGCTGAAATAATGAGTAGTTTAAAGTGATGTATTACGTAGTCTGTTAGTCGCTTGAGCCTGCCGCTTCAAATGAAAGCAATTACATGTAGGGTTCAGTGCGCGTGCAGCGGGCTCCCTGTCAGCGTCCAATCTCCCCACATTAGAGCGAGTTGTCGCGACCACGAAGATGTTCGGGTCCACTGATGATTTCAATTCGAAAATTAATTCCGAACACAGAGGATGAGCAACTGCACAGTGCAATCCACTCATTGTGCATCAACTACGAGTACTTTCAGGATGAGATTGCCCGATCTCTGTGAATGAGGGATGAAACCAACTCGCAAGTTGGAAATGCAATTTCGTTGTGACAGTTGGGTTAATTTCGACGCGAAAAGTTGGACCGTGAAGCCTTCGCTCCCAGTGAAGAACGCTCCGTGCACCGGGGTCCAACTTGGCCTGGGCCGGTGCGCGCCGCGCTGCCTGCCGTGCCAGCCGGCCGCGAGGAGATCGGCGCGGTGTGGCGCGGCGGCGTGGAGGTGGCGAGCGCGGGAGTGCGCGGTCACGCCCCTTGGAAGAGGGCCGCGGCTGCACAACCGGTTCCAGCTCAGAAGGCCAAGGCCGCCGCCGCGCCGCGCCGCGCCGCGCCACTGCGGCGACCGCTCTCCCGGCGCGGCCACACGCTCGCCACCGAAGGCGACGCCACCACCGGCTCCCGAACACTGGTATATCCCTTGCCATCATTGCGGTTTTGGTCGGAGATTCGACAATGCGGTGGGATAATCTTTTTCTTTAGGGTAATTTCGACAAGGAGATGTTTCTTTCAATATCAGTCAGTAATAATGATATGGGTACTTCATGTCAGGCTTTGAAGCTGCAGCTTGAATGAAAAGTCATATCTGAATTTCATTGGTAAATAAAATAAATATAAATATTTCATAAGTCAAATTAGCAATATTATTATTAGTTAGATATATTAAATAATCCATATTAAGGGTATTTAAAAAAATCTTGATGTTATTTTCAAGCCTAGGTAGCTGTCTACCTGAAAAATAAAAATTAAGAATTTTGTGTCAATTTTATTTTTCCTTGCACATTTGATTTCGTTCTGCTTTCAGAGGTCAAATTATTTTTTTAAAATTTTTTCTCTCTATTTTTTTATAAATAATTGGTCAAAATTCAGATTTTTACTTCAGACATAATTCTACAACATATTGAGATATTTTTGATTATTCTCCTTTTAAAATAATCACCAATTGTGTACTCTAGTAAACGAACTATAGTGGTAAACGTACTGTGAAAAAACTAAGAGTCAGGATTTGATTATTTGAGAAAATATAATTGTTTATAAATTTATCTGGACATTTCAGTTCATATAACCGAAACTTTTAGTGGCACATTAACATGAGCAAATCATGGGTTACATACTGCAAAAATAATCATATTATTGTCTTTATAGTGTATGATTTATGATGTTTTGACATGCATGAATGTACTGGAAATTTCGAATCCGGGAAAACGCTTCTGAAGTTCACTTACTAAGGGCTTGTCAGTTGAGACTCGATTCGAAAACAATTTTTTCTCAAAAACTAAGAAACGGTTTGAAGTATTTAAAAGAGAATAAAACAGAGCGTACGACCCAATATATATTGGAAAACATGAAATTTCACGATTTTCATCTTTTTGAAGTAGACAGCTACCTTAGTTTCTTGACTTATATGTTTTGTTTATCGTGTATTGTCATTACAATTTTTCTTATTTATTAGAGCACGAATACGGTTGAAAAAGCTTAATGCACCATTAAAGAAATATGAGGTGACGTCTGAGTTGTTTCAGTTGCAGTGAAGAAAATCGGCCAAGAATATTGGTTATCACATTTTCCATAGATTTGTTGTAAAATTTATAATTGTTGTTATTAATGTCCGCTATGTTCGTGTGATAATTTTAATAAGGGAAATGGGGAGATGCATTCTTGTAGCACAATTTTCAGATCTTATACCATCATGTGACGTACAAGACTCGTGCTCACTTGCATTCACCGCTAGATATCTAAGAGTATGACCAATGTGACGGTCTGGTTTCTCACTATCTGTCAACAAGAACTTGTCTGCAATAGTCAAGTTTTTATACATCCACACGATGGGATTAAGCTGATTGCTCTTCCGCACAATTGTTGCTGCCGGCGCTTTGTCCTGTGGGCAAACATTTTCGATGCAACGATCGCGAATGTTAGCAGAAATAGTTGTAGTAATCTATTTAACAATTTATTCTCTTTCTATTAGAATTTGGGTATATGAATTTCTTTTCGCCTCTCTGACAACTCTCTACATGTATATACCTTCAGATTCACATTGTTTTCCTTTTTACGAAAGCATAAAGTGAATACAAGTCTATAGCAGTGTATCGACCATACTTTCGCAAAAGTTTCAACATCCAGCCCTTACCTTAGACGATCTTCTTTTCATACTCTACTCCTTCTTTTTTATATATCGTCTCTTAAGATTTACAATAACACATTTTTCATAGCCCATAAAAATACTTGTACACAAACTTTTCTTCCTCATTTATATTTTTCTCCTCTACTTTTTTCTCCTAATGGTATCCTGATTTAAATTGTATGCCTATTTTCTCCAGCGATCTAGTAATAGATCGTCTGGTACGTCCCTTTTCTCCTCCTGATATATATATATATATATATATATATACTATATAATATATATATATATACATATAAAAGGGAATGTGCGTATGTGTTTCGCACATAGACTCAAAACTACTCGATCGGTTTCACTGAAATTTTCACATTTTTGTTCTTGTTACTAATGGGAATGTTGAAATAGGGGTTTCGCAAGTAAATTGGACCTGTGGGGGCGTTTTTGATAATGATTATTTATTTTATTTATTTAATAGGTAATTATAACACATTGATACAAAATTTCAGTTCTTTTAACTATGTGGCTAGGCTGAAGGCCTTTAAGCCATTACAATACCTACATCCTACCGCATTCTAACCTTTCGAATTCTGGCATTCACCCCTAATGGTCTCTTCATCGCATCAAAGCCGCGGAAAGGAGTCCATAAGGTACGGCTGAGGAAAAAACCCTGAAGGGGGAAAAAACCTGCCGTCAGAAGGCGGAGTACATGCTAAACTACTAGTTGTTTTTTTTCTAAACTATTTATTTATTTCCTGGCGTGGGCATCTTCTCCATCCAGTCTTTGGCCTCCTCAGCCTCTGAAATCAAACACCGCCATAAAAGATCGCCCGCACCACCGCCTCTTCGAACAATTTACTATAATTAACTTAATTATCGCATACTGACTAATTTAATTATTACTAACTTACTACTTAATATTAATGATTAGCATTACTGATTACCTTTCTAGTTAACTTAATTTTATCTCTTGCTTATTGAATTAATTATTTCATCTCCAGTCTAGGCTCCGCTCGTACTACTAAACCTGTGCTGTTTTCCCATTCCCTGATTACCATTTCCCTGACAGTTCGAACCTTTCCTAAAAATGTTCCTAATTCTTTCATGAAGTGAGATCTATTATCAGCTAATATGTTTTGAGCGAGCGTTATGTTTCTGAATTGGAAGCAATAGTTCCCCATTCCCATCCATTTTCCTCTCCAAGTTTCTGTAGCGCAACAATTTAACAGGATGTGGATCCAATCTTCTCTGTCACCGCAAAGTACAACAGATTCCATTGTCATTCGAATCCTTCATTCTACGTTGCATCCACCCTCCTACCCTAAACCAAGCGTATCCCCCTCTTGCATCCCTTTTTAGTGTGTGTACGTAACTTTCGCATCCCCATACAGGACTCGTGTGAGTTTGTACCACTAACGAACATTTTTCTGCCGATGCTGCCAAAATATCTTGCCTTTTAATATCCGAAAGTCGATCTGAAATTAACTGTTTTATCTCCCGTGTTCCCCTATTCTCAACAATTTCAGGAGAAACATCTCCCAAACCTGCGCGTTCTAGTACCCGTTTCACTTTGTACGCCCAATAGCGCTGATCGTTTTCCTGTAATTGCGCTCTAAAGCACCTGCGAATAAGCGTGTCAGACTCTTCACTTGCTAATCTAATCCAAAGCTTAATGGCTTTCATTTTTAAATCTTTCCAAATTCCTACACTACCTACCTCTCTTAAGACGCCGGCATTAGCTGCGAATCTAGAGACTCCGAGAATTAATTTATAATAATCTGTTTCGATGCTTTCTAATCTGTCTATTCTGTCCACTCCCCAGATTTCCGCCCATGATGATTTATACGTTAATGACGACTCAAGCGCCCCTGAACTTTACGCAACCCGCCGCCCAGTGAAGGATTAAGCACGTCTTTACTGCATGCAAATATTCTACCCCTGCAATTGTGAAATGTCGGCCGGGATTAATACTTGAATCTCGAACAAGTAAATCAAATTTCTTCAAAGTAGTTCAAATTTGTGGGAGAACGTTTAACAATAGGATATTTGACAATCATGTCCAAACGAGCACATAGAACAAACCCATACTTGCGAGAAAGTCCTTCATGTAATAGTATATTTGCACAACGTCTGTAAAATTGTTAAATAGATTACTACAACTACTTCTGCCTAACATTTGCGACCGTTGAACCAAAACAGCATTGCGCAGAGGACAAGCGCCGGCCGCAACAATTGTGCGCGAGAGCCATCAGAATAATTACATCGTGTGGACTTGACTAACTTGACTTGTATAACTTGACTATCGGTGACACGTTCTTGTTGACAGATAGTGGGAAACCAGACCGTCACATTGGTCGTGCTCTTAGATATCTGGCGGTGAATGCAAGTGAGCATTATCTGACCAATAGTGTGACGTGTAATACACTGCAATAGCGAAGCATTGCCGAGTCCAGTAGTACATTACAAGGTCGCAGATATTTGGCGCCTTGTCCAGGCGGCACGCGGCCGCCGGCGGAGGGCTGCTTCCCCGAGTGCGGCGGCGGACGGCACGCGCGGCGCGGCGGCGCGCGGGCGGGCGGCCAGGCACGCACGGCACGCAACGGAAATCTCTCAGATTGAAGGCTCGCTCACGGCAGGCGCGTGCGCGCGCCTCTCGTAAAACGCGGGCGGGCGCGGGCGCTGGCGCGAGCGCGGGCGAGGGCGCGAGGGCGCGCGTTGAAATAAAGCGCCAGCCGTCTCCAGTCGCGCGCCGGCCCGCCTCGCTAGCTCCTCGCTGCCAACCGCCACGCCTAGGGATGGCAACAAAACAAAGATGGTTTTAAAACATCGATATTGTCGAGTAGAAACATCGGTATGACAACATCCGTGTTTTGTTTTCGATGCTTTCTTCAGATCGATATATTTGTGCAGAAACATCGATGTTTAAAAAAGATTCTCATGATATAAATATAATTTCAGTATCAGTTTTTAATTTCTGGATTGCTCGCAACCAGTAACCATTGACAACTGTCACTGTTGTCGACCCCCAGGCGGCACAAAACCGTTGCTATTCGAAACCTTTCTCCCAGTGTTGTTACCTTTTTTTCTATATTCAAGTTTTTGGTACGTGATAATACTGTTAAACTGCAATTTGAATCTTGACTGAATAGAACATTGATTAGAAAATGAAGTTGACAGTTAAATTTAAGCCAGAATATACTTCAAAATCTATTGACGAGTTATATATCATATTAGGACGAGGACATTTTACTTCGAAATGTTTCATCGTATTTAAAACATCATTATTTTAAACATCGATACTTTTTATCGAAGTTTTCATCATTGAAAACGTTTGTTGATGTATCGAAGTATCGATGTTGTGCCAAACTTTACCATCACTGTCCAGGCCGCGCGCGCGATCGCCTCTTCCCACTGCACGTTCCGCGCTCGCTCCCCCCAACCCACTGCGGGTACGCTCCACTCCACTTTCATTCAGACGCGTGTCTCCCGCCGAGGTGATAGAAGCCAACAGACGCTTAGGTATTCTTCCACCAGTAATTAACCGTCACGCCAACTTAAAGCTCCATTCTGCTCTCTTTATTTACAAATCACTTTTACGTCCGCTACTCCCGTATGCTGGTTCAGTCTGGTATAACGTCGCCCCAACAACAATCAACAAAATTCAATATTCCAAAATAAGGTCCTCAGAACTGCACTCGACACCTCTTGGTACATAAACAAATCCTCACTATACTGCGATTTTTGTAGGAAGAGCTCTCAAGATAACTCAAATCCCATCTTCGCGATGGAATATGTCACGGCATTTCGCGTCTTTTCTCGGTCTTGCCGGTAGAAGTCGCATGATCGCAAGCATTGCTTCATACGGTCGCGATCGTGCGAAATCTAGCGGAACGACTGTGAATGATACGAAATGCCGTGACATATTCCATCGCGAAGATGGGATTTGAGTTATCTTGAGAGCTCTTCCTACAAAAATCGCAAGTATAAGACCTAGCCATACTGCCCGTCCTAACATACAACACAATAATGTTACGTACCAAAATCTATCCACAGTTTCCGGCGCATCACATTCAAGGGTTTTAATTTTTTTTAAAATAAGCATCCGATAAAACCTTGTTTACGCAATCGACTCCCCTTTCACAACTTCTTCGTCAATCCGGTTGATATTAGGTAAGGAAATAAACACTCCTCCCATTAACAATCAACAATATGCACTTTCCCTCTTTAAAATCCACATTGCTAAGGTCGAATGTTTAAGGGAGATTGCCACAATCCATCCCCCTTCGAATCATCTTGCATGAAAATGTTCGCTCCTGACAACGGAGAAGACATATGGCTGAGCGTTGTACTATCACCACATTTTGCAATAAATACAAAAAAAGACGTATGTCTTTCTGACCTCTTCTTCCCCATTTCCCTACTCCTTCAACTTCTTGCTACCGTCTAACGATTAATTTACACACATTTTCCGATCTGATTTTTCATGTTACTGTCTATTCCATGCCCACTCTTTCAGATTTTCCCCAGTCCTTTCGCCCTCTCCCTTGCTCATCCCTCGTCCATCATGCTACTGCCACCCAGTGGCAGTATCCACTTCGACCGTTCCATGCGAAAACAAAAGCGGATGAGATCGTTACTGCCGAGCTCGGCTGGTGGCGGTGTTTGCAGCAGCAGCAACATAACGACAGGCTACTAGCGCCAGTAGGGGCAGCAGAAGCAGTGGCAGACATTTCCCTAAATTTCATTTCCTCCAAAGTTATACTTCCAACAATGGGGCATCCGACGATTTCCGGACCCGTATGAATATACCTACGTGTAATTCCAGCAAGCATGGGAACGCATGTTTTGAAACGCACGCACTCACAATAGACACTGATGTTGGGGTTGGAGAGAAGAAAAGAACTCCTCCAGAACTTCAATACACGGGCTTGTCCAAAAGGTCCCCCCATTGTGTTTGTGGGCAGGCGGAAGCTGGCTCGGCAATTTTTATGTCTGATAAAAGAAGTAGTTAATTGAACCAGGGCCTCCGCTGTAAACGGAATTACGTTTAATTTGTTAACTATTGTTTCAGACGCGGCTCGGCCCGTGCATTCAGGTAGCTTCAATGCGCATTGACCGGCGCTCATTTGAAACGTCGTCACGTAACCCTTTTATTTACCCCATAAAAACAAACATTTCTGTTGGTACTTCCATATATCTCTCACCATGTAAGATGGCTTGACGTTTAGCTATATGCTGCTGCGCACATGTAATGAATTTCAATATCCAAGTACATGAAATTCATAAATGAATGTTCACTAGTCGTAAATACGTGCGACCCGTACCAAATATTCGGACCGCTTAAAGTCTAAACAGAACGGGTTTCGGAAATAAGATGTTGCGTTCTCCCCCGTAATTTTGAATTCTCGTTTTCTCAAACAAAACTAGAGAAGTGTCTGCATCACAAAACACATTTATGAAGAGAGAACAATGCTCTCTTGTTTTTCAGTTACGTATCCACTTGAAATGTAATCCCTCTTCGTTTCATTTACTGGGAATACGACTTTAAAAAAGAATATATGGTTCTGGTATACATAAATAAAGTAGATTTAAAATTGTTCTCTTTCAAAGAACTGGAATTTGTTACTTGTGATATTCGTAGAAGCTATTTAAAATATAACGCAGTTTCCATTACCCTCTGACTAAATATAATTTTACCTTGCTTTCATCGTTGACTTATTTCGAAACAATCATCAGAAAGACTTTTTATAATAAAACGAACGCTTACAGTTGACCAATAAAAAATAAAGACAATGATCCTTGAATTTTTTAGATTTGAAAATCGAAAGATGATTTCTCATTAAATTGAATTATAACACAGAAAAAGAATCGTTAACTACCATTGAAAGTTTACTTACTTTAGATGAAAATAATATTAACGAAACTGACCGTTTGTGGCACTTTCAAAATAAGAGAAATAAATGAAGTGAGATATTCATTGCTAAGAATGGCATTACATTTTAGCAGATTTCTATTATAAACTTCGATTTTATGTTCTGTGAAAACTAGTGCCCTTTTTTGTCGGAATACGAACTTGTGTAGCGGCTTGTACACGCTCGGTATACTCGTGATCAAAATACCGGGAAATTTTGTCAAGGAAAATTTTTTTTTTCTGTAGAAGGATGTGTTAGGTCAACAACGGAAAATATTTTTTAATCGATTTCTCAGAATTATAAAAAGGGTTTTCAAAAATTAATACTTGTATTAATGTATTCTAATATCTTCAATGTTGTTATTTTGTCATATCATTTTATTATTAGTAGTAGTAGTACTAGTATTAAGTTATTATTGTTGTAGATGTTATTGTTTAAGCAAACCCTGTCAAACTGCGCTCGCACGAGCTACTTGCCTGTCTGGGAAGCCCGGCACGAGCTACCTCTCCTGACTACTCTCTCATTTCCCCTCCAAATCCAGAAAGGGGTATACAGGCACAAGCTGAAGCGGCGCGAGGTGGGGAATAGTAACTTCACACGAAACCATGTTTGTCATATTTGTTGTATCACTCAACCGACGACCGACGAGAATTATACAAGTATGTTTATATTATTTGTTATGGCTAATTCATGTTATTTTCGTTATAAATTATGCTTTGTATAAATATTTTTGCTAAGTGGCAGAAATATGTTTCAAGAATTATTTTCTTATTTTCGTTTTTGATTGTTTTATTAAGTAATTCAAATATTTGATCTATCTGTCAATAATGTTAAATAAATTAACAAGTTTCTATAAATTAACAAGTCTCGCTTACAAGCGGACACTATTTTTAACAAGACGGTTCTTTCAACATACAAGAATCTTGTCAGTTAAACCTCTGAATTGAATGTAGAAAATTAATGCAATATTGCACTCTTTGGTAAACAGATTACGAAATCAATTCATGATTTCGTAATCTGAAATATCGTAATTTTAAATTTTGAAACGTCGATTCAAAAGTTTAATATTACTCTCGGTTGACAATTTGAAATCTGACTGATGTAGTATTTCATTTTAATGAATAATTTCTTTGCCTAGTAGAGTAAAAGGTAATTAATATAGATAAATTTGGTGATATAACTGTCAAGTGACTTCTCTAAACACTGTCATAGGCGAAGTATCCAGTGATGTACCATCGCTTTGGAGCTATTTATACAACCCTTACTTTTAAATCTCGCGCCAGTTACAGTGAACGCAGTGGCCGCGAGCTCTTTTGGGCCAGTGAACTTGCCCGCGTCCTTGACACGCCTTGAAATTTACGGAGCTATGGTCAATTGAAAAGTGTCTATATCGTTTAAACGGAAAATTGACCATATTCGGACTAATATGGCCCACTGTTTGAGTCAAATAAGTAATGGTTGATGATTATAAAATTGTTGTGAAATAACGTGGGTACACCTCAGCCAAAAATTCGTTGGTAAAGTACCATTAAATTATATTTATTCGTTATTTTCTAAAATGTAGCTAAAAGGCCGTGTTTACGGGATTTGTGGCACCCATGAACTCATTTTAAAAAACTGTTTTATTGGTGCCGATGTTATTCTTGCATCAAAAACTAACTTTTTTCGCTAAGCCTCTACAAATATCTTCAATACAGCCTACTAGTCAATAAAGAAATCATATCCAGCAGTGCGGCACAAATGTGGGTCGTATATAATGATGACTCGCGGCACAATTTTAGCCGATTGCAGTGAAATAGGTAAATTGTACGAAGCAAAGTTCTTAAAGTAGAGATTTCGAATTCTAATTTTATCTAAATTAAAAGTACTTTGGATAAAAAATGACGGAACTATGGTCAATTGAAAAGTGTCTATTTCTATGGTTTTAATGTAAAATTGGCCATTTTCGCAAATGTGGCACATTGTATGAGTCAAATACGTATTGTTTAGTGTTGCGTGGCCACCACCTCAGCCCAAAATCCCTTGATTAAAATCACATTAAATAATATTTATTCGTTATTTTCTAAAAAGTAGCGAAAAAAGGCCAAAAAATGGTGAGTTAATGCTGTTTGTGGCACCCCTAAACTCACTTTAAAAACGGTTTTACTGGTGCCGATGTTGTTCTTGCATTGAAAACTAATTTTTTTCATTAAGCCATTGAATTCTATGTTTTTCGAAACAGCCTAATATATATTCCACATATAGGTAACTTAGGTACAATTTCTGGACCCTTTACAATTCCTCCCTCTTAGTAAGTGCATGTACGTTTTAAATTTAAAATAAGTAACACTGTTAATATATGTGAACAATAACTTTAACTTTTATACTTTTACTTCAAGGGTATTAAACTGAAATCACTGATGAATGACTGACAATGAGCGGGTTCATATTGAATAAACTTCCTAACAAAAGCCACATTCAATTTTATTTTTAAGAATGAAATATTTAACTCATATTAAACAATACTATTTTACAAATGGTTGGAAAAACACTATAAATTTTGTTTATCCCTAAAAAGAAATCAACGTTGTAATTTTCAGCAAACCCTAACCTAGGGCGGCAGAAACACGCACACAGTTGTAGATAATCATGATTCCTGGTTTACCGTATCCTGAAGAAAATCGTTTGCCCGCGAATTTCCTTCGTTCGTTCGTTCCAGTGGTGTTGTTGCGGACCCGTGATGCAGTCACAGACGCAGTACGTTTTCCTTCGCGTGTAAACACGTAATCGACGAAAATAAATTATTTATGATCACGCAAGCGCACAGACGAACCCAGGACGTTCGCTGTGCGAATGCGCAGCCCCCGTGATCGAGCTCGCTTCTGAATACCCTCGCGCGCCGTGCGAGAGGTCGCCGCTTGCAATTACGCCTTCAGAAGGAAGTGCAGAGCTCATCCACTCGACGCACCTCTGCGCCCCCGCCTTCTGCCTCTCTTCACCACCTATTCATCTCTGAGGAGAATCACGGCATGTGCGTTTCTGTTCTTCGCCATCCGCAGCTGGCCTGCGCCCCTGCGAACTCCTAAGACTCGCTGTTTCTCCTTTCTCCTAAGTCACGTTTGTTGTTTTGTGCGAGCACCCAGAGATGTTCTTTGTCCCCTTTGTTGCGGCGAAGTGAGTTTTGTCTTTAACGACGTTGTGTGGGTCATGTTACCATATCGCAAAGGCAAATGTCTCGGAAGGTCGTATCTGCGGGTCAAGAAGAAGAAGAAGAAGAAGCAAGCAAGCAGCACGTGCATTGTGAGAAAGTGGCGTGGCGTCGCGGCATCTCAAGCGGGGGTGGTGATCTTGTAACGAAGGCTGCTTCGTGTGAAGAGAAGCACGATCCGCGGTCGCTGGCTGGCGCCGGGGCGCGGGCGGAGTGGTGGGAGGAGGGCGGAGCGGGGCGGGTGCACATGGTGCCGGAGGAGCGCCGCCGCAAAAACTGTTACCACAAATAAGCGCGTTGTTAGACGCCTGCTACCAGGAGGCGGTGGCACAATCTGAGGCGACGACCCCGGCGACGGCGGTGGCGGTGGCGGTGGCGGCGGTGGCGGCGGCGGCGGCGATAGCGCTGTGGGGCAGGTCTTGCAATGTGCGTCGCATGTCGACCAAAATCGAACAGCGTCGCGTCGCGTAGCCTCCGGCCCGCTACTGTGCCACCGCATCGCCCTTTTTCGCTCAATCACCTTTTTTCTTTTTTCATTGATGGAGTATAACTCATCGACGTTCTCGTCGTCACACCTCCGCGATCCCACCTTCACTTGTTTTCGGTTATATTTTCACAATTTCATTCCATGTTATTTCAATCTGCACTTTTCATTTGACATTTGTGATTTTCCTTTTCATGTGGTCTTGAAATCGTTTTTGGCTTTTATGCACTGCTATTCTTGTCTCGTGCCTCTGATTGCTGTACGGTTGCATTCCTTACTTCCCATTTAATTTTCTCCGCTTCTGACGCACACTCTTTTCAATTCTGTTTCAACCTTAAAATTTCTTCATTTTTCTTGCCACTTGCGTTGCCCGCTTCGGTAGATCGTAATGTACTTCCGCATGGCCACAACTTCTTCCTGTGCTTCCAGTCCACAGCGAAGTCCTGTCTCTTACCATCGTCGTCACTCTGTTGAAACTTCGTGTCCTATCTCGCCGATGCTTCACCACTGCTGCCACCACCACTCCCACCGCCACCACCCCTTCTCCTCGCACTCTCCCCCGTCTTTCTTCCTGGGTGTCGCTGGGTGCCCGCGAGGCGCGCCGTGCCCCACCGCCCCCGCTGCCACTTTTTCGCGGCACTTTCGCGGCTTTGCGGCCGGCGAGTGGAGCGCGGGTAGCGCCGTCTTTGTTCGGCTGCCTTTCGCCTTTCGCCAGGCGCGCCGTGCTTCCGCCCCGTAAAAACAGCCACCCCCCTTTGGAACAATTATCTTGGTTGTGTGCTATCGCCCCGCCATCGCCGAGGACTTCTTTGCGTGAAGAACTTCTTTGCCCACCTCGAGCGGGCGGGAGGCGGCTGCGGGGGCGGGGCGGCGGCGGCGGCGACGACACCGGAGGCTGTCGCCTCCTGTCGAAACTCGAGTCCTGCCCGTCACATTCACACCGCCGCGCGCCGCGCCAGCCGCTGCGTCCTTCGCCCCGTCCAAGGTCCTCCCCCACTCTCGCCCCGTCCGCGTCCTCCTTCCGTCCGTACCGCTGTCCTCGCGCGTCTAGGCTTCTCCTCCCCTTCTCGCCCCTCTCGCCTCTTGCCGCTTTCCCTCGCAGCCCTAACTTCTTTTTTAATTTCCTGAACTTTATTCACGGCAAGCACATCAATACACGCTGTCAACTCCTTTCATGTTCATGGCGTGGCTATGCGGCGGGTTGGGAACGGGCGCTCCCGGCAGCTCCGCGCGCCCGCTGCCGCCGCCGCAGCCGCCCGTCGGCTGTCGGCGCGCCGGCCAGTAGCCCGCACGTGCGCCCGTCCCGCTGCCCCCGGCGCCGCCGCCGCCGCCGCCGCCGCCGCCACCGCCGCCTACCGCCGCCACCCGCCACCACCGCCGCCACCGCCGCCTCCTCTGCCGGCGTCGCCGCCCGACGGGATTTACTGTCGCGCCGTCGCTGCCTCCGCTAGCGGCTCCGCCCTGCCCCGAGCCGCTGCCCGTCGCGCCTCCGACACGCCCCGCCCCGCCACGCCCCAACCCGCCCCGTCCCGCCCCTCCTCGCCCGCGCCCGCCCTTTCTCATGGGGCTCTCTCCACCCGTCACGCCCCGGCCGTGCCGCGTCTCCCCGCGCAAGCCCCAGCCGGGCCGCTGCCCGCCTTAAATTTCTCATGTTTTAAAGTATGTATTGCCTAAATTATGCACACATACTCACGAGATAAAAGAGTAAAATATGGAAAGAGTGGCGCCTGTAATATTGGAAACCATGTGCAGGGTACGTGCTCTTATCGTACTCACAAAAGCCCTCGAGGTAACGTAGAGCCGCTGCTCAGGTGCACGAATGGACGCGGTGCGGCTCTTCAAAAGAGGGCCCGGCCGCCCGCGCCAACGCAGCCAGCACCATCTGGCCCCGGCGCGCCGCCTCGGCTCGCCTCGCCTCCCACCGCGTCGTCTAGTTCTCCCACCTCGCGTCGGGCCCATCTCGCCCCCACCGCCAATTTGTCCACTCCTCACCGACTTTAACTTTCATAAACACTTGCAGTGCCGCTAGCTCTAACGTTTACCACTTCCAGAGAGTTCGCCACTGCAGACGGTTGCTTATCAGTCGTCAACCAAACTTTCTATCTCTTTCGTCTCACTTTTTGTGGTTTCACACTTTTTCCCCCGACAAATCACGTCAAACTTTTTTCGTCACTTCCACCTGCATCCTATTTACATCCACGCTGCTGTTCTCGCGGTCGGTTTCGCTCGTTGGTCCTTTAGCACTCTTTTATCACTCATCCATCTCAATCCATGCGTTTACCAGAACATGTTTTTCTGCCTGGCTGCACCCCTCTGTGCGTTACCGCGGTCCCCGCTCGTGCGTCGCAGTCGTCGTCCCAGCCGCCGCCGTCCCGCCGTCGCGGCGGCGGCGGCGCGGGAGCCGCGCTGAGGGCCCCCGCCCTCCGAAACCCGACGACGTTCCCTCCCCGAGGAGCGCGCAGCCGCTGCCGCCGCCGCCGCCGCCTCTCCTTTGAGGCCTCCTAAATACGCTGTAAGTTGATGCTGCTCTAACCCGCTTTTCAGATGTCTTTAATGCCGCCCGACAAGTTGGCGGTCCACACGCACGCTCATACGTGTATACTCGAGCGCACGCACATCACACATCACGCACCTGCGCCATCTCCCCGCCTCAGTCACACGCTTTTCAGCGCGCCACGCCTGGCTGAGAATCGCGCTGGCGCGCCACCGCGCCACAACGCCGTCGCGCTGCCGCCGCCGCCACCGCCGCCGCCATGCTTTTTATTTCCTGCGCTTCCCCGCGCCGCGCCGCTCCGTGCCATGCCGCGCCGCTCCGCCCCGCCCCGCGCAGCCCCGCCCCGCGCCGCGCGGCGTCATCGCGCGGGGAGCAGCATAATAGACGGCCCTCGCGGGTCGCGGCGGAAACGCTGACAACACGCTTGTTAATCGGGCTTCGCGCACCGGTCCACGCCGCCTCCCCTTCTTCCTTTTGACGGGCGGCCCCTCTCGCATTGAGTCACCAGATAGCTTTAGCAGCACCTCCTCCGCGTGAGGTGGCAGTGGCGACGGCGGGAGCGACGCCTGGCGGCGGGGGCGGGGGTGAGGGCGGTTGAGGACGCGGCGCGGGACTTACGGATGGCGTCCCTGCAAGTGCGCTACGCCGCCGCCGCCGCCGCCCGCCGCTCGCCTCTGCGTACGCCTACGAGCTTTGCGGCTGCTCGCGATCCGGCAGTGGACCAAACCAGCGACAGACGAGCGGCTGCGAAGTGCGGATGCATGATGGATGGAGGTGGCAGTGGATGGGAGGCGACGAGACGTGACGAAGGTGACGACAGATGTCTCTAAGGCGACTGGTACGCGACGTGGCAGGCCTTGACGCGAGGCGACGGCTCAGAAAAGGAACTGAGCCTGAGGGAGAAGATATCTGATGGTGTGGAAGGTCTTGCTACGTGAGCCTTACTGGCGGCTGAGGAACGCGGGAGACTCTTTCGCGCGATTGGAGAAAGAAACGAAGGAGCACCAAAAGGCAAACCACTTGAGTTTTTTTCCGTTCCTCACAGTTTCAGAAATCTTGGTGGCTCTTTAACATTCAAAATATGTACCTGACTTGGAATTAATAGCCTCAAGATCATACAGTCACTGACCAACACTGTGGAAGATCAATCATTGACCATCACTGTGGGTCGAAACTTTAATGCTGTCTAGATATTTGAAGGGTCGTATCCTTTGTAAGCTAAGATATTATTACGGTGACGTGAAAGGGGAAGGAAAGCTTCCATGTTTCATTTCATTCAGTTCATAATTCATTTACAGGGATTTTACAGAGATTTATTTCGAACAACCGCGCAAATAGAGAACATTTCCCCTAAACGTTACAATATAATCAGCTTTTTAATTTCAAGAAAGGCTCACCTTGATACCACCACTAAGATATAAAATGTAATGCATTTTCTCTTAGTAACGATGTAACAATGAAAGAAAAGCTTATGAATAATTTTTACTCGCTAGTTGAATAATAATCGGAAGTTTTGTCAGAATGAAAAATCATTGAATTTACGATTTAATTGTTCAGTGGTCATTTTTGTGACCAACCAAATCCTCCGCGAGCAGATACTTGACGTAACTGGCGCGATGTGAGTCATGATCATAGACAAATATTGGCACCTAGAATAGCCAGCCAGTTCTGCACTTAATCGTTTCCTTTGCAGGAGATAATCACTCCTTTGTGATTTCGTTTACTGATTTTTTCCGTTTTTCAAATAGAAAAGAATGTGTTTCTCTTGAATCAAGCAGAGTGCGGGAGGGTTTAGAAAACGACGTAATGTATCTTAAATATTAGTCCTACATCTAACAAGAACCTTTCATGCGAGACTGGGGAATGTGTTTCGCAATACTGTTCAAGAAAAGTTTGTGAATAAATCCATATAAAAATGCAAAAATGAACTTAAATTGCTATAATATACAATTGAAATTATTTGCTTGTGTAACAACTGTAGTTACACCCTTACACATTAGAGTGAACTGGGACGTCCGACATTCCAAGAGAGTAATGCCGCATATGAATAGGGAATGATTAATAACATAATCCTAGTCAAAAGAAAATATTTCTTTCATTCTTTGAGTTGGGAGTTGAGTTTTAATTTAAAGCACAGATATGGGCGAGAAAGAGTTTCCGGTCTTCTCTCTTTCAATTTCTGTATTGAATATGTGAAGCACTCGACAATGGTAGGGAATATACGATTTGCATTCGATGTGCAAATAACATAGCATTTTTTCATCAAAAGTGGGATAATTTCTGAGCCGTCTAAAGGACATGAGCGAACAACTACTGTTTTGTATCTACAAAATCAATACGAGAAAGAGTAAAATGAAGGTAATTGAAGAAAATGTCCAGATCTAGGCTATTTTCTGCGTATAAATAACCGTTAGGGCATTGGGGAAGTTTGAAACGAATAAAATAAGATACTAAAATATTAATAACCCCTGTCATTTCATATTATGTATAACTGAACTGCATTGTTTGTGGGCAAGAGACGGTGTCAAGGATTACCAATATCTGACACTCATTGCAAAAACGCTCAAACACATACATTGTAAAAATACTAATAAAATGCCTTGGCATGTTGCAAGCTGTTTTTGTTTCTTCATATTAGGGAGACCACACGGACAAAGTTTGAAAACAACAATATTAAAATTTTTGAAATCTGTAAATGGTGTAAAACGTCACTAAGAAAGCTGAAAGAATGTCGCCGCTAACAACGAAGTGTGGCAGAAGACATATCAACTGCAAGCCGAGGTGTGCTTACGCCTTATTTAGACGTCTGTACAACCACTACCAGTACGAACACAAGGAGAACTCACAGAGCGGAAAAGACCCCTCTAAGGAAGATAATGAATGAGTAATATCACGAGGGATTTGGTGATAATCAGGAGAACCCGCGGATAGCAAAGGGGTGGCTGCGGAGAGAAAGAGGGCTCCTTACGAAGGCCGTCGTCCTCCGAGGGGGCCCAGTTGATTGATGGATTTCTTCCTTTCAACATCACATGTTTATTGGAATTGAAAACCTCAGGAAAAACTATAAGAAAGCTTCCTTCTCCCATTTATCTTCGGAAATTATGAGCACTGAAAAATCAGTATCAGTAAAAATCAGTTGTTAAAAAATCCTAACCTCATGGACTAATACTATTCACTTAGCGAGCAAATCAGATCGGGTTATGTATTATACCTTCTATATGGGCATGAACCTTAATGAAGAAATGCCCCGCTCAGAAAGCGCATTTCAATATGATATTAAGCCAATATTTATGTTTATTGCGTTTCAATATGTATTTGAATACGTTACACATTAATATTCATTTGGATATTAAACAAGATGTTTTCTCGTTTTCAATCTAATCACTACGTGCTGTGGTACTGCGCTGAGCGAGGCGAGCCCTTCAATGTCAACGATGTCGTAGCGGACGCAAGATGGAGGGATAAAACTCATGCGGCACTAGCAACGGCGATAAAACAGCCACGAGGTTCTAGACGCCCAAATGGAAACAGTAAAGAGTGTCGCGAGTAAAGTCAAATGATGGGAATAAGAAGACGAAAAAGTAGATATTCCCCGATGAATAACGAAACAGCAAGCATGATGTCTCTGAATCGCAGATTAAAAGCAATAATAGAATATACAGTAGTACACTGTTCATAGGTTATCGGGGTAGTTTGCGGCTTAAGAGCTTGTAAAAGTTAACCCTAGCAGTTATTTTGTTTTTTAAATAAATGCTATGCATCATTTGTTAGATATAAGTCATTTAAATTTTTGATTAAATTATTTTACTTCCACGATTCATCGAATGTAACATTTACATATAGAATAAGTTGAATGAAAATCATTCATATAATTCTTCTTTAATAAGGTAATAATCAACTAACGTACGTTATTCTGGGGTATGAAATCATGATTACGATTAATCGATTTTAATCTTCAAATGCACAATAGGAAATGTGGCATTAGAATTCACTGCTACTTCACACTATTCTTTCACCATTCATTAACAGCTCATGAAAACCACCAAAAATATTAAAATTACGCGCACGACGTGCCAATATTTATTACGATAAATAGTAAACATTTTAGTACTAAAATTCACTCATTCTTCTATGTTTCTTGGCACATTTATACTGGCAAGCAACGTGCTCACACGTAGAGGTAGTGCTCTTACTGACAGTCTGCAAAGCCCAAGAACAGTATTTCAGTGTAGGTTGGAGTACAAATGTGGGATTTAGGGACATAAATAACCCAGCATTTGCATACAGGCTTTTGTTACATTATTTAGGCAATTAAATTCACTCTCGGTTACAAAATGGCGTGTGTTTCGCATTCTCTGCCTATTGTTATTATTGTGTGATTAACTTCGAAATGTCAGCGTTTGAGAGACTTCCATTAATTTATTTCTTGACTTACAGATAATTTACAAAAAATGTAATATATTCATTTCTGGAACAAAAATGTATTCGCTTCGGAACTAAAGATGAGGATGAATATGTTTTTATGAAGAAAAATATTGCCAAAAGAGCCCCTTACCATCGAAACTAACACGTGCTTGAAAAACTACTTGAAGGCAATAAACAAGCAAAGAATCGCATTTCTTTATAGAGGAATTTTTCCACTATATTATCTTCAAAGCCCTAGAAAAAAGTCAATGCCAATTCCAAAATCGAAATAGGAGAGTGGGCATCTAGGATCTAGAGAATATGAATATTTTCCAGTTAATATGTGAAGTATTCTTAAAATGTAGTTGTAAATTTTGATTGTAAAACCGATACAGTAAATGTGCTGACAATATCGACACGATTCATCTAAGCAGTAAAATTATAACTTCTGTAATAGAAAGTTATTTGTACAGTTGATTTTGTTATGTCTTGGCTACCATAGTGCATTGAATTTATTAAATGTCTCTGTACAGTTACAAAGATGTTTATTGAACGTTGTAAATGTTTTTACACGTTTTGCATCAGTAACCATCTGAAAAATGTTATTAATTTCTTGTCCTGAAGTAATTTTTAGCGCATGGAATTTTCAGATTATATAATATATAAATTAAGAAAATATATAAATTGAGAAGACTTCTAATATATTGTTAGAAGTCGTTTTTTAAATGTAATGATTTGTTGCAACGACTCGAGAGTCCCCGTGTTCTTGATGTTGTTTACAATATTTTACATACTTATCTCAAATTTTAACAATCGTAAAAAATAGATCGAACAAACGGTGTGAAAACCTTGCTGTTTAGTAACATATAGTACGTGTTCCATAAGTATTCCTTTGATGTGGTAATGAGAGAGTTCAGATATAGGAATACCGCGTTTTAGAAAGAACAATTGGACAAGGTCTGTAGATTATTGAGATATTCTAAATATTTCATTGGTATTTATCGCTTTTGCGTAGCGTCAAGACAGATTACATGTTTTCTGCCTTCTTGGAGAATTTTGAGTCGCTGACCAGGTTGGTCTTCTCGAGTCGACACGAGCGATATCTCAAGGGAAGGGAAGAGCTCACTGTGTGTCGACTCGGTTGCTCCACTGGCGGTGTGGGCGGCCGGCCCTTGGCTTGCCCCACTGCGGTGCCCAACAGCCAGGAGCGAGCGGAGTGCCGGAAGAGAACGCCTCCCCTCCCCCTTCCCACACCTCTCCCGCTGGCGTTCCCGCGCTCTCGCTTTGACCCGCCTTGCCCCGCTGCGTGTGTCTCGGCTCGAGCTCTGCCTCTCGGCCTGGACCTTGGGGTCTGTGAGCCCCGTTTCCTCTGGCCCTGACCCTGCTCTCCGAGGCTCCCGTTGCGCCTGGCCTCCCTCGCTGCTCGGCCGCCGCTCGCGTCCTTCCCGCGCGCCGCCTCCAGCCTGGCTCTGCCCGTTCTCGCTCTCGCCCTCCCCTTCGCGCTTCCGTTTCTCCTCACACTCCCTCTCGCCCGCGTCCTCTCCCTCTTCTGCGTCCTCGCGGTCGTCCTCGCACACCGGAGCATGCCGTTGTGGTGTTGCGACGACGATGGAAAAACGGCGACCTTGTCATCCAATTATTTAAATGAAGTTACGTCCCGCAAAACTCCAATCACTAGATTAGTTTGTGTTAATAAAGCTTCTACAAAGAGCATTTAAGAATAGGAGCTGTATGCATCCTCTCTTTTTTCAGTGTGTGAATCGCTTCCAAGATAAATTTCATTAATCCCTGGAAATTGATGTGCCGTTTCAAAAAGAGCTGAAATTAAATAAAGTCTGCGTGTGAGAGCATGCATGAATCGAGAAATATGTACGCGCACGGCGTACGCTCTTTCGTCACAATAGAGACTCCCTCGGAGGGTTAAATGGGGAACAAACGTTAACTAACAGGGGTATGCTTTGCTGGGGAAACCGTTAAAACTTTTCTGACATTCGTGAAGCTTTTTTCTCGGTTTATGTTACGAATTAAATATTCAAACTTTCAGTTTCTGTTGTTGTTCATACATACTGAATAATAGGACTCGTGTAAAAATGAAAATTAAAATGATGAAACGACGAACATTTACAACTGAACATGTAGTCATTTACTCTACAAGCAACCATTCAAACTAATGGAATGCTTGTAGAAATAAGGGAAGTTAACACTAGAATATATGACTTTCTGAATACTATAAAAACACTACATTCTCAGGGCTGTCTTGAAGATATGGACTCAAGTATCATTCAAATGCTTATGATAATTATTTTTGATAAATTTTTGTAGAAAATTTTGCTTGTTGAAAACACTTTTGCAGGCTTATGTAGTAGTCTAATATAGCGGAGCAGAAATTACCTGAGAAAATATGTACAGTTGTAGCACCATTACTTTCTTATTAAATATTTTCAAAGAGAGATCATTAAATGAGTTCGTGTACAAGTTTTCGAAAATATATGTAGTTTCTACGTCATTTTGCGTGAAATATAGGCAATTAAAATAATTTTTCAAAAACGGTTGAATTTTTTGTTTAATCTATGTATTTTAAATGACAATATGAACCTTCCGAATACAAATTGCAGGGGTCCCGTTATCGGTTAACTCTCTGTAGTTTAAAAAATTGCAATATATTGACGATACTGATTTTTTAATGAAATCTGATCAAAAACATTAAATCTTTCAATAAGATTATATCCACTTTTTTTGAAATATTAGTAGTATTCGCGTAATTTTTCTTAGAGTAAAGGCTATTTTTTACAATTCTGAAAAACTGCCCTAAATTTTTATGATTTTGTTCCTTGAATAGAGCAAAGTATGCTTATTAAAATGGCGCAGGTGTGATTTCACTGAACATTCCTAATTTTCGAAAACTGTTTAAGATACAAATATTGCCAAAAAGTGCGTGCTATTGTTGCTCCACCGTAGTTTGTGGAAGTGTGCGTGCATCAGGTAATGTCCGCAAGGCGTGCGCATCGCCGGCGGGCATGGTGGGCGTTGCCAGGGGGCCGGGCCCGGGCGCCGGCTGACAGCGGCGGGCGCGTGTGAACGCGGCAGCGACTGGGCCCGTGGCCGCGGCTGGCGCGCTCCGGGCGCATCGCATCTCGGCTGCGCTGCATCGTTGCGGCCACTGCCTCCTCCCCGACAACCGTGGGTGGCAACGGTCAGTTGCCCCTCCCCACAAATCCCACCCCCCTTCCAGAGGTACTCCCACACCCAGAAGGACGAATTTTGAGGAAAGAATTGCTGAGGAAGAATTAGGTCAATTAAATTCAAAACTCTGATATTCATTCTGATTTCTGTTGAGTGAACGATTTCCAACGATATCGATGTAGCCTAGTGTTTATGTGGAGAGTTTAATGTTGTACGTTTCTCTGAACTCTGTAGAAATTACAGTATTTTATATTTGTTAAAAGTGTTGAACATCCTTGACAAGTTTATACGTTTTAAAAGTAGTA
The DNA here is from genome assembly GCA_031308135.1 of Acheta domesticus. Classification (NCBI taxonomy): domain Eukaryota; kingdom Metazoa; phylum Arthropoda; class Insecta; order Orthoptera; family Gryllidae; genus Acheta; species Acheta domesticus. The sequence goes on from JAHLJT010008446.1 coordinate 138,873,492, forward strand.
TACATTATTCAATACAGAATTCCATATCGTTTCAGAGGATGAACCTGTCTAATATTAATTTCTTAAGGAAACTGACAGAACTCCTCTCCATAATTTAAATGTTCTCTCCTGACTGTTTGGTAGCAAACACTTGTACAGAGATAGATATTTTAATTCCTTTAGCGATACTAAGCAACAATAGGCGAAAATAATGATACTTCTACTTTTTTGTCTCAGAGATGTTAGCAATCAGTAATCATTCTTATTAGCCTTTTTAAAAAAATTGAAAATTTAATAGAATTATTCGAAAGACATGGTGAAACGGAAGAGTTGATTTTGTGGGTGAATAACTAAGCTATGATGTGGGACTGTGGAGTAATACAAGAAAGTTTATTTACAAGGTAGAGCACAGAAGTTCACTTCAGATGAGACTTATTTGTAATTTACGCCACATTACGTGTTAAGAAGTAGGCATTGTGGAGTTGTTTGCGCGCGAATCCCTGTCCATGAGCGTGCGAGTATGGGACGCAGCCCGCCGCGCGCCCATGCCACTGCACCCGCCGCACTCAAGCCAGCAGCAGCCGGCGTCGCTCCCCGAGGCGCCTGCCGCTCTTCGCCTTCGCCCAGCTGGGTCCGCGCGTCGAGTCTAGTTACAGCTTGGCGCCCACGCCCGCGCTCGCGCCCGCGCCAGCTGCTTCCCCCGCCGCGCCGTGCCTCTCCCCGCGCCCTCCCCGCGCCTTCCCTCGCGCTCCCCCTGCCCTTCCCCTCCCCAGCGCCTCGCCCCTACATACCCATCGCGCGGGGTGGGGCGGGGCGGGTCGGGGCGGGGCGGTGGCGGTGGCGGGTCGGGGCGGGGTCGGGGCGATGGGTGGGGCGGGGGCGGGACGGGGGCGGGGGCGGGGCGATGCGGGGGCGGTGCGGAGGCGGGCGGGGCAGTGCGGGGCGGTGCGGGGCTGTGCGGGGGCGGGGCGGGGTGGGCCGGGGGCGGGGCGGGGCGGCGCGGGGGAGGCGCCGTGGTGACGGAGCCCGTGTGAGCAGGCCGGCGCCGGGGGCGCGTCGCAGGCCACGGCGCTTCTTCCCAGCGCTCGCTGGCGCAGCTTGACGGAGCCCCGGCTGCCGGCACTGTTACCCGCGCCGCCTTCCGGCAGCCAATGGGCCAAACATCCGTTCTGTTGTTCCACACAACTATTGAGTGTGAACTCCGTTTTCAAGACATCGTTCTCACCTTTTTGCCTCGTGCAGTTGAGGAAACATAAAATAAATGTATAGACTTTTATAGAGTCCTTTGAGAAAGATATAGTTTCCGTTGTGAAATTGAGTTGTAAATTCACTTTGAAATTCCGCGTGATGATAATTCCAACACTTTGATTTGACTTCCCGTTTGGTGGGACGTATTATTTTCACAAGCGTAATTTCACTTCATTGATTTCCCATCTTTTCTCTCAATAGTCGTTCCTATAGAATGACATTTTCTCAATGTCCATTGTCGTTTTCTTCGAGAAGAAAGTATTATTTCCTGTCCAAAGGAAATGTCTGCAAGATCTGAGGACGAGTGACGGATAGACACCCACGAGACGGCTCTCGTAGTCCGACTTTCAGGAGCTGCCTATACTCAATATTCTCTTACGATGCACTAGCAAACAAGAATACACCGCTAGACTGCCGACATATCCGACAACTTTGCAACACAATTATAGCAGATATTGTTTGACATCTCTGTTTCATTTTCTCTCTCAAAACACATTTTGCGTTGCAGAAATCTCCTCCCAAAATCAAATTCTAATGTTGTTATGAAAATTTACGGATCACCGACTGCTTGGTGTGTAAGAAAGACTTCTTGTGTGTGAATAAATGTATAGCTGCCAGAAAATATTATGTGCCGAAAATATGTGTTTACTTTCTGAGTAAATGTTTTGTGTACGTAAGACAAAAACAATGGTTACTTCTCGTGAAATCCTGAGCTCCTTTTTAATACTTCGTTGTAAAGAACACAATGTATGGGAGATATTTATCACAGAGCGCCCTACAAATATATGCTCAATGGAAATGTGTACATCGCCGACGTATATTCACAAAAATTTTACTACTACTTGCGTCCTCCACTGATCCTCTGTGTCATAGGTGTTTCCGTACTTCCTTACTTAATTGTCTTCATGTCGTTCTGAATGAAGTAAATATTTCTTAGGCGATGCTCAGTACTTCATGAAAAGTACGAACGGAACACCACGTAAAATAACCAATAGCTTTCGCTCACGACTTCAAGTTACTTTTCAGATCACCGCGCGAAATAACGTTCCATAAATAGTCTATGGACGAGTAATGAGCTTGACGTATTTTACGATCCCCACTTCTACATAAATTACTTTTTAGTCGTTTGCTGATGATGAAACAACCAACCAATCGATTGCCATCGACAGCGTGTGGCATGCATCCTTTGAGGACGAGAAGTTTCTTCTGTGCAGGCTTAATATTATTACAAACTAATTATGAATTCCTTTCACTTTGTTGCTTACTAAACTTCTATTGCTGTAGATTTCCTTTTCTGTGAGGGTTGAGTAAAAAGTACAGACGTAAATACTGCACATCGTCTCCGATGAGCTTTTCCATACTCGCCGTTGCAAAGGCTGTCGAACACATTCACAAGCACATGTCCATTACCTAGTGCTATATTTCATCTCCTACATTTCGAGGCAATAGAAATATATCAGAAAGTGTGAAAGGGTACCAGTGGAACATTTGGTTGAGCATTATAAAAATTCTGAATGTGCGTTATACATTGAGGCAAATTCTATAAAAGTAACGTCATCGTGATTTATGATGGTGTCTCTCTCGTTCCAGGAATTCTTGACACGACACATTAATGTTGTAAGAATTAGTGAAGCCCAATACATTCATTTTACATACAGCATATTGTGAGCGTATTTTACTTTCACTGTAGTAATATAGTTCTGGATCAGCAGAAATTCAAGAATAATATTTTTAAATTGTATGCAAATGCTCCAATGTAAGATTAAATGAATACATTTCGAAGCCTTGAGACTGTTAGGAAGTAGATAGAACATACTCTGATTTTAAATCGCTCCATCTCTTTATCTTCACAAATTAACTAATGCATTCAGCCACTCGGTTGGCGCAGGGATTTGGGATAGTTGCGTGCAAGTGCATTCGAATCCCGCGCAAGGCATGCATGCCTCACAGCCCCAGGCATTAGTCTCCCAACATTCAATTCACCGTCACACCTCCAGAAACATTAAATAAATGGCAAAGTAAGGTATTTCTGATACTATAATGAAGGTAAATTCTGAAGCTTTGAGGTTCCAACATTCATTCATTCATTCATCCATCCATCCATCCATCCAAGAGCTGAGATGGGCCTGCGAGGAGCCTCAACGTAGTGATGAAATAGAAAACTTGTTGAGACGGGTATATGATCTTCCTCAGAAAGCTGAACACTATGCGGAAGCAACCAAAAGTGAATTAAAAATCTAATAAATTTCTTGACATCTCAGATTTTTATTTCTCAATAGGAAATTACAATTACATTTTGTTGCTTGACTTATCATGCTCAGGATTCCCTTGTATTAATTATTTAATGATGGAATGAATATAGAATACAAAAAAGTATTCCTCTCCATCCAGCAAAAAATTGGAGATTGTAAATATTTCAAAAATAGGATGCTGAACAATATACATTTTGATATTAGTTCATACGTGCCATATTCTAAACTCAGTGCTAAAATGATCCACAGGATTTTCTGTCGATCACATTCATTTTCTTGTAACTCTTGTAGAGAAGAAACGGAATAAATGATTCTTTATAGGACTAACTCAAATGCGACGTTTAGAAGCCAATCTGACTAACTCCAATTTTTAAAAAAAATTTGAATGCTAACATGGTTATGTTCCACAGGTAAATATTTGTGGGTGGCCAAAACGATGAACTCCATATTTAAATGGCTTGCCACTATAATGGGCTAACTGCTCTGGCAAATGAACATTTTATCAGTTGTTTCGGTGGCCAATGTGATTAACTCCTTGGCTCCGTGACAGCCGATGTTTAACCGAACTGCTTTGAACTGAGCAGAACTATTTCGTGTTTTCCAACTTTACAGTGGTTTGTGTATGTGCTATTTCTTACGTTTACCTCCTCCTTTCAATCAAGAAATAGCAATAATGTCAAACATAAAATCAGGTAGGTACTCTGACTCAAAATCGCAACATCAAAGTTGTTCTCTCTCTTATTTGCAAAATTATTTATTATTATTTATGTGCAAAATTAGAATGGTAAGACTGAAACTATGGACTGAAATTTCCTTGCCCCGGGACACAGTTACCTTCCGAATGATTCAGATATTTCCTTTATCGAAAAAAAGTGCAATCTCTTAGAGACATCTTTTCTCTTAGGGATTGGCATGTTACCATTCTTGGCTGTAGGAAAACAAAACAAGTATTTCCTCACAGAAATGAACCACGAAGACTTCCATTCGTCAGAAAACGTAGAAAAATCTATCACCAACAGGAAAAATGTGTCGACGGCGAACCATTTAACTGGCTGACAATGAGATGTATCCGGATTGAGAAGGCTGAACCATTTGCTATCATATAAAACTACATTCTTACCAGAAATGACATTTGGAAAAATTAATATCCAAAAGAAAAAACGAAACAGACGTCCTGTAGAAAGTCTAGCTAATGTCTCACAAGATCCTTATAGAATATCAAGATCGACCTCCATGGCAAAAAAAGAAGGATGTAATAGGCCTTTTAAAGCCTACATTTCCTATTCATTAAAGAAGAGCCTGATAGTGATGACGACTGCATCACTTACGCAGAATAGAGACAATGAACACATTTTTATTTGTATTTCAGGCAATTTTTATTTTATTTTAAGTATTGTTTAATTACTTACAATAATACTGGTAACTTTTTCTAGTAAAAAATGTTTTATTCTGTTTTTTTATTAAAATTACTTGTTTAGAAACGATTCAGAATATTATGTCAATACAATTCAGAATTCGTCGATACCTTTCAGTTGTCAATGTGGCGTTTTTATGGGAGAGAAAGACTGAGATTTTTAAGTATGTTTATAAAGTGCTGAAAACACCCTTAATTGTAAAAAAAAGAGTTTATTCGAAATATGCTGAAAAATGTGTAGACTTTTTTATAGATAAGAAACTTTAACTGTTTGTTCTGAAAATTTTCGTTTGATGGAGTTATTCGGCTTGGCTTATAAACGCCTCAGATGCAAACTGCTTTTCATTTGAATATTTATTTAAATTAGATATAATACGCTTACTGAAATAAAACATTTAAATAATTTTCTTCGTTAATAGCAGAAGCAGGCGACATAATTTATGCATTTCTTGGAGACTTGCAAACACAGTATACCATTCCATTGTCACAGTAAAGAAGTGTTCTAATTTATGCAGATTCTTATGGAATAACCCACAGGAAATTGACGAGAAAGGTAGCTCGATTGTTGATAATCTGCGGAACCAGAAATTTAGAATTTTAATAATATAAAAAAATCTCTCTTCGAATAGTATGCGAAGATTTTTGCCTCTTCATCGTGGAAACGCACAGCCGCTCGAGTTTATTGCTCCAAGTTTTTCGGAAATTGATCTTCCTCAAAATTACGTCCACAATTGCTTTATCAGCTGCTCGACGCACAGTGGGTTCATCAGCTCAAGAGATCTGCGATAAAACGCTCGGGATACGCGGGCCAGAATCTAGCCCGCGAAGAGTTTAGATTTCCTGATGCATTTGGGAATTTATTGAACCGAGATTTATAGGAAACTTCTTTTGAAGATGCCTCTTGGTGTTCCTTTTGCGTAAGCCGGGACCCGCTCGAGTCCAAATTTTACGGTTTTCGATATTTGCATTTTTATTGCTGGCTTTGGCGTTTCACGATCTGGACGTCTGGGCGCGAGTGGATGCGCGCGCACGGGCGGGGGTGGGTGGGGGTGAGGCGCGAGCGTGGGCAGGCGGGAAGGGGGCGGGTGAAGTTAGGCACGAGCGTGGGCGGGCGTGGGTGGGGTGGGCGTGAGCTTGGGCGAGGGCGGGCGGGGAAAGTGGGTGGCGATGGGGCGTGAACGGGGGTGAGTGGGGGTGGGGCGTGAGCGGGGGAGGGTGGGGGCGTGGGCGGGCGGGCGCGGGCGGGTGCGGGCGGGCGCGTGGCACCGCGGCGTGAGCGGCGGCGCCGGAGCCTGGCTTCCGCCGGCTTTAACGAGGAGCCTCTCAGCCACACGCAGCACACAAAGTTAAAATTACTGCGAAATTCGTTTCGGAATGGCTCTTCGTAACGTTTATTAAAGAGAAGAAAAATGTTCACCGTTAAACGCGACGGTTTTCTTTTGTTGTGTTGCACACGTTCACTATTTATACCGTACCACCGTATCCGTGGATCTTCCCAGCTGCACATCCGAACAACTCATCTTTGGAGCTTTTCTTTACTGGTTGTGTGCGGCTATTGCGGGGTGTAAACATGCTGAACTTCTGGAGTACCCGGTGTACTACATCAAGCATAAAACCCAAGGAAATGAAATACAACGCCACGGCTTGTGGAATTCTGTTACTGTGAAACATGTAATAATGTCGAAATGAAAGGTGTGCGTTTGTACGAAGTTGCATGCAAACTTTCGACATGCCGGTCCGACTACCAAGCTGAAGCCCATTTTCCTGCCGGACAGAGAGCTCCAGGGATTCTCTCCCTACTCCCCATCCCCTCTCGTCGCTTTTGGCCCCGCTCCTTGCCAGCCTTCTTCCTCTCCTCTTCGCCTCTCCCTTTCCAACGGCACCTCCTGTCTCCACCCTTCCTCCGGGCTTGCCTGGACGCCACACCGCTCGCGTTTCATTGTTTTCTCATTCTTGTGCATTCCTTACCAATTTCATGAAGCCTACTGTGAAACCATTAAACCCGGAGCATGTCGATTCCAATTAAGGCGCTGCGTATGCGATAGGGTTGGCTCCCTCGCCCGCTCCCTTCCTCATCCCCCTCTCTCACTCACTCTCTCTCTCTCTCTGTCTCTCTCTGGCTTCCGCGGCCTCCGGAAAGCGCTTTCGGCCCTTCCGCCTGCTGCCCTCCCCCTGCTCTCCTCACCTCCGCCGCCAGCCGGCCTCTTCCCGGCCTGCCGAGACCATTATAAATCGAAAGTGTGACTTTAACAGGACCCTCCGTTCCCTTTGTGGGAGATATTGCCCGCTAATGTATCGTGATTTGTGAGCGACGGTGGAGGTGGCTATCCAAGTACTCGCTTGAGTGAAAGAGATAGCAGGAAATCGACCTGAAGCTCGGGATTACGGACAAACTGTCGCTTTGCAGTCGATTTCGGAGCCTGAGAAGAGCGCGTTTGAGGACCCTTTGCTTTGCGACGAACTTAAGTGGCATCCTTTGTAGTATAACACCCGGCCATCATCCGAACCTCCTTTGAATTCAAGCGCTAACCGAGAATTTTGTAATAAAGCTTGAGGTGAAAATATTATTATCTACAAGCGTCGATGTTTTCTGAACAAATTTACATTACTCATTTGTAATATAAAAATTAAATTGACATTAATATAAGCACTTTTTTACAACTATAAGTTTATCGTTTGCTCCATTACCATGTCTCTGTTTAGTTGTTGATTGTAAACCTGATCCAGACGTTAATAAAAATATTTAGCAAAATTTCCTTCCAAAATAAGTAATGAAAAGATATAAATGAATAAGATACCAAAATGTTTCTGTCGTACTATTTCATAAATGTCAATTGATTATGGTCATGGTACGGTTTTAAAATGTATGAATCATTAGTATACTTATCCTAAAAATCCATATTTTTGACGATATTAGATAACCATAATAATGGAAATAAAGTCGTTTCAGCCCTAGAAATGTCTATAATAATTACTAAAATTCCCTTTGTCCCAGATTTTCACTTAATGAATTGGATTCACAATGTCATAAGTGCTTCAATCACAACAATTACGATCTGTCGGCAGTACATATAATTAATATATCATGAATGTTAACACTGTTATTTGAATACATTAAACATTTCTTAAATCAGGGTTATGAAACTTATTCTAGGTCGATGTCATCAAATATTTACTAAGTAGTTTATTATTAATTGTGTTTTCTGGAATGTTAGGCACACGCAACTCTTTCACAATTGTCGAGATATGAGTACAAACCGGCACCCAAAATAAATTTGATGAAGATTTATTGAATATCTACAAAATATAAGAAATAACATACAATGGATCTAAGTTTTTATTATGACCCGCTGATCCTTGGGTGGTAACCTATTTATAAAACCCCTTTCCGAAAAGCAACTTGCAATGCAACTTTGCTTGTATTTTCCGGGTTAGAGTTCGATATGATTGCAGATGACGCAAATAAGTTAATACTCCTATCTATAACTGGAACATACTCATGAAATATAGATTTCCACGTTTAGAGAATAATAAAGACACTTATTGTTACCCTAAACTATAAAGTGACCCAATTAATGTTCATACAAATCATGGCAGAGAAATGAATAAATCATTTATGAGTTTCAGAAAGTCACTCTGAAGCGATCGAAAAAACTGATGTTATAACATAGTACACGTATGGTATGTGATCTCGTATTGTAGATAGATTCTAAACGCTCGGTGACTAAACTACGTGGTTTTTATTTTATTCAATTTTTAACCTGTTTAACATGAAGATTGTAAGACAGTTCCTTCTATTGAGTATTCCTGAAATTTTCTATTATAATGCCAAGTTTCAACAACATAATCAGATATAGGCTTACTTATTGTCCTAATGATATGCATCAGTAGGAATTTTATGATCGTGAGCAACATTCGGAAAGGTTAAATGGAACTAAAATGTTAAGTATTAAATTTAGAAGATCTGTAACGTCTGTACATTCTTGTAGATATTAGGGCAACTATTGCAATGAATTTAGTCATCAAATATCTGACAACTCTCGTGTAAATAAATATCTTGTTCTTTTTATGTTCTATGAAAATCCAGAAAAGGTCAAAGATTTAAATTGACAAACTTTTGGGTGATACAATTACATAACGCACGATATAACAGAGTCCCAGATTTTCACTTAATGAATTGGATTCACAATGTCATAAGTGCTTCAATCACAACAATTACGATCTGTCGGCAGTACATATAATTAATATATCATGAATGTAGGTGTTGATGGTACGAATAAATATATGTATTTGACCATATAGGATCAATCAAAATTGATTACAGGAATTAAACTTCTTTTAAAAAACACTTATTATTGGCTCAACGTTTCGCATGCTTTGTACATGCCTTGTCAAGAGCAATTATGGCAACGGTTAACAATGTTAAATAAATTAATATAAAACAATAGAATTTACAATTTTAAGTTAAATATTTACAATACTGTTACATCCACAAATATATATCATGAATATATCATGAATGTTAACACTGTTATTTGAATACATTAAACTTTTCTTAAATCAGGGTTATGAAACTTATTCTAGGGCGATGTCATCAAATATTTACTATGTAGTTTATTATTAATTGTCTGAAACAAGTCTTCATGTACGACCATATGAGTTAACGTATGTGGCGCCTAAAGCATTTCAGAAGTAATTGGTATAATTACATTTCGAATCTACATTATTATTGATCGATGGAATTGGAATTATGGTTCCAAATTAAATTCGAAGCTTCTTATCGGCAAAATGATCAGTTGGGGAGGATGGAATTTCCATTCCGCAGCCTTCGTTTACTGGGCGGCGAACTATTCGAAGCGGTCGCAACAGCGATTTCTGGCAAGGCGCGCGCCGTCCGATTTCCCGCTGGGGCGCTGGCGCCGGCGCGGGGCCGAGCAGCGCGGTGCGCGGCGGGGGAGTGCGGGGCGGGGCAGCACGAGGCGGGGAGGGGCGGGGTGGCGTGCTCGTGGCGAGGAGCGTTCGTCCGCGAGGCCGACCGCCGCTCCCCGTCCAATTGCTGTGTCCTTACGGTGGTTAAAGATTAAGCATTTGAAAGAGGGTTGCGTCCAAACTCACCTATGATGTGCGTTTCCTACGGAAAATTCTACCCATCAACAGCTTCGCAACATGACGCAACAGTGACGGAGAATCTGCGCTGGCGAATGGAATGCGCTGAAGAGGTCACACTCACGTGAAGATCAATTATTACTATATTCGTGTATTTCCTTTGAATGTGGGCACTATTTTATTTGCACGCAATTACATTGTTACATAGAATTTCCCTTTCTCGCAGAATGGCGGTGCTTTATGTATATTGATGATCCCTGTAAATCTGTAAAATTATTGATAATATTTTTTAAATCTAATCTGTGTAACACATAAAAATACTTTGACCTCCGTCTTCACCAAATTCGCGCCACAAATATTTATTAATTTTATTATTATTAATTTACTAATTTTATGATAATCGAGAGTACAAATGATACGTTAATCTCAAATAATAGTGAATTGCTATTTTCTACACATTTAGACAAAGTTGTGAGATGAGTTTGCTCTACGTATCCAATAACAGAAATGCAGAAGAATGGATCTGCCCGTACGAAATTTTACTAAGGAATTCTTAATATCTATCACGTTTGTTTAGAAATATGAAGTCATTAAACTCGCTCAATGACATTTCGTTTTATAATACTCCTACTAATATTAATTCATTTCGACATAAATCATTAACCCGTATTCAAAACTCTGCTATATTTAAGCTCGGATCCCTCACAAAGATTACCCCTCACAAAATTATCCGCATTGAAAGAAGTCCCGTATTGTTTTCAAAACTATCCTGAAGAGGTCGAATTGATGGCATGAATGTTTGAACACCTTCCCTACCGTTTCTTGGCAGCAACCGATTGTAGACGTCTTCTACAACTTGATAGTAGCCTTCCATCCGCATGACACTACCATACATCCATAAACCCTCAAAGCATGCAGAACTCTCAATTTGACAAAAATGAAGAATGGCAAACGCGAGTGAGTGTTGTGAAGAAACTTTGAAAGAACGCTTTTCTAAAACAACGTACCACAAAGTGGATATTTCCCCCGTTCCTGTCTACTTTTCCACTTAGAAAATTGCGCTGCAATGGGTTCATTCTGCAGAGCCCTGCGGAGGGCGCGGCGGCGCAGCGCCCTGATTTGCGCCTGCACCTGGCCAGCGGTGCGCCTGCGGGGCGGGCGCGGGTGCAGGGGCCGCAACCTCCCTCCCTCTGGCCTGCTCAAATTTCTGGGCTGCCTTCCGCAAATTTGCTCCTTTACTGCGGAGCCAACACGCGAGTCGTAAATGTCTCCGAGGAGGGCGCCGGCCTCCTCCTCCTCCATCAGCCATATTTCAGGTGCGCATCGCTGGCGGCGGCGGTGGCGGTGGCTGTGGCGGAGGCCAAGGGGTCTCAGAGGGACGAGAGCGAAGGCGAGGCGGTGGAGGTGGCGGCGAAGGGAGCGGGAACGACGGCAGGGGACCCTCGGGTCAACGAGGGTAGCGGAGAGCGTGCCGCAGGAGCGGCAAGATGCAGCGGATATGGAGAGGGTGGGTGGGGGGTTGCGGCAACGGCGCTTTCGGAGTAAGCGGCGCGAAGAGAGAGGAAGGATGGAGTGTGTGAAAAGCGGTGTGGGCGGTGACGTTGCCAGCAGGAGGAATCGGTGACCACTGCGAGAGGGAGGGACATTAGGGGCTGAAAGGTGGCGGCGGCGAAGGGAGTGGAGTCTCCGACTGCGCCCGGGGCGACTAGAGAGCGCGCGCCTGACCCGCAGCCCCGGCGATGGCGAGGGCGAGGGCGAGGGCGATGGCAAAGGATTACCCCAAGGGGCGAGGGCGAAGGGCGAGGATTGAGGGCGAGGGCGACGGTGGTGAGGTGGCATGAGGACGGGGGCGATGGCCGACGTGCGAGAACAAGGACAGGACGAGGGCGAGGACGAGGACGAGGGCGAAAGCGAGGCGGGTGGATGCGCGCAGGCTGAGTGAGGGCGACGAGGAAGGCCGGAGACGGTTACCTAGCCCGCAGAGCCGACGGGGACCCACCGACCTCCGCCAGCCTACCTCGGGCGTGCGGGCCCGGCGAGAGCAAATCAGATGAAAAATATGCTTCGGGGGAAATTCTCGTGAAGGCGGCGGCTACGTAATGGAAGAGGGGAATCAAATTATTTCCACTAATAAGGGCACTGGTGCATCTGAATGCCAAGCAGATGTTATAATTATAACCGTGTTTCCCCGTCGAAACGGAGCGGGGGACCCGGCGTCGCGATAAGTTTTACGTGGAAAGGAATTGCCCAATACTCCTGCGGGGGAAGGGACTGGGGGAACGTGAACGAGATCTGGCGTGCCTGGATGCCGAGAATTCGGCTCACGATTAACAGGGAAATCTGTTTCTTTTATTAAATTCAGCTATAATGTGATATGTCATTGGTCTTACAAATTAGAGGTCGATTCGAAAGTTGCGAAATGACACAATTTCGTTTATTTTGAGATAAATAAAATTGCTTCTCCTTTAATAATGCCTCAGTTCTGAAAGGGACTAAAAATGAAATGATTTATTTTATCGTTTAGGCGTGACTTTTAGTCGGCGTTGATGGCATTCTTGATAGTTGTACGTTAAATTTGCTTTTTACTTGCTAATTTTATACTTAACTTAATTCATTACGTTATGCGTTCCTTTAAAACATAATTATAGTCTTTTATTGCGCGTTAGCATTGAGCATAGCAGTTTCAAAAATTAAATAAAAATTGTATTTTTTATGGATGCTCACAAATATAGCTACTCAAATACAAAACAAAGTTAAATTATTTTTCGGCCATTAATATACAAGTTGAGTTTAGTTTCTGAATATTGAAGTATATGAGAGAGAAACCATTTCAAATTAATGCCTTCCAATTAATTTTAATTTAATAATGCATTGGATTTGTAAACATGAGTGATATACTGTATTATTGCTATATTATATTATTAAATAGAAACATGAAGGCTGGTATTTAAATTTTCTGTGTGGCGTTAAACAGCAATGTGAAAGGTGGAATTTGCAAACGGCCCAGGAAATCAAACAGTGCATATTTCATTGTTTAATAATAACGTATTATTAATTTTCATGAGTGGACATTGCGGTAGCACAGGCTACTCTTAACGGTGCATCAAAATTGAACCCAACCTGCTCTTTTGTTGAATTGTGTTGTATTCACGGAAGGTTTTTTAAAGGTATTTTTGTTAACTTTTTAAGATAAAAATCTAAAAATACATATTTCTCTGATATCACTCCATGCGATATCCTACTATCTTAATTTAATTTCTTATATTCTTAAGATGGTTGAGTGTTGAGACGTGCGAGAGAAAGCTCTAAAGTGCAATGGCAATTTGTAGTCATAAAAATGTTTACATTTAAATGAACCAATTTTTTATTACGATACCATTCGGTAGATAGGTCATTATAAAGACACGAAATGAAGGAGCAATTATGGAATGAGAGACTCAGGAACCAGAAAAAAAAAATTAATCGTCACATTCAATGGAAATTTGTAGACATAAAGATAAATTGTTTACAATTTGAATGAACAAATTATTTATTTTTCTATCATATGGTGGAAATAAAGATACTAAAGGTACCCCGTCAAAAACAATGTGACGAAATCAAGCTCCCATGTTATTGGTTCTTTATAATTAATAGTAGAACACAATTTTATTTCTTTAATATGATATGCATTCTCGCTGCGACCGCGAAACAAAAGTAGTTCGCTGCGCAGTGCGCTCCGCAAACGGCGAAAGGTATCGCTCCTCGCTGGAAACGGTTCGACCCGCAGTATCGGCACATACCTCAATGGATTGTGTTCGTCTATTTAGTGAAGTGTCTTTCACTAGTGCAGTGTTTATTGACTGTGTTCAGTGTCCGTGAAGTGTTACTTCGCTCTAAAACAATTAACATTGAATATCCGACATGCCCTGGTCTCAGAAGCCGTGTCGGCGGTGAACGGCAACGCCAGATTTTTGGAATTGCCCTTTACCGGGCAATTCTATATGTCTTCTTCAACTCTTGATCTGTCACAACAGATGGAAAATGAAATTCGGGTGGTCAAGGAAACCAGGAAGCCGAAGATACTCTATTGTTACAAGAAACTCAAGCAACCTTGCCATTTGCTACCATTTACTCTCATAAATTACATTATATTTAATGTAGTTTAATGTACTAATGTATTAATGTGTTTATACATTAAATAGAATGTGTAAATTAAAATCAATGCAGTTTTAATGTACGACTACATTAAAATTAATTTATCTTGTACATTAAAACCATTTTATGGATGATTCGTCTATTTTGTCTAGGTGCCTTTGTATCTTATTTCTTAGGATCTTGCATGATTAACTAGACCCGTATATAATGGTATCGTCAGCGAATTGTCCGATGTTGGTGTTTGGAGTGTTGGGAGGTACTAGGATGTCAACTACAAAGAGATCAAAGAGTGTGGGAGATAACGGAGATCCTTGGGGAAGGCCTTCTTGTATATATCAGGGGTTTGATGTGTGATTGTCAGTGGTAGCCCCAAAAGTTCTGATAGAAAACTAGTTGTTGAGAAGATATACTGGGGTGCCCTATAGATTTTAATTTGTGAATGGGGCCAATGTGCCAGACTCTGTCGAAGGCCTGGGTTAGATCTAGACAAATGACGATTGTATGATGCTTTTTCTGGGAAGCTTCTTGGAGGAATTCATTGGCCCTTAGTAATTGGTGGGAGGTTGAAATGGTGTTGATGAATACAAATTGATGGTGGGGATCATCCTTAGTGTTATTTGTGTAGTGTTTAAATCTTTTAAGGATAATTTATCGAGTAATTCAGCTAATGTGGATGGAAGATTGATCGGTCTGTAGTTTTCCAGGTTATTAAGATTTTTGTTGGGTTTGGGTATCGGAATGATAATAGAGAACTTCCAGTTCAATGGATAGTAGCATAATCGGAAAATTGAATTGTATATATTGTTTACGAATGCTGCAGTGTTTGATGGGAGATTTTTGAGGATGATAGTAAATAGAGGTACGATCCATCGACTACAGCGAGGAAGAAATAACAAGTGAACTCATAGCCCTTAACTATCCACATGTAAGAACAATCAGATTCCACAAAAATAAAATCCCAAACCCATAATGTTTCATCCACCTCGATTGTAACTTTGACGCAAAAATATTCAAATCAAACAATTTATTTTTAGATATTGCCAAGGCTGAACGTAGAAACAGACCCAAAACCCCAGTTCAATGTAAGAGATGTCAGAGACGGTCACACTCAAACTAATTGTAATCGTGAACCCAGATGTGTAAAATGTCTAGAACCACACCATTATTCACAACGTAAGAAATCTCATGAGACACTTCGTACATGTGTGAACTGCTTAGGAATGCACATAGCAAATTATGGCAAGTGTTCAGTTAAAAAATCAGAGATTCTAATATTTCACCTTATCCTAAGTTCTCAAAAATCAAGTATTACCTGACCTTCAAAACGAATTCTATAGTTTGCCTACAACTGCCAGAATTAGCCCCACTCATGGTTCAAATAATCGCTACTACCCGAACGCAACCTCCAGTCACGGTGAGGTGTCACTATCAAAATATAACGAAACTTCAAACGAAGCTTTCGGAGGCATTATCGCATTAGTAACAAACAATATTAAAAGATTTATTTAGGCAGCAATAAGATGAATTCTTTTCAGAATTTTCACTGTCACCGCTGGTCGGCCAAGGTCCACAGCGGGCTGTCGAGCCAAAGAACCTTGATATATACGGATGGAAAACTTGTAGAAAAGAAGTAAAGCCTTTTTTTAAAAAAGTAATTATTGTTTAAAAATGTTGCCTATATTCACGCAAAATCACGCGAAAACTACTCATATCTTCGAAAAATTGTACATGACCTTACTTTAAAATCTCTTTAAGAACCGATTTCATTAAGGAAAAAAATCTCTGTTTTCAATATTGTAGTTGTAGGATGACGCCGAAAAAGCTTTGAACTTTTGCAATTTTACAGATTTCAGCAAGAATGGAGCCGGCGGCAATTTTAAGCCTCCTTTACGCTCTCTAAGGACAAAGTTTAATAAAAGAAATGTAGCCATTCTTGACATATTTTTGAAAATGTTGAGGTTTCATGTAAAATACCCCCGAAAATCAAAATATTCGTTCCAGACTCAAAGGGCCTCGAATTCCTTAAAATTAAACGATAAATATCATTTTGGAGATCGGCTGAACATTTTTGGCACTACCGTTGACCACGGACAGACGAACGGAAAGATCGACTTTTACCGTCAATCGTTTTTCTCTTTTATCAAGGACCCACAAATATGAAATCTGACTACAAAACGTGTTAGAGAATTTACTAGGACAAGATTTACTCACTTCTTCGTTACCAAAACTCGGCAAGAGATTTTCTTTCGAAAATTCCTCGTTTTCCGAGGCACTATTAATGTTCTCTTTCGTCTTACGAAGTAAAGGCAAGAAAATGAAAAGGATTTTTGAAATACATGTTAAAAAGTTCCTGAAAACCACACGGAATGCTTTCCTATTCGTACGTTGTCGTGATGGTAGTTTTCAACATTTGCATGCTGCTTGTTTTCTGTTTGATTTCCTTGAAATTACGCAATTTATGTTTGCAGTTTATTTAAAAATGTATGAGTCTTTATCCTAACATGAATTAGAACTGTGGGTGACAAAGGTAAAATACAAATAAAATGCAAATAATTAGCAAATAGTTGAGACTGTTTTATGTAAAAAACTGTTCAACGTCCAGGAGTTGCATTTGCGATTCTTTTATATTTCTCGGCTAATATCATTTCTAGTTTAGGCGGTGAACGCTCTAACTTATTGACTTAAAATTTATTGATATTCACAGCGCTTCTTTTTGAGAAGATGTACGTTCTTAAAAAATTACTCCAGCAACTTCATAATAGGTACTGAATAAAATACAGCAATCCACCAAAAAGATTTTAAGTTTATAATACAAGTAACGAGATGTACTATATGAATTTATAGAATATTTAAGTACGCAGTTTTTGAGTTGTTTCCTCTCGTCTTGCTCCGCCGTTCCATATGAAATCGCCAATTTGTAATGTATTTATTAAGCGAGTTGATGGAACGGAGGTGAAAGGTCTGTCTTTGAGCAGGAACACTTGTCTGAGTTTCCGTCTCCGGTCTCGTCGCCACTGCCTTCACCACAGCTCTTACCAATTGCATTTCATCTCCATCGTCATTACCGCCGCCACTGCTAGCGCGGCTACTGCCCCTCCCCCACCGGCCACCTCAACCACAGCCATCACTGACACCGGCCCCACCATTGCCGTCACTACTACCACCGACGCCATTTTCGCCGCTGCCGTCAGTGCTGCAGCCAACGGTCCCCCCTCCCATAACTACCCCCACCACACCACAATTACCGCCACCGCCGCCATTGTCAGCACTGTGGTCACCGCCGCCACGACTCTCGCTCCCGGGCGATGCGAGCTGTGTTGTTCGGACTGCTTGCCTTCCTCCGCTGGGCCCGGGGTTGAAATCCCGATGCATCCATTTGGAATGTGTAGGGGACCTAGAGGGTTTCGGGGAAGATTTTCTCGAGGTTCTCCCATTTCTCCCATGCCACTCGTTTCACCATTGTTCCGTCACAATTCATGCTATCTTCCAAATCGCCTGCCGACCACAACATTCATCCATTCCGGATATAGCCATAACGCCTTGGCTGCGGCATCGTAGTGAAGAACACCGTGGCTGCCGCCCCCGCAACGGAGGTGCGCACCGCAGGCCTCGCGTAACGGAGAGCGAGCGGCGCGTGGCGGCGAGTGGCAACGCCAGGAGGCCGGGCGCGGCGGGCGCGGCCTCGTGCGCACGGGGCTGCGCACCCATGTCGCCCTGTGATACCGGTGACGTCACCCCCGTCTGCGGACGCCGCGATCGTTGCGCTGGACGCGTCCCGCCGCCCATCCACGTTGAAAAGAGGTCCCTCAGAGTACACCGCAAGTGCCCGCCTCGAATAGTCGTGAGCCCTCAGGCCCAGGGGCGGGATTGAAAACTGCCAGTTGCACTGGTCAAACATCTCCTCTGATGGGAGGATATTGCAAGCCGCCCAAATGAATTATACCCGAGGGAAGGACGTGGAAAAATAATGTCTATAGCAAGGAGAGCATGCAGTCGCAAAGTAATTTTTTCACATATTCGTCTTTTCAGTGCGCCTTCGCGCTAGCAAACGGAATATGAGATAATATGGTTGGGTAAAAAATCATAAAGTTTTGATTGATCACTCACTATCATAGGAAATGGTTTATTTTGTACGCATTGTTAAATTTCATGGCTTAAAGTTGGCCAAACAAGGACGAAGTGTTTTGTGCGGTTATGCATAATTTCTGAACAGAAGTGTGATCTTCACTCTTCGAAACGGATATTAAAATTTACAAAAGCAAATATTATTTCTATTTCTTTTCTAAATATAAAGGTACGAGTTTTCATTCGGCTCATTTGTTGAAGTTTACAACACTCACGGCAACGTTCAATAGGAAAAAGGAAAGGGGCAATGGTAGGTCAGAACTGTTGCGCTGATGGTGAGAATAATGGAATGCTGAAAAGCGTACTGAATTAATGTAAATGAAAGTTCATGTTTCTCAATTACGTTAATTTGAAAACTCTTAATCGTTCTTTAGCTTGTAAATTTTTTCTTTGGCTTCTCTGGCTGGTAACGTTTATTCATCTTCTAAATATAAGATACAGACTAGCATTATTTTTGACATGTATTCAACACGTATAGAAGTTTCAGTCTTTCTTCTCGTTGTAAATTTATTAATGATGATTATCTGCCATTTTTCTGCAACGGATATGTTTTGCGCAGATATTGTCACAACAGCTTTGTGCTTTGTGCAAATGAAATTGGTGCTGATAAGCAACCAGACAATTTTTTCAACAAGGGACTGAGATGAAGTTGTTAGTAGGAAATTTATACATCATTTCATTGTAATCATACGAGTAATTCCTTCATGAATTTTATATTCTAAACAAAAGTATACATCATTACGTAAAAATGAAATTTCGTTGTAATTGTATTGGATAAGATCAATGCGAGGTAAACAGGAAGAAAATATTAATTTTCTTCACGAAAGTGTATGCACTATATTGGCATCGTATTGAAAACGTACTATATAATTATACTATAGTTAAGGTGTAAGTAGTTTTACATAATACATCTACTTCTGACAAATTATTTCCTCTTGTTTTATACAATTTTCAACATGTAAATTCTAATACAAATTTGAAGCTCGGCAATCTGTGTTAATGTGTAGCCTAGGCGTGAATGTCTTTCAGTGTATTTTGTCGATCTACCTGTCTCGGTTTCTTTGACACGGTCTCGAAGAGGTTTCAATATTTCTCGAAATGCAAGTATTAAATCCGCAAACAAAAATCACCAGCGTTGCCACTCAATCACACAATGTCACTCTCCAAGGCTTGGAGGTTCCGCGAATGCACCGCCCGTGTCTCCCGTGTCTCGAGCCTGCACTGCGCGTCGCACGTGTTGAAATATTTCCAGGCTCCTTTCTGCGCGAAGGCAGCAGCACGTTCCGGCGTCGGGGGCGCGGCGGGGCGGAGCGGGGCGGAGCGGGGCGGAGCGGGGCGGCCGCCTCGGAGTCAGCCGGCGCGCGCCTCCGTGTCTGGCTGGCGGGGCGGCGCGGGCGGCGCGGGTGGCATGGGCGGCGCGCGCTGCCTGGCATCCCCGACAAATGAAGCGAATTTGCGGACAGTAATGCGACGCAGGCCCTGACGTCGGAGGGCGCGGAGGCTGCGAACGCGCTAACTACGCAGGTTGCAGAAAGACTGCGACGCGTGCAGCCCGCCAAGTTGGCGGAGCAGGCCCGCCCCCGCCCCGCCCCCACGCCCGCGCCCGCGTGCGCGCAATTAACTCCAAATAGGAGACGCCCGAGGGAGCGCTGGGGGTTATATGAAGCAGCCATTGCTGCGGAACAAGTTCTGGGACGTATTTCATTTGGACGTCGCGGGTTATCAAGGGGCAGATGCTAGAATGCGATCAGTTGGCGCGTCTTCTTTGAAGAGTTAAAGCATTTATTTAGGTCAAAATCATTTTATTGCATTTAGGTATCTCATTAATTTAGCTTGCTCGTAAAGTATACATATTCAGGACACATGCTGCACAAGTCATACAGGAACAAAGGACTGTTTTTTTTCTGTTCAATTGTATAACTGGAAAGAGACGTTAAATAAGTCTATGTGTCTAGTGGCATTTCTGACTCTTACAATTTGTTCATTCCAAGCAAATATGTCCGATTTAACAAGACTGTGAAGTTATCATTTCTCTCGAATTGTCTCTAATCATAAAAAATTAAACCATGTGCCTGTTATGATATTAACATTGAGATTTTAACTGATCAGTGATCGCAATGAAAGTTGGTCGAACTTTGAGAAAATGCAGTTTACAACGAGTAAAAGCAAATCATGAAAAAGAGTATGTAGAAGAATTGGCAGATTATCATATGCAAATTTGTAAATATGTTAATGTAACGTTAAATACTTGTACCTATAACAGATGTCTCTTGGGATTTCTCTCAAACATTCCTTGTAAACATACACATGCCATGAAAAATATGAAATCTGGATTACTAGAAAAACTCGCACATGCCCGGACAATAAATGTTCACAAATCCACATTAATTCGATTACACAAAAACAGCTATATTTGAAATACAAAAACAAAACGCATGCATCTCTTCCATCTGCTCAATGCAAATATACACTCAGTGCAAGTTGACTCGATCACAATTACCTGACAGGAAAACAATTATCGTAACCTATCAATGATGAATGTTTTTCATAGGTGAAAATTCTAATTTTACTATTTAGGAAATAAATATGCAGTTTCGAAAAGGCTACCGGGAGATAGCTTAGTGTTGGATTGGGAAGGATTCATAGATAACGTGAAAACTACTTGCAAGTAAAAAACTGTCAGGAAATGCCAGAAAAATCTAATATATTTGATGATTGAAGTGGATGAACGAGTCGCATAAATCAAACGAGTAATGTACCATTCACTCAGATCCACGGAAGAACACTGAAGTATATGGTAAATAATTCTTTAGAACTGTGCTATATGAAGAATATTTGGGGAAAGCTCTCTACAAGCGATTGTAAGAGTAAGAGACAATAAAATAAAACTATTGGAATGTGGTATTCTTTTGCAATAGGTTTGAGAAACAATTGATCCCGTACTAAAACAGAAATTTTTATGTCAAGATTTATATTCAACATCAAAATCAACTGGGCTTATTATTTGAAAACATTCTCACCTCTCTTGAAATTTTGTCTGTGAGGATTTTTTAACTGCTACAAAAGGACATAGTTCGTTTTCAATCTTTATGTAAAGATGTATTTTAATTATTTCTTCTCTAATAAATTATTTTGTATATACAGGGTGAGTCACGTAACTTCAGCACCTCCCATAACTTTTGAACGGTTAAAGTTATTGCAATGCAGTTTTCGCAGAAGTGCATGAGGGAATGGGGCTAATTGATACGTCAATTCATTTCTGTTTTATCACTTGTATTTTATGAGATATTTGAGGTAAATTTCTTTTTTCAAATGGAACTATACATATTTTTTCACTCTATCATGCCAAGCGTAAAAAGACAAATCCAATGACATACATATTGTCATATGTTAGATAAACATTTTTTTGAATAATTTTGATTTTTGCGACTGGGTTTAACGGACATTTTGAATAGTCCACTACACAAGGTGTACACAGGGCTCAACCAGCATACGCGCGCACGGCGAAGGAAAGGGAAGGGATCTTATTTGAAGATACGAAACATATTCCAAATACTCACAAAACCATTGCAGTTTTTTCCTGAACTGTGCATTCCATCCTTCCGCATTTTCAAATTTTTGTCTTTCTTTGATTGAAGGAATTGAAGCGTGCAAAATAAGGATTTGTCATAAGTATGTATTGTAATAACATTGTTTATAACTTCAACTACTTTTTAATGGGGTTTCATATCAAATGATACGTATTAATGGGATCTGGAAACAAAGCACAATATGAATAAATAATTAATACTGTACAAAAAATATTGCATATTTTGAGCAAACAATTTCAATGTTAATAAGCATATAATAATAACTTAGGGATAGAAATAATCTTATTTTAATACATACTACTTATGACAAATCCGTATTTTCTATCCCCAAGAAACACAAAAATCTGAAAATGGGGCAGGGTGGAAAGCAGAGTTCAGGAAAAAATGCAACAGTTTTGTGAATATTTGGAATATGTTTCGAATCTTCAAGTGATAAAATCCCTTCCCTTCCCCCGCGTTTGCTGGGGGAGCGCTGCGTGACCTTGTGGGGCTGACTCTTACATTGAAAATATCCGTTAAACACTAGTCACAAAAAAAATTAATAAAAAATGCTTATCTAACATATGACAATATTTATATCTTTGTATTTGTCTTCTTACGCTTGTCATGATGGACTGAAAAAATTTGTATAGTCCCATTTGAAAAAACAAAGTTACCTCAATATATCGTAAAATACAAGTGATGAAAGAGAAATCAATACATATATCAATTAGCCCATTTCCTCATTCACTTCCGTGAACACTGCATTGCAATATCTTCAACCGTTCAAAAGTTACAGCAGGTGCTAAAGTTACGTGACTCACCCTGTATTAGAATTGGCTTCTTATGTATATTGGCCTCCTAAATATAACATTTTGTTATATTTTAATTTGTCAGTAACGAAGAATGTTAGATGAAAAATTATCGTAACTAGTTTTATGACGAAATGTATTAATTTAAAAAAAATATTTCACTGGAAATGCAATTTATATCCTTGCATTTCTTTTAACTTGTTTTCTGTCAACCCGATAGTGGTTGTGAAGTAATTAAAGTATTAATTTACACCTAGTTTTTGCTAATGCTTTGCGTGTATATATCGAATTTACATTACAGAGAGAATTGTACTCCTCAGTTCTCCGATCAGAATATCGAAAAGAAATTAAGGGAAAAAAACCTGTTTTCATCAGATGATTCACTTGCTGAGTTTTTCTAGGCGTACCTGAAGCACCATCGATGTCAGGAGAGTTTCCAGTACGCAGATTTCCCCTACTCGGTGAGCGTGAGTTGGCAAGAGCTTAAACCCTCACCCATATTCAACCTCACGCAGGAAGGATCACTAAAGCAAATTGTGGAATTTAGCTGACTCATCAATGTTACCTGCAACATACCCTTCGCTCGATCATAGCAGACATTTAAGGAAAAAGAGAATGGAATATTGATCAACTTGACAGTCATTTTTCATACTGTTGTCTTTTTTAATAGTTCCATTCATAGAATTTAAACCAACTCTTTAAGAAGGATTTAAAAAAATTAATTCCTTCATGTTTAATGAATGTTATAACGCGAAAATGTCTTATAAATAGCCGACCAACTGTGGGGGGCTCTTAGTTTTAGTAAACGAGAGCGAGATTGTCAGTCTGGAATCTTTGAAATTTGTATCCTTGGAAGAAAATCTAAAATTTTTCCAATGCGTTTTTCTGAAATTTTATCGCATATGTTTTGTGATTTTTATGAAAGTACATCATATTACTTGTCCATATTGATGAGTCATATAACGAATATTTCATATGCCAATTTATTGTAGTCTGGAAACAAATAGAAATAATAGATTCTTTGATTTATTGTAACACATTCCACTTGATAACATTCTTACGGAGCATCATGAGTTTACTCGCGTGGAAAGCTCAATCATATTTAATCACCTGAGCTGTTATCTTCCACAGTGATAGAAGTAATACAATTTTATCAGCTATGAGTTTCTTGACATTTACATTTTTTAAACAGTGTGTTTCTCGAAGCAAATGTGAATACCCATTTTATCACTGTGTGTACTTCGTAAAAGGAAGGGAGAATTTAATTTGTCAATTGCATTCAAAATTGGCAGAGTTGCGCGTCAGCTTGTTGCTGCTTATCAACTCCTTTATCATATTTCAGTGTCGAAAGAATAAGAGTAACGTAGACTGAGATGATGCGCAAAACTTCGTATGGATTCCCAGGCGACGTTGCAGAGCACGACAGCGATGACGCGAAGTCTGTAAGAAGGCTATGAGGGCGGCATGATCAGGCAAGGGGCACAACGGGCGCGACGAAGCCAACACCGGCGACGGGAGCGACAGGGGGAGATGGGCGGCGGGGGCATGGAGAGCGACGGGGCTATGGAGTGATCGGGGCGATGGCCAGAGGACGACAGGAGCATCTGGGGTAGGGGGCGACGGGTGCGACAGGGATAGGTGGCTGACAGGGCAAGGGAGGGCGACGGGGGAGGAGGGCGACATGGGCAACAGGGGGAGGTGGGCGACGGGGGCGTGGAAGGCGATTGGGTCAGGGAGTGACGAGGGCGCTGGTGGCGACGGGGGTAGAAAGGCGACAGGGGCAATGGAGGCAGGGGGACGAGGGCGACTGGGGTAGGAGGGGGACAGGGGCAATGGGGAAAGGGGGCGCCGGGGGCGGGCGGCGGGCGTGCGTGGGCGCGTCGCCTTGGGCGTGTGCGTCCCTCTGGGCCGCATCCGTTATGTTAAGCGAGGTCGCAGCGCGCGCGCTGAGAATTAGAATTCCCTCGAGGTGGCATCTGCTATTTATGTGACGGTAGTTTGGGACGCTCTCCGACGCACACCTTCAAACTTCGACAACAGGTTTTTGCAGCAACTGTTGTTGAGACACGCTAATCGTGGTGGAAAGTTCATAATCTCGCCTTAAGGTCTACCTCGTTTCCTGTTTTCCTTCTTAGCTCACGGTCATCCCATTACCCTCAAACTAGTGCTATGTTCAGCGGAAGGAAACAGAAGTAGTATAAGACATAAGTAGAGGGTGCGGAGGCAATATTTGTTATACGACTGCAAATTCAGCTCTAAATGTCAGTAACTAAGAAACTCATTTCTTTAGCTACACATCTCACAGGATTTCTGCTGATGGTAAAGTAAAACGAACAAATGCTAGTGTTTTCTTATGATTGCTTGATCTCGATGACCCAAATTGTTTTCCGATCTACGTGACCAAGGTATATAAGATAATATTACTCGTTTGTTTAAAAAGTTGTTTTTCTTTCGCCAAGTTTTCTAAAAATAACATTAGGACACTAGTTCTTAATAATGATTTCAAGACGACTAGTATCGTAATGAAACTTCTTATAGCATCCAGATGAGTATGCTAAGCAAACTCAGAATACCATTACAAAGTTTAAAGTGGCTACGAACTTCGCGAACCAAACAATGTTAGTGAAACAAATTTTAATTCAGTTTGTTACTTCTTTTAGGCTCACTTAAACATTCGACTAATGTGTTAATCTAAACATTATTATTTCCCCTCCCCTAAACTATAGTGGGCCTATAGGGAGGAAAAGTATTAGAATGACCACAACAATTCAATCTCAAATTTCCAATCGTAAAATCCGTGTATAAGATTCTTTTTGAGCTGCATCTTCGCATACACGCAAGATTGAGGTCTATTAACAATGTTTGAAAGATAATGAAGATTCGGACAAGTGGAAATAAACATAGTTTTGTAACCTAAAACGGGATCTCTGCCTGGATGGAGGTGCCACACATAACTCCATAACTCTATCAGTTTAGAAACGTTTGAGTCACACTTGATCAAAACTCAAGGAGTAACATGCGGGTATCATTTTAATTTTTGGAGGTGCTCTGCACAAGCCATTGCAACACTTTCAATTCTTTCTGAAAAAGTCTCCTAAGTGTTTCTTTAAACTTTTTGTTCTAACGAAGGAAAGAGTATTTATAAATAAAGCATACTTCCGATTTTCATTGAAATTTGTAAAATTTTGAAAATTACAAAAGTTCAATATTTTTCGAATTTCTACCCCTCCTCCAATATTAAAGCCAGGGATTTCTTTCTCAATACAATTTGTTGCTTAAGGTTAGATATTTTAAATGATACAGTTTTTGAACGTAGGAACACACATAAATAACATTTCACATATGGTTGTTCTCGGTATACTCTCCTGTTGGCACTGACACTTACGGTATTTGAAAGAAAACCTTTAGCCATTGTTAAGAATCAAATTAATATATGTAAATGATCTGATACATTTAGGTTTTAACATATGTAACTGAAATAATTGTGTAGTTTATAAGCCTTTAAAAACTACGAGGATATAATAAACGACATAATAACTACAATAGGGCGGGAGCGCCGAAGAAAACTCAGCTGAAAGGGTTGCGGGTTCGATTCCCGCCTTTATTGCGTGTGTTTTTATATATACATGCATACCTCAGGTGCTAATACCCCTACCTAGACAACGTGCCTCTGGTACACACTCCCCCCCCCCCTTACAAATAATTTCGAAGACTTGAAAATTTGGCGCTTGGATAGGTATCTTCGTCGTAATATAAAGGTCTAAATGAGAAAGCACTCACAATGAGAATGAACCGTTTCAGTATTCATGAAACTCTCCATTTAACCGTACAGAACTGGTTAAGTCTAATTTTCATTAAAACCGTAGTCGTGCAACTTTACGTAATATGTTGTCGTGCCATGTTTACCAATATTGTTTGTCCATGGAGAAAGTATTTAATCATATCATTGTGTAGAGTTAGAACATGAAAAATATAATTAATGCCATAACGTGGTCATTATTATAGTATATCATGCAATAAAACGTGTTACGTTTCTGGTGGACTATAGAGAGTAACATTGTACACACAGATGCACATTCACTCGACACTTCATTGGATTCTGCCAGGACATTGCATTTTCTGCCTCAATCACACCGGTCTACTCGATCCTATATAACATTTTGTACCATACTTATTTAATTTTAGTTGAAAAGAAATTATTAATTTACTCGTCCATTTTGATTTTATGGCACCGTGACTGCTTAGAGATGAATCCCATCGAGCAAGAAATAACGCATTGATTCAGGCAGAATAAGCTGGGAAATCATAATGGGCGGGCCACGTGTTTGGTCGTTGGGCAGTTCTCCTAGTTAATTGAGGAATTTCCGTGGCCTTATAAAAATTGTGAGAAATTAGTTTTTATACAGAATTGGCTCCATGGCAGCAGTTGCTATGTACGTTATAGAAATTCAAAGCGCTGGAATGACCGATGAGAGCGTAAAGTATTCCGATAATCGAGGAACACAAGCTCTCCCAGAAATTTCAGTTTCTCTTTTAAGCGTTCCTTTTCATTCCCTCGTCTGCGGAGATCCAACCAAGCATCCTCGCCCAGAAAGGGCGAGCGGGGGCGGGCAGGCGCGGCAAAGTACGCGTGGCTGCGGGGCGGCGTCGGAGCGGTCCATTTTCAGGTTTCTTATTATCGACGCCCTGTCTCCGGCGGCAGGGAAGGTGGGGGAGCGGAGGGGGAGAGGCGGGGAGGCTGCGGCAGCAACACGACACCCGTGCCCGCGGGCACCATCGCCCTGCCACCGCCACCCTCAACCTGCCCTTCCCCTCACTCGCTTTTGGTTCTCTACCGCGTCTCGCGTTTCCCTCACCTTCCTCCTTCCTCAAGCCTCTCTTCCCTTTTCTCCTTCTCCCGCTGCCTGTAGGTCCTTCACTGCTTCCATCAAACAACACCAGGCCACGCCACGCCACTTCTCTTCGCGCCCGCCAGGCTGCGGCGCGCACCGCGTGCGCACGTGACGTTCCTGGAAACGGATGCCGGCCATCGGCGGGGCAGGGCGCGGAGTGGGGCGTGGCGGGGGGAGAGGGGTGGGCAGGGGGCGCCTGGCCGTCCCCGCGGGCGACGAGGGCGAGACGGGGCTGCAAGGGCGCGAGGGCGCGCGAGGGCGGCCGACAGCGGAGGGCTGCGAGAGAGCGGGATCAACGCGTGGTGGCCGCGGCGAGCCGCCATGCCAACGGCACGGGGCGGGATCACCATACGCGCCATTCTTCATTGTGTCAAGGACACTGCGCCGCTCCGCGCCGAGCCCCGCCGCGCCACCGCCGCCTCCACCGCCGCCGCCACCGCCGCCGCCGCCGCCGCCGCTGCCGGAAGCAACACTGTAGGAAATGAGATGCTGTTTTTCTTGGCTCGATCAGAAACACTGGCGTAATAAATAGTGACAGAATGAAAGTGAAGGCTGGAAGCAGGGGAGGGTGACGCGGGTCGATCGCTGCTAACAGCGTGCGCAGCCAGCGCATATCGCCCGTCTGAAGTATCGTTATTGGCGAAGCTCGCTAATGAACTCATTTTCATCGAAAATAACGCATGAAAGAAGGAAGGAAGGAGGGAAGAAAAATCGGCTGACTTCGTTGGAAACACGCTTGTTTAATTGAAAGCTTTATTAAAAGAATTTACGCGAAGTTGTTGTTTTATGACAACCGCTTCGCTATGCACTGCAGCCGAAGCGTCGCCAACGAAGGCTTCACGAGGGAAAAGATCACCCCGTCAGCCGCAGGCGAACGGCGGAACGAGCAGACGGCCGGACATCGGGCGCGTATTTTACGGTGTCCGGCTCACGATTTTTCGCGATGGAATGTGGACTGAAAAACGGACATTGTCGCGGTTACAATATATTGCTTGGAAGTGCTACGCGGGATTTCTAATAGCAACGCTAACTGCACTGCGCGGGCGCTCGAAGTCGTTAAAATATGAATTGGCGGTGGTGGCGGCGGTGGCGGTAGCGGCGGCGGCGGCGGCGGCGAGCGGCAGAGGGGGGGGCGGGATGATCGAAGCGCCGCTGCGGCATCGCCTCCATCGCTTCGCCATCGACGCGCGCCGGATTAATGGGGAATCATCTGCCTTTCGGAGCGAATATACCCTATTCATGGAAAATATTGAGTCGTTTACTTTAGATACCAAACAATCTATGACCGTGGGCTGAACGGGCGCAGCGGCGGCAGTCGAGGCCCTCGCCGGGGCCGCGGGGGCCGAAGTGGGCGGGGGAGGGAGTGGCGCTGGAGGGCGAGTGGGCGGGGCGGGGCGGGGCGAACGCGCGGCCGACCGGAAGCGCTCGTCGCCGGAAGCAGCGCGCGCTCCTGCGGCGCGTCTGACTCTTTATGCGAGGAGTGTTAGCATTAGGTTCCCATCCGGCGCCGCGCACCCGTTGCCGCCGCCGCCGCCGCCACCTCGCCCGCTGACCCGCTGACGCGCCAAATCTGAGATCCGCGGTGGCGGACGCACGGCCCGCGCCGCGAGGCTCGGCGCAGAGGGGGTGCGCAGTGGGGTGGGGTAGATCGGGAGAGGGGGAGGGCGGGGGACCCATGCCGCACGCGGTCGTGTGTGTGTGTGTGTGTGAGGGAGGGGCGTGGAGAGGGAGAGAGGCGGGGCAGGGGCGGCGCCGCGCGCAGGAAAGGCGCCTGGGGCACGTGTGCCAGAAATCAATCTTGGGCGGCGTATGCCCCGAGTACACTTCCTCCCGGTGATGACCAATTCGTATTCATCGGGGGCCGCCGGAATTACAATGCCTGTTATTTGGATTCCTCGTGTTACTTTTCTCACACAACGGAAGGAGCGTAACGGCTGTTCCAGTTCCGCCCCCGCTCCCCCCCCCCGCTGCCATCGCCACTCTTGCCGGCGGCCTTTCCGCTAACGCCGTTCGTCATGGGTATTTGATTCGGGCTCGTGTTTTCGGTCTGGGGCGAATCGAATACTGATCGAAGGCAGCGTCTGTGGGGTTATTTAGTGATGTGCGCGTGAGTGAAGTGGTCTGAACCAGAGACATGGCTAAACGAAAAACACAACGTTGAAAAAGATAGTGATGGCGTCGTGGTCGAAGGGGAAATATTAGAGAGGTCTGAGACGCGAATTGTGATGACAGACAGTTCTTTTCCGATCGGCTCGAGAATTTCTTGCACCTTTTCAGTCTTTTTCCTTTCTAATTTTCTAGACTTCATTTCGCTAAGACATCCTTGCGCTAAGTTGAACAATAGCTGTTGTTCATTAAACACAAAGTGATTATGTATAAATAAAGATATTTTAAATCTTCGTAAACAAACTCTATCCCTACAATTTCAAAGAGTCATTAATTGTGTGTGTGTAATTGATGTGTTTTGTATCTACCAAGATTTGTACGTGTATGTAAATGTACATGAATGTTGCACTGGCCTCTGACTGGAAATCCTGTTATACACATTAACTTAAGCAGGTATTAACCATATATCCAAAGTGCGTCAAGCTAAATGTTAACATTCCTAGGACATGAAAATGGTTTGGAAATGAACACTTTTGGCCAATGAACATTGAACGCAAAATTGTTTGCAATGGAAATATATGCATTTATACATATGACATTTGGCACTAATCTTTAGGGAACCCCATGTGGACAGATGTTCGGCAAGTACATGTAGTATACTTGGGTGCGTCGGAATGTGATCTGCCGAATACCTGTGCGTAAGAGGGTTGCTTAAAAATCAGCGGCAAATATCAGGTAGAAATATATAAATGAGCAGACCTCCGTTACATGCAATTTCCCACTATATGTTCATTGTCAAAAAGTGATCATTTTCGACTCCCTGAACATGTGCTAGGAGTTTGTAACATTTATTCTGATACACCTGTGTTTGCGATACACCTGTTTAAGTTGCCTTGGAAAACAGGATTTCCTGCTGAAGTCGAGTGCAACATCTATGTAATAATAACAAGTTAATAGTAATTTCCGTAATAACAAATTAATAGTAAATGAAAATAAAACTGTTTCAATGCAGTTTTCCATTTCAAATAAAAAAAATCTGTACTCCATTGAAAATGAACGGTGAGCCATTGACTGATGTTAAGTAACAAAATTTTTAGGTCTATCAATTTAGTCAAACCTCAAATGGAATTCCCACTTAAATGAATTGAACACAAAATTAAGTTCATTATGCTACGCGTTCAGAATTCTTTCAAATTCCGTCAGCCTTCATACTGCTCGTTGTGTATATTTTGCCAATGTTCATTCCCGCCTGAGATATGGCATAATATTCTGGGGAAACACATTTTATACCTCCCAGACTTTCAGATTACAAAAAAGAATTGTACGAATAATAAGCAGATCCAACCCACGTGATTCTTGTCTCTGTTTATTAATCTAGGAATTTTACCATTACCTTGTCTCCTGATTTACGAATCAGTGGTTTTTGTCAAAAATGACTTACTTAAGGGAGGAATATGTTTTCAGCAAACGCCGATGACTATAAGTATAACACACGACGTAGTAATCATATTCACCAGATAGCAGTATCAACAGCTCACTACAAAAAATTCACATACAATTCATGTACATTACTCTACAACACTTTGCCAAATGACATTAAACGATTAAATTCGATACAAAAGTTTAAGTCCCAAGAAAAAACCTTTTCTGCTGCATAACTGTTTCTATACAATTCGAGACTATACCGAGCATCAAAAAGGAAAGTAGCATTAATTTAAAAAAATGATAGTTAATGTAATTATTTATCATTTGGACTGTATAATTCTAAAGAACCTGTAACAAGTATTGTATCACAGTGTCTGGGTAGATGGCCCCCATCTCGATCAGGTTTTTTCGTCCAGTTTCCCTGATCCTTTGAGCAAATGCTGAGATGGTCCCTTGTTTTGCTTCTGGACATAAATGTAACTTCATTCTTTGTGCACGTCTTCTGAATTTCAGTGGGAAATATAGTTATTCAAATTATCGTTTTCCATATTATCGCGGCAAAAAGTATTATTCTTTCATGAAGAACATGATGAGGGTTAAGGGTACAAATTTATAGCTCATTTACCTTTGAAAATATTTTATTATAAAGAAGCCAATATTTTGTCTACAAAACTTGAAAAAAAACCGCTCTTTTTCTGTATTCAAAATTCGACTAGAATATGGTTTAGGATAGAGATCACAGAATTATGAAAACGTGTACAAATTTCACTTCTCCCCATAGCTCGTCACACACAGTTTTTAACTGTTTTTGATGTAAATAAATAAATTTAAAAAAATATATGTACGCACATTCACATGTAAATCTTGGTAAATAAAAAATCATTTCGTTACGTTCATTACATTAAAAATACGAGTATTTTTAATGTAATTTTTGCTTGAAAGAAAGATAGTTTATAATTCTTTTCACAAAAAAACGGAACCACATTTTTTCTAAAATTTTCTCTCGGATAGAACAAAGAGTGCTTAACAAATGACGCTAGTTTCATTTTTGTTGAACTTTCTGAATTTTCGAAAATTGCAGAAGTTACAAATAATGCGAGAAAGTATGTGATAATGTAGCACTACTAGTTTCTGTTTTACTGAATGAAGAAGTAGAAACATTCAAATTTAAAAATTTTGTGTCGGAAAATTCTGATAAATATTAATGATCCGAAAACATGGAACTGGATATTTCATCATTGACAATAACAGCCTTCAATTCCAGCTTATTATCTTCTTTATTTAGTGATACGATCGATTTTCTATTTATCCAATGCGACATTGTCATTTATGTCATATTTAACTGTTAGTTGGAATTCTAAAACACGCAGTGAAATAAAACCTTATTCAACCTGCCATCAGTGAACAGTAAAGCAATTTCCGGATAGCTAGCTATAAATGTGATTAATTGTACCATCGAAATATTAACGCAACGTAATGGAAATAGATAATATAGGTCACGCATAAAAATCACAGTTTCAGTGAAATTTGCGATTGTGATACGTGATGAGTAAATAATATATTTGCTACTCGAATTACACAAATTTAAATAAATTACTTTAAATGCTTGTCCCTTAAAATAACTGAAGTATCGAAAAATGTCATATTCTATGGAGAGTGAGTGATCCTGTGGCAAATTAAAACAGCAGCAAAAGATTGGAATAAAACTCATTTTAGTTTGTTTCTGAATAATAAAGTTCTCATTTCAAATACGTATTTCACGAGTCCGTGCATGTTATAAATTTTCTTACATTCATTCATTGTAGTCAATTACCAGCTTTGAAGAAGATTGATTAAATTATTACAAAATACATTTTATTCTGTTAGGAAAATTTATGTTCATAAATTCTCATTCGGCTTCTATTACTTTGAGTTTGTATATTCTTTAAGATTTTTTAAAATGAAGAATAATCTGGTAGAAGGATTTATTAAGACATTCATTGGAACATATCTGCATTCATTTAATATTGTGAAATTCTAATTCATATTGCGCCGTTTAGAAGAGAATGTTCTTCATCGTCAGGCACGTAGTAAACTGTAAAAAAGTATATTACACGTAATTAAAATCGTGAACATCACTCACAAGTTACACTTCTTTAGAATAACAATAAAACAACAGATAATAATAGATGAAAATTACATATAAAAAGGAATATTACACGAAACACAAATTATCGTAAACCTACATTTTGTATATTTTATCCCAATGCACATACACAACCAAACGAGAAATTTTGACCAATTTTTGGTCACAGACAATAGAGTATGGGTTGAACGGACCCTGTACGGTTTACTTACAGGCGTGCATATTAAGCAGTCAGAATTGTACTACTTTATATTTAAATAAAGCCACGACCATAACTATTTTATAATGTATAATTTATGCAAAAGTAGAGGGAATTTAGCATAAGTGAGGATAGGAATTTAGAAGATTCCAAAACATTGTTTAAGAATGTGTTAAAAATAACTGAGTATTTAAATTTGCACTGTTCAATATTGATCGTTAATGATATAAGGAATCATTAATAACATTAAATATGGAAGAGTAATTAAATTTGTAATAATTTGTATTGTTTGTATATACCGCTGAGGTCTACGTTCGTATGAATCGGCTGCTTTTTTAATTTTTAATTTATTTCCAAAAGTCCCCTATATTTCTCGGTGTTTTACCTTACTTCAATCCGTGTTATGCCCAGCTTATTTTGTAAACATCCTGGATGCCATTATATTTTTTTGTAAGTTTTTCTTAAGTTCGGGGAGCGGGTTTTGATATCGTTTGTGTCATTCGTAATGTCGTAATTCGTAATTATTGTCGTTCATGTCGTTATCATATTTTAGGAAACGTAACTTTTTTAGTAAGGTTTCCGACCTGCGTGTAACAAAGGTGGCTACATTGCTTTCTTTCGCGATGCTTCGTAATTCTTTTGGCATCTCGTGGATGCTTGGGATTGACAATTGCCAACGCAAGAGGTTCTCACGGATCTGCTGCGCCAATTGATATTGAGGGAGAAGGCGGTGCGTGGGCGGCGGGCTTGAAGGAGCGCTCGACCGCGCTGCCTCCCGCGCCGGCTGCACGCGCCCACCACGCGAAGGCCGCTGGACCCCGCACGCGGCTCGGGCTCGCACTATATCATGCCTTATCGCCCTCGTGATTTGTACCCCTTGTCATACCGTTATCTCGCGGAGAGGAGAGTCCGTCAGAAGGGTACATTCGGTGTCACAGTCGAAGGTAGAGCCAATTCCCTGGAGACAGATAAACGTCGGTGGAAGCCCCTAATGATATTCATTATAACACACATTTGAATACCCTAGATATTCAATTTATTGTTTCGTGCATATCAATTGCTATAACTCACAGGTTTCATTCATGTGACAAATTCTTGTTCATTAGAGAATTCATGTGGTGTAATATATCTTTCGTGAATAAAAATATTTACTTTTGCCTTTGAATTCAAACGTAGAATGAAAAATATATTTCTTAATTGTTGGTTTTGTGGTGAAATGTTGTTGGCATTTAAAATTAAATGATCATAGGTATTGTCATTGCCAACAATGCTGGCAATTGCATTATTGGCAATGACAACACCTGTGATATTTAATTTATATTGCTAAAAATAATCTCTCTACCGCAATAAATTCCTACGGTTGGCCCCTTGTCCGATGAAAGTTATTTGACGCCTTAGAAATGCTTTATTCTAACTTCTCTGTAACTCGTTTCACAGGGTGACATGGATTCAAGTTAGAGCACATTTATAAACATGAGGGTGCTATTTTTAATTCCTTTCAATTTTTCTCCTCTAGTTAACTGTATGTTGGATGGCAGGCCTTTTTGGTTTAGATTACATGGCCTTCATCTCCATTCTCACTCAAAAGCATTGGGCGCTTCACAATTACTTTTACTTTCTCACCTTACTTCGTTAGAAGATATAGTATTGTAATCGTGCACCCGTAACTACTTCCTCTGACACGTCTGGCCAGTATCCACGTTTTATGGATCTTTAATACCGAAAATCGATTGACGACGAAATGTCCACCGTCTTTCCTTCTGTCAGGCGTCAACGCTAGCTCCTAAACCGTTCAGATGATTTTCTCCAAAATTGATATTCCTCGTTCAATGTGACCAAATTAGAGGTTCCAGAGTTTGAAAGTGGAATTTTGCTTTTTGGGAATACTTGACATGAAATCTCAACAACATTTGAAAATTTTCAGACAGATCTTGAAATGTAAAATTTTAAAAAAAATATTAGTAGCTCTCGCTTAATTTTGCGAGAAATAATAGAAATGTTTAAAAAACTATTTTCTAAAAAAATGCTCCAAATTATTTCTTTAATTTTTCCCCACGGATTGAGTATAGGACGCTTAAAAATGGCGCAGGTGTCATTTTTGTTCAACTCTGAATTTTAGAAAATTGTAAAAGTTAGCAGATATACGAGAAAGTATACGCTGTTGTAGTACACAATTTTCTCCAACTAGAAAAATCTATAAAAATATGAAGTTCTAAATTAAAATCGATGAAGAACATAGAATTAAAATATAATGATTTAAATGACAAATATTTTAAATGATAATAATTTAAATGAAATAATGATGATTTATATGATATAAATATTTATGAGTTACGCCATTATTAACTACCATAATGTATAACAAAAATATCACCCTCTGGCAAATAATAATGAATCAACATGTAACAGGGTGTTGTCCCATCAAATAAAATTTTGAAGAAGTGGAAAAAACGACATGACAGCAATTGCAATAAGTTCATTTCGTTGGGTGAATATTATTGATTACATGTGAACTCATTTTATCTTTTATAAATCTTTCTTTTAATGCATTTCTAATAATAGATTTTCAAAATTTTATATCCAATAACAGTAATAGTAGTATTTATTTATATATAATTAGTATATAGTTCATATTATCGTCTTTTGAAGGATGGCAGCTGGCTGGAGAGCTATCTTTCGATGCCTCGAGTTCGATTCTCAGATGGGGCAAAAAATTGAACTGACACTTTTATATGCTATGATGCGTTGATATAGCTTTGAGCTAATGTGAGTGCTTCTCTCAGAAATAGCCAAGGAAATGGCGTATGTGATTGCAATCTGATCACCACAGCTCTCGCGTGTCACCTAAACTTTATAATTGATCTGCCGTATCATCCAGGACATTCTAAAGAATTAGTTATAAGACCAAGAAAATCCATGGTAGCAAATTTTGAAACAAGAGAATATTGGTGCCAGACAAATGAAAGGGTACACACCTTTTTACAAACCTGAAATTGAAGTTTACTCTTTTTTAATTTTTTTTCAAATATTTTTCATGAAATATTTTTGTTAAGAACTGTGTTCTTTGTGAATCTGTTTTCATCTCACAACGTATTCATGAATTTTGTTCGTTAAAAAGGCACAAAAACACCATTTATTCATTTTCCGTAAATTAAAAAATTCATGGATTCTTCGTCCTGCTGTGAGGGAAGTTTGTCCCACAGTTTGACCCACCATGTAATAAATGCAGGAAAGTATCATTCAATTAAATAATGAGTGAGTATAAAGCACTGACAATGTCAGAACATTAAAGACAATAAAACTTAGAAACATTAACTATGAAAAATAATTTATCATGCAAGATCCGTTTTAATAATAACAATAATGGTGTAAAAACAACCGTCATATCAGTTGATATATGTAGTTAAATGAAAAATATTTTTTTGTAGAACAGGGCGAATAAACGTTAAAAAGTTAACCGTAGTACATATGTAAGAAAAATTATATTGAAAATGAGAAAATCAAAAATAGTATCTATAAAAATTGTGTGATACACCTATGAATGAAATTTTGTTTACAGAAAATACAGTTCCCTATTATCTATAAAAACGCATATTGAATCGTGAAAACTCGAAAACAAATTTTAATATTGATGTAAATCTTTCCGTCCCAATGGACCCATTTGGTATTGTAGTTCTTTTGTTCTTCCATTGCCCTTTAGTTTCGTTGAGTCCCGAAGTTTACAAGGGATTTTACTTTAAATTTCAGTGGAGTCACTATTATCGGCTGCCCAGTCAACTAAGTAGTTGATTAATCTGACTTTATGCGCGGAACTAATATATTTTGTATACCTTAAATTCTAGTCTTTATTATACAAGAATTACTCAATACTCCGGAGTGCTGTGTATTATACTCAGAACAAAACATTAGTTGAATTAATTTGAGAGTGTTTATTCAGATTTGTTTTAATGTGCATCTCACCAATAGAACTGTTTTTTTGTTTTATTTTGTCTTGTGCAACTAATCTTTTGCAATGTGTGCACCTTGAAGGCATCAATTCAATTCACCTTCCCGCAACTTGCAACGAATCGTTTATTCTTATCCTGGAAGCTCGACGAACCCGCAATACAGACATGAAGACGGGTTGCCTATACTTGCCTAAACCGGGAGGGGCGTTTAAATCTATCACGTTTCGTTACTATGTTGTCACGGCGAAACAATGAGGATTGACTTAATGATGTATGCACAGCTTCAGCGCTCACACAACCTTAATCATCCGCTGGGGAAGCCTCGCTAAGAAGAAGTTGTTTCAACGTTTCTCAACGTTCCTCACTTGCAGCCAACTTAGAATATAGCTCCCTGATTTATGAGAGGCCACTCTGCTGCTGAACCCGAAGCATCCACTTCGTCTTTTGTCTTAAGAGAAGAATGTACACACGCGATGAAAGAGCTCAATGTCAGATTGTGTAGATTATAATATTATTTTGAATTTATATTTCGTAGGCATTAATTTACGGCCTTATTCTGTTTTCCAAAACAGTGTCAGGCGGATATTGAAGAATGTTATAGTTTGAAACTATAATGAGAATGTAATTAACAGGAATTCATTTCTTTTAATATGCCTAATATTATTATAATTTATCAGCAATTTTCTTTCTAATATTTGCGAGCATAAAAACATATAACTTTTCAATATTTTAAACAAAATGTGCGACGCTCCAAACAAACATTCGGTGTTATGGTCCCACGAAACCATGCCGCAAAATGTTCGTTTGTTAACGTTTTCCTTCGTCTGCACTCTGAACCGTGTGTGGAAGGCGGTATATTGCTTGGCGTCTACGAATGTGCGTCGAGGGAGATGCGAATGTGCTCATAAACGATTGGATATAAACGCACTCCTCGCTTTTTATGATACTGTCCTTTCGAACTTTGCTTCATGGTAGCCTCGAAGTTATAAATCGAACGTTTTGTCAATTTCAGTAGGGCAACGTAACAGTTGATAAGGAGGCGGGCAGAAGGCACGAATAGACTCTATGACGCGTAGGATGAGGGCAGTTTAGAACATCATACTGAGATAACTGCCAAAAACGTGTCCATGAAATTGCCCGTGGGGCCGACAGATATAAAATGGAAAACACGTAAACTTCTTAACTATGTTATGGAACTTACAAGATCTTCACCTTCAGGGAGTTGTGGAATTTTATAGCATTTTACTATCTAGTATGTGGAGTTACTGTTGGCAAGATGAAGTATGGAACATCAATCTTAATTCAGTTTTTTCAGGAGTGCCTTTGGAGGCAACTGTTCGTATACAGAATACAATCGAAGATACGATACACTGATTTCATAAAATACATCCTAAATCGTCAAATTTTTTTCTGTATTCTTTATAATGTTATTTAGATAATTCTTTACAATATTTTGCATGTATTTGAGGAAACACTTTAACTAAATATGAAATAGAGTAACTCTGGTTCATTGTGTTCTTCAGTTCACATACAAGGTTTTTTTTACTTAAATATATCTTCAGATGAGAACTTCGAATTAATTATATTAGTTAAGAAATAAGAAGCAAGGGACACTTAATACTTTTTCTCCAGAATATATGATGCAGAGAAAAGAGAGAAATATGTTTAATCTTAAAACACAAAGCCAGCAATATCTCTTACATTCAAAACACTTATAAACAGCATTGTTAAATACTCGTGAGAAGAACATTTCATGGAATTGAAGAAAAATCGAAAGGCAGGATGCAAATAATTATAAAATTGAACATCCATATCACTGAAGGAGAGGCAGTTCTTACAACTTTCAGTACATGGTCTCAAATAATAAAGATGGCGGCAGTGAGTGAGTAGTGACTGAAAGAGTGAGAGTTGATTTCGAGAGCGTCAACTACGAGGAGATTGGTCCTGTATCCTGACGACATTCGTCCTGAATATATTATATAAGAAGTATTTTAATTGAATTTAATTTGTTTTTATGGATTCCACATAATTTTCACATCATTTTCAGAATTACACGGAATTTAAAGATTTTGGGACGATATTAATATTATATTACAGGTGTATTTTACAATGTATTTTATTAGTCCGTCAGAAATACATCAAACAGTATCTATGGAGTTTCTCGACGTTTACGAGAGTAAATGATCTCAAATGAAGCATTTAAAGCAGGCTCAAACGAAATTTTATTAAAAGCTGTTTCAATTTATTTCGAAAATTTGTTATGAAAGTAGATTTTGATCTTCAATGGTATCTTGAAAGACTCGATTCAAATAAACTGTCAGAGAACCTAAAACACGTGAACATGTAAATATTTATGTGTTTTAATGAAACATAATATCAACAATGCAAATATTACAGAATAAACCATAATGTTAATGAGAAGTTTTCTAAATATTATATTCGACATTTTCAAGTTAATTTTGTTTCATATAAAATTGTTTATTAATAAGACCCACAGATAACATGTTTAAAGCCAAAGAAACTTACGGGAATTGTTCCTACGGCAACGACCGCTATTAAATGTCTTTCAGATAAATCATTTTACCTACAAAATTGAGTTTTTGTAGGTACTAGAAAACAGACGTGTGTCGAGTTTCAAACGGTTTAATGAAGAGAATTAGCAAACAATAGCGGAGATATTAGAAGTGCCAATTTCGCAATGTAACTATTGTCATTTTACAAAATGGTTGCACATAATACAATTAAATCTGCATTATTTTTCAACAATACTTTGCAACCATTTATTTCCAGTTCTTCGGTCATTTTCAATAAGAGAAGAATGAACTAGCCTCTGAGTCAGCTCTTACTCTCTACACCGACATGCGTAATCTTATTTAAGAAATTTCGTAAGAAAATTATTTAGGCTCATTTTTCATATTTATCAATGTAAACAAATTAAATTTTGAAAACGTGTGTTGGATAATCGAATAAAATCAACTTTAAGATAAATATTTTTCATGCTTGTATTTTAAAACTTGGTAGTTTAAATCAATAAGTTTTCCGCTAACAAAGTGCAGATTAGTATTTAACATCTTTTCTTATCTACTTCTTTATTAGGTGATGCTTGGTGAAATTTTGTGAGTTAATTTATAGCGATGAAGATGCAAGGGAGACTATTTCTTGAACGAAGTTTGTTGTCTCGACCGCCCGGGTTCATCCCTTTAAGAAAAACAACCGTGCTTTCATTTCCTAATTTTTATAACAACTTTCCGTCTTGAACATAATTTGTGATTACGAACGCTTTTGGGATCTGTTTGCTTACTCTAGCTATGAAAGTATTTACCCAGTGAAAAATATGAATGAAATTATCGCGGAGCTGCGGGAAGCAGCGCCCCGCCCCCATCGGAGTTCGTCAGCGCTCTTATCTCTTCAGGCCTTTCCCCTGTGAGCACCTGTGTAGCTGGAGAGCAGGCGGAGGATTTACGAAAGTGGCAATGAAATAACTTTAGGGCTTTCGGAAACCTTACGTTAGCTTGTTCAATTTTAGCGAAATGCCTGAAAGGTGGCAACATTCTTTGCTCTGGGAAAATAGCGTGTGCGAGGGCGTGGGGCACGACAATCCTGATGGATCTTTCGTTGTTAGTTTGTCCAAATCGCAAATGTGCAATTAAAGAAAGCCATATTGTATAAAATATCTTAGATATTCATGTGAGAACGTATTTATGCGACTACTTCTATAAAAATGAAACATATTTTGCATGTACCATCGTTTTTTCCCAATGGTGTTTCATAGACCACATTAACGATCAGAAATTCGCCTCTGCTGATATTATTCATTTACCTAATATATTAAGCAACGATTTTAATAGTCCCTAAGTGAAATATATTGACAAAGATAAATATATCAATAGTATTTTTTGCATTAGAAGAGGGGAGAAGAGAATTGGGTGATTGAAAATTGTAATAAGGTAATAATCCCTTAAATGACAAATCAATTATTTATTCTATAAAAATGTACTTTAAATTGTTATGTTTTTAAAATATATTTCTACTCTCTTCCATGTGAAAGTTTGTTGCCTATTCACTGG
Source organism: Acheta domesticus (assembly GCA_031308135.1). Classification (NCBI taxonomy): domain Eukaryota; kingdom Metazoa; phylum Arthropoda; class Insecta; order Orthoptera; family Gryllidae; genus Acheta; species Acheta domesticus. The sequence continues at coordinate 138,914,892 of JAHLJT010008446.1, forward strand.
TTTGAAGAGACAGTATCTCATTACGTCCGTTTGCGTGTTTTAGAAGTGTATTGTGCGGTATTATTGTCTCACTTCGTGTGCGGGAACTGCGAACTTTTGTTTGAATGCTATGCTGATTTGACTTGTATTCGCCAGGCTACAATTGAAACATGAAAGATAGTTGACACCAGTGAATTGAAAGACCATGATAAACATTTGTACGGTAGGGTTTTTGTTGTTATGCACTAAAATATGATTCTGCGTTCCATATTTTTATTTGGCGGGGAATGTTTAATTAACTGACCTTACAAGCAATGATTGCGCATTGCACAAGCCGAACGCGTGTGGAAAAATCACGTTGTTCAATATACGAAAATAAAGAGTACTGTATATGACATTTAGATGATTATGATTTGTCTGATAAATGTTACTATGCAGATCTTACCCAACGTACCTTGAACGTAAGAATAGTTTTTAAGTATGATTATCATATTACCACTTTAATTTTCGGGTCACATGCATGTATCCTTGTTGATCCATAGCACAAACCATCACTTAGCATCTGTCTGAACTTTGTACAAGATTAGACGTATTGGGAGATGATACTCCAATCATTTTGTTTAATTTCATTCTTTAACTTGCATCACAAATGCACTTTTTGCGCTGAGCTGAATGACTTGGATATGAAAGAATGTTACGAAACTATAGCGTTCTCACTTTCAAACAGCACTTGCCAGAGAGTCAACATTATGAATTACGAACCGTCCTAAGTTGTGTGTTATTGCACTGAGTTTCTGTCAAATTACTTTAATACACTTGAATCTGGAGCCTTACTCTCACAGAAACGAATTCTTTTCAACAACAATTCCACTTACCTGTAATATAATTGATAATATTTATTTGCAACATTTCTCATGAGAAATTATATATATGCTCAATGCCCAAAAACGGATAAAGAGAAGTTTTGCGTAAAAAGACGTAACGAATTTTAAAACAAGTATCCCGCTATCCGAAAGCAATAAAATCGTGTGTTTTTTTGAACGAGGAATTGAAATTCGAAATTGAATCTGATAAATGGACGCAACCATTGCAATGTCTAGTACAGTGAATAACGTTGAATTATTTGCATGTCATATTTGTTTAACTCCATTTATACAATCAATTAATGATTGCGGAAGACATTAATTACAGTAAATAGGGAGCATTGCGTACCGCTTGGTTGACTTGCACAGAATATGGTTTTGTCATTTGTTATATCTTCCGAACGAAGCTTCATATATCAAACCGAAATCGTAAGCTAAGATATATCTCGCTCTGTGTGGCCACTATAACTACATCAAAGCCATCACTTTCCCCTTATCATTTGCTTGGCATTGGTAAAAAAGACTTCTAAAAAAATTGGTTGGTTGTAATATTATTGAATTGATAACTAAATGAATATAACTACATCCAGTTAAGTGCTGATAATAATTTATAATCATCAGTGCCCAAATCGTACCAACAATAAGAAAGTAAATCTGGAGAAAAATTTTAATTGGTGGTTAGCCCCGCTCACACCGCTACTTCGTCAACTGTTTTACAACTTCTCGCCACCAATTCTGCTTGCTCCTCTTGTGTCATGCGGCTCTCTACCTTCCCAGTCTCGTCTCCCGTTCTCTCATCTTACCGTTTTTCTCATTCCACTCTGTCTTCCACTATGTGGAGCTGCAAAAGTGTCTTCGTAAATTGCAATGTGTCCTCATTGTTCGTGGCGTAGGTCAAAATTGAGTGAGTCAATGAGAGAGAGCGAAAAGCCACTATTTTGAGTGTTCAAGTTGATCATATCACGATTCTCTCCCTTTCGGACCCTGAGCTCTTTAATTATTGGATGTATAATATACAATTTCCGTATTTTTTATTATTGTTGAATAATTCGGTAGACTAATGAAGGAAAACTGATGGCAATATTAGATTGATATATCACTTCCTATATGATGTCAAAAATTTCTAACATTGTTGTATTTTTATTTTTATTTATGGAAAGAATGTTATACAAAAGTGATCCAACTAAATGTTTACCAAAATCTCATCGGTAACTCATTAAAAAGTGAGTAGAACGATGGTATGATGCCATTTTAAGTATAAACATGGCGGGCCCATTACACATTTCTATTTATTTTGGTGCGTTTCATTGTATCTTACAAATTAAAACTAAAATTAATAAAGTAAATAAATTATTTTAGTATTTTATATTAGTAACCCTTTTACTTTACTTCTGATGACTTTACATTATCAATTACGATTATTCTTGCACTTTGCTTTTACTTCAATATGGTTGCTATCATGTGCATTATAGCTCTTGTAATACACCCAGTAATTACATTAGCCACTAAATTTGACAATTTTTTGTTACATAATATGTTGAATGTTGCAAAATGCATGTTAAATGTTGCATATAGATAATAATACAGTAGAAGTAAGAAAATAAGCTTCACTAAAGATTGAACTATTTACCACGGCAACTCTTAGAATGGGAAACGGTATATTGCAATGCCGAATATTAAGGGGAATACCATTTTGTATCGATATTGTTAAGTATAATTGTGATGTATTAATTACTCAGATCTTAATTTCATTATTTTTTATTTGAAATTACTTTATCCCATGTCTTACACAAACAATTTCTTTGCCTTATTTTCTTCATGTTTCCTAACTCATCTTCTTTACTGTACGTAAAATTAGTAACATATAATTCCAAAAAACGAATAAGCTTGCTTTCTCTACGAATGACACGAATAAACTTTGACTAAGAATAATGTGATTACATTGAAGATTGTGAGTACCGTATTTTTTTTAGAATTACTTTGAGTAAGAACGTCCAAGATTTGGAACTAATTCTAGTAAATTAGGTAAAATAGTATAAGCTGTATATAGCGTGTGTGGCATGGAATCTGCACAACGGATTGCATCGACTGTCCTTTGCACTGTGAGAGGGTTAATGACTCTGATCCCACAAGGGTTTGAGGAACGGCCTGTGCAGTGACCTCTTGAGATCTACCCGCCGTTCGTCACTCTCTATAGCACTGCGAAGTAAAATGTGTTGCGGGCCGTGTGTCTCCATTCCCTCAATACATCGTCCCGATCGATACTACTGGTGAAGAGCCACGTTGTGGTCGAAAAGGTACAAATGGGAATATCGCCCAGCGAGGCACATGAACACATTTCTCTTTGGGCACAACTCCATGTAAACTATATTGAACTAATTCAATCAACAGCTCATTTGTAACAGCCCCTGGCTGTTTAGGGGTATTGAGTTAGCACGAGACACGGTGTCTGATTTGCAAATTGACACATTTCGCTACAAACTGAGGCAGCGATACGTTTTTAGGGAAATTATATTTTTTTATTTAATTGTAATTATTTACCCATGAAGCTTCGAGCATTATATTGTTGACAAAACACTAATGGCACATCAAATTATTTTGGCATATCCAAATGTCAAAGAAACCACACCGAATCATAAATAACTTTATAAGAAGATGATTTGGCTGAGTACTGTGTCCTAGTTATTCCATTTTTAGAGAAGTGTCTCTTCTATTTTTGTGATAAAATATTTATGTATTCTTCCTGTAACACAGTCGAAAACGGTGACGGAAAGATTATTTTGTACTCTTCAAGAAGATGTAAAACATTATAATATTATGAATAATAATAATAATAATAATAATAATAATAATAATAATAATAATAATAATAACTCCACCTAGGGAGTACACGACCTTGGAGTTGGTGGTGGAGCTTGAGTACCCCCATGAGCCTGAGAGCTATGTCAGTAGTAGCCTAGCTAATGGTAGGGTCTCCCTTGCTGAATAGGTTGAAGGTGAGGGGTCCGACGAAGAAGTACTCCATTTTGAGGAGAGTGGGAAGTAAGTAGAGAGGGAAAGGTCATGAACCTTTGGACTTCCTGTTATCGGCCCATGGAGGGTACAGGAGAGACACTGGGTTGGCACACCAGGCCACTGATTAGAGTGGAGGCCCGAACCTTGCATTAGCCAGCGAAAGAGGCTGCCTTCAGCAGTCAGTGAAAATCCCGTAGGGTTTAGTCATGCCGACTGGCGATCGGAGGGACCCCTTGCTGGGCCCTGCGAGGGGATGCCCCGAGGACACTGTGGGTCGCAGTAACGGATCGCAGGAAACAACCCAAATGTTAAGTGTGATCTGCGAACTCGAACTTGCTACCTGCGAATCTTCACTTGAAACCAATGAGCAAAATTAATAGAACAAGCAATGTAATGAATCTTAACGAGCCTTGTTCTACCAATGTCCCATACCTGCTCAAGAACCGAACTAATGTCACCTTGTCGACATCTGGCCATCCCACGGATGTTAGTCCCAGGGACCCAGAGCCGGCAGTAGCTCGAAGCCATCGTCAGATATGGACCCGGGATGAATTAATGGAGGTGATGTAATGCTTTTACTATGCAAAAGCGAAAAATGGGGGCTCAGAAATAGAAGTTTTTAAGATATGGAGAGAGCGGAACCCAGATATGAGACCTACCCTAGACTCAAAGAAGCTTGCCAGTCAACGACGATACATACTCAGCAGTGGAAAATTCACAGCAGAACAACTTGCAGACATCCAGAGAAACGCAGAGTATGTTCATCGATCAAACCATCCACATGACGAACATTTAGAACCATCTAATATCCCTGAAAACGATGATCCACTTCAAGGTTCATCTCTTCCAAATGAAAAATCCGTCAGTGGTGAAAATTCATCTGGCAATGAGTCACACAATAAGGACATAATGCGGGACCTCCTCCGACGCGAGATAGAACGAGTTCGTCTACTTCCATTCGAATCTCGTGCACCGTTGAGGAGAATTTACGAAAATGCTAAAGCTAAGAGAGTGATAGAAACAGCGAATTCTGTCTTAAATGAGGTTGTACAGACCTCAAGTAGAGATCTAGATATTACTGAAATCAATCACATCGTGTATGCAACTGGATTTCTAGTATCTCAGATAATCTTGGGACCAGCCAAGAACACCGATGGCCGACAGTCAGACAGAGTAAAAATCTCCGTACCTCCGTGGATGAAAAGAATTATGAAACGGATAGCCGACACGGCGTGAAATATCACTCCTAGCCCAGGCATCTTCTAAGTCAAACCACACGTATAAAAATCAACAAAAAATACTCCATGTTGAACAAAAATACCTAATTGACAATGACACAACAAGGCTAATGGTAGCTGAAAAGCTAAAAGAAAAAATCCAAGCATGGACTCAACGAATAAGACGGTACAAACGTAGAATCGATTTCCGTGTACAGAACCGATTGTTTGAAACAGACGCGAAGAGATTCTATCGCAGTCTGACTGAAAAACCGAATGGAAATGCTGCCCCTCCTTCAAAAGATGACGTCGAAACATTTTGGTCAGGAATCTGGGAGGAAACCAGATCCTACAACAAAGACGCATCGTGGCTCCAATCTGAAGTTGATGCTGCCAATGGACTCGTGAAAACAGTGGAACATGTTCAAGGATTCTCGAAAGAGGACCTATGCCAAACAATTAAGAATATGGGAAACTGGAAATCCCCTGGGGTTGATAAGATCCAGATTTATTGGATTAAGAAATTAACAGCACTACATTCTCATCTTGCAAAGGCTGTTAATAAAATTTTAGAAAACCCTAACGAACTCCCCGAATGGCTCATTCGCGGCATCACGTATTTGCTACCCAAAGGAGGAGACAGTTCTTTGGCGAAGAACTACAGGCCAATTACTTGCTTGCCAGTAATGTACAAACTGATAACTGCAGCCATTGCTGACAAAATGTATAGGCACCTAGAGAAGAACCATCTGTTGCCAGTTGAACAGAAAGGATGTCGTAAAGGTTCCTATGGCTGTAAGGAAATCTTGCTTCTGAATAAATTAATTTTGAATGATGTAAAGAAACGAAAACGTAATTTTAGCATGGCTTGGATTGACTACCAGAAGACCTTTGACAGTGTACCACACGATTGGATTTTGAAGACCCTGGAGATCTATCGATTTCATCCTAGACTTTTTGAGTTTTGCAAGGTTAGTATGAAGTCGTGGAGCACCAGGTTACTAATCCACAGCGGAAAGGGAGTATTAGAAACAAGAAGTATTCAGATTAACAGGGGTATTTTTCAAGGAGATTCACTATCCCCTCTGCTGTTTTGCATTAGTTTGATTCCTCTATCGAGACAGCTGTCGCACACTGACTTTGGTTACAATCTCCATGGTGATGAAATGCCTGTATCACATTTATTTACATGGATGATCTTAAAGTGTTTGCTAAGAATGAAGTGATTCTCTCCCAAATGCTGTCTGTCATCAATGATTTTAGCAATGACATCTGCATGAAGTTTGGTCTTGACAAGTGTGCAAAAGCCAACTTAAAAAGAGGCAAAATGACCACGTCCGAGAACATTGAAGTTGATAGACACACTGTGATTCAAGATCTTGAGCCAGGTAAAACTTACAAATATGTGGGCATAGAAGAATGTGAGACAATCTCGAACGACACAATGAAAGAGAGAATTCGCAGGGAGTATTATAGACGAGTGAGACTTGTCCTGCAGTCCGCTCTGAACTCAAGGAATAAAATATCAGCAATAGGTAGTTTGGCGGTGCCTGTAGCCGAATACAGTTTCGGACTAGTAGACTGGACTGAGCAGGAAATTCGCATCATGGATCGAAAAACCAGAAAATTGCTTACAATGCATCATGTTGCCCATCCCCGAGCTGATGTACATAGACTTTATGTGTCACGTAAGGAAGGAGGAAGAGGCCTGAGGCAAATTGAAGCCTCCTGGCACAATACAATAACCGGGATGGGAAAGTATGTACTCAGCCATCAAGATGACCCATTAATGAGGCAGGTCATGAAATCTGACCGAAGAACGGGAAACAGAGGCATTGTAAGTGTATCAAGAAGCATTGCGAAAAAGACTATGCAAGACTCACAGAATGACAGAGACACTGAACTTCTGATGCTACTTAACATGAAATTTGAGACACAGAAAATGTTAAAGAAATCGTGGAGAGACAAACCACTCCACGGACAATATCTAAAAAGAATGGAGAAGGTGCAGATCAATAAAGATCAATCATTTATGTGGCTTAAAAGGGGAAGAATGAAGCCAGAATCGGAAGCACTTGTAATAGCTGCCCAAGATCAGGCCTTGAGAACACGACATTATGATAAAGCGGTTCTCAAAATTTCCCAAGATGATAATGCCGCATTTGTCAGGAACACGTAGAAACCATCGATCATATTGTCTCAGCTTGTCCAATCCTAGCAAAGACCGAATACTTGAAAAGACACGACAGGGTGTGTAGCTACCTCCACTGGCAGATCTGTACCGCCCTCGAAGTTCCGAACACATGCCCAAGTGGTACGAACACTCACCGAAACCGGTGACGTCTGTTGGACTGTGTACGATATTGTACGAGCAACAAATTCAAACTGATCGCACGATAGCAGCCAACAAACCGGATATAGTGATCCGGGATTTGGAGAACAAATCGTGTTTACTTGTGGATGTTGCTGTACCTTGCGATCAAAACGTCGTTACCAAGGAGGCAGAGAAACGTCTTAAATACAAGAGTTTGGAAATCGAGATCAGCCGAATGTGGGGCGTAAAAGCACAGGTCGCACCGATAGTTATCGGAGCTCTGGGATTTGTTCCGCAAAATTTGTGTAAGAACTTGTCCAAACTCCCAGGTAATTCAAAAGGCTGGTAAGTGCGGGAAATTGCTTATTAAACAGCCCACATCTTGCGCAAAGTATTGTAGAGGCACCGATAGTCCCTAGATCAACCCCTTTTTCCCTTTCCCTGTCGCCCTTTCAGAGGACACTTTTCCATTTACCAATATAACGTAGCTTATTAGTGGCCAGTAGAGAGAACTGGTAAGGGAAATCGTATTGAAAAAGTGATATTTTATGAGTTCGATACTAGTACAGTCAAGCACTGTTGATGTTAATTTCCTCGGTGGAATAGCCAGAGTAAGCAGTGAGCCTCGAGGTCTGCAACTTGTTAGTTTTCCACTTCCCGAACTTTTCCCTGAAAGAAGAATTACGATAAACTCGATGCATGATTGTGAACGTTACCATTTCTGCACTTTCTGATCTTCTCTTCCTTCGGTGGCATTTGTTCTCATTGCGTATTCTGTTTAAGCGTTCTTTCACACTATAACGCACAATTAAATATTCTTTTTAATTAGTCTCATTTTGAACCTGTTTTTCGTAAGCTGACTTTGGAAGAAGCTGTTCTTTGAATAGAACGTGTGGTAGAATGATAGCAAAAAATACCGATCCGTTTTCATCCCCTAGATTATTATTATTTGCAATTAACCTGTGTATTGTTTTTATGAAGTATATTTTTCTTTGGTTTTGTTAGTAATAAATAAAAGTGGTCTTTATACTTGCGTCCAGGTTCTTGTGGCCCCAACTAGAAAACTTGCAAATGTTCTGTGCTCCAGAATTATGTGATAAAGTTGTTTATTATACTCTAAATGCTTCCATTTTCCATTACGAATGAGTAAATAATTTTAAAGTGAATTCAAATCTTTATTGTCCGATATAGAGTTATCGAGTAATCTGCATGTGTCCGTTCTGGCCCATCGTTTTCCTTTCCGGTCCATCGTTTGGAGAAAGCAGGATGTCTCTTTCTCCTGATGAGGAACTGGTCTTTTTTCTCGAATCCTTCTAATTTAGTTTTTTAAACTCAAATAAATAAATAAATGTGAAACTACTTTTTTCAAACTATTTAAAGTGCCAGAGATGCCACTCTAAGCTAGTGTACATAATGTCTCAGAATTCTTGATGCGAACTTCTAGGAAATGTAGAGAAGTACAAGATGATCACTTTTTGATAATGCACATTTGGGAAATTGCATATGACAAAGATAGACATATGACATCTGCCTCTGAGTTTTATGCATCTCCTCATGCACCGGTGCTCGACTGATACACGAAATCTCTTTGACTGCAGCAGAATATGAGATTCGAATTCGGGAAAACAGACACCAAAGAATGAAACTCCCAACTTTATTTCAGTAAAACATTGTGTTGAGCATTATGTCGGGCTTCGCGTTTATCTAGCTATAAATAGCTCTCAAACTTCCAAAGTTCTTAACTTCAAATAACTGTAAACCTTTAAATTATCGTGCTATTGAAAAATTGTGCGAAGTTTAGATACCATCATTCTTTGGCCACACATTAGTTTCACCACAATAAGCCAGCAAAAGAATTTAGGTAATTGAGAACTACCACACTGTAATGGAATTATCGTTTTTGAACTGGGTTTTAGTTTTATAAACATCTAATATTATATACATATATATATATATATATATATATATATATATATATATATATATATATAAAATATTCCATCTATGCCCACTATTTTTTAAATCCAACTGTTAAACAATAACCCGTATCTTCGGCCGGGATATCCAACGCAGAGAATTTATTTTGTGGGTCGACAGAGTCGTCCAAACGAAATCACGGCGACGAAACTATACGTAAGAAATACTTCACATTAATCAATGTTTGAATTTTATGAATTCTGGCAACCTTTACGAAATCAAACAAATTCGTTCTGCTGTAAAACATTTATAATTGAATTTGTCTTTAAATTGCTTCAAAACAACAACAAATACAACACTGAAAACAACAACAAAAATAACGCAACAATCTTTCCCTGCCTGCTTTTCTCATTTACTCTGTATTTACACACATACATTCTTTGATGTCTCCTTAGGTACATGACCATGTTACCTTATTATGTTAGCTTTAATAAACTTATGCCTAATGACAATACTTGGTCTTGCTACATGTCGTAATATTATGAATTATTTTTCACTTCCCTGTTTGTTCCTCCGCCTTGTACGCTGGTATTCTGCCGTCCTCTTCGGTCCTCAGCAACGTCCCCCACGCGTCGTCGGTCTCGTTCAGTACAAGTTTTTTGTCTCTTAATTCTTCGCCATTTTAAAATCCTTTCCACTATTAACACTTACATCTGCTCGCAATTAAATTCTAAACTTTTCCCCATCTAACATCCTCAAGCGACTACAGTTCGAGCAATTACCCTAAGTTGACACGTGCTGACACATCCGACCGCAATCAGAGTTCGAGCTCTTCTGCCGCGGAAGTTCGTAAATCGCGCCGCGCACTTGTCTTTCTGTTTACTCCGTGACATCCGGTCTCCCTGTAATTTTCTAATTTTTACTTTCTCGCCTTACGAATCCTTCGTAAGAAGAGAAAGTTATGTAATCGTGCGCCGGGAAACGGCGAATTTTCGCCAGAAAAATTCTTGTAGCAGGGGTCCGGTAACGAAAAAGTGGATAAAACCTGTTGCTCAATTTAGGAGAAAAATCCTCTAATTCGTGGTGTAGCTAAAATCAATGTTTTGTTCCTTCTTGATGCCGAAAACTCGATTGACAGAGAAACATACGTCCGTTTGTCTGTCTCTCCGTCTGTGGTCAACGCTAGCGCCTAAACCGTTCAGCCGATTTTCTTCAAAATTGATACTCCTCAATCGATTTGGGTGATGTCGAAGCTCCTGGAATATGAAACCGATATTTTAACTTTGGGGGGTATTTTACATGTAGCCCCATGAACATTATCACACTTTTCAATGGCGACAAATTTGTTTATTAAATTTTGTTGTTGAATAGTGTGAACGCAGTTTAAGAGAATGATGCTGGTATCATTTCATTGATGTTCCCAATTTGTCGAAAATTGCAAAAAACAATTTCAAAACTGTAAAATTGAAGATAGAGATTTTTGCCTCAGATAAAATCGGTTCTACAAAATTAGTACTTTAAATAAAGTCATGTACAATTGTTTGAAGAAACGAGTAGTTTTTGCGTAAATTGCGTTTGAAATTTACCAAACTTTTGTTTCTCAAAAACCGCTCCAAATTGTTTCTGTAAAATTTCTGCGCTTATGTAATAAGGAACGGTAATAATAAGGCTCTAGTCATATTTTCGGTTTTTTCTTGGTTTTTGGAAAATTTCAAAAAAATATTTTTAAAACTTCAAATTGTAAAATAAATTGTATATGGAAATATTTGCCTCAGACAAAGTGTGTTGTACAAAATTGGTTCATTAAAAATGTCATGTACAATATTCGAAAAACAAGTATTTTTTGCGTAATTTGCGGTTGAAATTTACGCAAAAAATTTTTTTTCTCAAAAAACCGCTTCAATTTTTTTCTTTAAATTTTCTCTACATGTATAAGGGACGGCAAATGCTTAAATACAGACTTTCTCGCAGAACTTGGTTTTCTAATATCTTTACTCTGAATTAGGTTTTCTGTTATGAATTATTATCTTCCCAGATACCTTCTTTGGGCGCCCAAAGGCCACTTTTTCACATTCTCTGAATTTTTCGGCTTCCTAATGCTAGAAATGAAATCACTGAACACTTATTACCATTATGTAAGTGTAAAAGTCACGCATTGCGAAGGTGGTCGCGGCCGCTAAATGGCGAGCACGGACTCAGCTCTTCCGAGGGAAGCATCGCTGGTTCGAGTTCTGGCCGGGGAATATTATTTGTCAAAATTCTCTGTTGTCGTAGGAAATAATTGAGAATTCTAGGGACATTATTGAAAACCATTTGATGCCATTCCAATAAAAAATATTGATAATTACATAAATGAACTGGAAGTGTCTGTATGTAATTTTCGAATTTTCAACATTTTAACAATTTTTCACATCACTTCTTGGATTTGTAAAACGTATGTACCATCATATCAGTTTTTTTCCTATCATGCATGTACTATTTTATGGCTCTGTTCGATTCATTTTATGGCTCTGTTTGACCCATTCGGTGCTTGTGTGACGTAGTGCTGTAAGTGTCAGCACGTAAACTTTGTGGATCTGATTTCAGGTCTCGGAACGGAAAACATTTGCTGGTTGATAACAATTTTGCTTTTTTATGTAGAAGTATAATATTGCGGGTCATTTAGAAACAATGCAATGTGCTTTGGTAGCGTCTCTAGTTGAATTTGAATTTCAATGAAAAAGCAAAAAATACATCTATTCTGGAATTTTTTTCCTTGTCCCAAATTATTTTTTTTACATGAATTTGGCGTGTACCCTTTTATGCCTCAGCTAGAATTCCGCTGATACGGCACTTGTTTGTCGTAGTGGTATGAGTGCCGGCACGTTGGCGCTGAGGATCTGAGTTCGGGTCGCGGAACGGGAAAAGAATTTGCTGGTAGAAAACACTTTTTCTGGTTTATGTAGTCGTGTAATAATGTTTAGCATCATGTGCGAGACAGTATGTGCTTTGGTAGCACCACTAGTTATTATTTTCCCGGAAATTCCTCCGGTGGCCCTAATCGGTTCTTAAAATTCATATTATTTTCCCCGCCTATTCATCATTTACCACTCTCATTAATTTCCCGTGGTTCGTATATTTAATAAACGGATAATATTGGTCTCCCATTGTTGTCGTTGAACATATTTAACTATAGTTTCTTTTCGATTATAACTGGTTTGGCCCTGAAATGACCCATCACAACACTTCCAGTTGCATTATCATAAAAATTGATAAGATATGACGTTTCTATTTCGTTTGTTTTTAATACCACTGAGAATTTCGTGTGAGTTGTAGGTTTCTTCATTTTTACTACTTTCAATTTCACAGTTACTTGTAACAAATACTGCATAACATACTTATCAATAGAGATTGACGTGATATTTTTTCAAAATAATCACTGTAAAAATTGATACTTAAGCATATCACCAACATTTTTATCGTTTAAATTATGATTGCCAAGAATGTGTTATCTTGATAAAGTTTCCAAATTATATTTTAAGACAATCAGTAACTTTCTGTGTTTTGAAAACAGTGACATAAATGTCTTTGAAAACAAATTGTGTAAAATGGGAATAAAATTACAATTTGTTTCTAAAATCATTTATGTGAATGTCTTAAAAAACAAAAACTGATTGTCTTAAAATATAATTTGGTAACTTTATCAATATAACATTGCCAACATGTTCTAACGTAATACTTTAACACGCCTCATATAGGCTGTAACTCTAAACCCTCAATCAAATGTGCTAATCTTTCACGGAAGCGCACACCCAACGTACTGCTTCGGTTAGTACCTACCTCCAAAAAATATCTGGCGCAATCGGCAACTGGAGCAATTGGGTGGCGCAGATCTTACCAGTTGGCGGCGAGTGAATGACGCAATGGATGCAAGCTGTGAAGCGGGGTCGAGTTGCCGCTGGCTTTAGCAGTTTCTTCCGATGTAGCCACCAGCACCATACAGCAACAAACTCTCTGGAGAATCAAACGTTACAAGAATGTTTGCTACGCTGCACCACAAACGAGACTATACAGTCTGTGGTCTCGTATTAGAAAATGGTCTCGTATTCGGGGACCGTCTAATGTTTACTTTAAATTTCTTTCTGAAGAAAATCAACCAAGTTTTGCTGAACAGAGGTTTTCGGTGCACTTAACTTTAGAAATATAAACATGTTCTGCGTTTTTGCATCTCAAATATTGTGGTTGCTAAGGCGCGAGAGACATACTGAAATGTATGTCAAATGCCATGGGGCGTTCGCATTTTAATTTTATCGCGACCATTAAATAGAAAGTGCGGAGTATTATCTATTGAGTTAACTACTTGGTTAGAGTAGCCCTTCAAAGAACCGAGATCACAGGATCTAGGAATCGAGTTAGTACTGTTGGCTGCGTTGAACAAGACTTTCAGCTGGATTTTCCATTTCAGAGAATTCTGATGTGGTGCCTCTTGGCAACGTCCGCTCTAATTCCCGCGACCCTCTTTTCGCAACAACTCTCTAAAAACAAAAGTTACTCAGAGGTCAGCAGATGCGCACAGTCGACCCCTCGCGTGGCCTCCTCAACACCTCCGTGAGAGCCATCATAATGAGTTCGCAACTCCCACAAAACAACTCTCCGACGCGGTGCATATTCATCTGTTTTAATACCTGCATAAAAAGAAAAAAATGCATCAACAAGAAAATATTCATCATTTCACGTTCTTTTTCCGATGATGTGTTTCCGACGTATATGGAATCAAATCTTTATTCCGTGACTTTTTCTGGATTAGTTATTTGCTTCAGAACAAACTTCCATCATTAATATTGCTATTAATATACCCATGCATATTAATATACCCATGCTTCTTTACGTGTGCTTCTTTACGTATATCCTGCCTAATGCACTTTATAAATTTGTCAGAATGCTTTTGTAGATGTTAAATTTTGTGAATTTTAAATTAACGTTAACAAGAATTCTGTACTGATAAATGTTATTTTCGCAAACGTTTCCGCATGAAAGAATTTGCATCGTTTTCTTTTGCTGAGAATAATTACGAACGTCTTAGCTCCGCTCTGGTTAAGCGAGCAGCTCACTTGGCATGCCCGGCCCAACGCTTATCTGCGGGCCACCGTTGGCGCCCGCTGCTCACGATGGACGCTCAATCCACCGTGGGGCTATCTGGCCACAGTTCTTCCATTTGAGCCGAGATGGCTTAGCCCATTCTACCCTAAAATCTTCTATTGAAAAATGTCTATTTCGATCTTCCCTCCTATCTGCACCGGCTTAGTAGAAAGACCCGTGTCGATTAAATACCTGAATTTATTCACAGTTGCATTCAACAGTTTTTCTATAAATGTAGAGACAACAGTTCTTTGAATTTGTGGTCTCAATCTTTGAAATGGAACACTAATTGTATAAGTAATTATAGTGAATCCCAGGATAGTAAGATTCGAGGAGCTCCTGTGCAAAAATGTAGAAACATGTTGAAGCATGCCTTATGAAAAACTATAGAATATTGTATCCAAAAAAAGAACATAAAATACCCACTATGCATAAATGAAGTTTCCTTTTTGAGGAAAATATAAAATACATACATTCCAAACAAAACATCATTAATGTAACTACGAAAAATGAAAAAGAATTAATACTTCAAACAGTAAAATGGATAACAGAAATACATTATTTTTGATTTTTCCTCAAGTTTTGCTTTCACTGAAATTGTTCTTTAAGATTAAATACTAAACGATGCTCAGAAGCTAACAAGAAAAATGAAAAACCTCACTTTGAATAGAATACAGACCACAATGTGTGTGTGTGTGTGTGTGTGTCTGTGTGTGAAACTTACTACCTTGCATGAATGTGTGGGACCGCGCCGCTTTCCTTTCAATTTTAAAGCACGATACTTATATTTGGAAATCATAAATTTTTTTGTAGCTCTTTCGCCCCAACTTGATATGTCGCTTATCCCAGATTAAATTTTAAAGGTCAGTATCCTCTGATCTGGTTGATTGGTTTGCTGTTTAGAAACTTTAATAGGCATAACAGTGCAATGCGCACTGCAGCTCATTAAGCAGTGTTCTCAATGTCGATTCCACGAGCGGGAGTCTGTGGCACGAGTGCCACGCAGTTCCTCACTCCGCCACCACGGACATCGCCATCCCTTATGTAAAATGGCGGGGTTACTAATAGCTTCCTTTCCGACACTAGTTGCGCAGAGAAGCTCGTGGCATGCTATGATGCCACAACGTTAGTTGATAAATGCCATGGAGCCCTAAATTATTAAGGGCTCCATAGCTAACCACACATAACGACCCACGACTTACAAAACCTTCCCTTGATAGTTCCTTGAAAGTCACCGTACGCCACTGCTTGCTAGCCCTGAGGAATACTTGCCATTCAGCACATTTTATTGCGGTGCGGCGGTATCCTTACTCTTGCCAGTCTTATTATGGCACTTATCCGTTGCGTGTTTACCCATTGTTTGGTTCTCTTCCGTCACCCAATTCTCCAGATTTCGACTTATCTCCATTTCTGATGTTTCATTAGACTTTTGAAATTTCTCAACGTGATTCTTTATCATAAATGGATTCTGTAGTTTAAGAGTTCCATTTAATCGAATTAAACAATCGTATTATTTAATTAATGAAATAAAGTTGTAAATTACAGAGCAAACCATATTCCGTTAGATATATTCTTTCTTATGTTCAAATGGTGGAAACTCAGCACCATAATCCTTGCGCGTACATTTTACAAGCAATTATGACAAGCAATTATATTAATTGTAAATGAAGTATTTGACACAATTGACGTTATTTACCTCTCATTGGAGCTTAATGTCGTCTCCGAAATTTGGAATGAAAGACGATTTGTTGGGCCCGTTCTATGGCTTTAAAATCTTATGTTTCTTCAGGCCTTTTTCAGGTATCCACATTACTCAGAACTACTCTAGCGAATGCTCAGGGCATCAATTCGGCTTCATGAGATCTGCGACCTACCGTGTTCTAATTGGCTGAAATTAAATATATGGTGGTTTTGTCATTTCACTTGCCTTGTATCTTCTTTGAGTATAATAAATCAATGTGCGACGTCAGCTCGGCTAATTTGAACACGTTGCGACTCATAGTTCATTGATTTACGTGATTTTGTATCGATCGCTTCTAACATATGATACAAAGCCATCGTCTTGCCTTTGCGTAGTACATAAAAGAAAATTTAAGAATGTTAATAAAATACTAACTACGACGAAATACAAACAACGAAATAGCTACCGAACACTTTCGGCATGTCAAATACCCAACCTGACATTTCCTTTTCTTTCATTGCATCGTCGGGATATTCTTCTCCTTTCAATTGAACTTAATTTCTTAAACATGTAATAATTTGAGCACATTGCACTTTCTTGTATTGAACACTATTTCCAACAATTATTCCGGTCTTCATGAATAAGTTTGCAGTTTTAGGGTATTTTGTGTTGTATGTTAACATTCCCCGTTTTTTTCGTTTACTGTTCATATGCAATGTATATTTTTCTTTGTTTCAGGTAAGTTAGCTGAGAATTCTGAACAGAACGTCGTGGAGTCAGTGCGAGGTGTTGTTTATTGCAGTGAGTATGATAATAAGAATATTTCTGAATGTTAATTTCATATGAATATTGGAGATTAGTGAAAGTCATGACAGTTCATCTCAAAAGCAGTTAAATGTTATTGAAATGACAGAGAAAATTAATATGACTATGTGAGAGTAACTTGCACTCGAATTGCCCTTGACTACGTAAGAAGAAGTAAAGGTTGCCTAAGATAGAAAAATTCAATTTTTTTATTTTGAATTATTTTAATAAAAATGGATAGACATAATTGATTCCTGATCTCTCTCATTGGAATTCTTATAATAAATATTGTCACAGCAGCAGATCTAAGCTGAATTAGGTGGTTTACAGAAACGTAAGCCTTAGAAAATATTAATTTTTTTATTCACGGCATGTCTCCTTGATTTCACTCTTCTAATATATAAAAAATATATTTTTATTGGAATCTAGAATTATCTGTGAATCTGTCAACTATATAGACACTAAGTGGGTGAAACATTGTTTCTAGAAAAAAAATAGCGCTGCACACATTCGAGGCAAATTCTTGTACTCCGCCATGAAAAAGACATTTGCAGCAACATGCAGAAAGTATTTAAAAAATACACATATCTAGCATTTCAAATAAAAGAATGATGAAAGTAGGTATTTATTCTACCAATCATTATCTCCCATGTAGGTTTCGTAGAAATCATGCCAAAGAAAATATCCAGAAAATGTATGTCTCTCCAGGGCACCAGAAATTGATGCAGAAGTCTGCATAAGAAAATAATTTCGAATATTTGATCTTCTTTTCTTGTGATCGCAAGTAGCTCGCTCTCTAACATGCTCACATTCGAATTATGTGGTTTGGGTTCCAAGCGCAGAAAATGCCTTCGATTTATTGTGTCGAGATCGTGAGGGTGAGTGGAATTTAATGGCAGTGAAATTCGGTCGTGAAATCGTAGTGCAGTTTGATGATGAAATAAATGTGCTTGACCCCCCGTAAAAATCGTTGTTCGCTAACGCGGCTTTAATATAGCTGATAGACTTTATTGCCTCTATTTTTATAATCTACGATGTGTGCAGTTACATTTGACTTTCCTTATTGCAAATTATTTGCATTATATTATTTCCATTCGAATTGAAAATGGCCAGATGTATTCAAATAAAAATGTCTACTTACATTTGTGAACATTTAGTGTACTTTATTCTTAAATACTATGCCTTGAACTTCCTTATTCCTTTCTCATTGTTCCTATGCAGTAACGTTCTCATGAACTTGTTTGTTATTTTCCAACGCCCACCCTTGGCATGTTAGCCATTTGGTGACGCGCTGACCAGTGAAGACGTGCAGTTTCCCTCAGCGTGTGGAGATTCTCATGTTTACAATGGTCAAGCGCGTAGGTGCCGAAACACTGTTAGTCGTTTAGCGTTTGTCACGGGAGTCGTGTGGTAGACCACGGCCGTAAGGAAGTTTGTCCCCGCTGTGAATAATTGTTGTTGTTGTTGGTATTATTATTATTATTATTATTATTATTATATTACATCACGACTAAAGATCTTATGAGTCGGCTGAATATAAAATCTACTCCAGGTTGCAACCAGCTACCTAAGGAGCAGATTCGGTGACTATCAGTGCCTCTACAATACTTTACGCAAAATGTGGGCTGTTCCAAATAAAGCAATTTCTTGCACTTCCCAGTCTTTTGAATTACCTGGGAGTTTAGACAAGTTCTTACTCAAATTTTGCGGAACAAATCCCAGAGCTCCGATAACTATCGGGACGACCTGTGCTTTTACGCCCCACATTCGGCTGATCTCGATTTCCAAACTCTTGTATTTAAGACGTTTCTCTGCCTCCTTGGTAACGACGTTTTGATCGCAAGGTACAGCAACATCGATAAGTAAACACGATTTTTTGGCCAAATCCCGGATAACTATATCCGGTTTGTTTGCCGCTATCGTGCGATCAGTTTGAATTTGTTGGTCGTACAATATCGTACACAATCCAACAGACGTCACCGGTTTCGGTGAGTGTTCGTACCACTTGGGGCATGTGTTTGGAACTTCGAGGGCGGTACAGATCTGCCAGTGGAGGTAGCTACACACCCTGTCGTGCCTTTTCAGGTATTCGGTCTTTGCTAGGATTGGACAAGCTGAGACAATATGATCAATGGTTTCTGCGTGTTCTTGACAAATGCGGCATTTTTCATCTTGGGAAATTTTGAGAACCGCTTTATCATAATGTCGTGTTCTCAAGGCCTGATCTTGGGCAGCTATTACAAGTGCTTCCGATTCTGGCTTCATCCTTCCCCTTTTAAGCCACATAAATGATTGATCTTTATTGATCTGCACCTTGTCCATTCTTTTTAGGTATTGACCGTGGAGTGGTTTGTCTCTCCACGATTTCTTTAACATTTTTGTGTCTCACACTTCATGTTTAGCAGCATCAGAAGTTCAGTGTCTGTGTTATTCGACGTGTCTTGCCTAGTTTTCTTCGCAATGTTTCTTGCTACACTAACAATGCCTCTGCTTCCCATTCTTCGGTCAGATTTCATGACCTGCCTCATTAGAGGGTCGTCTTGATGGCTGACTACATACTTACCCAACCCGACTATTGCGTTGTGCCAGGAGGCCTCAATTTGTCTGAGGCCTCTTCCTCCTTCCTTACGTGACACATAAAGTCTATGTACATCAGCTCGAGGGTGGGAAACATGATGCACTGTCAGCAGTTTTCTGGTTTTTCGATCCATGGTGCGAATTTCTTGCTCAGTCCAGTCCACTAGTCCAAAACTGTATTCGGCTACAGGTACCGCCAAACTACCTATTGCAGATATTTTATTCCTGGAATTCAGAGCGGACTGCAGGACCAGTCTCACTCTTCTGTAATACTCCCTACGAATTCTCTCTTTCATTCTGTCATTCGAGATGGTTTCACATTCTTCAATGCCCACATATTTGTAAGTTTTACCTGGCTCAAGATCTTGAATCACAGTGTGCGTATCAATTTCAATGTTCTCAGACGTTGTGAGTTTCCCTCTTTTTAAATTGATTTTTGCACACTTGTCAAGACCAAACTTCATGCAGATGTCATTGCTAAAGTCATTCACGACAGACAGCATTTGGGAGAGAATCGCTTCATTCTTGGCAAACACTTTCAGATCATCCATGTAAAACAAATGTGATACTGGCCTTTCATCACCATGGAGCTTAAAACCAAAGTCAGCTTGCGACAACTGTCTCGATAGTGGGATCAAACTAATGCAAAACAGCAGAGGGGATAGTGAATCTCCTTGAAAAATACCCCTGTTAATCTGAATACTTCTGGTTTCTACTGCTTCCTTTCCGCTGTGGATTAGTAACCTGGTACTCCACGACTTCATACTAGCCTTGCAAAACTCAACAAGTCTAGGATGAAATCGATAGATCTCCAGGGTCTTCAAAATCCAATCGTGTGGTACACTATCAAAGGCCTTTTGGTAGTCAATCCAAGCCATGCTCAAATTACGTTTTCGTTTCTTTACATCATTCAAGATGACTTTATTCAGTAGCAAGATTTCCTTACAGCCATAAGAGCCTTTACGACATCCTTTTTGTTCAGCTGGCATTAGATGATTCTTATCTAGATGTCTGTACATTTTGTCAGCTATGGCTGAAGTTATAACTTTGTACAGTACTGGCAGACAAGTAATTGGCCTGTAATTCTTCGCCAAAGAGCTGTCTCCCGCTTTGGGTAGCAAATACGTGATGCCGCGTGTGAGCCATTCCGGGATTTCCTTTGGGTTTTCAAAAATTTTATTAACAGCCTTTGCTAGATGAGCATGTAGTGCTGTTAATTTCTTAATCCAATAAATCTGGATCTTATCAATCCCGGGGGACTTCCAGTTTCCCATGTTCTTAATTGCTTGGAAGAGGTCCTCTTCCGAGAATTGGTGAACATCTTCCACTGTTTCTACAAGTTCATCGGCAGCATCAACTTCAGATTGAAGCCAAGATGCGTCTTTGTTGTAGGATCTGCTCTCTTCCCAGATTCCTGCCCAAAATGCTTCGACGTCATCTTTTGAAGGAGTAACAGCTTTGCCATTCGGTTTTTGAGTCAGATTGCGATAGAATCTCTTCGCGTCTGTTTCAAACAACCGGTTCTGTACACGGAAATCTATTCTACGTTTGTACCTTCTTATTCGTTGAGCCCATGCTTGAATTTTCTCTTTTAGCTTCTCAACTACCATTAGCCTGCTGGTGTCATTTTCAATTTGGTATTTTTGTTCAACATTGAATATTTTTCGTTGAACTTTAGAGGTGTGCGTTGATTTAGAAGATGCCTCAGCTAAGAATGATATTTCACGCCGGGTGTCGGCTATCCGTTTCATAATTCTGTTCATCCATGGGGGTACAGAGCTGTTTACTCTGTTTTGGTGTCGGCCGTCGGTGTTCTTGGCTGGCCCCAAAATTATCTGAGATACTAGATATGCAGTTGCATATATGATGTGATTGATTTCAGTAATATCTAGATCTCTGCCTGGGGTCTCCACCACCTCATTTAAGACAGAATTAACTGTTTCTATCACTCTTTTAGCTTTGGCATTTTCGTATATTCTCCTCAACGGTTCGCGAGATTCAAACGGGAGTTGACTAACTCTTTCTATCTCGCGCCGAAGGAGATTTCGCATCATGTCCTTATCGTGTAATTCATTGCCAGATGAGTTTTCACCACTGACGTGTGTTTCACTGGAAAGCGATGAACCTTCCATGGGATCATCATTTTCAAGTTCTACATGTTCGTCATGTGGATTGTTCGAGCGAAGTACATATTCCGCATTTCTCTCAATATCAGCAAGTTGATCTGCTGTGAATTTTCCACTGCTGAGTATGTATCGTCGTTGACTGGCAAGCTTCTTTGAGTCTAGGGTAGGTCTCATATCTGGGTTCCGCTCTCTCCATACCTTGAAAACTTCTATTTCAGAGCCCCCATTTTTCGCTTTTGCGTAGTAAAAGCACCACATCACCTCCTTTAATTCATCCCTGGTCCATCTCTGACGATGGCTTCGAGCTACTGCCGGCTCTGGGTCCCTGGGACTAGCATCCGTGGGATGGCCAGACGTCGACAAGGTGACATTAGCTCGGTTTCTGAGCAGGTATGGGACATTGGTAGAACAAGGCACGTTAAGATTCATTACATTGCTTGTTCTATCCATTTTGCTCATTGGTTTGAATTGAAGGTTCGCAGGACGCAAGTTCGAGTTCACAGATCACACTTAACCCTCGGGTTGTTTCCTGCCATCCGTTACTGCGACCCACAGTGGCCTCGGGGCATCCCCCCGCAGGGCCCAGCAAGGGGTCCCTCCGATCGCCAGTCGGCATTACTAAACCCTACGGGATTTTCACTGACTGCTGAAGGCAGCCTCCTTCGCTGGCTAATGCAAGGTTCGGGCCTCCACTCTAATCAGTGGCCTGGTGTGCCAAACCAGTTTCTCTCCTGTACCCTCTATGGGCCGACAACAGGAAGTCCAAAGGTTCATGACCCTTCCCTCTCTACTTACTTCCCACTCTCCTCAAAATGGAGTACTTCTTCGTCTGACCCCTCACCTTCAACCCATTCAGCAAGGGAGGCCCCACCGGTAGCTAGGCTACCACTGACATAGCTTTAAGGCTCATGGGGGTACTCAAGCTCCACCACCAACTGCAAGGTCGTGTACTCCCTAGGTGGAGTTATTATTATTATTATTATTATTATTATTATTATTATTATTAGGATTGAAGTGATAGGGTGATGATGAGGGGTAAGAGAAGTAGGATGATGGTAGAAGGTGGGAGGTGTTATTAGGATTTCTGAACCATCCTAGCATTCGCCTGAAGACGAAAATCCCCGGTCAGGATGACCGACCTGGGGATCGAACCCGGACCTCCCGATTGCGAATCCAGCGCACTACGCACTGAGCGACTTCCCTCAGTGCATTCTAATGAACTGGTCAACGGAACATCTGGAATCAAAATCCTAGAGATCCTCTTCCCCAAATAAGCCGTATTTAAGCGGTGACTGTATCAAAAGATTATTGCGCCCCGCAAAACCCCTCCCCCCGCCGCATCGTCGCCCGGCTACACCACTCGCCCGCCCGCACCACTCGCCCGCCCGCACCACTCGCCCGCCCGCACCACTCGCCCGCCCGCACCACTCGCCCGCTCGTCCCAGTCGCTGTGGCCCATCCGCACGGTCGTCGCGGGGCTTCATAAACTGCCTCGGGAGCAGGGGCCGCACGCGCTACGCGCCGCTGACCCACGCAAGGAGGCTGAGCGTGCGCCGCTTTGATTAACTTTGTGATCACACGTCCAATGGCATGCGCACTTAATATTTGATGGACACGAATTCCATTGAAATGGAAATATAACACGAATCGGTATCAACTTGGTCGTGAAATTACATACTTTAATTCTTTTAAAAGCGCGTGCGCGCCGCACAGGGCGACGCGGAGCGGAGCGGCGCGGCGCGGCGCGGGCAGCTGCGGCTGCGGTGGCGGTCGCTGCGAGAGCGGGTGGTCCATCGCCCACCACGCTCGCTGCCTGCTCGCCCCGCCCCACCCCGCCCCGCCGCGCCGCTCACCACTTGCCGCACGCCGCGCGCCTTACGCATTTGTGTGGTTAGCGACAAGTCACGTGGACCGGGGACTCACTGCTGGTTCGTTTCACTGTGTAATCAGATGTTAATGTTGGCCGTATATAAGCGCGGGTGCATACAGAGCTGGGCGGCGCGGTGTTTGTGAAGTGATCAGGAAAATCCATTGAATGCGTTTTGTATTTTCCGCGGCTTATACTGAATTGCCTATAAATTGGCGCGCGACGTCCCCCTTGGTGGGGCAGAGGCGAGACGGGGCGGGGTGGGAGCGGGTCTGGGCGGGGCGCTGTCCCGTCGTTCTCTTGTGCGTCGGCGATAGCAAGGACGCCGGGAGGCGCGAGGCGGTCTTTGCATACTTTCTTTCTCGAAGAAAATGATCCTGGTGATTATTACTCATTGTCGATTCCGATTGCACAGTGGATTAATTGAAACAAATAAGATAGACCATATGGTTTCATGGCAAACTTGCCATGTCTCTTCTTTTCAAAGTGATACAATCAAGCACGTTTTAGTCCGCATAAAATGCCATTACATAATGCTATCACTTTTATATTGTGTGCAATTCAGTTTCGCAATCCTAAGTCACAGATGAGAGGGTTTTTGCCATATTATTAAACAAACTACCTGTAAGTGAAAATTAACATATTTGTGGGTTGTCTGATTTGTGGATTTTCGGTGATTACTGCAGATATGCTCGTTGTTTTCTTGAAAGTAAGTGATATGAGCTGACTTATGATTTTGAGCTGAGTTGATTTTGCTTGTCAACGTGTGCTATTCTTCTAGTGCGATAAGGTGATCTTGTATATTACGCAATGGTGTGTTGTTAAAGCCCAATACAATTGCATCATTGGAAGTAGTGAACACTGGTCTGAGGAATATTCACTGTGTAAAAGTATAGCACCGAAGCCAATCACACTAACTTGGACTACTCCGGATTCAAAAGGAAAGTTCTGAGAGTTAATGAGGTTGCTTGAAATTTGAAGTATCGATATGAAAGAATAATTACTTTGAAATTGTCAAGGTCATATAGTGAGCATACCTGTAATAAACACTGTAACTTTGGGATAACGGTAGCGAAAATCGCATGCGGACACACACGAATATTCAAGCACCGGGCGGAATCAGAACCCGCGACCCGCGACACTTCAAGCACGAGGCAGCTAAGGCTGTTTAGTCTTAGCAACCTCGGCTATTCAGGTTGGCAGTAATTGCTTTGTAATACCGGGACTACGAAAAGCAGCGAGAGGTGTTGCTGTGTTTGCTTGTCAAGAATATTCAATATTCTTGTTATGGCCTAACGGTAAAAGTGAGGCTTTAATATATTTTCCATGCATGAAGGAAATATTTCCCTGTAGGGACGTTCTTGTTTTAGGTGTAAAATGTAGTAAATATGATTGTTACGTGACAAATGTTTCGCTACATTTCTGTACGCATCTGGCATTATAGGTATTACTTTAACTTTGCCATTTGTCATTGGTTTTTATTTGATATTCTCGTGTTTCGATCTCATTTTTGGAAGATTTTATTATAACATGTTTACTTTCAACTATCGAAATGAAAATAGTTGGTGTTATAGGTTTTGTTGGGTTCTTTCTCATTATTGTCGGAAATATTACTTTTTAAAATCACTTGATCTGTTTTGAGTAGGTTTTGCATCTGACAAACGAAGATGTCAGAAGGTATATTTTGCCTTACCCTGTCTTCAGCACTGACTTGTCCTGAATTAAATTCTTTGAGCAGAATAGTGTGTATGTCAGCCATGAGCATTTTGTCAGGCACATAGATGTTGACGAACTGCTCTCCATGTTTTGATTCTGAGGCTCTGCAGTGTTCTCTTGGCAAGACTCGTAGAGTGTTGTGGGGATTACCAAGCTGTGACTACTCGTGCATGCTACCGGATCGAGGCCAAAAGGCACATTAACTGGCTTGCACTATAACTTCTTGTAGTCAAATAAATCCGGTAGTAAATATCAGTAATATTTTAATACCTTTAAATTTACTGGCCAATTAAACAAGAGAATCATCAATACAATAGAAACAGAAACACAATTTCATCGCCCGCAATCGCTTGTCTTCATGTTACATTTCACTGACCAACAAAGTAAGCAATATCTCGAATCTCCGCACGCGTCCATCAAACACTCCTGCAAGAGACGAATGAGCACGAAAAAAGTGAGGAAAAATATTCACTATGGGAGGAAGAAAATAAAAATCTTTTATTTTCGTATTTGGTAGGCACGTTGCCTACTGAATGCAACGTTGATGTCCAGAAACATATAATGAATGTCCCTACAAAATTAACTTCAACGGAACCGCTTGTTCTCTGAAGTAATATTGTCCCGTCCTGTCACCGACGTGTAGTGGGTTCCCTTAGATATACTATATTGCCCTGCATGGAAATACGTCCAGTCTTGCTTGGAGATCAAAGCAGTTGCAGAACGACCACACAAGGGCTAATTAAAGAGAAACAAAGAAGCGTGTATTAATGGAAGTGGAATCTGGAATTTTTCATTTCCGAGATATTACGTTGTCACTGTTCCTGACTCCCCTGTGATTTGCGAATCCTCATCTACTTCCTTTAACAAGCGAAGCAGTTTGGTGAAATTACGCGCCCCGTACATTGTTTTCATGTGCCACTTGAGTTTCCTTTTTAATCCTACCTTCATTTGAGGTTCCTACGAAATTGCACTTCAATGCAGAATTTTTAAACTAGTGTACTTCAGAATATGGAACCTTTTAAGCTTTGCGAGATAAATCAACCGATACCATCAACCCAGCCATTCTTTATGCCAGAGAACGGTGTTATCTCAGAGCCTCAGTGACATAGTTACAACGTAATTTCATTTCATTGGTGGGTAGTGTGTCTAGGAACGATTTTGCCATTTTCGGTCAGAGATATTACACAAAAAAGAAAAATAAGAGACCCGTGAGTGGCATGGATTTGCTTTGTAAAGAAATGTTTTGTTTCATACTTTTCGATTGATCTCAATCCCATTTTAAGTAAAGAAAGATACCCAAAAGTGGACAAATGTTATAAATACGCGGCTGCAGTGTTGTTTGTTTGTGCGTGTCCCAGAAACTCATCAGCAAGCGCTGGCCTTTGGAGTCTGTGGGAGAGCGGTGGCGAGTGCTCTCGTTGCTCTCGTATGCTGTGATCCTTGCTCTGAAAGCCGCGCGCGGGCGGAGCGCGACATAGTGGAAGACGTCCCGCGTGAGAGCGGCGCTGCGCCGCGCGGGGGGAGGGGGCGATTAAGAGGGCGCCAGGTTGCTGCGGGCCGCCGAGGAGGTGAAGCATGAGAGCAGTGCCACGACGACAGGGGCGAACAGCACCGGCCCAGATTGCCCGGAGCAGCAGAAGGAAGGCAGGCCGGCGCGGCGGAAGAGGCGTGGCGGGACGGGGCGGGGCGGGGGCGGAGGAAGGCGGTACTCGGCCTGGGAAACATAATGGAGAGCGGGCGAGTGGAGGTGGGAATCCGCTCTGTGGGCCTCAGGAGATTCCTGTGAGGACCTCGGGAGATTAGGGACCAAAGAGGTATGTCGCTAGTGGAGGCGAGGGCCGGGGCGGGCGGCGCGCTAATCACCCAGGGTGGCGGCGGTTAATGC
Source organism: Acheta domesticus (assembly GCA_031308135.1). Lineage (NCBI taxonomy): Eukaryota > Metazoa > Arthropoda > Insecta > Orthoptera > Gryllidae > Acheta > Acheta domesticus. The sequence continues at coordinate 138,941,971 of JAHLJT010008446.1, forward strand.
GAGCATAGTGGCCAGCCCGGCGTCTGCTCGTGGGAATGAACGAGCTGGCAGCCCTGTGCAGCGCGAAGCGGCGATGCCGCCTCCGTCGCCAACTCTGAATCTGCCTCTTCCTCTGCTTCCTCCTCAGCCTCCGCCTTCGACTCCGCCTGCGCCTCCTCCTTAGCCTCCGCCTGCTCCTTCGTCGTCTCCGCCTCTACCTCCACTTTCTACTCAACCTTCATGTCCGCATTCTCCACAGCCTCTGGCTACGTTCAGTCGTAACCTCCGTACCCGCCTTCGACTTTGCCTCCGTCTCTGCCTCCGCCATTTCCACCTGCGTCTCCGCCTCGGCGTCCCCTCCCCATCCTCCTCCGTCATCTCCACCTCAGCATCCATTTCAGCGTGAACCTCCGCCTCCAACTCTGCCTCCACCTCCTCCTTCACCTCCGTCTTTGCTTCAGTTGCGGCCTCAACCTCCGCGTCAACCTTCGTGTCCACCTCCGCCTCCACTTTCGCCTCTACTTCCGCCTCTACCTCCACCTCCACTTCAGCGTCCATTTCAGCCTCCACTTCAGCCTCAGCTTTCGCCTCCTCATAAACCTCTGCATTCGTCTTAACTTCCATCTCAGCCTCCACCTTCTCAACATCCGCGCTCGCATTCTTCAGAGCCTTCATCAAAACCTCTGTATCCGCCTCCGACTTCGCTTCCGTGTCTACCTCCGCCTTCACCATCGCCTCCACCTCCACCTCAGCCTCCATCTCAGCTTTCATATCAGCTCCACTTCAGCCTCCATCTCAGTCTTCATATCAGCCTCCACTTCAGCCAATTCAACTTCCTTCACAGCCTCCATCTTAGTCTCCATCTCAGCCTCCTCCACCCCAGCCTTCACCCCAGCCTCAACCTCAGCCTCCACCTCCGCCTCCACCTCAGTCACCATCTCAGCCTCCAACTTACCCTCCATCTCAGCCTCCACCTTGTCCTCCACCTCCGCCTCCATCCGCATCTCCACCTCCTCGTGCTGAGCGCGGCACCAAGGAGGCTTTGAAATAAGCTTCGCGCGAACCCTCCCCCCGTGCGCGGCGCCACCGTCCCTTGCACTGGCCTTCCGCGGAGCGCAGAGCAGAACGCACCCGCTGATCAGCGTGAGCAGACGCCTATGCGTGGGACGTCAGGTATAAGAACATTTTTCAAATGTTTGTTATATTTATCTATTAAGCAGTGTTTATTATCTGTATATTCAAATTCGTGGTGCGAGAATAATGCAATTCAAAAACGTTGGCAAGTAAGTGGATTGATTGGTGATTCCGGTGCGACAACTGCTAAGATAAGTCCCGTAAGTGTAGTATATGATTTTCCGTCGGAGGTGGCGGTGATACCCCCGCTGGAGTAGGAACCGCTCTGACCTACCTGTTTGCTAGCAGGAGTTTTCCCCACCAGGTATCTCCCGCCAGGGTGGCACCGTTTCAACCGAGTGATCCCGACCAGTCTCCCTGCATATGTGGTAGTGTAGTGCATATAAGAGTGTGTGCTAGTAAGGGCTGAGAAAGAGGTAAGGGGTGAGGACAAGAAAGAGGAAGGAAACATCGCGCGCTGTCGCGTACTTCTCTGGCATTCACCTGGTATTGATCGGAGAACCCACGGAAAACTACCGATCAGAATCTCCTCCAGGCAGCGACAGAGCTCGACCTAGCTATCTAGCTAGTGTCGAAAATTCTGCCACCGTTCGGGACTCGAACATAGGATCTCCCAATCAGAAGCTCTGCAGTGGCATCTGTTGATGTCCCGAGCCACCACTTCCCGCAAACGGATATGTTCTATATGTTCTGACCATACAGCTTAACATATTTAAATGAATTTAACAGTAATATGTAACTTGTTTGACAGTTGTCCAAAAAGGGTTTCGAGTTCGGGTTTTAATAGTTCAATGTCGGAGATATTTAAGGGCTGACAAATTACTTGTATTCCTTGGAAGGGAAGTAATCCCAGTCGTCCCCTGCGCAAATTTGTGCTATGTAAAAGAATCATGTGTCTAAATGACACTTCTGAACAAAAGTAAAAGGAATCGTAACCTTAGAAATACGTGTATTTGCAAATGAATGGCATTAAAAATATAGACCTGTCCTTCATGATACGATCAAACGTGCCATGAAAGGAGCATAGCCAAATTTATAGCTGAAACGTGGATCACTTCATTTTTCACGATAAGCGGCTTCGGCTAAGAATATTGCAGAACATTAAACACACCATATTAGAAGTTAGTAATATACGTGCCCTTAGTCGTGGAACAGGGAATAATTCATGTTCTCCGCGTAATAATACCTGCATGCTATTATGACTATTATATTTAATAATGAACTTATTAAAATTGATTTCTGCATAATAATTTTCATTGCTGCCTGAAACCTATTCATGACCAATTATTTAATCCCCGAAATAAGCCTCAATCTGGCAACGTGTGCGATGACAGTAATTAGAGAAATAGCTGTAATGATTTAATGAATATAATGGAATCAATAAAACCTTAAACGTAAAGTTAATTTAACTTTTTAATCTGTCCTGAAAAATTTACAATGAAACAAGTTGAAAATCCAGACAATGGAGAAGAGATTAATTCCTCGATTGCATTGATACGAGTCATAAAGCGGTGAATCATTCAATATTTTGTCAATAATCTGGGGGACATAAACTACCTACGCAGTGAATATTTAGTGCTCTATGTATTGGATGTGGATGGCCCTTCGAAATTTTCAAATTCATTTACCAAATATCACGAAAATTTGTAGACTTTTAGAAATTATTAATTGCACTAGTTTATGCCTTGCCTTGAACCTACATTTTATTTATCACCACAAATATCATAACAATGATAGTAAGAAGGAGAAGAAGAATTGAAGAGTAATCTAGTGCTCCTAAAACAAAACTCAGACTTATTTGTGTATATTCGGTATTATTTGTGACGATTATGTAAAATTACATTCTTTTAACTTATTTGCTACTAATATTCTAGATATCTCTTGCAAAACTATATTCACCGGACTGCTAGAATGACAAAACCTTGTGACCATTTCCTTCTATTTCCTAAGATAAACTTCATAAACAAAATTTACATTTTATTGATGAATCTGTGGGGTACGATCCGTTACGAAAATATCCTATATTACAGCAAATCAACTTGTATATACACATAAGAAGATTAAAACTATGAGTAATTACCGGATTTTGTGGAAGTTTTAATTGACATTTAGACTTAAAAGAGCCGTAAGTGAAGTAAATTTTAGAAATGTAAATGAACTTTCACTTATGAAATTTCATTTTTATACGAGAATTTAGGATATAAACAATATCTGATGTAGTATTTTGAAAAATATTTTCAAAGTAATTGCATTTTTGACTTTAGGATCGCAAAATAGACTGAATCGTTTAGTAAGTTCTTTCGTATACATTTGAAATATAGTGAAAATTAAATGTGAAACAAATATATATAGATATTAACTACACAACAGATTTTACTCGTAACACAATTTGTAGGGTGTTTATTCTCAAATCCAGAGAGTCATGAAAAAGTTGTTATCTTTTAAGACAAGAAAAGAACATTCTCTCTAACGAGACGATCATGTTTTTTAATTACAAACACGAAAAAACTTTGGGCTAAATCGGGAAGGATCGAATATTTTTGAGATGACTGTACTGAGAATGACCATATTTCTGCGAGCAAAAAATCGACCAAAGAGCTTTTCTTTTCTTATAACTTCAAGCGCATAGTCTCTGCAATGTAAGGTCAATTTTTTGAAGTATATTGGACTGAAATGATATATCTTAATGAATTACATTGTTATCTATTAATATTCATGGGTTACATAGGTATCTATTTACATAGGTATTTAGTTATGTAATTACACGGGTGGATAAAAATACTTAAAATTGTTGTGACATAACCTGTAAATCATCAACCAAATGTAAGAATATTTCTTTTCAGTAGTGACTCCCGTATTTTGCCACACTTCATGCTGTTCAGAGAGGATGTGTGTGAAGAGCGACTGCTACCTGTCCTATATTTTGTAATAATAATACAGAGACGATAATAACGTGTGTATTGTAAAATAAATCAATCGTATAGGAGGTATTTGCTATACTCAATAATAAACCGTCAAATGTTCATTTATGATATTTGAAATTTCAAATGAGGCAAACTGCTAATTTGGACGAAGAAATCATCAAACAACAATATGTGTTAAAATACAGAACAGCATATCACATGGTTTCTTTTTGAATCGTTATCTGCAACAAAAAGAACTGCCCGTTTCGAAGAATTCTACTGCGCAAATGGAATTAAGTGCGCTCTTGTTAATTATAATTTTAGTGGGCATAGAAATAGACATACAAGCAGTATTTGCTTTGAAATACAGTATTAATCAATTTACGAGCCAAATGTGGATCGTTGCAGAAAGAATAGAACTTAATTGAATTTATCTCCATGAAAAATTCATAATCCTGATCCCTATTATGTATGCTTTATTTGCTACGTTTACCTGGTACTAAAGAAACAGTATGGAATTTTGGAATGGAATTTATTGCTTAAAATATTGAGCGACCCTCGTATTTTCACTAGTGAATGGGAAGGGTGACTAACACATGCATATCACATTCAGAAATTAGTAATGTAACTTTATTCAATAAACCCCATCAACAGGACGTACTGATTCTGACATATATTCCATTTATATAATGACCCGCATTCATAACCAATTCAACAAAAATATTGTACGAGAAAAGTTACGATTTTTGTAACATCAACCAATTTTCAGGTAATCGGTTATTGCTAATTTGTCAGTCAAGTGTCATTAGAGTCATTTGGCATAGTAATCATTAGATTGATCGTGCGTATTATCTTCGTTTATTTGTTGATAAAACAATTTTGCTTTGTGCTACCATTTATCTGCAAGTTAATAGCATCTAATTAGTATATTATAAATCACTACACACAAACCAATGCGCAAAAACAGTAAATTATACAATTTTCAACGATCGAATATGTTTTAAATTTGTCAATTATGTCATAACAACTAATTACATATATTTAAAATCTTATTTTTGTATTTAATTGTGCACAATGGAAAGAAACACGTTCCGCCGTGATAGCTCTGAAGTTGGTTGGCGGAGTAATATGATACGAAATCACAGAACAGTAATTTATAATCACCTCCCTGAAAGTATATTTACTAGATTGAAAACTCCATCGAAGGTTTCTTCAAGATGATATAATGCTAAATAATTACTAGAAATATTTGAGGGTTTATGGATAAAAATCTTAAATGAAAAAGTTAAATATAAGAATAATTTTATTCTCATCCATTGTCAGAAACGTTATGGAGAAAAGTGACAAATGGAAGTAATTTCGTAGGCGGGAAAGTAGTGGTTGATCATTTTCTATATCTTAAGTTGTTACTACTCGAATATGAATTTATTATAATTAATTTTGGATTATTTTTTTATAATTTAGGTCAATTTTGCATATTTGTAGGAGACATCGAGTACATGACATGTTGTATTTTGGTTTGCATAAAATAGTAAAGCACCAACTGCAAAGAGAGCAGTATGAACAATATTTTACTGGTAGGAATACAAACTCAAAATTAAGTAAGAAAGATAATTATGAAAATCCTTGAGGGACATCAGCAGGTATATTCCGAAAAATAATAAATGTAGGAGTTAAATGTACAGCAAAAGAAGGTGGGTCATTCCATGCAAAATTTCAGGTTTTCTGACAGTGAGTCTCAGATTTTTTTCATATTTTATTACATTAATCTACTAATGATGAACAATTAAAAGACAATTTATGGAATTAATATCTTCAGCAGTTTAGCAACAATTACGGGTTAAACATGGACGATGACACAATGTACTCAATAATGATAATAATTATGACGTTCATAAAATGAATAAAACTTTAAAAACGGGCACACTATTTTGAAGATAAATTATCATATTTTAAGCAGTTGATAATATATTAAGGATTGAGACATTTGTTTATAATAAAAAATGCTAATAAATTAAACAAATACATTTTTCTTCAAAAACAATATTTTCTTTTCTTTCATATTTTACACACTGCAAGAAGAACCAATAAATAACCATTCTGCAAACTGTCGCGATGGAATCTTAAAAAATGCGTAAGTTATTAAATAAAAAGTGTACGCGTATTTTGCTCTTAAGGTTGAAAGTCGCGTGCCTTTGCCCAGCGAGGGGTGACGCAAGGTCGTAGGCAGGCACCGCCAAGTTCATTCCCTAGGGATATCCATCGATGCCTTCGAAGGGATCCTGACATTAGTTTACAGGCTTAGTTTTCGCGTGTTACTGTTCAGTGATACATCGTGATAGAAAATGCCAAAGATTGTGAATACGTTTAACAGGCTTTGGTGCTGCAATCCATTCGGACTCGAGAAGCACAGAAGTCGGGTGGGTAAGAGAAAGATTACAGAGGCGATGCGGAAGAAAATATCGAATTTAGTGGTAGGTGAAGCAATATGCGATGTGTCGTCACAAAATATCCAAAATGCCCAATCTTAGTGACTCAACTGAACAGTGAAGTGAAAACGTCAAGTGAAGAGGAGAACGTAACCCCAGGAGTTGCAGAGGAAGCCACTATCAGTAATGTAAACATTTTGTATCCTCTGGGTCAATCACCATTGTCATTGCGAAAACAAACCCGAGAGATATCGTACGCAAGGAGAAAGGTGAGTGCCGTAAATAAAGCAGTTTCAGAATTATTTCATGTGAGTACAGAAAGCAATGATGGAGAAGAAATGTTGACACAATTCAAAGAAAAATTTTCAAACGTGAAAACAGCTAATGAGAAATACATGATTTTAACGCGTTTACCAAAAACTTGGAGTGAACAAAAAATAATGGCCGAATTTGGCGTATCTCTTCATGTAGCTCCTACGGCAAAATTAACACCTAGAGAAGTAGTTTTGCGATGTACGCCGAGCGCTGACGAGGAGCGCTGTGGCGCGGCGGCTCAAGCAGCTGAGACGAGTTCGTTAATGGAGCGCCAGTAAGATACTTTTATTCCAGTGCTCGACTCCGAGCCGTGCGGACCTAGTAAGCGGAGCTCCCGCAGTTCGTCTGTTAACTAGTATCCCGTAGTGAGTGAACTTCGAAGTGACTGTTATACTTAAATGATATCGTGTGATAAGTGAATGTCATTCGGTATCGACTCATCAACAGGGCAAGCAATAAGCAATGCTCTCTTAACCCTAAACAACGGTGGATTCGATACTTCCTTCACAGGTGAAGTGCATCAAAACTCGGAATTGCCACCATCCAGTGAAGACATGGAGTACATCACAGACGCAGCCCAGAACCAGCCTAACCCCGAAGGAAATCTCGAGGTTGGCGACTTATCAGCAAATGCGACCAACGTCCAAACCTTCTCTTCAATGGCAACGTCTCTTACCAGAAAAAGGTCAGTCAGTGAACTTCCTATCTCTCACGAAAACAAGAAATTGAGTGCAGATCCCAACAAACTTAGTGCCACACCTGAATCGTCAAGTGAACTACAATATAATGTGCCTACGGGAAACAAATTTAGTCTATTAGGAAATGTCAATGCCGAGATCGATGATACGCGATTCGCGTACTTAAACAATACTCCAAATGAAGATCTGTCTCATACAGTCAAAATCCCCCCAATATATGTGTCTAATATAACAAACATTAGTTACTTCACCAAGGAACTCAAGTATAAAGTTTCAAACAATTTCGTATCAGACGTTAAATACGATAAAGTCAAGATCAATGCCAAAACACCAACAGACTTCCGGAATATTGTTAAATATCTAATAGAAACACAAAGAAGCTTTCATTCATACAAAGACCCCTCAAACAAGAAATTCTCTGTGGTATTTAAAAACCTACATCAATCAATAACAGAATCTGAAATAATATTAGACTTAAAACACCGGTACCCTTCGATTCTGAAAGTGACTAGACTCCAAAAGGACGGTAACCCCATTCCTGTAGTAGCCGCAGAATTCAGCGGATCAGAACCAATAGATACCATACTATCAATAGATCAAATATGTAACCATCGGGTGAGTGTAGAAAGACGAAAAAAAACCAAAAGGCCCCCTGCAATGCCAAAGATGTCTGGACTTCGGTCACACCAAAAACAACTGCAATCACGTTATCAGCTGCGCGTTCTGTGCGGGCAACCATTATTCAGTAAAGTGTCCCAAGAAAAATGAAACTCCGACGTGTGCTCTCTGCAAAGGTGACCACCGGGCGGACATTAGGAATCAAAACTGTGCGTACTTCAAAGAGTTAAGTGAAAGAAAAACCAAAAATTCGGCGAATGGTAATAGAATTAAAAACCAATCCAATACCAGCCAATCCTCGCAATTTAACCTAAATGGTAATGAATCATTCCCAAATTTGCCTCAAACCAACACAATCCCGAACTTCAACCATATTTCAAACTTACGAAACCAACCCACACCCGCCCAGTACTCCCGTAACACCTCTCCACCAAATTCTCATTCACAAGATCCCCATTCCACTAACCCGATAATCAACTCAATAATAAATGCCATTACATCATGCATCTTCAATTTCATCAACTCCTTAATACCATCTATAATCAGTACCATACAAAACTCCGTAACCGAGTACTTGACTAATAACAATGGCAGATAAATCCAACAAAAATTTAACCTGCTTAAATTGGAACTCCAATGGCATTAGTAATAAAAAAGTAGAATTAGTTCATTTTCTATACCACTATGACGTAGATATCGCATGCATAGTTGAACCCACCTAAATCATAAGAATAAATTATTCATCCCAAATTACACTATTTACAGAGCTGATAGATCTGAAACTAAAGGCGGAGGCGTACTAATAGCGGTAAAATCAAGCTATAATCACTACCAAATAAATCTGCCCGACTCCCAGGCATTGAAACCATCGCTATCAATGTAAACATAAACAATCAACCATGGAAAATAATATCAGCGTATCACCAAGGGCTAAAATTCAAAATGCGAACTTAAACAATTTCTTCCAACCCACGGAAAATGTATTATTATTAGGTGACCTCAACGCCAAACATACAAGCTGGGGTTGCCAAAACAATAATCACGACGGCAAAATCTTAGCTAGTTTAATTAATCAAGCTAACTTAAAAGTTTTATCCCCATCCGAACCAACATATTACCCATTCGACCGTTTGCGCAAACCTGATATACTTGATATAGCCATAACCAATACAAACGCAAAATTTCACGTGTCAACAATTTTCGAACTCGACTCAGATCACATACCGGTATTACTGACCACCCAACAGTTAACTCCTCAACACGTCCCTATCCCTAAAATAAATACTTTGAAATAAACTGGGTAAAGTACCAAACATTAATTAGAAATGCAATCCCTAAAATAAAAATCCTGAAAACTCCATTGGAAATAGACCAATCTATCAACTACTTGAGCGAGCTAATTATCTCCACTATTAAAAAGTCTCAACCCACCACATTACCTAACACTAACATAAACACTTACAGCAAATTACCTCAATCTATCCTGAACGCAATAATTATAAAAAACAAAACCAGAAGGCTATGGATACAACTTAGAACTAGAGAACTCAAGAGGGAACTGAATCTAATCACTAACATTGTCAAAAAACTCATAAAAAATCACAAAAATCAACAATTTCACAATCTATTAAATTCACTAAACACCAACAACTCGCTCTGGCAGTTTACGAAGAAAGTACTAAAAAAGAAAAACTTAATCCCTCCCTTAAAAACCACGACAGGTAAAGCATTTTCGTCGTTTCATAAAGCCGAAGAACTGGCGGACTATTTTGCATCGACATTCACCCAAAATAACACAAAATTTCATCCCGAACACAACACCATAGTAAAAGCAGACAGAGAATGTATTCATGGGCCTCACCACAAAATTCAATACGTATCTCCGTCCGAAATCAATAAAATCATAAGAAACCTTCCAACCAAAAAATCCCCAGGTCATGATCGCATTAACAACTCAGCGCTAAAGAATTTGCCACCGCCAGCAATTTCATTCTTAAATAACATTCTAAACTCATGCTTCAGAATTGGATATTTCCCACTGACTTGGAAGCATGCAATAATCATCCCCATCGCCAAACCAAACAAAAATGCAGCCTTCACTGATAGTTATCGCCCTATAAGCTTGTTACCAAACCTTTCAAAATTTTCGAAAAAATTATCTTAAAAAGACTAAACAAACATCTCCATATAACAAAAGCTATACCAATGGAACAATTTGGATTCACAGAAAAAAATATCCACCCAACATCAATTACTCCGTATCACAGAACATATATACACAGCCTTCCAAAAAAAACACCATACTATAGCAATCTTCATAGACATCACGAAGGCATTTGACCGAACGTGGCATCAGGCCCTGAAGTGCGGGGGCTCCGCCTCGCTCCGAGCGCCGCGCGGCGCGTGACAGCCGCCGGCGGTGGAGCGACGGGCAGCGGCGGCGGGGGCAGGCGCGGAGCGGGACAGGGGCGGTGCGTGGGAAAGTCAATACCGGTGCCGTGGGCACGTGCATATTGGCCCCGCGGCCAGTCTTTTATCTCGCCATCCGATCCGCGCTGATTTCTGCGCTTTGACACGGCGGCGACACCGTTTGCCAGGTCAAGCGCCGCGCGCAACACATGACGCGCCCTCTCGGCCTGCGCTGGCCCGCTGCCCGTCGCCGCGGGCCTCCGCTGCCGCCGCCGCCCCGACGCAGCCGCCGCGCGCTAAACGACACCATTTCATCTTCCACCGGCATTCGTTTCGTTTCCGACGAACCGTCACGCTCCTTCAAGTTCCTGCGCCTCCGCCCCTGCCCTCGCGGCGCCGGCGCGGAGACAATCCGTGTACGCAACCGCAGAATAAGCGCTAATCCAACCGTGCTAGAAAATTAACGAGGTGTTCATTAGCTTATCTACGCCGGGATAGCTGAACACAACTGTTAGGAAATGCTATTAACGACTTGGCAAACACGGCGAGCAAATACGCCGACCTCTCCGCCCCTGCCGCGCGCCGTGGCCTGGCCCACCCCCGCACCGCCCTCGCACCGCCTTCGCGCCCCTCCCCGCTCCCCCCGCTTCCCCCCTTGGCCGCCAGCGCGCAGCTCGCGCGCCGCTCCTGTCCCGCTTCCCCTCCTCTTCCTCGGCCTCCGCCTACGCACCCGCCCCCACCCACCCCGAGAGCGGGCCTTTCCTCGAGGCAGCCGCGCTTTCTCCGTCGCCCCGCCCCACCGCCGCCCCCGCTCCGGCCCCGCCCCCGCGACCCTCCCCAGCGCACTCGCTCTCCCTGCACGCATCTCAGCGGCTCCGTTCAACGACCTCGGCCTCTCCTCGCACAAAATGAGTTTCCTCTGATACACCGCCGAAAAACGGACTGGTTAAGAGGGATTTCTTGATAAGCGGCAAGGAAACGGATTTTCACTCAACCATCTCCTTCGCTTTTTTTGTGGATACGAGAGGAAAAGATACACTACTCGCTGGTTATCCTCAAACTCTGCATTGGACGCCTGTATATTTAAGCGCTTTGCTGCAGACGGATAAAGGGAAGAATTACAAGCGGCGTATTTCATTCGACTCCTAGGAGATCTTCCAAGAGGCTAGATATACTGACTGAATGGAATTCGAAATGTTGAACTGAACACCATGAAAGTTACTATTTCGCACAAGAATGTTTTATGAAGGCTTAGAATGACTTTATGTGGATAGCTTTTCCTGGCACATCGAAATAATGTTAATACTTCATCATGAATAACTGGCGACATTCTTTTGAATAGTATCGAACCATTAAACAACCAAATTATGACACTGCTTAAAAAAAGCATTACGTCAATAGTTGTCAGATCTACAAAGTTTAATAATTAATAAACGTGTCTCATTCTATTGTACGACAAGGAATTTTGTTGGAAGTAAATGTAATATTTTATGGAGATTATTTACTTCTGTAGTTAATATCGCATCTCGTGAGGATCAGGCTACGCTAGTAAGTAAGCTGTTGCTTGATAGAGAAGAAATAATTTTATTTTATAGAATAGATATGACATCATTTGAATGATAGACATCAAATGAATGTTTCATTGTAGTACATCGATACATAGCATATTCACATCTACTTAGCGAAAAGTAAATATGTTGAACTAGAGACCAGAAAACGGGCATGCCTCGCGTCCTTGATATAAATTGAATAAATACTTTTTTAAGACATCTTCGAAGGTTAGGTTTGTGATGAAATCCAACCATTTCGCCAATGACTGAAGTGCAAAAATTTTTCCTGCAAAGTAAAAATACTTCTCAA
>JAHLJT010008446.1:138954415-139023838 GCA_031308135.1 Acheta domesticus
CCCCGCTCCTGGTGTTCCCCTATAAACTTTCATTTTTCCTTCGTCCGCACGCCGCGGAGTAACAAATGAAGCGTGCGCGGAAGCGCACTCGCGGCGTGTTGACACACGTCAGCGGTTGCTCCCGCACTCGTCACCGCCGCCCCTCGCAGCCCTCCGTGCCGCCCCTCGTCGCTGTCACGCCGGTCACCCGTGCGTCACGGCCGCCTTGGGGCCCCCTCCCGCGCCGACATGGCCGCCAAGTGGCCTTCGCGTCGAAGAGTTCCTTCCTGGGCTCGTGCCACCGTTCCCACCACCGTTGCCTCAACTCTAGAGCCGCCACCCTCGCCCCGCCACGCCCTCCTCCACTTCCTCCGCCGCCGTCAACAGCAGCCCCGGCGCGGCACGCACCCTGCTGATAGCTGCACTAGGGACAGCAGAGCCTGTTTTTCGAGAGAAGTGGGCGCGTGGGGGCGGGGCTGGGGGCGGGGCGGGGCGGAGGCGAGGGCGGCGGCGTGGGGTGCGCGTTGCAGGATTACGGTGGAGGGGATTGTGATGCGGGGTGCCCCTCCCCGGCCCCGCCCCGTGAGCCGCCGACAAGCTCTGGGCCACCGCGGGGCCGCGCGCGGCTTAGGGGCTGTGGAAGGGATACTGTTTGTCTCCGTGGGGCCGTGTTACTTCTGAGGCGCAATGAAAAGAAAATCTGCAATTTGTACCCATTATCCGAGCGTTACGTCGGCGAAAAAAAATCGCTTGGCTCAGCGACCCGGACGCTGGCGCGGCGCAGCGAGGCGGAGGGTTGCGGAGGCCGCGGCCGGGGCGGAGGCGTGGGAGCCGGCGGGCGCGGGCGGCGCCGGCGGTGGGCGCTGTGCTTCGGTGGTGGACGGGGAGTTAGACCACGCGGAGCTTCTTGTTGGGTTCTGGATTGCCTGGAACAAGGCGCCCGCCCTACGCAAAGCGGAAATTGTATAAGACCGTCCTAAAGCGTCAGGTGTCGTATACAAGCAAGGTAAGAAGAACACGAGAAAGAAACGGTGGAAGTAGGGGCGTTTGAACAACGGTTGGTGGGAGGAATTGATGAAATGATGAATCTCATATTAGGGGTGATAATGTGTCTGACCACTATGAATTGTTTGCTAGAGGAAATGGAATCTTTTGGTGGCGAACCAGGCTGCTTAACAGGGACGAGCTTTCCGTTCGATAGGCATCGACGAAAACGATGCAGTCGTGGAGAAACGTATTGAGACTAATAAGAGTGACGTTGTGTTTGTGAAGTTCGGTCACGGAGTGTGTCGTGCCATGCGAGGACGAGAGGGCAACCGAGGAAGAGAGAACGAACGAGAAAGTGAGAACGAGCGAGGAGAGAACGAGCAACAACGAGAGAACGAGCGAGGAAGGAAAAAAGCGAGGAAGAGGACGAGAAGGCAAGTACGAATAAGATGGAAGACGAAAGAATGAGAGAGGAAGTGAGAATGACAAATGGACGAGAGAATAAGAGAGGACAAAAGAATGAAAGGACAAGAGAACGAACAATGACGAACGAGAGCGAGAGTATCCGGCAAAGGGCGATAAATGGTGGCGGAGGAGGAGGAGAGAAAGTACCGACTAAAGGGCGATAGCGGGCGTGAGATCGCAGGGGGTTGGGAGACGGCAGACCAGGGCATGAGGGGGCGGAAGAGGCGAGAGCGAGTGGGCGAGGCCAGCGGCACCCGAAAGGCGGGCACGGCGCTTTCAGCAGCTCGGGCGATGCCTCTTTGAGGAGGTTGGGCGGAGCCGCAAGTAGCGCAATCTGTGGTGCTTTTAATTAACACTATTTGTGCTCCAATAAATCCACTAGTTTCGTGCGCATTTCCCAGCGGCCCATAGTTAGCGAGGCAAATGTTGGGCGGAGTGTTTTCCTTTTCCTCGCGACTTAATCCCCCGCGCAGTCAAAGAGTGGCGCAATCGCATTGATTCGGGCAGCGTGATTAGGAAGCAGTCTCGGATTTGGTCGCCGACTGTCGCTGTGGTTGAGAATAGAATGGTGACGGCATCTTGATCTAAATCCGTAGCTCCCCACAGATAAATAACGCAAATGGAATAATTAAAGTGGAAACTAATGTATTTTCGTGTATGGACTGTTTGCTGACGCGGATTACCCAGCCCACAAAGGGCTGTTTGCTTTACCGAGCCTATACAAATAATTGTGAAGAGCACAACACGTATACACACATGACCACAATTTATGTCTTCCAGTCACGAAACACGAAATTCCGCCCTGTACATGACGAATGAGCATGATAACCTTTACGTTATTTTCGGAGGCGAACGTTTCGCAAAATGTTATATTCACAGTTTACGAAATATAAACGAAATAATACTGTTGAATACACATTTTGTTGCTTTTTTATTTTCTCTCGTAACCATAAATATATTTTTTTTCGAATCTTCCATCTTCGTAGCACTATGCAATTCATTATATTTGCTGCGCACATTTATCTTCACAATCCTATTCATCTTCACCGGTTTTTCTACCGGAGAAACTTCAGCGTAGTTTAGCATAACCAGGAATAGAATCCGATTTCTAGTAATTAGACAAAGCTCCGCAACGCATGGCGGTCCCTCTCGATTCTTCCAGTACGGCCGGTGACGCAGAAATAATCTGTGGAAATCGCAGTGCGGAATATGCGCCGAGGGCGGTGTGGCGTCCGGCCTCAGGGCGGCAGCTCCACCCTCGTGCCCCGCCCCCGCCCTCCCCACCCTTCCCACAGCCCCCTCCCCGCCCCGCCCCGTTCCTTCCTTCGCTCCCGCCGCCCGCCTTCGCCCTCACGAGCCGTCCCCGGCCGACAGCCGTTTTGCGGGCGCCGATGCGATTTTCTACGTGGCGTGTTGCCGCGGAGCTACGGGGCCGCCCGCGCCCTCCCACCCCCTCGCACCACTCGTCGGCCGGCGGCTCGCTACTCGGGTCGATCCCACGCGAACCCCACGGCCCGCAACGCCCCTCCCTCGCCGCCCCCACCGCCCCCGCCCCACGGCCCCCGCCGCCACTCCCGCTTGCCAGCACGGGCACAAGCTTCCGTGAACTGAATTTGACATGACTTATTTCAGCTAAGCTCCAGGGGTCGATGTTTAAAGGTGCGCGCACGAGTGCGTTCCCGATACGCGTCCGTGCAGTGCGTGCAACAAAGTGCAGTTGGCGCAAAGCGGTGCATGATGGGTGGAGGCCCCGCGCCCCCGCCCGCCCCAGGGGCCCCGCCGGGGGCGAGATTTACGCGGCGGCGCCAATTGTGCCCCGTGGCGCAGTGCAGCCGTTTACCAGAGCTGCACGCTGAAAGAAGCGCCCTGCCCCGGAGGTCGGTTGACGCTGTGTTGGGACAGGCAACTGCCTTTCTCAGGGGACGCGCAAAGAACGGGCTCCCAATTTTTGCACCGCGCGGGAGTCCTCCTAACGAGCACACGCAGGATCTGAAGGACAGCCACATGGCGACGAAATTTGCATGGAACGGTAATCCCTACGTAAACAAAGGCATTACACACTTCAAATAAGCAGATTAGGGCCAGGACTTGCAAGTAAAATAGCCGTATATTCTTTTCCAAGGAAACGTCATAAAATATACATTCATAAAGAATTTTGTGTTGTGTTGGATTTTCTGCAACAGTCGCTCTTGTACTATAATGAACGTACTACATTGAGGGTGCAATATTACTTTGAAAAAGTCTTTAAACTGCATAAAATTACAGATTATGAAGGAATTTTCTAAGAACTTTACGTCAGATGTTTGACACTGCAGTACCTTGAGTGGACAAATGTTACATTTCTTTTGTGCTAATTATATGTTCATAATGCGAACTCTTCTCATCATCACACACTTTCCACACTTCCATTAGGTGCGGGGCTAATGTCATCCTCAGATGCTCTCGTGCATTTTCCAACGTTTCACCGGGGCCGGCCGACATCAAATCCCCTTTATATTTCTGGTGCTTTGTGGGAGTTACGCGAGCGCGGTGGGCATCGCCTCAGCTGTCTTGACGGGGGCAAAACGGCGGTGGGAGTTTTCTTCCGTTCCCCCGGCAATCCATGATTACGTTTGAGCCGAGTGTTCAGTGTACCGGTGGAAATATTTTCTGATGATGGAAGGAAGCAATCGGCATGTCATACACGAAGGAAGAGATGGTCGCTAATGTAAAAATTATCGATCTCGGGAGCGCGGCTGAGCCGCGCCCGAGCCCGCCGCGTCGGCCTCCGCGATGGGATGAACCGGGCGATTTGATGGGCAGCTGATGTGTCGGTTGTCTCGGGGAAGGTTTTGGTGTGAAAGATTGATTCGGCGGGCCGATGAGAATCAATTCCGCCATCCACTCCGCCGGATCAGCGGATTCGGCGGAGAGAGCGCGCGAGACGGCCTTCTCGATGCTCCCCGCCCCGCCCCCTCTCCGCCCCGCTGCGCCCCGCCCCGGCCCCGTTCGCAACCCCTGCTCCCGCCTGCGCCTCGGCGCCGCGTCGCCGCCCCCGCGCCAGCCGCCGGGCCCGCCTCTGCCCGCACCACACCCTTATTAAGAAAATAGCTGCTTCAGGGGAAGCTCGAAGGGGTTTATTTGGCTACGGAAACTCTTCATTGGCAGAAAGGAGGTAGTAATGATGACTGAAGATCTCCTCGCAGGAAGTTTTACATCTGGCGCTCGATCGGCTGCCTTCCGCTGCCGCTGCGCCGCATCCTCAACTTAAGTGAGGAGAGGCGGCGGCGGCGGCGGCGGCGGCGGAGACGCCCGGGGCAGCGGCGCGGCGCCGCCTGCCTGGGGCGGGGGCCGTGCCACCTCGCTTGCCCTTTGCCGTACCCGATGTTACCTCTACAGAGACAACATTTGTGCTGGATTTAGCAGAGTAGCAGATGCATTGATAAATGCTTTTCCAGCAGCATCTGTATATGTAGGGTGCTGCTTAGGTTGTCCAAAACGTGCATTTAAATACTCCCTGTACAAGAACGCGTATGTTTACTATGCTTGTAGCTTATTCTTGATTGTCTAGGTTCTACTCAATACGTGACTACTTAAATGATACTATGATTTACAGGATTTCGAATAAGTTAAAGTGGCATTTCGAATCAGTTAATAAAATGAGGAACACATATATTTCTGAACTCAGAAATTTAGTCAGATGAATAGTTTAAATTACTTCTGAAACAATTATTTCATTCCAGATTTTCTTCAAATTTGAATCAGAATATGTTCTGAAAGTGGACTAATGCTTGTTAAAAATGATGAGGCATCTGAAAACTACGATCTGATCAAATTTCACGTTTCATCATATAAGCTTCGTTATTATCCCCTCCATCTTTTTAAATCTGATATTTGTTTTTTACCAGTATTCATCTTTGAATATTTCGATAAAAAGATTTTGCGAAATAGTATTAATTTATGAGTTTTTCCGTCTATATAATTTAATGTGTTATTTTCCGTCTTTAATACAACAGAAACGCGCCTAATTAAAAATACGTTTAAAATTACTGTAGCCAATTAAATTATATTTTATGTTATTTTAAAATAACGTATGAGTTGCTCTTTCTAGTTTCCATATATATTTTTAGGTTTGATACTTCAACACAGTTGAACACAGTTGAAGTACCTTATCTCATAGAACTTTTCTCTCATTCATTACAGATTTATATTCTTTAAAAAATACGTGAAACAAATAAGAAAATCAGAAAGGTATGCTCCCAAAATGAGGAACTCCATAAATATAGAAAAAATCCAGAATTACTCTGTACCTCTGTTCAAAAAATGTAGTTTCCGATTCCCAGATACTCATCTCGTTATTCTATAGACGACTTTTTAATATCACACGTCCTGTGGTATATTCTGTGCTACCTGTTCTTCGCCTCACATCGTGCAGGTCACGTTTGGAAGTTACGAGGTGCTAACAAAACACGTCATCGTTCTACCCCATTTTGTGGAATTTTATCTTCGTTCAAAATAAATGTTATTAATTTGACTTCACCAATACTTCAACACGAGATTTCTAAAAATTATTAATTTCAACTCCGCTTATTCAGAGACAGAAACACGAGATTCTAAATCTCTGTAAACAAATTGAATTAAAATAGGAATTGATAGTAATATGATGAGTTTGACTATCTTCTTTCTTAAAAAAATCTTTCTTTGAATTTTATATATAGATATAATATATAGATGTAATGTAGTCTAAACGTATGTATGTAAAATTTATTTTGTGGATTACGAATGATTGGGAAATGAAATGTCGAGTAGAAAGAAGTGAATCAATTTTATGAGGGTATTGAAGTTGAATAGTGATGAAAACATTCAAATAGATAAGGAGTCATCATCTCTCCGAAACATATAAGAATTGACCGTCTGTGTGTAATGATAGTTACCTTTGTCTGAAAAATGCTCTCCTTGCAAAATTTTCCTAAAATTTCGCTTGAACGATTTCAAATACTCCTCTTTCTGAAACACATTTCCCTACAATTTTCCACTCCATGCCGCCTTTCCTTTCGCGGCTGCTGGAAATGAAGACCGCATCGTTCACGGCGTTCGCTCGTTACATGTTCGAGGAAAGAAGTGGAACTCGGAACCGTGTCTTTCGGATTTTCTGCGGGAGTGGGGGGACGAGAATCGTAAGTAACGAAGAAGTAGTAGTATACCGTACACAATGGAGTGTCTTTCACGCCGCATCCTTCATTTCTCTTCGAGGCGTTTCGTTTCAGGTGATTGGAAACATGTGTCCCGGGTTTCTACAGGATTGCGCCGGATGTGCGTATAGCTTCCATCGATCCTGCGGTTGGGCGCGGGCTCTCCTGACACCGACGCGCGCTGGATGCTTGGTGACGGCCGCCCCCTTTGCATGGAAATACGGGGGACAATCGAGCTCGTAATCGAACGGGTCTTTTTTAAAACATCCAGAAGGTTCATGTACGCAAATGAGATTCCAACTTCATCCTTAAAATATATTAAGTACTTTGCATATTAGTGGAAATGCTCGTTAAATATTCAGAGAGGATTTTGAATAAAACGTGCTTGAATTAAATTCGGGGTAAATGCGCCGATGCTTGGTGTGTGATTGCGAGAGCGAAGAAGCGGTCCTCAGAATCGATATGCAACTGCAGACCGCTCCGATTTATCACGGAGCAAGATTCCCATGTTCTGCGCAATTACCTGGCTCCTGATTTATGCATTTTGTGTGCACAATAAATCTGGTATGACAGGAGCCGTCGCGTATCATATTACACCTCTCGGTGTCTCGTTTATAAACCGTCACTTTTGAGCTAAGAGTTGTAATATTTGTGACAAATAGTTTTCTTCAAATTCTAAATTCGTAGACATTATAGGGAACTGGTAAGAAAGAAAAAGCACCATATTTTCCTGAAAATATGATATGAAACAGAAAATTAATTTATTGGGCCGTTTTTTAACATCGTTTAAATTCTCAACAAATCTTTGTAATGCACGAAAAGGTGAATATTACTATTTCTACTGCACATAAAAATCGCTTTATTCTTCAGTTATCTCATTAATGTAAAAATAAATGACTGGGAGTGCAATATGAAATTTGCATTTAGATATACGGTTTATGTGGTTTTCAAAACGACAATAAAGAAATATTACAAAACATTAAGGTGTGTTCTATGTATTCCGACCACACAAATACTATACACTCACTTTTACTGTATTTTGTCTGAAGTATCTTGCTTTGTATTTCACTTCAAATGAACTAAAAATGTGAAACAAACACGTGTTAAAAATCCAAATATATTTTGGTAGTCTTTCTATCTTCCTTGTTTCAAGTTCGCAGAAATAGAAACTTACGTAATACTGCAGAGGAAAGTGTCTATTTTTCGACATAAAAGCAAGATTTGTGGGTCCTACCAAAAAAGTGGATTTTTCTTTCTCCTGTAAGAAGTTATTTTTTTGTCCACCAGCATTACAGACCTTTTCTGTCGCAAGAAATAGTTCATAAAATGGCCTTTTACGGCACAAATGATGACGTTTTGGCATTTTGAGGCACAAAATGATTGCGTCAGCACACATTCAGCCAATTGCAGCGAGAGAATCGCGGGGTGGTAGCGGTAAACGGAACAGCCGACTATCATTTTCGCGTACAGATGTCAAATACACGAGATGTCATAAAAGAAAGTAGTTTCGCAAAATTAAGTTTGATTCTCTTATAATTTTATAATTCTGTTACACAAACAAATAGTGAATAAAACTGTTTAAATTGTTGCATTATTGCAATCGTACAAATTTGAAAACTCGCTCCTAACGCCGCTGGTTTTCAAACTCATGCAATAAGACTTAACATTATGAGCTAATTGCATAAACTACTATTTCCGAATCTGTAGTGTAAGCATAATTATTTTTTTCGGGGGGTCTTTAATGCAGAAATATTATTTTATTATCAAAATGTCTATCAGCCCATCCATGTCTGTGTGTAAACATTACTAGCTTCTAAACACTACACAGAATATTACTCGATTGATCTTACTCATTTCGCGGCTTCTCGAATTTGAAACGGATATTTTAATTTTGGATAGAGGAGAACGGGGTTAGAGGGGCGAATTTATTTTAATCTGTTTATCTTTCTTCTATGATATTTAAAAATTATAAGTGTATGTTATAATTGCATGTGGTATTTTCACAATAAAATCCTACCCTGAAAATAAAGAGACATATTACTTTTATTACAGAGTATATGTTTTTCCGAAAAAACTAATACAACAAAATTACCGAAGTTTTATTTAGAATTTTCCTCCTCCAAAACTATGTTATTCAAGATAGAATGTTTCTTAATGCAATCTTTTTTTTTCGAAACTAGATCTTTAAATAATGTAATTAACAATTTTTGAAAATGTGAGTTTTCGAGTATTTTTGAATCAAATAGTGTCAATTTTAAAAAAAAATGTAAACAAGATTTTCTAAAAAACAGTTCAGCTCTTAATGGTTTCTTAACAACGTTTACCTACTAGAGAGGTCTCCTTAATAATATAGCAGAGATCCGATTTTAATTAAATGCTCGGAAATTTGGGAAATTTCAATTATTCAAATTTTTTCCGACACCCTCCTTCATGCTTAAAAATAAATTTAATAATTAATCAATTTCCCAATATTAATTAATTTTTGTTATTTAATTGTTATTAGTTTTGGTTTTCAAATGATTTGTAGTTTCCGCACAATTTTGAATTACATTGTTAAAATTTTGCTTATGTTGATGGCAGAATATTAAGAATTTATTATGGCAGCCTTATATAAAGGACACATTTAATTGTGTATTTTCAGAGATTCTGTGAATATTTTTATACCTCCCCTCAGAGAAAAATGACCTAAAATGGTTTAAGTTTTGGAGCACAGGTCTCAGGGAGCAAGCAAAAGTCTACTCCGTGGTGATAGGCAAGGTGCTAAATTGTATCAAGCGTAGACCTAACACACCTGGCTTTCATAAAAGTCATTGCTTTTTCTATATTAAAAAAATTGGAAATGTGTCATTTTAGGATGTTTTAGAGGTTGTGTGATTAACTTGAAGACATTTTTAGAAAGCAAATACATCGAAATCCCGTATTATAATTTCTGTGATATTTCATTAGTAGTAAATCAAAGAAAATGTTTTGTAAACCTACCTAAGGAAGTATCTAGTATCAGTAAACATGTGTAACTGAAGAACAGCTGTATTCTTTTCTCCGAATTACGGTAAAGAATTTTGGTAACGAAAATTATCTGAAAATTAGTTTTGAAGTAGCTCTTGAAAGTGTTTTCTTCCTTGAATATTTATGAACTGCTGCCGATAGTGCGCTTTAAGGTCTACGAATAGCAGCATAGAGTGTTTATCGTTGACGTCATTTCCGTTGGGAACGGTTTCTGCCATGAATGTGCAATGAGTCGGGCCCCCGCCACAATTTAACTAGTGGTAAGGGACTAGACGGTTAAAAGTTTTTTTCTGCACTACCCTCGTTAAATGAAGTAAATTTGTGCGAGAAGTTGGAGATGCTTGGAAAATAAAGTTTTTCTCAGAGTTCTACTGCCGCGAACATCTTACTTGCATTAGGACACTTCTATAACGTTCTCTCGTCCAGTGGATCGGTGAATATAAAAGACTTAAAGTAGACACTGTAAAAAATGGGCAACGATTAAGTGTGCATTATTTTCTCTAGTTGTACATTTTTAACAAAAGATATCTGCATTTGGTGATGTAATTTTTAGTTGTATTTATCGTTTTAACGTACGACGAACCTGCCAGTTAATCTTGATATCAGAACTCGGGAAATAACAAAATGGAATGACCACATCGACAAAATGTAGGAAAATAGAGTGGTGAAGGTGACAAGAGACAGAAGAGGGAACGAATTCCCTTTGATCAAGCACAGGCTGTAGCCTAATATAAAAGAATGAAGTATACAATTTTTGCTACTTGGCTGTTAATACAAGAAATAGATCTCTATTGAAATTTCAGTGTGTTTGGAGAGACTTAAAAGGATTTGGAAAAATCATGAAATTATTAACAACTTCTGGAAATTAGATATTTACTTTCTATTCAAGAATTTTTCATATCTGACTATTTGTGTTCATATTTAGGATGTGGAAAACTGCATGAAGATCATTTTTCACAAATCCTTAGCCTCTGGAAGTATTACTAATTTCCAATACATGCAAAAATTGAAAGAAAATCTGCGACCCCCGACCATGTGAAAGTTGATTGACTGATATTTCCTGGCACGTGATCTACTATGGTCATAAGTCCCGTCAGTGTAGTAAATGTTTCTTCCCTGGAGGGTGGCGATGATTCCTTCCTTGCTGGATGGCGAGATCCGTTCGCAGCAATGCTGGCCCCGAGCTCATCTCGGTCATCCTTTGTAAGAGGTGTCTGTGGTTTCGATACCAAGGAACTCGGGGAGAAAATCTAAATTTAATCAATCAGTTTTGATTTTGACTGAAAAAGGCAAATATTTGATTGACTTATTCAGCTTATTCTCCCATTGCACATACCGAATGAATTACAGTGCGCCACTGCACATACTCAGTGCGTCACTGCTCGCACACAGCAGACGTCGTGTGACAGCAAGGCTCGAAGTAGGAGCCCGTGCTCCATTAAACATTAGCTCTTGGCATGTTACGGTATGGGACAGCACCGTCTTTGATTTCTTGGAATGTAAAGAAATGTTGCACTGTGTATCCATATGTATTACACTATGTTATTGAAGAATTTGGGAAGATTGTTTTTGTTAAAATATTTAATTTATTGCATTGTAATACAATATAGAGTGTATTAGTTTTTGTTCTTGAGCAGTGTGAGTGCTACTTTTTGAAAAAGCATTTTGTGTGGTTTTGTTTAGCGGACATTTTCCTGCTCCAGAACAATACTTAGAATATAATTACTAGAGAGCGTATTTTACCTTATATGCATATTTTATACTTCGCGACCAAATGATTTTTGCACGAAAATACGATTCAGACCCCAAGAAAGTAATATACGAAGTTTTATAATGCATGTTTTTGCACATATTGGCAGTCGGTGCATATATCAGTAATTCGTGCATATTGATGCATATTTTGATATTATTGACCCTCTGAAATATAACACTGTCGCTTCACCTGTCTCTTCAGCAGCTGATTTCTAAGGTAGACATTTTTTTTCAATTCTTTGTGAGAGTATCACTGACAAAGTGGGATAGACTTAAATTCTAAGAAATAGCTTTGCTCATTGGCAGCTTGTCGACTTAGATTACAAAACGTAATATCTGCTACGTCTGAAGAAGCACTATCAGCTGCCCTGCGATCCATGTACCGGGAGGATGGAGCGCACAGCAGTTAATTCGGAGAAATAGCGTCGCCGAAGGGAACAAAATTAATCGTCAATTATTTCATCGCATTCAAAACGTAGTATTTAGAGTAGTGCTGGCGGTTTCAGTGGTGTGTTTCACCATGGCGGCGAAGAACAAATCTTCCAGAAACGTTTTGCTTCGAAAATGGATTCAAGAGGACGCCACTCTGTCAACTGATGGAAAAGTTGTTTTTATGTCAAGCATGTAAAAAACATGTAAGTATATAAATAGATCCAGGGGAATTTTCAATAAAACGCGTTTTGAATTTTTTAAATTGGAAACAGTTGACTTATTTCCATGTTTGACACGAGTTCTAGGTTTCTTGTGACAACAAATTCTAAATTATGCAAATGCGACACACGTGAGAAATTCTTCCAAGAGAATAGTGAAGAAACAAGTAACTCTTGCAGACATTTCTGGCAACAAAGCAGTAGAGCAGCAGCAGCAGGTATTTTGGAGTGATAAGTGCAAGGTCCTCGTTTCTGCTAACATTCCGTTTAAAAAATTGAATAATCAGCCGTTAGAGAGGACATCGATGATTCTGACATTTGGCTATCCGTCGACGAGATAACTGACTCGTGTGGCAGATACATTGCAAATCTTGTCGTAGGAAAACGTTCTAATGAGCCAGGAAATCCTTATCTGATTATATTATCCTCATCTGATTATTATTAAGTTCTCAAACAAACAAACAAATAAACAAACCATTCGATTAGTGCCACACTTGCTCAGAATACACAACACCTGTCGCCATTTGGAGAAAAACCGAAGCTTGCAGTTTGATAACTGATACTCCGGCATATATGATCAAGGCAGCTGAAGCTCTGAGAGTATTCTATCCGAAATTGGTTCACATTACATGTCTAGCTCACGGATTGCATAGAGTAGCAGAGGAGAAACGCCATCTGTTTCCGGAAGTAAATTCAGTGATATTCATAATGTTTGTTAAGGCTCCGTCACATGTCAGACAGTACATGCAGTTACTACCTTGGTCAACGCCTACCACCAAAGCCTATTCTTACACGCTGGGGAACGTGGATTGAAGCTGCCTTGTTCTACTGTACTGCGACTATTTGCAGGACGTGAAGAAAGTACTGGATACGACAAAGGGGACGCTGTAAATATAACGGATTCTATAAAAGCGTACAATGTCAATGGTCTCCAGAGCAAGTTGGCATTTATTAAAGTTCATTTTGCAAATTTGTTCACGACAATTACCAGGTTTGAAGAAAGGGGATGCCACTTTCGGTAGCTTTTGAACTGTATGATTCATTTACAAAACAGGTTATACCAAGAGTCATTGGACAAACTGTAGGAACAAAGTTGGAAAAGTAGAAGTCCCGGTATTAAATTTATTCGTGATATAAGTGAAGTACCAACTGGAATATCTGACAAGGAACTGCAGAATTATCTCCTGCTGAAGTGGCTTCATTTAAATACTGCCTCTTAACTTCTTGAGAAGTGAAACGCACATTTCTAGTTACAAAAACATTCTAACTGACAAAGACAATCTATGTCAGTAAAAAACATTGAAAAACAATTGGTTGCATATTGTCACAACAATGTATGTAATAAATGTACTGTAAGTGAATAAAAATCATTAAAAAAATTACAGAAACATTCTGCTGAACAAAATTTCACTTGCTTGCACAGTGGACAAAGTGGTAGGAGATCTTTGGTGAAATTTCTTCCACAATCAAAACAAACATCAGAATTCTTCAGCTGTACTGTGAGTGAATAAAAATCATTTAAATAGGTATATTTGAAGTAATTATAGATAATGCATCCATATTTCTTGTGCATATTGTCAGATTTCTTGGGCATATTGTCAGTTTTTTTGTGCTATCTCAGATTTATAGTGCATATTGTCAGATTTTTGTGATGCAGATTTATAGTGCATATTGCATATTTCTGTGATTTTATGTGCATAAATACATGCATATTTTGACGATTTAAGTGCATATAAATCCGCCCTCTAATAATTACAATGAAATCACTAACTACGAAACTGAATCTTAGTTTTGGCAAGTGAATTGATCCTCCGAATACACAAAATGGAAGGTGACTACTCTCTGGTTACTATGTCGTGAATCATTCCATCGCAAGTGTAATGCACAAATACTCCGTTTGCATATATTCGCGTACTATGTTTATTAGATATTAAGAATAGGTTTGTTTCCAAGTGGGTAACTATTCCGAAAAATATGCAAGTTCTTTTATGGATTTGTATTAATTGGATGTATATTAACTTTTATTCGGTACAAATATATTAACATTAAATAAATAAATAAATAATTGCCTTTTAGTTGTTCTCTGTTTACAAGAATTGAGTAATTTGTCAATATATCTGTAAATAATGCCAACGAAAAAAGGAGATCATGTATTTATTTATTTATTTAATGACTAAAACACAAGGATGGCCAACAGTAAAAAGTTCAAATATGTTAACATACGAAGAATTTCTTAACGTGTCGTAATGGGTGTGAATATTTGAACGTATTTTTGTTCGCTGCCTGCTGTGAGGTGCATTAGGAGGCAGTGCGCTGTTGGCGGTGTGAAAGGATCTTGGAGGAGCCGCAGATGCTGGGGTGTGGGCGCGTGTGCGTGGGCGCGCCCTGGCCTCCCGCGCCCCTCGCGTGTTTCTAGGCGCCTCCCCACCCCTCCTCCCTCTCCCGCACACCCTCAATCACTCGATCTTTTCATCCTCCCTTTCTTCCGACCGTCCCTCGCTCCCGCACGCATATTAGACCTTCACAGCAACTCCCCTCCCTGCTTATACTGCTTACACGCTCTTTGTGAACTGCAGAATCTTCGCTTATAATCTTTCTCCCCAAGACAGCGTGTGTTCCTCCATCTGCTTTATCCATCTCGCCGTCCGTCGCTGGTGCGTGCGGTCCCCTGGTGACATCGTCTTCCTGATGACATCATACTTCCTTTGCAAATTGTTCATCAGTCCTGCACTCGAACATGCACATCCCTCAGCTTTCCTAAACTCTCTCACAATGTTTGGAAGATTGCAGTGCTGAAGACTGCAATGTGCATAAGATTTCTTATTCTCAATACATTATTAGAATACAATTCTAACTCCCTAATATCATTA
This sequence comes from Acheta domesticus, assembly GCA_031308135.1. Lineage (NCBI taxonomy): Eukaryota > Metazoa > Arthropoda > Insecta > Orthoptera > Gryllidae > Acheta > Acheta domesticus. The sequence continues at coordinate 138,969,296 of JAHLJT010008446.1, forward strand.
ATTTGTAAATGAAAACAATGATCTCAAATCACTGACATCAACTCTTGTTGGGATCATTCAAATGTTATTACGTTAACGTACTAGCAATATTTAGACAAATGGACAAAATTTATTTTAATTTATTTATTAGCATTACGAACAGACACTTCATTTGCCAAATTTTGAACATTGCAATTACAATTTATTGGCTTAGCATTCTCAAGCTAAGTTACTTTCAAAAGAAAAACGGTCCAAAACAATGTAACGATATGATGATAACATGTCTCTCTGCGACTCACATTTCCAGAGTATTTTCGTCATACCAGCACTTTCCTTACTCTCACATTTTAAAAAATATTCAATTTTTAATTTAATGTTTTTATATAATCTGGTAAATATAATGATTCTTGGAAAACGAAGGTAGAAACATTGAGGAAAAAATAATTTGGAAACTATAACTTTAAGAAAGAGAGAGGACAAGCGAACGGGCTCCCGAGCTCGCGGCGCGAGGGGGAAGGGAGAAGGGCACGAGCAGCTCCTTCGTGAGAACATGCGGAGGGCAAATTGGGGAAGAAATGCACCTAGTGACTTGCAATGCTGCATTGTGGTCACTGTAAAAAAATCATCTGCTCAAGGTCGTCATAGGTATCAACAATTTATTACTAGTTTCAGCAATTATGTGAACACGTTCACATTTCCTATTATCCAGAAAACCATGTTATAATCGCGTAATTGACATTTGAAATTTGGAATAACAGAGTTTGAAGTAACTGCTTGGCGATTTTATGGTTTCATTTGACAGAATATTAAATTTGCAGACTTTGAATTTGTGAAAAGGAAACGTTTTCAGTTTTGTACGAGACGAATTTGATTGTCCCTATTTTATTCATTCCAAATACTATTAGGGTAGGGTGTCTTTATATCATGTAAGAACATAAAAAACAAGTCCAAAATTGTACTATTTTTCTTGTCAGTTCAAGCCATAATGATCAAAAGCATGAGCGGTCCGGTGTGGCCAGTTTGGTGCGTTCAACTTTCTAGAATCGAAGCAACTGAAAAAACACACGCCAACATTTAATTTATCATACATTCTTTAAAATGATGCCACTTTCCACTATCCGTCCCCAAATGTCTGTGTTTCTAAATTCACCTCAAGATAAAGTTGCGGTGCTACTTCAGCTAGACTTTCTCACATTATTTAAACTTTTCCAATTTTCGAAAATTCAGAGAGTTCAAAAAATAGGACTGCGCCATTTTTATAATTGTTGTTCGCAACATCCGGGGTGAAAAAATTGAAGTAAAATTTGAAGCCGTTTTGAGAAAAAAATTTAAATTTTTTTTCGCGCAAATTATACGAAAACTACTCATCTTTTGAAAAAAACTTACCTAAACTCATTTGAAGGCCTCATTCATAAGAACAGATTTCATTAAAAAATCACCATCCTCAAAATTGTCGTTCTAGGAAAACAAAACGTTTTAAACTTTTGCAATTTTAGAAAAATCAGAGAATTCAACGGAAATCGGACCTGCGACATTTTTACTAGGATTACTGTATTTGAGGGGGTAAAATTAAAGAAAAGATTAGAGCCATTATTGAGAAAATTCTCATTTTTTAAAAAAAATTTCATGTAAAGAAACCAACAAAATAAAAATATCCGTTTCATTTTTAAGCGGCCTCGATATTAGAAGATTGATCCAGGTAGTTCAATATTGGTGAATATCCTACCTAGTTTAGCTGCTAGCGTTGTCAGACGCAGGTCAGACAAACGGGCAGATGTTTTGGTGTAAACTAATTTTTTGACCCATATATCAATGACCCATAAATCGTGGATTCTGACGGTACCACGTGTTAGACAAAGTTGTTTATTACATGTATGAAACAGAAGAATCCTTTTTTCGGTATCAGGGACCCACAAAGCGAGTTTTTCTGTCGAAAAATTGCCAGCTGCAGAATTTCAATACTTTCCCTATACAACGTAGTTAGTATGCGAAAAAGTAAAAACGAGAACCATAAATGAACGAGTTTTTTTTCATAGTTGGCCTTTCCAGTACGATCTTAAATTATCATAGGCCAATTGTGTGCGTTTATGAATATCAATTTTATTAGGCGATATGTACAAGTCCTGTGCCTCTAGTATTTATACAAGTATTTGGTGTCGTTATGCGAATGCATTTTAAATATATTTCCTGGTATAATTCTTCATCAATTATATTTTTCAATCGAAGTATTGAACATGTATAATGGTACACAAATTTCTCTATAAAAGTTAAGAAATATCCATTTATTAAGTATTATACAATTAATGCAAGTATTTTGCAAGTAATATACATAATTCTTCATTAGGAAGAATTGGAAAATCGCATTTAGAAATATGTTAATGAACACAAAATTTCGGTGTCAATTATTGTTGGCGTAAATGTCATTAATTTGCCACATTACGTAATTAAATTCAAATTCTCATCATAGATTATTTATTTATTTTCCCGTCAAAAACAATTAAACCATTTACGACGTTTGAGAGAAAAATATTTGAGTGCATCTGGTAAAGTGAACGCAAGTTCTGTCGATATAGGAAATACGTGTATATATGTAGAAAAGATATTGATGCATATCTCTAATATCTATGGAAGTTTTGTCTCGTTGATCATTTGAATTTCTTTTCTTGTTCTTGTTTCCACCGTTCGTCTGTCTAGACTGAAGTTATTTGCTTTTCAACTACTGAAAAAGAAGTATTGAAGGAAAACACCGATTGAAAGTCACTCGCAGTGTCCCCGAAAGAAAGAAACGTGAATACTTCAGAGACGTATTATTTGCTAATAGTAGATTCCTAATATTGAAGGTACGTTCAAATAATGGGAATAGGGGGGTGAAGGGTGAGGGGAATGATAAACTCTGATATGGAATCGGGTTTCATTGAATTGCAATGATGCGAAAGCCTACGGTAACTCAGCTAGTTTTTACAATGCCATATGTAGAATAAGTCCTAACCATGAAAAATATACGCCGACACTCTACTTTAATCATCAATTTTAATTTAATTTTTTAAAATATCTTTTGGGGACAGAACGAAAATTACCTGAAATATGAGAATTCCAATTCGTATCTTAAGATTCTCTGGCATTACTTAAGGTAATTTAAAGCAATTTATCGAAATTATCCAAGGCATTCTTCTATTTATACTATACGAGATGGATTATTGGAGATGTCGATGAATGCGCACGTGTTAAATTGGACATGAGTGAATGAGCTCTTGCAGTACCGCGGTGCTTTTGAGTTAATATTGTATAACTTGTTTTAGTGTTTGTAACTTATTTCAAATCTGTAAAGTGGTTTATCCACTGCTCAGGTGCAATAAAAAAATTAAAAAGCGAGCTCTCGTGCGTGCGTGAAGCAGCAGTCAATAATCAAGAAAAGAAGGGACGTCTTTCCCGCATGCTCTATTATATTCAGTATTCTGTTTTCTGAATTTTTTGTACGTTAAGAGGCTTTTTTGGAAATATTGCTTTGTTCAAATACGTACGTTGGACCCTCCTTCCGTAAAACCTTACCTTTTATCGCCGCTCACTGACAGCAGCTGACAAACGTGCGCGAAGTTGCGGTGTGTGACTTCGTTTTTCTTCTTTTTTTCTCAACTCGCACGGTTACATAAAAACAGAAAACGTTCCTTCTCACCCTTCAAATTTTTCAATTAAGTCGCCATCTCTTGGCATAGAAACATAAAGCAAACTCCATAAGAGGAATATTACGAACGGAATATTTTCCCTGATATCTGACTCATCCTGTTTATCTATCTTGCTGTATCTTCTTTAAGTTTACCGGTATAAAGGGACGATCCCGGCTGCGAGGGCGGTAGCAGGAGGGGGGTAGCGGGAGGGGGAGGGGGCTTGGGGGCGCTGTAGGGTCGCAGACCGCCCAGCCATCCCGCGTCACTCCTGTCGTCTCCGGGGTCGGCCTCTCATGTCTATTAGTAGAAAAGCGGTGCGCGTCTCCAGAAATAAGTTCCAACGTTTCCAGAATAAAATTCCACGAATCTGACGTTAGTCAAAACTCCTCTGTGTATCTGTAATTTCTGCTTCCTCTCCGATCGAGGAATCTTCCTTTCCAAACACGACGCTGTTCCGTTCTTCCTTTTATTTCGTCTCCCTCCCCAGCGATCTTGTTCACTTCAAGGAGGACCTCTCTCTCTCTCTCCCTTCCCCTCCGGGGTAAAAAAGAAGCCGTTTACTCTTTCACAGCTTTCCTGGCCCCTCTTCCGACCCTCTCTGACTTGGGGAATGTTTTTGCTAATTTTGTCTCTTTCATCTGTTCATGTCCGTCTCATTACGTCTTCTTCCATAATGTTCCATCAGACTCCTTGATGGTTTCTGTGTTAACACTCGTCACTTTTTTTATTGCGACGACATAATGTGTGAGATTATTTTCTACTGCACAAGCGTACAAATATAATCTGGAAGTTACATTTTGGTGGTGAAAATCTTTTTCAGTTTACCTTTAAGAAATGAATAATTACTTTTTTAAAGTTCTCTTCTAAAGCAAGGTATACTAGGTTTTCTCATACAGTTATAATGAATTCTAATATTTTTTCTGACAATGTGATCGTTACTGACACAAATGTATTAATACATTCTCATATTCTGATCTAATGATTTTATGAACTTTTTCAAATTTAATTCTTTCTTTTAACTCAATCTCATTAAAAAATAATTTCAATTTCCATTGTACATCTAACTGTTTGATTGGCCTAACTGGCATTTGCCTTTTGAAAACTATCATCCACTGATCATATGCGCTCACATTTAAACAAAGCATTATAATCATTTCAGTTAAATTGGTGTTATTTTCATGAACAACTTAATGAAATTTTGTGTCGATTAGGTAATATCTTGTTCTATTTTAAAGAATAAATTGCAATTAGAAACAATTCTAACCGTCCGGAATTCTATTAAGGAACAATTTTCATTAAACATTTCCACTGATTGAAATTAAAAAATGTTGATTGAACATGGCCCGGAGCAAATTGTAATTCGGATTCCAAGTTTACAGCCTCTTGCTCATTACATTGCCCTCGCGCAAACTGCGGCAAAGCGAAGCAGAACTGTGTCTGAATGTGAAATATGGCGGCCGCCCTCCACGGAGTGGCGGCGCCGGAAGAGCGTGGCCTTTCCTTGCGCGAACTCCGCGAGACGCTGCCGGGAAGTTCGGGACCACAGGAAGCGGCGCAAAGAGAGCACTCGACTCGAAGGCCCGGCGACGTTTCTGTGACGGGCACTCAACGCTTCTGGAAGTGCGGCGTCGAGCCTCGAACTTGCGACATCCCACATAAAGGCGAGCGCTCCGTCGCAGCGGCGGCGGCTGCGGTGGGCGGAGGGGGTGCAGCACGGCGGAGGCGGTCTTTTCTAGGCGCGAGGGCCTCTCCCCACGCCACGTACCATTTTCGAAATTGCATTTAAGTGATGACTGTGTTCGTTGCTTTGTGTTAATTGCGCGGTTCGCGCTCCGGGCGAAGGCTCTTACGGCGAATCGGTCGCGTCTCTTTCACGAGACACCGCGCGCCACGAGAAATTTCCAGCTTCCGCGGAAGGTGAAGTGATTGCTTGGCGCGAAGGACGGGTCCGCGGGGCGCGCGGCGGGGCGCGCGGCGGGGCGCGCGGCGGGGCCGGAGGGCGGGGCCGAAGGGAAGCCGGGATCAGTGACAGGTAATAACGGTGATAGGCAGCTGCCCGAAGAGAATTCATTTCCAGTACACGGCGGAGCGACGAGGTGAGGCGAAGGCGTCAGCGGGGAGGCGGCGGGGGCGGCGGGCGAGGCAGGAGAGGCGCCGAGCCCCGACGCCTCGAAGTGTACTGCCGTAAGCAGGTTACGGCTAATGAGTGTCTTCCTGCGGGATCGCCCGCACTCTCTCCGGCCTCCGCAGCCGCCCTCGCCCCGGCCCGACCGCATCTCGTCTGACGCTTCCTTCGCTTCGCCGTCCCTCGCCTCTCGTCCCTCGCCCTCCGCGCCCCGCTCCTCCCCGCCCCGCCCCGCCCCGCCCAGCCCCGCCCCCGCGACGCGCCACCGCCGCCGCTTCCACATCACATGGCGTTCGCACGCCGAGGTGCGCTGGCCCGCACTCATTGATAGCGTCTTATCTGGTGAGCGGGCGCGGGTGCGGGCGCAGGCGCGGGCGCTCGCATGTAATAAACCAGCGCCGGCACGGGCGCCTCGCGGGCGCGCTACTGCGATATTAAATTCGTGAGAGTCGCTCTTCTTTTCCTAGCAAATCCTCGCTTTCACACGAGCGGGCGTGTTCGTGCGGATTTGAATGTGAAAGGCCAAATACATCTGTTAGCCCTAAATGAGAAACCGCGTCTCCTCATTACGCGCGGATGGAGCGAATTCCGAGGAAGCAGAAATTCGAGCAAATGGCGGCGCCGAGCGGCAGGGGGACGAGAGGAGGGGGCGTGGAGTGAGGGCGGAGGAGTTCAAAGATCGACGCTCCAATGTCGCTCGGAGCCTCTCCCCGCCGGACCCGCAGGTAAGTGGACGGGAGGGGAGCGAGGACGGGTGCCGGGGCGGGGCAGGGACGGAGCGAGCGGCGGGGAACAACGAGAAGACGAAATTGCGTGGGTGGGAGTGAGATGAGGCGCAGCCGTTGAAGGTAGCTCTTGGATCGAGAGAAATGTGGAGTAAAGAGGAATAATGAGAAGGAAAAGTGTTTAGGAAAGGGATCAGGAATCTTTGTGCGATTAGAAAGGAAACAGGAAGGCGGAAGAAGGAGGAATGAACAGCAGAAATTTGTAATACGAGAAGGAAAATATGGGAAGTGTAGTATCTAATGGAGAAACTCAGAATGAGTTCGGGCGAGAGAGAGCGAGAAAGATGGAATACACAGCGAGGAATGAGGAAAGGGCAAGTGACTGATGCATGGCGAAAAAAAACATGAAGGATGCGGAGAAGAGGAAAGCGACAAGCGGCTCTCCGCCTTCCGTGCGGCTGTTGAGTTAATTGTGGGCAGCTGCCGCTCGATATGTCACGTAAGAGAGAAGCAAACTTTTGTTTGGGGACGGGCGTTAGGAATGTACACGGTGAGAGTGCAGTGCAAGCACACTGCATTTTATTGCGCTGCACTGCACTCTGTTAAACACCCTTATGTATTCATTAAAAGTATCGGTATCTATCTGCCCATTTATTTCTGTTTCTGGATTTATAATGGAATTTTCCCTAGTCTTAAAATGACGGCTATTTCTCAGCCTTAACTATAATACAATAATTTGCAAATGTGCCTGCGGAGTTTGCTTTGTTCCACGTTGTTTTGTCTCTTGAAATATGTTGCATTTTACGATAAATAGTTCTTCAGAATTCAAGAATTGTTGTTTTATTTTGTAGGCATTTAGGCTGCGCATATTCATCGGTTTGATTTGATACATTGACACAACTGGAAACAATAAAATGTATCGTCAAAAAGTGACCGAAAATGAAAGGCACATTTTGCCTCATGAATGTGTATGGAATTGATCCAAAACAGATGAGATTTTGTGACATGTTTTGTTCCACTCATTCCAAATTATACTAGCATTGTTTTTGGTTACTAAAATTTACATTATTCATTTCATTTATAGTATTTGAATGTATTATATTCTTTAAAAGCACTAATTGCAACTATTGACAAATAAGGATATATGTGTAGATTACAATACATTTATTCCATTTTACATCGCATTTTGTCCTTTCCCACCTCGAAAATAATGTGGACTCTATCGCCCTAAATTTACTTTCCTCACTAAAATTACTTTCTCCTCACTGAAATAGAAGGGCAGGGAGGACAGGCAGGGAGGATGGGGAGGGAGGATGAGGAGGGAGGATGGGCAGGGAGGATGGGCAGGGAAGACGGGCAGGGAAGATAGGCAGGAAGGACGGGTCGGGAAAACATGCGTGGATGACGGGCTGTGCCATAAAATACCATTTTATGAATAATTTTTTGCAACTGCGATGGTCGTTCGACAATGTTCAACGTTCAACGACAGTGTTCGTGTACAGAAAATAAAAAAGAGAATTAAGACGCAATTTTTTTGGTTTGAAAAGAAATTGCATGATTAGAAGAACAAAACGAAGGATAGAAACGCCTCACTTAACATTTATGCTAACATCGGTAAAAGTTTCAACATAACTTTTGTGTTTAATTGACACGATAAACTGTATTCCTTTTTAGTATACCTGTTATCCTATTTAATGGGGATTAACTGACCCTCACGTGATTTTTCTGAAATCCCTTTTAGAAAGTATTGCATATTTTCGCCTTCTACGGTATCTTAAATTGTTTTACTTAAATTGTTTTCATCAATATAATCTTATCCAGGAGCTATATTCTCCCTGAAAATAGGCTCAGTCATGAGGATCACTAATGAAATCCTGCTCTTGAATCGAAAATACACAAATGCAATCTAGCATGGAATATGGTATTATGACACGCGGGCGGAAGTGTTTCATTACTCGTTCGAAATACCAACTCGGCTCCTAACGCACCTTGGCAGGAAACATCTCATTCGTAATGTAACACTTTCCGCCCTTGTACGGTAAATTACAATCACCATCTCACAAAGCGTAATTAGTTAATACAATAAGGGTGAATTTGTGACACGAAACTCTGGCCTTGCAGTGAACAGGATGGACCTTATTTCTGGAAAAATAATTGTATTAAATGAAAGCATTTGACTCTAGGTATTCCTATGCCACGTAGAGGTAGATTCATTCTGGGAGATAAGATAAAGGTTTCAATCGGACATTTCTCGTCACAGACCAAAACAAATTATCAGCCAACTCGCATAAGTAGTAATGCTCGATATGGCGACTAAGTTAGTAGTATTAGCTTATGTTTGTCAAAAAAGTGGCATAGGCCTATTTAGATCCGAACGCTTCAATTGTATGAAAGCCATGCATCAATATGTTTTATCTAACTACATTGCAAGATACGTACAACCTGCGATTCTTCTGCATTATTATTATTATTATTATTATTATTATTATTATACTATTATTATTATACTATTATTATTATTATTATTATTAGTCCAGGTTGCCAGCAGCTACCTAAGGAGCAAATCTATGAACTGTCGGTGCCTCTACAATGCTTTGCGTAAAATGTAATCTGTCCCAAATAAAGCAATTTCTTGCATATCCCAGACTTTTGAATTACCTGGGAGTTTAGCCAAGTTCTTACACAAATTTTGCGGAACAAATTCCAGAGTCCCGATGACTATCGGTACGACGTGGACGTGTACTTCTACGCCCCACATTCGGCTGATCTCGATTTCCAAAGCCTTGTATTTAAGACGGTTCACTGCGTTTATAATGTGATCGTTCAAGAACACTACGGAGATGTGCGAACTGCTTTCGGTTATCCAATACACACATCTTCGAAATCCATATATGTTTTCAGAGAACGTAAGGATCCTTTGCTCCGAGTCGCAATGATTGCCCCAGTGGCGGGACACTCTGGACACGGTCTCAAGTTATTTGCCTTGCCATCACCAGGCGACGTACCCAGTCCAGCTATGTTTTAAATTTTCATTTATATCTTCTGTTTGTTATTAATATTTTCGAAGGAAGGCGAATTGAAAAAAATCAGTTTATTTAAATCATTGATGTAAAGCGAGAATTGGATAAAACTGTATTTTATACACTGATTTATCTTAGCTTTTTGATTCTACATTTCATAAAAAAATTGTGTCTTTTTGACGGAGAGGAATAGTTTAATCAATACAAATGTAAAAAATTGGTAAGTAGATACTTTAGAATGAAATTGATTGATAGCACTGACACAAACTTTGATCCAACGTAATAGATGACCATTTTGTAAAACTTCTTTCTCTCTAGACATCTAGCCTGACTTTGTGGATCATCACTTAATGTTCTTCATTCGCCTACCGGATCTTCTCACTTTTGTGATGTTTTGCTTGCAGTGTTTACAGTTCTTTCTTCCGACATGCGAGATATATGTTCGTTCCATTTCCTTCTGCGAACTTGTGTCCATTCAATGATTGGTTGTGACATGCATTGTTCCCAGATATGGTTGTTCCTTACATAGCCCGTTCTTGAAATATTTTATTTTCTTAGTTGTTTTCGTCTCTGTCGTCTCCAATATTTGTTGTTCTCGATATTTCCGGTCTAGTTTCAGAAGCATAAGTGTGGACGTACTGTAGATTTGTGGATTCTTACTTTAGCTTCGATGTGTCGGTATTTACCCTCGCGGAAACCTCATTGGTCAGTGTGCTCGCTTGCCATGTCGCGACCCCGGGTTCGTTTCCCGGTCGGGCAAGATTATAGTGTGCGTTTTCCTTGCAATGCCCCAGTTGCTGTGTGACGATGAGGGAACTCACTTCTCGGGTTGAGAAGATCAGAATACGGCGTGGGGATGTCTATGTGCTAACCACACGTACTCCGTAATCCATGGCCGCATGGCCGCTGATAGGCCCAGGCTTCGGCAAGAGGCTATTGCGCCAAAGTACGTACATACTTACATTCCTAAATACATGTAGGTATTTTGCTAGTGTCAGCAACAATAAAAATGTTGGTGTCGAGCTTGTGGAAATGGTATCGAGGGTGTGGATCTTTGGGCAGCAAAAATTGGCTGTTTTGAAGCGGCACATGTGAACACTTAATGTTCTTTCTTCCTCGTATGCTGTGCCGCTCTAAGTATGAGAATATAGTCGTAATAAGAGTAATGAGAAATCGCGAGTTAATATTATCAAATACTTTACTTTTTCCGTCAAAATCGAAACTGTTTCATTATTTTTGTATTTTCCCAGGTTATCTAACGAAACTATCGGCACCTATCTCCTGGGCAGAAGCTACTAAATTTTTTCGTCAATTTATGCGTATGTTCCAAATTAGAAATGCAGCTTTTTTCATATTATGTCATTACTGACCTTCTCTTTGCTTTAATTATTTATTTGTTAGATTTCTTTGTGCAACATGCTTGAACCTGATCTACTATGAGAAACCAGGTAATGGAAAACATTAAAAATACACGTTGAAAATCATTCACTGCATAACTCCCAGTAGACGTCCTTCTGTAGAGATAGTTGAATGTGGCGTTCAATGTACAAGGAAATACAATGTCTCTACATGTAATAGTTTATGTGAATAAAATTATTTTAATGGGAATTCAATGTTTACAGGGACAAATTATCTTTGATTTTTTCTATGTGTTTTGTTGCGTAGGAGATTTTGTTTGTTTTGTATCTATATGCCGATTATGTACACAGAAACAAATAGTCTTGTTTATATGTACAGATATAGCTGACAAATTATTTTCTAATAATTTGTAGCTTTCATGAAGGAGAAATACAGTAATCCCTCAACAATCGCGAGAGCTAGGTTTCCAAAAACCTCGCGAATGTTAAGTCTATCTTTTAATGAAGAAATGTGTGTTAGGTTCCTGGATATCGATAAACTGTTTAAAACAGAAGGAAAAAATCTGACAATTACAGTAGAATCGATTAAGCGCTACTACAAACAGAAATTCACAATTAACATTCCAAAATTAAGAAATAAAATAATGTTTGAAACTTATTTCAAAGTTGAAAATGATTGCATATAGGATTTGCTCATATTTTTGTTTCATCACCTTTCTCGCTGTTCTAATATCCAAATATGGAAGAGTTCCTGCTTCTATTCTCTCTTAAATTTCGAAGTTATTTCCATGTTTGGATCACATTCGAATGCCAGGTCCTCCAGAGCTTGTTGATTTTAGAACGCCATCAACATTTTTGACACTGAAGTTGCTCCAGGACGCAGTTTCGCTTCCGTTACTTCATCATTGCCGTCGAGGAGGTTTTCTTCACTGATAATTTCCCGAAGCTTCATTACTAGAGACCGGATTTTTATGTAATAACATATATATTGTCTTTCTACTTAACGTTCTCAAAATTGAAATCTTGACGAATGATCGCCCTCCTAACACAATATCGAATTTTTTTGTACGCATTTTTACATATTTAGTACTATAGTACATATGTTACATATTTTGCTGTTTTCACAATATATTTTCTTGTTTTATCACTTTTCTTCAATTTTATTATTTACTTTTTTATGAAAGTATTTTTTTAAATCAGCATTTTTTCTTATATTATTGGGGAAATCTAAGTGTCCAAATTATTGACACAGCGTCTTGTGAACTGTAACTTTAATTTTTGAGAAACATTTGCGATCGCCCACGTGTATCACTTCGATGAAAATGTTGCATGCTGTAGTGTATGTTTGCTGGACGTAGATATCGCCAGTTTGTGGGATGGCTTCTATTGCGAATAGTCCGGCTGCTAAACTACGATCCTGGATTACAATAGATGAAGCTTTTACTACTGACGCCAAAGTTGTATAATGCAAATTGAGCATTTTTTCTGAATATAATTTCTAGCTGTGTAAATGATTTTTTAATTAGAGAATTTTAATATTACATATTATATCGGATTTTACATATTTATTACATATTCGTACTGTTTTCATTACATATTTATGTACATATTTTGACGTTTCATACTACATATTTTCCGGTCTCTATTCATTACAATGAGCTCTATATACTGAGAGTTGCACAGAACCTGAATGTTTATTTATTTATTTATTTATTTACGTCAAAAACAGTTAAAAACTGCGTGTGACGAGCTATGGGGAGAAGTGAATTTTGTGGGTTTTCTATTCGTTTGGCCAAAACCCTTACCTCCAATTTGGCGCAACTCAATTGAATTATTTTACAATTGTGTTATTCTATAAATGTGAATTGACATTTCATCTGTGAAATGTTTGAAGAAAGTTATACTTCAAGCTCCGAGGTCTGCCGAGTTCGTTTCTAAGATGATGATGATGATAAAGGAAATGGAATGTGCTCGCTTTCAAAGAAAATGTAGTACGACCAAAAGACGCACTCGCGAATGTTGAAGTCTCGAATACTAAAACTGGTAGCATTTCTCTAATCGCGAATGTTCAAAACTCGCGAATAGGGAATCCGCGGATGTCGAGGGATTACTGTACCTGTATGCGCGGTGAATCAGTAGTTAAATGAAATTTTACGACATTTCAGGGTAGGATATTGTACTCTTCTAATTACTGATGACGGCAATTATATCGGCTTTGTAATGGTGAGAAGTTTCTAACTTTGGATTTTATCAAATGCCACCGATTTATTTAAAAAATCCAATTTCACACAACTGTTCAACATTAAAATTCGTGCCCATAAAAGTAGGGAAATTCTTGTATTCACTGCGCCTACAGATATGTCATCGAACGTCGGTGTGGACACTGAGTTCTTTTATTTTTCCATTTACTTACAGTTGAGAAATTAATGTTATGCTTCAAATACCGACGGCAAAATATAAAAATTAATTGAGAAGATATTTTCTGTTTCAAAAGTATCAATGAACATCTATTGAATGTCATGAATACATTTGGAGGAGGCGGCGGCAGAAGAGGAGGCGGCGGTAGAGAAGGAGGTGGCGGCGGAAGAGGAGGCGGAGGAGGAGGCGGTGGAGGAGGAGGCGGCGGCGGTGACAAGGCCGCGCAGCCGCGCCTTTGTCCTTCCATTTTACGCCATCACTCCGAGCAACCTTCCCGGGTGAATTCTCCTGCCGACGGTTCTCCGCCTCATTTCCCTTCCTATGCCAAAACTGTCCGACGACACCGCCGTCGCCCCGCGTCTCGTCTTCCCCGCCTCGCCCCTCCGCCCCCCGCCTCCGCCCCCCGCCACCGCCCTGCCGACAACCCACTCCAAGATATTACCTTTCCTCCAACCCCGAGATACGAGATATTTACTTGTCTCCACGGCGCACAGCTTTCAGCCCCTGCATCTTCTTTTCGCACCCTCACCACAAATCTCTCGGCAAACGACAGGCGACCTCCTCTGGCAGCCTCATTAATGGCGCAATATTTACACGGCCGTGCGAATTGATATCACGTGAAAGAGTTGAATCTGACAGTTTTCATCCACAAAAAGGCGCGCCAAGAGCTTCCAGCTGCGCTAATGCAGCCTTGAAAGCACATCGAATTAGGGAACAATGCCCCAGATTATTTGCGAAGTTATAAGACATCGTCAACTCTAGAACATCTTTCCAAACATTTTTGTGGTCTTGAAATATTTTCGCTTTCATAAACGTCATCGCTCCTGATAATACTTTAGCATATTTATAAGTTAATACTTCTTGTTAACTGGAATATCAGAAGTTACGTTTTGATTAAAAATGAATATTTTCTAGAAGCAATTCTCTACATCATCTGAGATATAAAATGTGTGCGAAGAATAGGATGTAGATAAAAGAGGTTTCAAGAAAAATGAAAAAATCTTCTTTTGGTTTATTGTAGTTTTCCAATTTTGCAATTTTGTAAATATGGCAATTAATGTGTAAAATAATTAAAAGTTAAAAGCACAATCAAATTCTACTATATTTGAGATATTTTTCTCTATATCTTTTAGCCTCGTACAAAGACTTGCCCTCTCGCTAGTACAGATACTCAATCTATACCTTTAAAGGTCTTTGTTCTGCACGAAGCCTTACATATTCTAACGGGCCTATGATAACCGAATAGTAGTGGCGTCGTATGGATTCAAGTCATTGCATGACGTAGTCTTAGCATTCCACATACATTTTTCTGCTACGGCATTGCTGTGCAGAATTTTCTTCAAGCGTGATGCTTGATAACCAGGAACTGAATAAAGAAAATGTTCGTGTAACGTATCTCATACTCCTTTTCCGCCTTCAGATTAGGGAGCAGTTTATTACTGTGTGGGATTCTACCCTAATAGTTTCCGGAATCCCCCGTTCTCGTGTACTAGAACTGTCTGCACACGCGGTTTATACTCACAATCCGCTTGGTGTTCCGTGCCAGCGCTATCGAGTTCACCGGGTTGAAGGGAAAAGAGAATCCATTTTTCTCATTTCCTGCTTCGCAGAAAGAGCACAAACATCAGGCTGTGGTATTTGATGTCGGATATCTATTCTAGCCGGTACGTTGCGCTCACAAAAATGCAGACGCAACGAAGCCGAACATGAAGTTTCCGTGGCCCTACATCTGCACTCTGCCGCGGCCTGTGATTCTTTGTGCAAATCGCTGCTCTCGTGATGTTCATGGCTTGCTTTTTCATCTCATTCTCCAGACTTCTTTAACGGGGAACGTCTAGACTAATTTTATTAGTGTGAGAGGTACTTGATGATACGAATGGAATTACGACATTGTTTACTGAATTCATACAAGTTTGACGGTCTCATTGTAAAACATGTAATTGTAATCACGTTTATTCAGATTTCGAAAAGTATGTCTAAAATTATTAGTTTGTAAAATTGAACAAGTTGACTAGAAACGTTACATTCTATGAAATTAAATTTTCTTGAACATATGTGTCAAATCGTGTATGTATATATGTAGATACTATAAAGTATTTGCTAAATTCAAAAGTTTAAAGGCACTTCTTAATGATTAAAAATATGATATTACGGTACTTCTTTCTTGGCTGGAGTGACCTAAGTTTTTTTTCGTTTTGTATTTTACTAAACAAATCTGTTAAAATCAAATTCAAAAATACATTTAATTATAAAGATACATAATCTACTTGAGAAAGATACCTCACGAACGACGAAATATTAACATTATCTCCTAGATGATGTATCGTGTATATCCGTCAAAAATGAATTACTATTATATAAAAGTTCTCCCATTTTTTCACGATTACACGTCATTTATTAATATAAAGAGTATTTCCTAGAAGTCCGATTACTGGCAGAATGAGATTTCACTGGGAGGGACACAACTCTTTTCATTAAAAATTTACACATGTGATACGAAACATTGCTTTATCTGATTTTTTACGTTACAATAACAAATAATTACAAAGATACCCGTTTACTCGCTACTTGTATAAAGAAGGTTGTCAGTACTTTTAACAATACAGCTGAGTTTGTCAATCGCCGGAGATTTGACTCATTGACGATTCAGAATTTTCAATATTCTCCATTCGCAATTTGTTTTTTTTACCTGTAGAAAAGGTGAGATTATCTGACGTGCTTCTGTAAATTGTACAGTGTATTTATTCCATTTAAACCTCACCGACGTGAATAAGAGATTAAAATGATAAAGCTTAATTTTCGTATTGCCATACTGAATTGTGTTGGTTCCACACAATTGGTATCATGTGAGAACATTAACTTTTGACACTAGAAGACAGATAGGTTTGCAGGCTTCTCGTATACATTTACGAAACGATATCGCAAATTACGTGTTTTGTTCAAATGGATGTAAAAATCATTCTTAACAATTACATTCTTTACAATTACAACAACCTCGTGAATACATAGTAAAGCAGAGCAATAAGTGAGAAACAAGATCAAATTACCAATACTATTCCACTCACTAAATCTCTCTCTCTCTCTCTCTCTCTCTCTCTATATATATAATATATATATATATATAATATATATATATATATATATATACCCGACACCGTGCGACCGATCTCCATTAATGTTTGCACTTCTACGTGTTTTTCAACCAGAAGGTTTATGTGCTGTTGATTCTGTTGTAACTCCACTACATGGCGCTGTAGAACAAAACTAAATATTCACGTCAAATGCAACCTGCAACACTCGGTAGCATTTTGAATCTATATCGTTAACCAACTCCTAAACAAAGCGTTCTAGGGTATTAAAAACTAAAATTTTGATGCCAAGGGGTCAAAAAATGTTTCTCACACCGTAATCTACAAGATGAGACCTTCATGAGCATTCTATTACATTTTTGCTGGTCGGGCGCTTCTCGATATTACCTCACCTGCTCAGAGCCGTGCAGATTCTGCAACTAGATGTGAATGAGAGGGACAGAAAGAGGCAGAAACAGATTCACACAGAGACAGTCAGACTGACACAGGGACAGAGAGAAACAGAGACAAAGAGAGGGGGGACGGAGAGACAGAAAGGGAGATGAAGGGCAGAACAACGTCTGCCGGATTCCGCTACTTAATACTAATAGCTTTTCACAGTTCCTCTGGTATGCCCCATTCAGGGTGGTTCAAGTAAAAATATCGTTTTTTTTACCGATTTTTATTATTTATTTCTATTACGAGCAGCTCCTACGGTACAAAAATCGCTTCAAATCTTTCGGTAAACGGGTAAAGTAAGAGCTGTAAGAACGCCGTACTACAAATAATTGCACAAAGAGTTTGACCTTCCCAGAATTGAACATTGTATTAAAAATCTGTCAAACAAATTCTTTTTATTCTCTATTATCCTCCCTAGCAACTAGCATATTCAAATGAGGAAAAACTTTCTAGCAGCACAGGATAATCAATTCTAGATCTCCAAAGATAAGTTTCAACGTCTATAAAAGAAATTCATAATCTTACCTATACCAACTTATTGCAACATATAATACCTAAAAACATAAACTAGTCCCCAAATCTCCCATTCTCATTTCGTAAACGTTTCTATTGACTGAGATCTCCAGTGGGAATGTTCTCGCTATTTGAAACGCTAGTGCTGTGCGTGCTATCTTTATTCAATTTTGTAAAGCGCCTTCCTCCCTTTATAAGAGAATGTACAATAAAAAAGTTTTCCGTATTGACAAATCATAAGCTGGGAGACATCGATCATAGGAAGATGTGCGTGCTCAAAGCGCAAGTTTTATTAATTACATTAAAGTTCGGCTCATCGTTTAACTCTTTTTGAAGCCATTTTGTGTGCGGAATTTTCTTATTAAATACCACTCGGGCATTGGAAATTTTCAGATAATTTAAAAAAAATCAAGATTTATATGTTCAGCGACATGGCGACAGCCTAGACTATATAGATGTAGTACTAATATTCCGTACAGCGGAGAAAGCTCGCTAGTCGTTTATCTCTACGGCACTGCAGTTCATGTGATCTTGCAAGAGAGAAGACAGCGTATCTTGAAGTCGCAGACAAGGAAGATTTCTCCCTCACTTGAAATTCGAAAGAAGCGAACCCCCTCCTCTACCCACCGCAAAATGGCCCACAAAGAAACGTCATCTGTCATGTATCTTTGGTCGCACAGCCCCTCGCCCCGACTCTCTCTCCACCCCCAGACACGCACCGCCCCGTATAGATAGATAGAGCCGCAGGGGCCCCGAGGTCGCTGCCACACCCCGCCACACCCCGTCGCGCTCCCGCTCCCCGCCACAGAGCACCTGCGGAAGGCATGCCCCACTCCGCGCCCGAAACGGAGGCGTCCCCACCCCTCCCATCCCACACACATCTCCACGCGCACCCTCTCCCGCCCAGCGCCGCACCCACCTCGCAAAAAGAATGCGTGTATCTTGTCATTGAACTGATTAATTACACATTACATGTTCTGACAGCGCCGCCGGCGCCCTTCCTGCCGCCCCGACGCCCTACCCAACTGCGTCCCTCCGGCGCCCCGCCCTCTCGGCGCCACCCTCGCCCACGACCCTGCGCGCTTCCCTCCGCCCTCACCCCTCGCCCGCCGCCCGCGCTCCCCGCCGTCGCCTCGCGCCCCGCGCAGCGCGTCGTGCCAGTAGCATCACTCATTGATTGATGAGCCTTCGCCCGGCCGAGATCTCTCAAGAGCTGAGATTAGAGCTGTCAGGTTGGGGCAGAGGCGGGGAGGGAAGCCGCTTTGACGGCACCGGGCCCTCGGCAGATAATAATGACCACAAATAGCAAAAAGAAGGATCGCGGTATTTTTTTCTTCCGATGGAGCTACGAGAGAGCGGTCGAGGGGGGCAGAGAAGTTTTGCTTCCGCGTGTTGGGTGGACGCCAGGTCTATATTCCTCGCGACGGAGGTAGGAAGAGCGCGAGGACAATGCTCGTGAAGATTCGTTAGGGTGTGCGCCGCGTGCCTACTGGTGAATAGGCCGCGTCATTACTCCACCGCCCCGCGAAAACTTCGGCCACCGGAGAAGATAAGAGGAGAGAAGAAGAGAGGGGGACGCGCGAAGGGGACGTCGCCTGTGAGGACGGAGGACGCGAAGGACGGGCTCGCGAAGGGGAGGAGCAGGAGGGCGTCTGGCGACGGCCCCCGCCCCCTCCACCGCCCCCGCCTCTGCGACGCTCTCCGTTACGATACACTTCCTCGAAAAGTGCGCCGCGCCGCTCCCGCTCGCACCGGCCGTTCTCGGCGCGCCGCCACTCACGACGCCCCCGCGCCTCCACGCCCCGCCCTCCCCGCCCTCCCCGCCCCCCCGCCCCCCCGCGGCACCAGCGCCGCCGCGCAGAAGAGGAGAGCTTTCGCGAGCGCCGAAGCTTTGCGCTCCCTAACGCGCGATGAATGGGTGCGGAGACGCTCCCAAGAAGTTCCCGCCCGCTGACGCCGCCGCCGTCGCAGGCGCCTAAACAAGATTGGTAATGAGAAAATGCGGAGCGCGCGGCGAGGCCCCGTCCGGCACCGGCGCGCGGGGCAGTCACCGCCCACGCCCGGCACCGACGCTGCCCTCCGATCTCTCCCGCCACGCGCCTGGCCTCGCGGCAACTGAGGAATGCGCCCGCTCTGCCCGTGTCAATTACTTAGGGCAGTGTTCTCAAGGTCGATGCCACGAGCGGCAGTCCGTGGCACGAGTGCCACGACGAAATCGCCACAGCACGCAGCTCATTCCCCCGCCACCAGAGACAACGCCATCCCTATTGTAAAACGGCGGGGTTACTAATAGTTTCCTTTACCGACGCTAGTTGCGCAGAGAAGCTCGTGGCATGCTACGGTGCCACGACGCATGCTATTGCCACCAGCACCAGAAGACCTTTGACACCACTGACTTAGGACTTGTCGAGGCACGCTCCCCTAGACCTATATCTGGAGGAGGGCTGAGGAGCGCCATAGATGCCCGCATATTCTTTTCTGGTCTTAGGATATCTTGTCCTTAAAAGCTGAATTTGAAGTTTGTGGAACGCGCAAGCACAATGTACACGTACCTCCAGAATTCTATCGGCTGAGATGACTTAGTGTTAGAGAGAGACATTTCCAACCATTTCCTTTTCACTATTTCGTATTGGGAGGTTCCATAATTCAAGTCGGCGAAGGATTTTCGATACTAGCTAGATAGCTATCCGCGTGGAATCTTTACTTCCTCATTATTGTCCCCTCCTCTCCACTAACACACACATTTACATTTACTTTCACTACTTTACCACACATGTCGGGATACTAGTCGGCAGCTTAGTGCTTTTTCATGCTTGGGCGATGCCCGGGTACGGATGATACCTGGAGAGGGAAATCCCCCGCCAGCTGGCGTGTAGGTCGGCACCATATTTTACGTTCTCACGGGGGAGTAACTCCTCTACCGTAAAAGAGGTGTTATACTCTTAGCACTAGGTTTACGACAGTAATACCCAAAACCGTTGTCGTTCCCAACAACACGAATCAATCAAGTCTAAAATAATCTAAATAAAAATGTGTAAGAAATAAATGTTAGGTAAACGCAAAGGTGCAGCTGTGTGTACACTATGCGTGAGTAGTTACGCCTGATTTCAAGGACGCGACGCGACGTTTGTGGTGGTAGTGTTTAGAGGGCGCGCTCACGGCGCTCACGACTAAAAAGCAGCGGAACTTGAGGAAGCGAAGCGACGGCAAGGGAAGGTTCACGGCGTATGCATTCGATTCCGCCTGCAGAGTATTTTTCTCCTCTTCCTTCCAATGCGTGCGATCGCGAATTTCGCAGTATCGCCGATTCGGTTTTTATTTATCTCCGCGTGTCAGGCTCCTTCGCTGTTTCCTGTGCCGCGGGCCTCCGAGAGAGCCGATCGCGAGGCGGCGGCGGCGACGGCAGGTGTTTGTTTGCAGGACTGCCACACAGCGAAAAACAAAGGATGTGCGGAGATGAGATTCGAAATCGGAAATTGAACACACGCTCCCAAGTTCATTCACACTCCTCTGTTAATCTCCACCACCACTTCACGGCGATATGCATTTAAGAGTACGCGCATTCATTATGACGTCTCGCTGCGCCGGGAGCCGATTTCCACGTGAGCCTGCTAGTGCACTAAATGCTTTTTCCGCGCGTTGCACCGGGGCTGCGCACCCGTCCGCGAACTACTCGGCTGATAGTGAGCGAGCGAGTGCTCGTTAGAGACCGCGTCGGCGCGCTGGATTTGACGAAGGGTCGCCAAGTTCCTCTTAATCGCCTCATCGTTAACTAATGCGCGCCAAGTTAACGAGCTGTTTAGTGGAAACTACATTGAATGCATTTCGCTTATGCTCCGCCGTCGTCTCGTATTTTACAAATGACGATACAACGTGGATAGGGGCTGTGGGCCGCCGCGAGGGCCAGGTAATCCCGATAGCAGCAGCCAACTTCCTGTTGGGTTAAAGGGTTTTCTTATCCGAGTGCAAACATCCCAAGCGCGCTGCCTCCCCCGCCGGTGTCCCCGCCCCGCCCCGCCGTCGCCGCCTTTCTCGGTCTCTGCGCTGCGACCCCTCCCCGCCCCGCCCGCCCCGCCGCAGCCGTCCCCGCTCGCGCGGCCTGGCCTCGCCCCGCAAGCGGAAACGAGAACTCCGCCGCACCGTAACTCCCGCTAGCTGCTATGTTTTCTGTCCGGGTGAAACGCGCGGCGTGCGCGAAAACCACTCCCTGGGGAAAAATCCGACGACGCGTTGAAAAGCCTGAACGCGGCCCATGAATTAACCGCGTGCGCCCGGCCTTGCGCGAGGGCCTCCGCCGCAGGCGCGCTCGCTGCTTTGCGCGCGCGATCGCATCGCGGCTCTTCCAGCGGGCGCACCGGCTGGGATGGCTCGCGGCATCAACTGATGGCACTGTATTGCCTCCGAGCGGCCGGTCCTAGGGTTCGAGTCTCGATGGTGGCAGGATATTTTGGCACTAGCCAGGTAGGTAGATGGAACTCAGGCGCTGCCTGGAGGAGAATTCTAACGGATAGCTGCTCTGATCCGTAATTTTTTCATGTTTTCTTTGATCAGTACCAGGCGAATGCCGGAGCAGTACCCTACCAAATGGGCCGAGGACCTCGGACGATCTTTCCTTCCTCTTCCCTACTTGCACACACTTTCACCAAGATCTAATACACTACGTCACATGTCTGAAAACCAGTCTGCAGCTTAGAGCTTATCTCCGCCGCGGCGGTACCCCGATGGTGGAAGATACCGGATGAGGAACATCCCGCAAGCCGACGGTCGAGGTGAATTTCGCATCCAGCGGGGGAAGAACACCGCCACCTCCTATGATACACTAACCAGACTAATGACTCTAGTTCAGTTGTTCAGTTGACGCGCCCGGATACACGAAATGATTAATCAAACCTACTTTTAGGGTACTCTCAACTCCGGTGGAAACTGACATAACGTTCGTGTTGTTCTAATGGTTTTGACTAATCCAGTTGGCCTCTGTCTATTCCTCGTACCTTTTTTGGATTGGATTAATCAACGTCATATATTTCAAGATCTCAACTCAAATGTAAAGAAAATGTCTCAAGTACAAAAGAAGTGGATAGAACAAGCTACAAATAATTTAAAAAATTACGAATGACCGGAAAGCTTGACCAAGAACAGCTACAAGTTTCGGGAAACTCGGCAGTGTCATTGTCGCCAGGCGTGCTTAACTGTGATTCTTTAGTCCAGCATTCCATTATACAAAAGCAGAAACAAAATATGAGGCGCATACTGTCGCCCATCCTCGCTGGTGCCGACTGTCTCAATGATGGACGTTGCTCAGTAAGCTCCCTTTGCTTTCTCTCCCTGACAGTTGACTCGTACACTGCCTTTTTAATGCATCACGGAGCGGCCTTCCAACATATCTCTTTTTGTCTCTTCATTTTAAGACCGTTGAGAGTACGGAGATACGTCTTTCAAGAGAAACATTAAACCGCACTTCGCAGACAGCGGAATGTTTCAATTTCTGTGATGTTACATGGTTGTGTTCTTCCAGAATGTAATTTGGCTTCTTAAATGCAGTTTAGAAAGGGTTACAGCGAAGAGCATCCTCAAAACTTATTTTGTATCACTGGCGTAAATATCGGACAAATCACATAAACATTAATAAAACCAGATTCGCAGTCTTCTAGACAGAAAAAGCTCTTATAAATCGTAGTGTTCAATAGTTCGTCATATTGCATATTGAGAAAAAAAGTATACTGAATTCACTGTTTTCTACTCTATTCTCATTGCAAGTTGTGAATGTGGATTATGTTGATATGAAAGTTTTGTTCTTGTACTCATAGAAAACACAATGTCAGTTTGCCTTCTGTTTAACTCTTATACACTGAAATTTATTTCCCTGCACATTGACCAGATTCATTGTTACTTTCAGCTGCGGCTTTCATTGATATTTCCTCAAGGGTCCTCCGTCAATTATTCAAACTGTGGATGTTGTGTTCCTCTGCCCGACCCGCGGTCATCAATGGGCCGTTTTGAAATAGCGCACCTAACGTTTGGCGATTGGAGAACGAAAATCCAGTTTAATCGTTCTTTAGACGGTTCGTGACGAAAGCTGCAAAAGTTCCTGCTGTCAGCGGCGCGCCATCCGGCTGCCCGTCCGCCAGTGACAGCTTAAGCCCAGATAAGCGGACTTCGTGAAATGTTCTCATTGCGGGCTTGCTGAATAGTTTGCCCATGGCCGGGGACTCCCATTTTCACAAAGCATTCAGGCAGGAAAGCTTTAAATATTTTGTTTCCGGGTTGTGATCTTAATGAGTTTTTGGTGTCTCGGGCATTTATTGAGGCGTCACACATAGCAGTTGTTATGGCTTTATAAAGAAAATTAGAAATCTTGGTCGTTACTATTTAAAACTGTATTTGGATATTAAAAAACGTGCGTTTTTCTATTCCTACAGACAATCTACTGGTTCAAACAGGCTCTGTCAATGTCCTTTATATATTTTTAAGCGGTTGAATGAAGAGGTAAATACCTTGAAAAACCTAATTAAAGTTTTAGTCACATTAATTTTGAATCGTAATGAATGTTAGTTATTGCTCGCACTAACCATTATTGGTTTCGATAAATACAAGAACTCTCTTCCCACAGCACAACAAAAACGTCTCAATTATAGGTTAAAATAATGATTCGGTTTATGGGCTTTAGGGTAGCAGCATTCGCAGGCTGGCAGAAAGCTGTTTTGCATTGTGATAATAATCTTAATGTAATGGCACTTGTATGAGTTGGCAACGAACGGGATGCGATCGTAAAACTTAGGCGGAAACAATCTCCAGCAGTAAACGAGGTTGTGGTCTTGAAGTAGTCAATACGTGTAGCCGTTATGGGCGGGTGGTCGAATTTAGTACAGCACTAGCACGAGTTACGGCGCGCAGCACGCGATCTTATCTCTTCTAGTAATTGCATTGTCGCACATTTAAATTAAACTGACAAGTAGAGGAAATAAAACGCTTCATTCTAGAAACAGTATATTTACCCTACATTAAGCGCAACCTAGGGTCTCGTCCCCCTCCACCGCGCACGCAGAAACCGAAAACGCCGCGACTTCCAAAGACGAAGTTTAATCATGGGCGCGGCTTGGCCCAGTCGTTTCTATTCCGTTCCGCGAATGTTTATGAACGCGCGGTTGTTGTTCATGTGGCTAACAGTTAAACATTTTTAAGGGCGCGGGCGGTTTGATGAAGTCGTTCATAACGAGGCTTTCCCATCACGGCCGCCTCCTCCGCGCCCTCGCCGCCCCTCGCCGCCCTCCGCTCGCCTTCCCCTCGGCTGCGGGAGCAGATGGTTGATGGAAGCGGATCAGCGGAACCCGGGAGCAATGACGGCGATTATGATGATAATGATGATGGCCGCGAAGAAAAGGGGGAAGCGCGCGAGGAAGATCCCGGCGGGCTGCGCGAAGGAAAGTGATTTGTGGGTAAACCTGACCAGTTTGCGCGGGCGGGCGCGCGCTGCCGCCGCCCTGGCCCGACCCCAGCCGGAGGGGCGAGGACAAAGCGGGTGGCCCCGCGCCAGCAGCGGGGGCGGGGACGCGCTTGGGTTATAGATCCCCGCGCGCGGCCTCCTCCGCTCCGCCGCGCCCTCCCGCCTCCGCCCGCCTCCGCCTGCCGCCGGTCGCCTCTGGGCGCCTCTGGCCGGTTGGCCGCGCGCTCGCCTCGCCAGGCCACCCGTCCGCTGCCGGCCGCCCGACCAACACACCGCCGGCACTGCTTTCCCCTCCCCCGTCCATACTCGTGCAATGCGCGAATTAATGGCATTTTCACTTAGGGCGCCGCGCCGCCCACGCAGGCTGCCGCGGTCTTACGGGGGCTTCTTTCCGAACGAGCCCGATAATGCGGCGGCGGCACCCGCCTCGGCCTTGCGATTTACGTGCGGCGCAGCGCGGCAGGAGACGGCGAGGTGGCGGCGAGGGTGGCCGCGAGGGTGGCGGCGGCGGGGTGGCGAGGGCTGCGGTGGTTAGGGCGGTGGTGAGGCGGCGGCGAGGGCGGCGGCGACGGTGGCGAGGGCTGCGGTGGTGAGGGCGGCGGCGAGGGCGGCGGCGAGAGCGTGAGCGGGGATGGTGAGGGCGGTGGCGGCGAGGGCAGTGGTGCGGCTGCCGCTTCGCCCGTAGCGCCCAGCCAGCCACGCACATTGAGACAAATTGCGATTCCGGGGGGCGCGAAAAATGTATGCGCGATGTTTTTCAGAATGATATAAGTGATCTCCGTAGAGGGTAAAATGCTTATGAAAAAGGAAAAACCATTTTAAATATGCACAAGTTATAATGAGGATTATTTAGTTTTAATGAGCATTGTAATTAAAATAATTGTTTCATTTTCACTGTTTGAAAACAGCAAATAGATAAAAGAAAAACGAAAGTTTTTATTACAGACTTTTTATTTTATGGATCATTTTTTAATTTAATAATAAATCTGCAGCATCTATTCTCTCAATAACCTGGGCACGAATGAAATATATTTTAGTACGCAAATATGAGAAATCCATACATTTTAATGATGGCGGAGATCACATTTCACTGAATGTAGGACTAGCGGAAGGCTTTTAAGGCGCACATAATAAGCGTGAAAACTAAAAAGCATTAAGTACGATATAAAAAGATAATCTTGAACTAATGAAATGATACCTGTGTTTTAAAGAACCTAATGACATGTAAACAATCAATACGACACAGTGACGGCAAATGAAGTTTCTGTCATCAATGGCATAATTTTCATTTTCCCCCTATTGATTGCATTCTGTTCAACGCAGATAAGTGAGCACGTGATATTGAGAAGAGATACACATTTTATTAAGGAGAAAAGGTAACAACTGCGGTAAGTGTTATTGGCTGGATGAATTCCTCACTGCTACTTATTTAGAAAGAAAACCAAAAATACGAATAGAACTGCAGTTAATGTAAATAATAGTTTCCGGTCGGGGAACTCTTTTTCTCCTCACTGAAATTGCAGATTGAAGATTCCGGCACAAGAATATAAAAGACCTCCGGATCTTCGTGGCCGTTGTGAAATGCTATAATATAAGAATGTGAGTTTTTAAAGAAAGGTTGAGTCTTTATAAAGGTGACACAGGTCAATAATGGAATGCGTGGATTTGATTGTAGCTTCATTCTTTTGTTTAAAGCATTTCCCTCTAAGCATTTACTCTTTCATATGTTTGATCGTACGGGTATTAACATCCAAAAATATTTACAATAAAACGAAAGAACGTTCAAATCCACCAAAAGTTGTTTATTGGAGATAATATGAAGCAATTGCAATGAAATATAATTGGATGCCGAACATGAGTAACGCTTATTTTGAAGCTGATAATTTATAATTATATTTAGAGGGCGATTTAAAGAGAAAGCATTGGGATATTTTGAGGTTTAAGTTGGGTGGAGATGGTGAGGTTTAAGTTCCCCTCAAGAGGAAACTAATGGTGCTACAACTGCACATACTTTCTCGAATTATTTCTTTCAATTATTTCATTCAGTCAGAGAGTTCAACGTGTATGAGACTTGTATTCTTCGCGTTCTATACATGGAAAAAATGAAAGAAAAAAACTGGAGACGTTTAAAATTTTTTTTTTTTCATATTTTAGGAAAATTACGCAAAAACTGCTCATATTTTCGAAAATGTTTACATGATTTTCTCTCAAAATGTCTTTGAACAGTACATTTTATAAAGGAAAGATTCTTTATCTTCAATATTGTAGCTGTAGAAAGACACCGAAAAAATTGAACTTTTGTAATTTTCGAAACGTTACGGAGTTCAACTAAATGAGGGCTGCGCCTTTCTTTTAATTAAAAAAATGTAGTTGTTTTTAACATTATTATGAAGATGTTGAGGCTTCACGTAATGTACACTCAAAAATTAAATATGTTTCAACATCGTAGGGCCATGAGTTCTTTCAAATCCATTAAGGAATATCAATTTTGGAGAAATCTTTTGAACGGTTGAGGCGCGCTAGAGAGTGAGAGCAGAGAGTGATACAAACAGACATTTCGCCGTCAATAGATTTTTCGTTGCCAGAACCCACGAAACATGGGTTCTGACTACAAAGTGTTAGAGAAAGTAATTTTCTATACGTAGGATCAAGATTCATCTACTTGTTTGTTACCAGGGCCCGGCAAGCGAGTTTTTCTGTCGAAAAATTGCAATTTTCCGGCGCACGATTACAATATTTTCTCTTCTTACGAAGTAAGGTGAAAAGTGAAAACAGTATTGGAGTGGAATTATGAAGCCAGCCGCTTGCAGCTGCTCGTTGGTCGCTTGTCTTGGTGCGAGCGCTGGCAGGGGCGTGCTGCTGCAGCCCGTGGCGGATCCAGCTGATTTTGGAAGGGGCCATCATAGATTATTGTTAAATAATAAACATTTGTTTTTATATTGTATATTATTTTTGTAGCGTACAAATGACAGTGTACATAGTACGTTCGATATTGAAATATGACTCCATATGTTGGGACCCATATCGTTTAGGGCAAATAAAATATCTCGAAAAACTACAAAAATATGCCGCAAAATTTGTTAGGAGAGGACGTTCTAATTCTGGATTTATATCGTGGGCACCTTTTGGAAAAAGGCAGAGAGAAAACGCGTCTTTGTGCGTTATTCAAATCAAGACTATCAAAACCAACATACGTCGCGCGGAAGGATAATTTAAAATTCGGCAAAGAAAACAGAGAACAGATGTAGGTAAATTTTCATTTGTAAATAGAACCATATGAAATTGGAACGAATTACCTGCAACAGTGCTGGAGACTTTCCCTCGGAATGTCAAAAATTTACAATTAAACTAAATAAATTGTAAATTTTTTAGAATATGTTGACATTAGAAATAATATATTGTATTATTCTTGTTATTTTATATAAGGTCAGTTTTAGCATGATAGGGTTAATACATTACTATTGAAAATTGTACTAAGTAACATGTAAATATTTTAATGTTGATTGATGTTTGTTTTGTGCATGATTGTTTGTAGTAATTGCTTAGAAAACGCTACCACCGATAGTATTATGTATTTCTAAGTACCAAAATAAATGTTATATTCTATATGATACTATATAATATTACTTTTTTTAAAATAATTATATAATTCAAACATAAATATTTAAATCAATTTTGGTAACAAACGAAAACTCTTGGTATTTGGGGTGGGGGCATGGCCCCCCACGGTTCCCGCTGGACCCGCCACTGGCTGCAGCGAAGAGCGAGGCCGGGTGAAGAGCTCGCCTGGCGACGCGGCGTGGCGTGGCCTGCCTGACCCGGTACGGGTAGGCGCGGCGCGGCGCGGCGCGCCACGGCGCAGCAGTCGCCAGCGGTTGCGGCCTGGCCGTGGGCGCGCCCGTGCCGCCGGCATTCTTTAGCACGGATATAACTTGTGCATAAACGGCCCCTGCTCGCGCGGGGGTAGGGGGCGGGGGCGGGGCGGGGGCGGGGCGGGCGCGGGCGAGTGGGCGCGGCCGCGGCGCTGTGACGCCCAATATCGGCGGGCGGCCGCCTCTGCCAAATGGATGGAACGCATACCTTGGCGGTATTGTGGCGCGCTCCACATTGCGCGCTTGATTCCATGGCGGGCGCGCGGCCGGCACCCGCGCTTTGTGCCGCGCCGCGCCCGCCCTTGCGCGCGACCAATGGATTTTGAAAGATGGCGCGCTATTATGCGCTGGCGTCGTTGCGGCCGTCTCCCGCAGCGGCCTCTGGATTAATTAACATGCTGTAATTTGATCTATCGTAATGGAATGCGGGAGTCTGCCGCCTTCTTTTTATTAATCCCTTGTTTGGTTCGCTAATGTGATGTTGTGCGCCTGATTTTTGCGCGTGAATGCTGTGGGATGTATTGTATTTCAGAGCGTAATAACATTGGGAGAATAGAACAGCGAAAATTATGAGCTTTCAAAATATTTTAATTAGTGCGGGTATCGGGGAAAAACTGTTGGGCGCATGAACGAACAAAAGTGTTCAAAATACACGTATATTTCGATCTCCATTATATTATAATATTTCTTGTAGTTATAAAATTTCATCTAATTTCCAGGGATGTTGGTTCCTGGTTGGTAACTAAGACGATGAATATCAGGTTTCGTTTCATAACACAGGAATAATTACTTACTAATGACACGCATGGTTTTGTATACTCCTAAAGCAGATACATTAATTTTAAAATTCACTGTTTTTTCCGAATAGCTTTCATTTTGGATTTTCTTTCTACATTCATACTTACGTACGTCTTGTATTCATCCTGTGTACAGTACGCAAGTGTATTAATCTATATTTAACGTCCTTCTATACTTTGTAAATCAAATTTCGAAAAAAATGCAATGAATTTGTAACGATTGAACACGTTATTATTACCTGTTCTCTGAAAGCAATGTAATTGAAATATTTAGGATTCTCTAACTAAATATGTTTTTGTGAATAAACAACTATTCAATAGGTCACACAAATCACTCGAAGTGTTCACTGTAAACAGGGCGTCAACATTCCCTGAACTTTTGGACAGTAGTAAGATGTAGCACCAGAACTGTTTGTAACACAAGGAAACAAACGAGAATACCGACAGCCATATCATACATAAATATGTACGGTAAGATTTCCAATGCATTCAGTAATAATAGAAATAGCGTAATTGAACAGACTTGTCATATAAATTGGGACAATGGTGAATGCATTGATTTGGAATTGTTGTTCTTGAGCCAGTTTCTTTTGATATATTCTTTCCTGACTTTGACATTTGAATAGTTCAATACTATTTTGGTCTGGAATTTTTATCATGAAAGGTACATTTAGTATATAGTCACATAACGTATTTCTTTACGCTATTGACAATTCATCCTTCGTAAATAATGGCAATAGAATTGCACAATATGAAATGCAGTTTGACACTTTCCCTTGATGCAGACGTTAAATGAATGAATGAAGTATATCGTCTTCGGTAAAGATTTTAGACTACAATTGTTAATGAAAATAGAGTAAGATAAAAAAAATCTTGCAACGACTTGCCTTTCTGACAAACATCCTACATCATTCCATCATTAAGGATAACACAATGATTGCTTCCAGAGCTACAGGCCCTAAATTAACAAAGTAAATTAACTATGAATGCTGATATATTTTTCTCTTACTGATATGTTTTGTTTCAGGTAAGTACCTTCCTATCTTCTTGGTTGACGAATTTACTTCGAGCCGAAAGAGAAAGACAGGTAAGACTAATGTTAAATGACATGAATGGAAAGTTACGACTGCAAATGACAATTCATACAATGAGCCAAATTCAAAATGCAGTTCGAGCAATAAATACAGGAACATGATTTCAAATATAGACGAAGTTTATTATTAAAAAAGTTTAATGGGTACGTGGGACGCAGATGAGAATGAATTATTTTATTGTTCAATATATAAAATAATAATTCAATATATAAGAAAAATTATTTAAGAAATACAGGCATGTGTCAGAAAAACAATGAAGAATTTAGGAATCTATTTTGAGATCTCTTGAGTCTTTTGAATTTCACTTATGAACAGAGTGATCTCTGTTTATTATAGAGCCGTTAATACTTTTCTCTTCCGTAATTTGTCAGACCATTATCATTATGGTTTTCACTAGAAATGAATAGGTACTCATGTGAAATTCTTCTTCCTAATTATTTGAGAATTTCCTCTCATTAGCGAAGCCTTTAAAAACCTTTTTAGAGTCATGCAGTCACAAATTGAAAATATATTTTTAATCAGTATTTGAGAAGAGATTTCGTTGACATTTATTTTAACCATCCTCGTCATGGTTCTAAAAGAAATTAAAATTAATCCACGTTTTCGCACATGAAGTGGTACGGTATTTTGCATTAGTGTCATACGTTTCCACAAAATTCGAATAATGCCAAGTAATCACCTCGTATTAGAAACAAACGGAAAATTGTAAACCAACCGACTGTCAAAATGAATCAATCAATCCGCGCGAATAATTTGCAGAAAAAATTGATCGAAAACATTTCGCGCTGATGCGATGCAAAACGTTTAACGATTTTGAAGTTGTTTGCGAATCGCGCTGCCGAGTAAATACACCAATATTGTTTGCACGGACAACGCGTTGTCGCAGCTCGACCGGGGCCTCTGTCGCCCGCCGCGTGGCCCGCGAGCGATGGCAGGGCGGGGTGGGTGGGGAGGGGAGCGGGGACGGGGCTAGGGGCGGGGACATGAGCGGATGTTCAAAGCCACCACTGTACGGCGAGCGTAGAGTGCACCTCAATGCTTTGTATTTATGTTTATTCGCATACGTTATTTTCTTGCATGTGTGCGAGGGTAATAATATATTAGCAAGCGCGCCCAAATGTTTGAACTGAAATATTTTGTACAACATTCCTTTGCGTATTTCCAGATTGGGTGGATACACATCATCAGCATTCGATTGTAGGTTCCTGTGATTAAGATTCCATTTTAGAGAATGGGATCTTAATTCAACACAAGCCTATATTTATGTATATTTATATACAACAAAATACTTTTATTTACAAAAATCCATTTATGAATCATAAGTAGGATTAGTTGGAATGATGATCTGTCAATATTAAGAATGGTATTCCAAATAAAGATTTGTGTCCTTAACTTCAATTTTAAAACTTTGAAAACAATCGTTTCATAGAGCAACAATTTGCAAATTGCGTGTTAATGGGCATATTTTCTTTATTTGAGAATTTTCTTAATTTAACGCTGTAACTTAACATTACGTCGTTTTAATTTATTTGACGTGCATCGTGTACATGTTTTATTCGTAACTATAATGTAATATTTGAACAGAAGTAGCAAAAAAATAAATAAAGAAAGAATTTTTCAGAGAAACAAAATAAAAATAGTTTTTCGCGAAAACTAATTCACATTACATCATTAGACATGTGCCTTAGAGATACGGAAGCGCAATTCTCGTTTAAACAGAAAAATGAGTACACAATTTCGTATTTCTTTTGGACAGGCTGCCGCCACGCCGCTCGCGCGCAAGCTGTGTCCCTGTTGTCACGCTGCTGGTCCACCCGCCCGACCTCTGCCCGTCCCCCCACCCCCTCCCCACACGACTCCCCCCCCTCCCGCCCAGAGGAACGGCTGGTCTTCATTAATTGGAGGCGTTCCCTGCTGTTGCATATTTATTTACACACGCGCCACCGACGCGCTTCGAATGTCGCGTAAAATTCATGGATTTTTTTCGAAGGTACATTTTAGCGGCTTATGATTTGCCAAAACAAATAAATACTCGGAAGTTCCGTAGGTATTCTGACCGGAATATCACGAAAAGCTTTCCTGTAATGAAGTAGAATTCTGTTGCGCCAAAGGGCATTTCGCGGGGGAATTTCGAGTAATGAAATGTCCGGGATGCAGCTTGGATTTCTGCATCGCCCGAATGTTTATTTGACGTATCCGTATACAAAGCACGTGAAGGCATGTTTTGGCGGTTCGCCGTCTGGCTGGCTCTACCGCCGCGCCGCCGTTCGCGTTCCGCCATAAAGCGGCAGCCGACCCGCCCTCCTGCTCCGCGCCACTCCGCTCCCGTTACGCACTCCTCCGCAACTCGGCCCACTTTTCACGGACGTCATATCTCAAGAAGCCCCGGGCTGAAGAGACTGTACACGTCCCGGTGCGGCCGCAGAGAACATTTGGATTTTATTTGTGTGGATCAGATAACCCTTTTAAAGGACAACTCAATTTCCTCGGGCGTACGTAAGGCGTGTTTTGGCGAAGAGCGCTCCCTTCCCGGTGCCGCTCTCCCTCTCCGTCAGAGGCAGAGACCCTGTTCCGCTCCCGCCCCGCCCCGCCCCGCCCCCCTGCTCTGCCTCGCTCAGCTTCGTCCACGCCTCTGTCCGCGCTCCTGCCTTCGCCGCCGGCCGTCTCAGCCCCGTCTCAACTGCCGGTCGCCGCCAAAGCGTCGCCGGCTGCCCCACGCCGTCCTCGTCTCCCGGCACCTCGCCTCCGTCCCCGCCCCGCCCCACCCCGCCCCCGCTTCCGCCACCGCCGCGGCGCCCGCCATTTCCCGCCTCTGGCCCCGCCCCGCCCCTGCGTCGCGCCTTTTGCGGTTCACCTTTAGACGAGCGAGAATTCGAACCGGCGGATGAACAGCGGCGAAGCGTCACCCCCGTTCACAGCGACCGCCCCCGGCCCGCGCCACAGAAAGGAGAGGCGCTATTTGCTTCAAGATAGTCGCGCCCCAGGAACAAAGTGAGATGTTTGCCCCGAAGAGAAGTAGGCCACAAGAGTGTCTCGCCGCCCTCTATTTGCCCCACCCTTCCCATTAATGCTGTTATAAGTAATAGGTTCCACTTTGCTCTTTCTTCCCTCGCCGGCAGTTGCCTCGCCTGCCAGTAACTTGATATCCGTTGTCTGAACAACTTCCTTTAAGGTAGACGTGACATGAACGCGACCCCTAGTCAATTGCGGACGCCGCCCTGAGCCACAATTGCCCACGCAGCCTTGTTCCTCGGTTTAGTTCCGGGACCCCGCCTACAACTTCCTTCCGTCTCATCACATGTCCTACACGCAACTGGTATTCAGTCTTCCAAACTGACATATCTACTTAGAGATATACGACTTTCCTTTTCGAATTTTTATAGCATCTCGTTTTCCATCTTTTCCACTGTGTATAATAACCGTGATCGGATCGGGGCATAATCTGCAGTTTCTACATTATTTTATAAACTTACGACTAGTTTTGTTGGGAAGAGTGAATTGTGAGAAAAATTACGAAAATAAATGTTCTAAGTAGACCAGAGGAAATAATAATTCACTCCAAAAATTGATAATTTTGTAGATCCGAGAGAATAGCGGCAGCCATTCTTTGCATTTACAATTCATCCCTATCAATGTGTGATATTTAAAGCTATGCAAATATATCACATTATTTATCGTATTTATTGAAAAATGAATCACGAAATCAAGCTGTAGTTATTACGCAGAAGAAAACGTGTTTCTGATTCAAATGACAGTTTTTCCACTAAACTGAGAAAATACTTTATATAGTAATGTTTTGGCAACCATGTACTTTCCAGGTGTGACAGTGTGATGAAAATGATTGTAGAACAATCACTTTTCATGATTATAATGATTTACTTGTAGCTGTACGATTGAGATCGGACTTTCGTTGCAGAGTGAAAAGATTTTCAGTAGGGCAAGAAAAAAAATAATTACCCGATCCAGGTATCCGAGATACACTAAGTGATCAAACGTATCCGGACACGTGGCTGAAAATGACTTAATAGTTCCTGGCGCCCTCCATCGGTAATGCAAGATTTCAATAGGGTATTGGCCCACCCTTAGCCTTGATGACAGCTTCCACTCTCGTAGACATACTTTCAATCAGGTGCTGGAATGTTTGTTGGGGAAATGCAGCCCTTTCTTCACGGAGCGCTGCGTTAAAGAGTGGTATCGATGCAGGTCGGTGAGGCCTGGCACGAAGTCGGCGTTCCAAAACATCCCAAAGGTGTTCGATAGGATTCAAGTCAGGGCTCTGTGCAAGCCAGTCCATTTCAGGGATGTCGTTGTCGTGTAACCGCTCCATCACAGGCCGTGCAGTATGAACAGGTGCTCGATCGTGTTGAACGATGCAATCATCATCCCCGAAATGCTCTTCAACAGTGGGAAGCAAGAAGGTGTTTAAAACATCAACGTGGGCCTGTACCGTGATAGTGCCACGCAAAACAAGGGGTGCAAGCCCCCTCCATGAAAAACACGACCACACCATATCACCACCGCCTTCAAACTTCACTGTGGGCACTACACACGCTGGGAGATGACGTTCACCGGGCATTCGCCATACCCACATCGTGCCATCAGAACGCCATATTGTGTACCGTGATTCGTCACTCCACACCACGTTTTTTTCACTGTTCAGTCGTCCAATGTTTACGTTCCTTACACCAAGCGAGGCGTCGTTTGGCATTAACCTGCGTGATGTGAGGCTAATGAGCAGCCGCTAGACCATGAAATCCAAGTTTTCTCACCTCCCACCTAAGTGTCATGGTACTTGGAGTGGATCCTAATGCAGTTTTGAATTCCTGTGTGATGGTCTGAATAGATGCCTGCCTATTACGCTTTACACGACCCTCTTCAACTGTCGGTGGTTTCTGTCAGTCAACAGACGGGGTCAGCCTGTACGCTTTTGTGCTGTACGTATCCCTTCACGTTTCCACTTCACTATCACATCAGAAACAGTGGCCCTAGGGATGTTTAGGAGCGTGGAAATCTCGCGTACAGACTTCTGACACATGTGACCCAATCACCTGATCACGTTCGAAGTCCGTGAGTTCCGCGGAGCGCCCCATTCTGCTCTCTCACGATGTCTAATAACTACTGCGGTCGCTGATATGGAGTACCTGGCAGCACAATGCACCTAAAATGAAAAACGTATGTTTTTGGACGTGTCTGGAAACTTTTGACCAGTTAGTGTACAGCTAAGGCTGTAGTGCCGTAGCGGTCTGTGTACTTCATCCCCCAGTGCTAACAACCCTATGTTGTACAAATGGATTCGGCATATAATTGCTGATCCCCCCGAAAAGGTCTCGTGCACTTGCCCCCGGGAGAATATGACTGGGTCTCGGTGAGTACAAGTGAAGCATTCGCGTGGTCCTAGGATGGCCAATTCGAGACCAAAATTAAATAAATAACTTGGTTACAGATGCGCTAGAGGTGACGCAATAATATTCATATTTTGGCACTCGTCATTAGACTCTCTTTCGTCCATCCGTCCAACTTGTAATATTTGGGCGTAATACAAGTCTCAATTTTATTATCAACAGGACAATGTACAGAGATTTCTTTGTTGCTTGACAGCGCCGGCTTTACTTACATTAAGAAGACATATTATAGGTTTCCTTCATTGACAGGCAAAAATCCATTGCAGGTAGTAACGCATCAGCGAGTTGGGAGAAAAGAAATATGTCAAGAACGGTGGAATTTCTTTCTTTGGAACTTTTTCAGCTAATTACAGCTCACTAATTACATTACAGAGTACAACTACACCACAAATCTTCCCATGAGACGTCTGCAAGAAGCATGGACCCAGCCGGAAGCTTTGTTCACGAACCCATTTTGCCACAACGTGTACCCGAATGTTTCATAACGCGAACGCGAACTCGATCAGAGCGCGTTGAAAGGAATGGCTCCCAACCCGGCCGGCTAACGAGCTGTGGAGCACGGAGCATGACGTCAAGCTGTCCGTGAGCCACGAGCGGAAAACAAGCCGCCACGATCACGGGCCGGGCGGAGCGGCGGGGAGCAGGGGAGCAGCGGGGGCGAGGAGCGGCGGGGAGCGAGGAGCGGCGGGGGAAGAGGAGCGGCGGGGGAAGAGGAGCGGCGGGGGCGAGGAGCGAGGGGGCGGGGAGCGGCGAGGCGGGGAGCGGGCGGGCGAGGAAGCTCTCATTCATTGGCCGCCGCCAGGGGACACCATTGGACGCGGAGCCGAATCACCTGGCCACGTGAAAACTGAGCTCACAGAGGCGCGCTTTGTACATGCAGCCAGTTACTGGCCGTGGCCGGGCCACATGATCGGTACGGTGCGGCTCTCCATTTGGGCCCTACTGCCAGAAGATTTGTCTACACCCGCCAACAAACACGACTGTTCTGTAGCGCCAATTGATCAATAATTGTGTGTGTTGGGGAGGGGTGCGCGTGCGTGCGTGTGTGCGAGAGAGAATCGATATCTTATCAAAATGATATTTCATTCCACTAAACATCTGTTTACTACGATTGAAATCCTGGTTAAATTTCTACATCAAACAGGCAAATTATCCGAATTAACTGTACCATCAAAACGAACTGCTAAAATATTGGATTGGATGAACTAGTATCGTTATTGAAGGGAGAGCTTTCAAGATAAGTATTATCGGTAAGAGTAAGCCCAGAATTCACAAAACAAAACAGAAAGTGTCTGGGAAAATTCCATTGCCATTACGTGTACTCAAATTTAA
This sequence comes from Acheta domesticus, assembly GCA_031308135.1. Taxonomy (NCBI): domain Eukaryota; kingdom Metazoa; phylum Arthropoda; class Insecta; order Orthoptera; family Gryllidae; genus Acheta; species Acheta domesticus. The sequence continues at coordinate 139,006,567 of JAHLJT010008446.1, forward strand.
TAATACCGTTGCCCTTTACCTAATTTCGAAAATATTTCATTGGAAAATACTAATCGTAATACCTAATGGTGATAGTTCCTCGAAGTACTAACATTCATCATACCAGCAGTGGCGTAGCGTGACTCACACGTTTGGGGATGCTCAACAATAACACACAAAATGTCACTATCAACTACTTCATCTAACAGGCGAACGCAACACAAGGCAGATACACTGAGACTACTTCCACGATCTCGATTGCTTACGACGGTGTAGGCGCTTCCCACAAAATCCTCACAGCAGTCAGGGCTGCCGATGTCTTGAAAGCAAATTATACAATGGCTCAGCTTAATTCTTATACGCGAATGGCAATAAGACCATTTGTTAATTTATACATTGCAGACTTAAATAATATGTAATCTATTTAAGAGATAATACAATCTCTTTCCACACTCTTTCTTAATATTAATTAAGAAATAGTAGTCAGGCACTATTTCTACAGTTTGTACCCATGACCAAGCGGGGACTCCCGAGTGAGAGAGAGAAAGATAATTTACTGAACGCCTGAAGTGTGCTGCGCTCTCGTGCACAAACGAGGTTCTTTCCGCAGTAGACGCTAGCGTAAAGCAGTCGGGTTTCTCTGGGCCAGGGGTGAAGAGGGGAGAGGGGAACCTCGCCATCTGCGCATGCGTCATTGCTCGTCGCAATCTGGCGGCAGACGCTGAAGTATTTTAGCTTTCAAGCAATCAGAGGCCAGCTTCAACAGCCCGCCGAATTCAATCATAGGAAATCAATTTAAAATTAATACAAAACGTGTTTCACTCAACAGACCACTTGTAAGATTATCAATACAGTATTTAAGGTTCTTATATACGGGGATGCTCAGCATCTCAGCGTCCCCTGACGCTACGCCACTGCATACCAGTATACTATATATCCATAATGAATAAAAGTTGATGCAAATCGCTAATAAAATATATCTTCTGCATTGTGCTGGGAAAGTGAATGATATCCAAGGAATAGAAAATACAGTAAAATTCATTCGTTACATTACTTTGTTTTTTACACGAACAACAGAAATATAATAAGAAATATTATTTATCCATTAATTTCCCATATTCCGACTTTAATTATTATTATTATTATTATTATTATTATTTATTATCATCATCATCATAATCATTATTATTAGTCACTATGATTGATAGAATTTTTGTAAAAGTTTATTTTTTATCATTCAAACTATTCGAAGCATTGGTTCTCCCGTCGGGGAGTAAACCCGGGTCTTCTGGTTACACTCAGTTTTTCTTACATTAGCGGACAAGCTCCAGACACAACCAATGTTCCGAACATCTTTTTAGGCGTGTTGTATGTTCCGTGATACTGGATTGTCACCACCTTCTGGGCGCTGGCGCGTATTGCATTGGCAAATGCCCCGGGGAAATGGTCCCTGCGTAGAGGACGTCATCGAGATTGATCTGATTACAAGTGTACTTTCATTTTAATATATCAGACTGTCCAAAATATTAGCTGCTAGTCACCGAGATATACAATGCTGTGAACTGCTTCTTAGGCATGTAGCAGATCATGCTTATGTAATACGTAACCCGCAGAATTACAATTAGCATAATAATTATTATTGAGAAAACAGCGTTCACGTGCGAATATAATGCCTCTGCACCATTCGTTGGAAGTGTCGGAGACAGTATTTGTAAAACAAAAGTGAAACAATTCAAAATAGTATATCACTTATACAAGAGCAAGTATGCACTCCATCTTAAAAAGTATGTAACACTTTAGCGATTTGAATTAACAAAAAGTGTAGGGTTTGGAACCCGAACAAATCAAATATTACACGGTTCAGTTACATGATTTATCACAAAACATTCTTCGAAATTTCTTTTTGAACTCGTGAAATCAATACGCGTGATATTGGTACTTGTGCTGTTATGAAATATAAAGGAATCGCACGGCGTAATTTTTCAAGACAACTGGAAACTCGTTAAAAAATCGGAGGATAAATCACCTGTGTCAGCAAGGCATCGTATTGGCTTTCCATCTTCTCTCAAATCAAGAAAACCTCAACCAATATCGTGGACCCGCTCTGTTCACCATGACGGAAATTTAATTCGTATTCCCCATTCGGGGCGCACGCGAGCGCACGGGCGGACAAAGTGGATCGACATCCGCAAAACCGAAGATCGCGTGTGATAGCGCCAATAGGAGTGCGGCGCAGGGCGGTGGACGCAGGGCGCCGGGCGCGGTGACGCAAACGACGACCCCAAAGGCGCTGCCGGACCTAAAGAAACCCTTAAAAGTGTCCGGAGTTGGTGGACAGGAGCAGAACCTCGTTAGGGCGGGCCCGGTGCTCCATCTCGCCCGGACTGAAGCATACCGGCGAGCGGCCGCCACAGCGCCGCCACCGAAAGAGGAAGGGGCGGGGACGACGTCGCGTGTCGCCTGGCGATCGCGGTCCGTCTTCCGGCCTCCTCCTCCTCCATGGCCCACCCATGGCCAACCCTTTCCCCGTCTAATCTACTCCCCCTTACGACATCCGCCATTCTCCTCGCTGCCTCATCGCCTCTTTCACCTAGAGGACTTCCGTTCGTTTTCCCCTCTAGCTACTCTTACGTTGTTTTCGTGATTTTCTTTTTTTTCCTTCGTCAACTACCTTTATTGCCTTCGGCATTGTTCCCTTATTTTCGATTTCTCTCCCCTAGTTCGCCCTTATTTTGTGTTCTCTTCTGTCTCCATCATTCCGTCAGTGATATATCCTCTATTTCTACGTCGATGTCAATCACGCACGGGGTTCCCCGACCTCCTTATGTGACCGTCTTCAAAAGCTTCCCTAACTTTCCCAACTCATCACTGTTCTGCTGTCACTTTCGCCGCCAAACTCCCGCCACACATCGCTCCTACACCCACGCGATCTCATCCCCGGTCTGCCTCCCGTTTCCCCATCCCACCTCACCGCCCACACATCCCCCCTCGCCCCCTGCCCCTCCGTCTCCGTCACTCCCAGATCCCACCCATCCCCGCCGCCCTGGCGCCCTCCCTTCTCCCACCGCCCTGCCTCGCCGTTGCCCTTCGCTCCCATCTCTCCGCTGCACCGCCCCCGCCCACCCCCGGCGTCCCCCGCCAGCACCGCCGCCTCATCGCCGCCGGTCGTTAGCCGGGCGCACGCCGGCGGCCGCCGGAATGTCGCGGCGATCGAAGGGCGGAAGCAGGGGAGGGCGCGGGGGCGGGCGCGGGGCGGGGCAGATTCGGAGTCAGGGTCGGCGGGGGGATGGGGCGGGGCCGGGGCCGTCTTTGGAGCCGCTCGGTACGCGATTGTTTCTCCTTTTTTATCAATTTCCTGCCAGTGGGCCTGCGCAGAGATTAATTGTGGGCACACGGCGCGCGCATTGTGCCCCGCGGGATTTGCAGCTACTGTACTGTGCCCTTCCTTTCAAGAGTTGGTATTTGAGGGCTCCTTTCACAGCAGAATGTCAGAGCGAGGAGAGACGAGTTGGATGGCGGCCGAAAGCGAGGCCCGAATCCTAACGACGCGACGCGCGCCCACTCGCTGCGGCCGCCCACGCCGCCCACGCCCCCCATACCGCACAGTTCTGCACGCAGCGATTGATTCCAACTACAAAAGGGTCTTCGCCTCACTCTGGGGTTGCGTTTGTTGACTCCTCACTCGTACACTGAATGAGTTGTGTAGTGCTTGACACATTGCAATTCGTGTACTAAATATTTCTTTTCATCTTTAAAAACACGAAATAAAAAATATCAATTCTGAATTTAAATTGTTCGAAGCGTTAGTCACACCGTTCGGGATTTGATCCCAAGTCTCTTCACTTTCGCAAAGTTGCTCAGCCCACTAAGTTACAGAGACGATCAGTGCCCCCAATAATTTCCTAGGTCATCTGTATTGCCCTTGACTTAGTGACAATGCTGTGACAATTTTGTATCAATTCACAATGTTCCAAAATATGATGTTCAAAGCGAAATGTGTAGTATGTTTTGGAATGTATTAGGGATACTGAAAAAACAGGAATCTTAAAAGGGTACAGCGTCCGACATCCTGAAGCCGCATAAATGATCTCCGTTTTCAATGTCTCGTCATCGTGTGCTAGATATCCTTAAGGTAAACGACGGCTGTCTACTTATGTCAGTCTGCTCGCAAACGCGTGTTATATGACTGTATGGCTTGCAAGTTAACGTCTAATGCAACTGCAGTGCTTGCAAGTCAGGTTTAAAGCTTCGCCGACAAACTACTGAAACGCACTTTATGGGTGCGTTCATTCAACACGTATGCCCGACTTGCGCACAGGTGCGCCCTTGTACAAGCTGCCGAACGTAGACTCTCATGCATACGCCAGTGCAAATGCGTGTATGTGGCCCTTTTGTGTGAGTCATTTGCAAATATACTTGCATAAAATGTTAGTGGGCTGGCGTGAGGCCCGGAGAGCGGCCGCTGGCTGGGACGGCACATTCCCTTTAGAGTTCGCCCGCGCGCTTCAAGCCATGTAGGGCACGGACGCGTGTTATAGCTCTGGCTACAGCGACAGCTGTTTTTCCCCCAGAGTTCGGGGTCTCCGGTTAGTTTCGGCGGTGGTGGTGGCTACTCGAAAGTTCCGGTTTTCGTGGTCGCAAGGCCACTGCTTCGTCCCAAGGAACGTACTTTCTGAAGTAATGGTTAATTTCTGGCTGGAATAGCAAGTCATTTATTGACCGCTAAAATACGTAGATCATCCGGAATGTAAGATTAATTCCTTTTACATCATCCGCTTAATTTTAATGCAACTGCTGCGCAAGGATACTTTACTTGCGTCGGTACTACGATGTAACTGAAAAAGGTTTATTTTTTCTAAATAATTATTCCTGGAACTGACGATTGTAGAAACAAAAATGTTTCGGTGAATGCAAAGTTTTTCTTCGGAAACGGTAACTCGAAACTACATTCCCAGTTCCTCGTAGTTCTGACATGTAACCCCCATCTATTGCTACCTAGATCGTACTGTCCTATGGAATATTTTCTGTCGTACGTTAAGAGAATATCGGCATCATTCATCGGTAAAATGGCAAATGCAGGAAGCTCGATCCGTTCGGTGGGCGTAGGAGAGCGTAGGAGAGGAGCATTGCGGCCGTCGCTAGGGGCCGGGAGGGGGGGCGGGGCCCCAAGAGGCGGCGATGTTTCGACCTCCTCGCCGAAGTAATTATCCTTTCGGCCGCATTAGGAAAAGACGCCGGCGCCGGCGCTGGGCCCCGTGATCTGCGGCGCACCCGGATAATCGGCTTCCGCGCGCTGGAAGAGGCCGCGGAGGAGGACTGGGAAGGCCTCGCAAGGGATGGAGCGGACGAAGAGGCGAAAAAGATGGTGAGCGACAGAAAGAAGACAGAAACCCATTCAGCGCTCGTAAATTGAGAACGATGAAGGAAAGAACAGAGGAAAGAGGAAGAATACGCCTTATACATGTGGTGACAAGCCAACCGAGAAGGAGAAGGAAAGCCGCATGCGGAATAGAAGATCGGTGACTGAGTAAAGTGATGAAGAACTGCCAAGTAGAGTTAGAAATGAGGCTCGAAGAGGAAGCGAGAGAGATAAACAACAGAGATCCCGCTGCTCGGATAAGGGTGGTCGCTGCCGTCGTCGTCCCTCCCTTCTCCCTTGCCGTCACCGTCGCCGTCATCCGTGCCGTCTCTGCCACTCTTCCCGCCACAAATCCCGCCGCCACTCCGCTGCCGCTCCCGCCGTGGCGTCGCCCCCCCCGCCGCCACCACCCGCGCCGCGTCGCCCGACCATTCGTTTGCCCAGCCCCCGCCCTCACCCCTTCGTTCTTTTTCTATCTGTGTTTTCGATGCATCTCAATGACCGCCCAGCTTCCGTGAGCGGCCCAAAAAAATGTTTGTCGTTAAAAACTCATATGGGCGACGTGCCTTGCAAACAGTTGGAAATCCATCCTCGTTTTTATGGATGGGCCGCGCACCGCTCGCGTGCACGTCCCACTCCGAACCTTCCTTCACACTCGCTTCGTAATTGTATATTGATAATCGCTGCGGTACCACTGCATGTCCTCGTAAGATAAAGTGCCTCATGTCCTTCGTGCAACCTAGTACTGAATTGGAGAGCAATTTGTTTCATGAAGCTGTGGCGTTTCGGTCTACTTAATTACTGAAAAAAGAGCTCGAACTTGTCTTGGAATTTAAATGCCCCGAGTGAATTTAAATTTCTCCGCGTTGCGGCGAAAATTCTTAAACGGTTTCATATGTCCGCGAGAACAAATGGTGAAAAATCGTGTGGCCGGGGACAAAATCTAAATGTCATTAAAATGTATGCTCTGCTGACGCTGGCATGTAGCGCGCACTAAGCCCGGCGTAAAAGTGAGGGAACCTCGCGCCGGTTAGCACCGAATTTTATAAAGAGATAATTCGTCTGCCCGTCTTTAATTGGTGTGGACGGCCAATGGCAGCGGAGGCGGCCGAGAGCGGTCCTGCCGCGCCACCGCCCTCCGCGCCACCGTCCTCCGCCCTGTCCTTCACCCCGCCCTCCGCGCCGGTCTCCGCCCCGCCCTCCGCTCCGCCCTCCGCGCCGCCCTCCGCTCCACCCTCCACGCCGCCCTCCACTCCGCCCTCCGCCCCGCCCTCCGCTCCTCCCTCCACCCTGTCCACCGTTCCGCCCTCCGCCCCGCCCTCCGCCCCGCCCTTCGCCCCGGCCTCCGCCACGCCCTCCGCACCGCCCTCCGACCCGTCCTCCGCCTCGCCCTTCGTCCCGCCCTCCGCCCCACCCTCCGCCCCGCCCTCCGCCCCGCCCTCCGCCCTCCGCCCCGCCCTCCGCCCTGCCCTCCGCCCCGTCCCCCACCCCGCCCCGCCCCCTCCCCGTCCTCCCCGCTCTTCGCCCCGCTCTCCGCCCCGCCCTGCGCAGCGCAATCCGATGCGGCCAAGCCACGGGTGGTGGAGCAGGAGGGAGCGGGGCAGCGAGCCCACGTGCCGGTAATATGTGCCGTGTAGCGCTCCCGCTGACAGACAGAGGTGGTCTTTTCCGCCGCCCGCTGCTGCGCGGGGGACGACGACGGCGGCGGCTGCGGCGGTAGCGGCTACAGCGCGTCCGCCGCCCGCCAGCGGCGTTATGTAAATAGGACGACAGCGAGGGCGGAGCCGACACGCGAAGATAGCCGTCGGCGTCGACGCCGCGTCCCCAAGGCGTCTTCACGGCCCGGTCGCCACGCGCCGCCCCGCCGCGTCCTCGCCTCCGCTCCTCGCCCACGGCTCCTCCTCGCCTGCTCTTGCGTTGGCCTCTGCCGCGGCGCCCATCCCCAATGCGGCCCCCGCTTTGCCCCTCGCACCCCGCGCCGTTGTTTCGCACGACATGTCGCGCGAAGCTTCTATCAGCAGCGAGCAGCTCTACACGCAAGAAAGCGCGATGCGCTGCATGGCGAACGTCGACGTTACTTTCACGTAGTTAAATACACGAAATAAAATCGACTCTGCGTGAATCAAGGAAATTCAATAAATTTCATGTCAACGTACACCGTCGTAATTTTATACTAACCACTATCATAATACGTCAGTAATTTTATACTAACCACTATCATAATGATTCAGAACTGAAGGTTCTGTACTTGTGTAATGTGCACCCTGTCACTGAAATGAAAACTGTTTGACTCTTACAATTCTCTCTTTCTACCGCTGTTCTCTTCGTCAATTAAAAGCTCGACTCCAGATGAAAAAAGGTAACACCGAACGGAAAAGCATTTAAATTACAAATATATGGTGATTCGACGCATAGCCTCTGCTTCATTTACTCTCGCTGAACGTTCAAATTCCATACCCCCTTTAATGACGGCGATCGGCTTGTATGACGCCATGTTATCAGTACTCATAGTGGTGAGCGAGCATAGGCAAACATTATTTGGATACCGATCGATATATATTGCCAGCCAGTGTTGTAAAAACATTTTTGTATTTACCTAAAATCCACAATCATTTGTTTCGAGTAAGTTTTATCATACAAATTTGTGACTATTCTTATTTAGAAATTAGCCATTTTTGTCAAAAAGTTATTATAATCATTTCATTATGTGAAACTTTACACAATATTTTTTACTGCGATGTAGAACCAAAGTGTGGGTTCTTTTGACCAATCTAAGATAAAATTGTCCATCTTATACTATTAGATTAATAATTCACGCCTGCAAGGCGTCTTACAATACTTCACTTTCACGACCGTTCCCCACCAATGCGAAACGATGTAGATGAAAAGGCACGCGGGGTCATTGAGTCCTATTGTATAATACAGACATTTCTACTGCATTGTGTTCTATTTTGCAAGACAATAGGACTAAAGCGAGGACTAAATCCCCGAGTGTCACGGAGTGCCCTTTGCGTCTCCATCGGTCATCAGCGACCGGCCACCCTCTTCGTCTCCCCTTCCGCCGGCGGCGCGGCGGCCGCCGCAAAGGACACAGCGTCCGTAGGGCCTCGCGCCGCGCCGCGCCGCGCCCCGCCGTCCATCGCGCGCTCAAAAATTAAATGCTTTTTGTGCCACGCGGAGTGGACGCGATTTATGGAGCGTATCGCGACGGCGGCGGCGGCGAGCGCTGGCCTGCGGGCGGCGGCGAGGCGATCGCCACGTGCACCCCACGTATCGCGCCCTTTGCTTTAGGTCAGTGGCTCGCAAACAGCGCTATCGCTATCTCCCGCAGAGATGCTTTCCCGCCGCCCCATAAATCCCCGCACGTATGCCCACTTGCTCCCAACGGGATGCGGCCCCGAGCAGATGGCCCACGCGCGCCGCTAGGTGACGGCATCTACGCCCCGCCCCGCGCCCGCCCGCCCAGCGGCCTAGGGATGAAAGGGAGTGTTGTTGCGATGCTACTGCCGTCGCTGGAGTCCACAGGCCGAGCCCCCCGACGGAGCGCCATTTGATGCCGTGCCCTGCGATGCGCATTCGAATCAACGGTCTACCCAGTGCTGTTTATAGGCGCGTTTAGCAATGACTGGACGTCTATACTGGATAATAGAAATGGACCTAGAAATTACAGTAAGATATATGTAGATACAAATATAAAAAACGTAAAATAACGTACCGAGTGGAAGTAATTAGAAAAGATAATGTAGTGCGATAAACGATCTATCAAGCCATTTTTACTTTCTCTTTTTTTCTCAAACTCTTTGGAGATGTGAAAAGAAGTGAAATACCGTGAAAATGTCGTTTATAGCATGTAGTATGTGTAGGGTCGTTATATGTGGTATAAGGAACCTGTTTCGTAACCATTGATAATGACACAGGAAAGGTTACTACAAGAATAGGCCTATGCTTGTACAAGGATGTAAAGAAATTAGTGTTTTGTTCCGATGCCAAGGCGGTGTTCTGGTTTCTTACTAAAATTATCTTCGCGATGGTGTCCTATAAAAAGGGCACACTCTTTTAACCATTTCTTAGCACTCCTCATCTGCGTTATATGAATTCATGATTCTAAAATATTATTAGTTTATTTTGTTATTTACTCTTTTATCTTTACAAACTTTTGTCACCTTCTACAAACGCATATCACGTTCCAAAAAAAAAAAAAGATTTTGTAACACGGATGTTATGTAGCAGCACGGCACCGTAACTGGTTTGTAAATTAAACATGTACCAGGAAGATACATTTACAATGGATGAAAGAAAATTTGTCACAAATAATCAAATCTTTTTTCCACAAAACAGTTCATTATGATTAGAGATGGAATTTCGATTCTTTAGGTCATCGAATTCCTCATCTTGAAGATGATGCGAGGTTCGAAAAAGTGAAGTTTGTGCTTCTTTGTTATTAAAATGTTTCAACCGTAATCTACATTCACAGTACATTATCTAATCCCTTTATTCAGTTTTATAGTAGTATGGTATAGGGGCGTCCTGGACCAGATTTTAACACCCACATTTTTTCATGATTGAGAATACCTCTATTTTTACGCAATTATTATTAAAATGATCGTAAAATATGTAAATATACAATAGTTTATTATAATATTTCCCCATTTCCACCAAAAATCACCTATTTTTAAGCGTCGAAATTTTGTGGAAAAATGAGATCCCGAATTTCCACATTGCTTAGAAATAAGTCCCATAAAAATTATGGAAAAAAATCTGGTCTAGGAATATCACTGAGAAATAAGTCCCATAAAAATTATGGAAAAAAATCTGGTCTAGGAATATCACTGAGAAATAAGTCCCATAAAAATTATGGAAAAAAATCTGGTCTAGGAATATCACTGAGAAATAAGTCCCATAAAAATTATGGAAAAAAATCTGGTCTAGGAATATCACTGAGAAATAAGTCCCATAAAAATTATGGAAAAAAATCTGGTCTAGGAATATCACTGAGAAATAAGTCCCATAAAAATTATGGAAAAAAATCTGGTCTAGGAATATCACTGAGAAATAAGTCCCATAAAAATTATGGAAAAAAATCTGGTCTAGGAATATCACTGAGAAATAAGTCCCATAAAAATTATGGAAAAAAATCTGGTCTAGGAATATCACTGAGAAATAAGTCCCATAAAAATTATGGAAAAAAATCTGGTCTAGGAATATCACTGAGAAATAAGTCCCATAAAAATTATGGAAAAAAATCTGGTCTAGGAATATCACTGAGAAATAAGTCCCATAAAAATTATGGAAAAAAATCTGGTCTAGGAATTATTGAACAAATATCACTTACGGAAAAAGAAAACATAATTCAATAATATTTAATGAACATTCAATAACATTCACATTTTACGAGTTTTACAAGAGTATACATTCGCAAGCATACCTTGATAACGCGTGTTATCTCTGCAGGTGCGCTTTCGTCGCGTTATCTCAAGTGGCCATATCTCCTTCTCTCTCTGCAGGAGCATCTTCGTCGCGCTATCTCAAGTGGTTATATCTCTGTTTCACTCTTTACGTATGTCTTTGTCGTTGAAAGAAGGGAATTTGGTGCGTTTCATGCAGCGTTTTATTACTTTAAATCATTTGTAATGATAAGAATATATTATAAAAAATATAAACATTATAATTTAAATTTTATTACACTCATTCATTAATTTGTTAGTACATTAGTGTTACAAGTTTGCGTGGAATAAATTGCTAAAAGTATGTAAAATCCATAAGAATCTAAACATTGGTAATGTCCTTTATATAGAAGGTCCGAAATTTTATCGGGTGGAATGCACTGCGCGAGAGAAGTGTTTGGTAATGGAGTGGCCATTACGTTACCATGATCTTCTCGATAAGTCGTAGTGTAGATCGTATTCCAAAGGACACAGGGCTCCAATTCCATCATTTGCATGTGGGTGCTGTAACGATATGCGTAGGTATATAAGTTACAAGCTAGATCACAGTAATGATGGAATGGTAGTCGTGAATTAAAGAGTCGTCCTGTTAATTCAGGATCGCAACTCGTGCCACAACCTGGTCCTTTTGCTAAATAAACTTTTATATTCATGCCTAAACTTAATATTATAGGTCAAAATGAATTACAATGTGCCTAAACTTAATATTATAGGTCAAAATGAATTACAATGTGCCTAAACTTAATATTATAGGTCAAAATGAATTACAATGTGCCTAAACTTAATATTATAGGTCAAAATGAATTACAATGTGCCTAAACTTAATATTATAGGTCAAAATGAATTACAATGTGCCTAAACTTAATATTATTGATCAAAATTGAATGACAGTGTATGTAATAGGTCACAATTTAGTGACTTGAACCATTTTCATTGCCCGAAATATTCTAATCACCCATTTCATAATACTATGAATACATTGATACCAACATCCTTTTTTCTCCATTTATATTAAAAATTTTCTTGAATTAAACTATGTTGAAAGTCATATGTTAAACTCTTTTTACCATACATTATAACATACCCAATTGTGTTATTAGGAATAGCATTGTGAAATGTAGCACATATTTTCATAGATGTTTTCTGAGCAGCATCAACATTTTTTCTAATGTATGTATTTATCAAATAAATTGGATATCTAGTGATATAAACAAATGGTGATATTGCTATTTCAACATTTTTATTATTATTATTTGTAATTCTTTTAAATTCTGTAAATGAACGATATGCTTTTTTATAAGTCGATGGTGGGTTTATATTCCATAATTCTGATGGAAATTGTTCATTTCGACCATTTTTTAATGAAATATTTTGTAGAGAACAATGATCGAATTCACTGGAATCTTTTTCTTGGTTATCAATTCTATTTGTTTGAAATACTACGAAAACAAAATATGGCATATCATACTGCAATGAATGGTAATAATTGGTAATATCAATTTCAAAATTCTTTTTTCCAATAATTCCAGTTAATTCAAATGTTTGTAAATCATAGAATGAAATGGTAGATATAGGATTTTTTATTAGATTTGACTTAAATTCTATAGCATAAGAAGGTTCATAATAAACAATTGGTACATTAATTTCAAAATTTTCTATAACTATTTTTCCTTCTCCAGGTAATGTTGTAACATCTAAACTACCATCTGATTTTTTTACTGCCCAACGATACAATACATCATTCATACTCGATGACCACGTAAAAGATATTGTAAAATCTCCTTCCCAAATAATTTCTTTGAAATCTTTGAAAAAACCCACCTAATAATCTCAATGGATAGAGAACTTCATCTTCTTTTTGTTGAAGTTTTGGATTTGAACTAATACCAGCATTATCTAATGGAATGAGTTCATTTGTTGAAAAAGTACTTTTTTGTAAAACTGTTGAAGTAATACCAGGATAATCTAATCTAAATATATTTTGTCCTCTTTTTGTAACGTTAATAGATGAAAATAAATAAGGTACAAAATTATCAATAAGTTTAACATTTGATTTACCTCCGTATGCAGAATAATCAGATCCATTTTTATGTATAATTTTATAATTGATGTACAATTCTGCTCTTTCGGAATGCATCCATCCATCACCTACATTCAAATAAATATCTGTTGTTTTATTTGGTACTCCAATATTATTCTTACTACGATCAGTAGCAGGAAATGATTGCCATTGATAACTTTCAATTTTATCCATTTATGAGGGAAAAAAACATAAATTATTTTTTTAATTCTAAAATAATAGTAACCATAGCACCATTAAAATCGATTTCCTCATTATACTCATCTGTGATTTTAACATGAAGATGTTGCATTTTATTACAAACAGGTACAAATAATGGATGTGCTGGTTCATAAATAATTGGCATTTGATAATTAAGTTGAGGTTTAAATGATGCTAGAATATTTGTTTCTCTATGAAATTCATCATTTTCTTTTAGAATCATACCTTCAGCACAGTTAAAATGTACATCAATGGTTTCAAAAGGAATGAATTTAGGAACCTTATTACCAATAGTAGGTTCGTTTTTTTTAACAATTTGATTTTGAAATCCTAGTAATGATCCAATAGAATCTGCAGCATCAAAATTTAATTTAAATCCACTCTTAATTTCAATTCTACTAAGAATACGATGTGGGTTAATAGTAATATTTGTTGAATTAAATGGTGATTGTGATTGTATATATTTTCTAAATTTTCAATATTATATTGCCCTGGCGGAATTATGATAACATGCGTTTCTTTTTTATGTTCATAATATAATTTATTATTATTTAATGTTACATTAGGTGTTAGAAATGTAGAATAGAATCCAACACATGCAACTGTAGAAAAATTATATATTGGTGTATTAAGTTTTTTACTTAATGTTGAAGATGTACCGTTTAGCTTCAAAATTATACTCATTTAAATGAGCAAAAAAATTGATTGGAATCCAAAAATAAGATTACGAAATAAACATGAAACATTGAAACATGGAGCATTATTACCATCTTCGATAAGATGTGCTATTATAGGACCTAGTGGATGTGGTAAAACATCCTTATTGTTAGATAATTATATTATGTGTCCTGGATGGTTAAATTGGGATAAAATTAATCATGTATACATATATTCAAAATCTTTTGAACAAGATAAATATCAGACCTTTATGAATAAGTGTAATAAACTCGAAAATGATATTATTACATTTATATCTCATCCTGATGATATCATACCATTAGATGAATGTGAAGAAAATTCATTAGTATTATTCGACGATTACATATTAGAGAAACAAGATGTTGTAAGAGAATATTTTACACGTGGTAGACATAAAGGTATAGAGTGTTGGTATTTAGCACAAACATATTCAAAATTCCTAAGCAATTGATAAGAGATAATTTAAATTTTTTAAATATTTTTAGACAAGATGATCTTAATCTTAATCATATTTATCATGAATTTGTAGGATGTGATATGAAATTAGATGAATTTAAAAATTATGCCAAAAATGTTGGAATGAACCATATGGATTTATAACAATAGATATGACACGAAAATTAAATAATGGTAAATATAGGAATAAAATACAATTATTTTTAAATAAGATATAAAAGTGTGTGTTTAAACAGAACAAACAGACGCAATATTATTCCTGTGTGTTTAAACAGAACAAACAGACACAATATTATTCCTGTCTGTCTGTTTAAACAGACACAATATTATCCTGTTTGTGTTTTTAAACATATTATTTTTGCTTTATAAATGTTTACGAAATATAAGCCGAAAAAAATAAGAGAAGAGAAGGTAAAAATAAAAGATACATTGCGAGAATGGAAACAACATGATCGTAATCAATATGAAAAATATAAAAAAGAAGATCAACCTGTTATAGATAAATTAGATGATTTAGTTGGTAAAGTAGATCACATTGGTAAAGAACTTATTCATTCTATTGAAAATGAACATGATAATAAGCAATTAGTACCTAAAAAATATGATTTTGATGTTGATACTTTATTTCCAATACCATCAACACCAACAGAATCATCATTTGAAAAGAAATTATATGAATCACCAGATACTCCAAAAAGATTAGAATTAGAAAAACAATTGAAAGCAATAGAAGCTATAGAAAAGAAAAAAATGAAAAAATTACACATTTAGGACCTAAATTAACTGAATATCTTAATAATGCTAATGATCAGCATTTGGTTTTAGACCTGTAGGAAAATATAAATATATTGGTGATACAAAGTGGACTTTGATAACAATAATATAATTGTAGAAGGAAAAAATATGAAGGTACTGATGGATTATTAGGTCTATTAACAAATAATCATTATCAGATATTGAATATACAGATGAAGATTTTAGAAAATTATAAAGAAATTGCAATTAAAACACATCTTATTTTTAAAGATTATGATCCAAATACTAATCAAGTTCGATCAAATGTTGGAGAAAAATGGAATAAGATCTTTAAAGGATTATGGGCTGAGCAAAAAAAACATAGAACAAAATCTGTTACATCACCTAAAACAGGAATGGGTATAATAAAAAATATAATGAAAAAACCTGTTGAATATGTTTGGATGAATGATGTACAGAGCTTATCGATAGATTATTGGTGATACATGGTGAAGAAAAAGCTGGTAATGATAATTTTTTTAACGAAAAAGTAAGTATCATAAAGATGCTTACAGGTAAATTTCAAGATTTTATTACTCATAATCCTAAAGGAATTCCATACCTTATACGATTTTTACATAATATACCTCATACATTTTGGAAATCTGAAAAACATGGTGCTGGAATTTTAAATTGGGCTATTAATCATTTACCATTTCGAATTACATCTTCCAGGATATAGTTATTGTGGTCCTGGTACAAATCTTAAAGATAGATTAGAACGTGGGGATAAAGGTATTAATCCATTAGATGAAGCTTGTAAATACCATGATATTGCATATAGAGATCATAAAGATATAGAATCTAGGCATCAAGCTGATAAAATATTACAAAATGAAGCTAAAAAACGAATATTTAGTAAAGATGCTGATTTGAAAGAAAGAATGTATGCTACTGCAGTAAACTGGAACTATGTTTGCAAAAAGAAAATTAGGTATGGGAATAGAACCTAATTGGGGAATATAATAAAAATAATACCCTTTTTTATATAGTAATAAATGGTCGAGAGTGCGATCTATAACTTTTACATTATCACCAGATGATGTTAGAAATATTAATTTTGATGATCTTTTATCACCTAAACAAATAAAAGATAAAAATGATAGTATAAAGAAAGGATCTGGTATGTCATTAAATTTACCCATTCAATCCATTAAAAAATTACAATCAAGAAATATGGTGGATTTATTGGAGCACTATTAGCAGCATTAGGACCATTAGTAATAAGTGGTGCTAAAGCTATTTATGATGGTGTTCAATCAAGTAAGAAAAATAAATCTGAATTAGAAGAAATGAAACGTCCATAATTTGGAAATGGAAAAAAAAAGGAACAGGGCTTAAAAAAAAAGAAAATAGATCCTATTTCTATATTAAAAACATTAATAAATAATATCCATATCCACTTAGTAATTATGATATCAACAATGTGTTCAATATTTTAAAATTCCACATTTTCGAGGAGTATTTATGATTGAATGAATGTCCTAAAATATTGCGAAAAAAATGAATGCGGTGTTGTAAATATGGATACATCTAAAAGTATCGGAACACATTGGATATGTTACTTTAAAAATAATATACATAAAATATTTTTGATTCATTTGGTGGATTATCCTCCATCGCAGTAGTTCAAATATATTGGATCTCAACTTTAATATTGAATGCGTTGGAGAGAAATTCAAAAATTTTACGAATTTATTGTGGTCATTTATGCATATTTGTATTAAAAATGATACAAGGACCTATACATGGGCCGAATTTCAAATTAAATAAATGCCACAAGATAATAGTATGGTCTCAATGATTTAAATTAGTGAAAATCTAATGAAAAAAACATATTGAAGAAAAATGAATCACTTATAGCATCTTTACCTTATCATAGGTACATCCGGAAATTATAATTTTCACAACAAGTTATTAACGTAAAGTAGGGCTGGAAATGAGAGCGGATGATTTGAACAATGCAACAAACTCAATAATATAGCACAATATCTTATTATTTTATATGGTGGATTAGGTAAAAAAATGATATACTTTTTACTTTTATAGTCTACCATTCTTGAAATATTGTATGATGTGTAAAATTAAGCCTATTAAACAAATATGATTTAAAGATAATTCTCAATGTGCAATCATTAGGTGAGGTGATAACAAAAAGACTTAATCATTCACTAACCATATTTAAAAAAAGAGATAAAAATATATATAATACCTAAAGATTCAAGTTAACGAAGCAGGTTATCAATTACTTCTTCATTT